>CM040435.1:32690594-33302156 GCA_022702705.1 Papilionanthe hookeriana x Papilionanthe teres
GGAAATTTTTTGATGATTTCAAAGTACTTGGGGGCTGGAAGGTGGTCCTTTTTTATGGGAGACATGTTATGATACAACTGAGTAAAGAAGAAGACTATCCCTGGATATTCTCTATGAAATACATCTTAATTGAGGGCAAACATATGAAATTGCTTAAATGGTCTCCTAACTTTGATCCAAGTCAAGAGCCTCCCATTATGCTCATATGGTTCAAATTATCTGGACTCAAACTTCATTTCTTCAACCATCAAGTATTATATTCTATTGCTGCAAAGATCTTATTAGAAAAGAGATATTACACTTCCAGATGTAGAAGAAATTTGGCTTGATACTTCTCATAATAGTTACTGGCAAAAAATCATTATGGAACAACGACCTTACTATTGTAATCTTGTAAGATGTTTGATCACACACATGATAAATGCTTCAGATTCCACCCAAAATTGAAAAAAAATATTTCATCACAACATAATATAGATAATCTTATGACTGAACAACATGCTAAATAACCATCTATTCCTGAACATGTTATCTTTGCCGTCTGCTATCAGCAAGGAAACTTTAGGTATTGCAATCTTATTTGAACCTCCTATTACTAATGTCAACCAGTTTAATGAGCTGCTTGCTGCCATCACCCTTAACATCAAATCTATTCCTACACAAACTACTATTGCTTCTAGTGAACCTGATGGGAACCCATCTATAAGTAAGCCTACTTGAGACTCTTATTTCATCTCAGTTGATCGTAACAAATGATTACCCAATCGAGGTTGAACCGCTTATTACTGTCCTAAACAGTACTAATGTTCTAGAGAAATGCTAAGAGCAAGGTGTGGAAGAAGAGGGACAAAATCTGGAGGATGATTGGAAAGCTCCGAAAACCCGTAAGAGGATAAAAAAAGGAATGTCTCACCCTCGATACTCACAAGATGACTGTTTGATCTTCTCTGGTGGAAGCTCATATTATAGTTTTTTGTAGGGCCCCATTCCTAGAACCCGTGGGAGAGGAGAGGAAAACCCCTCATCACATTTGAGTCATCACCTCGTCTATCCTCTCCGAGTAATAACTATCTTGTTGGAGAACTTCTCGTTTATATTTTTTGGGGTATATATGTGTATTTTAAAGTATTTCTTTGAGTGAGTTCTTTGTACCTACTCACTAAAACCACTGTATCTTTCTTTTGCATCAATGAATATGCTTTCGGGTTTTTTTTTAATATATACAAGTTACGAAGGAAAAAAATATGGAAGTGAGAAGTTTGTAAGTACAAATCTGATCATTGCTAATGTCTATGGGCTAGTAGCTCTGGTATCTCTGGAACCTAATTGAATTTTTTTTTCCTTTCCTATTGATTTTCCCAATTATCTCTTTCATACTTTGTTTGAGGAAATGATTAAAACTTTCCCCTAGTTTTTTTAGGGGCTAGTTTAGTGTTAAATTGTATAAATTATCCCATTTAGTCTTGACCTACTTAAAATAGGAGCCAAAATAATCTTCTCTTAATAGTAATGAAAATTTAAGTTAAAGTTAACGGATGGTATGCTAAAAATTTGGGTATTTTAAGTAATTATATTTCAAAAAGTTGTACAAATCTAATTTCGTACTTACCTTGTATGGATTATAATCTATTAGTGACATACTCAAGATTTCTTACTTCATTTTGAAATACTTTATGATAAAATACATATCAAATTTATACAATTTGGCAATCATTATCGATAAATTTTCTATAAAATATCCCAAAGTTAAAGTAAATTTTTATTATATTTTTGAAAAAATTTCAAACTGTGAATTCTTAAAATAGCTCCACTTTTAACACTTTGTTAACTTCAACTTTAATTTGTGTTACTTTTAATGGAGAGATTATTTTAGCTTCTATTTAAAATGTGTATGAAGTAAATTAATTCTTCTATACAATTCTAGGTTAAAATGGATTTTCACATAATAATGGGACTTTTTTTGTTGCTTTCTTTTTCTTCCTTGTTTGCTATTTTTTCCTATCCTTCTCCAGTCAATGATATTGGAAGTAACCCACACAGAAACATAAACGTTATTGCTGAATTTCAAAGGCGGTCACATAGACTCTTAAACGAGAATAAAATAACACAACAAAAGCAACCCTCTAGGACGAGGATGAAAGGGGTGAACGCTAGCCGACTAGTAGGTGGGTGGCGGTTTGAGATATTGCGGCAGCAGATTAGGTGCTAGAAGGGACTGACAACAACAGATGGGGGTGCAGAGGGGCTGGCAGGAGTAGGTGGGGATGTAGGAGGGTTGGTTGACAGCAGATTGGGTGCTGGAAGGGGCTGGCAATAGCATGTGGGGGGCAGGAGGGGCAGATGACAGTAGATGGGGTTGCAGGAGGGCTGGTCAACAACAAAAATAGGAAGGAACGAGCGACATAAGGCTTGCGAGTGGGGTAATAGAGAGTGTTGCAGCTGGGATGGTAGGAGGGGTTTTGGGGCTACGAGAGACAACAAGATTGCTATCTTTGGTGAGGTGGATTGTTGTAGTGGTGACGATGATGGCAGAGGCAGTGGAGACAAGGTTGCGGAAGATGTGAGGAAGTTGAGGATAGTCACCCCCTCGAAACGAGATATAGCTGGAACACCACTCGTCCTCGTATACAACCTTAAGAGGAAAACTAGGGATGTTGATGACTGTCTTGATAGAAAACACAAAAAAATTGAACCCTTACAACCCACACACGCACACACACACACACACATATAGGAGGGGGAATGCCTTCCTCTTGGATGGCAACCCTAACCCAACCCTGTCTGGTTTAACCCCCTAGCCCCGCATTTGTCTCCCTGGTCTAGGAGAGTCGAGCTCATTCGTCGAAGTTTCTATCTACCTATTGTAGTGATGGAGTGTTGTATCCTCTCAGGACTGAAGGATCTTTCAGTGAGGCCCTGGTAGTTCGTGGATTCCACTGTCGCTGCATTGTCTCCCAAAACATCGAAGGGTCTTTTTCCACTTGTGAGCATACATTCATATTGGTCCAGCCTTTTGATGTTACACGTCATGCGTATGCTATTCAATCTTCCCAAAATAGCTCAAGATTCGCTCAACTTGATATAAAATGAGGATAACCTAAACTTTCCCGAATGGTGGTGGCCATGACAGTATGGTATCGATCGTGATGTCCTAAAATGCTCTATTTTGTGATTGTCCTTTATCTGAAATCAGTGTCCTAAACCTATCATTCTCTATTGTCATCAAAATTGGTCACACTGACATTGCTCAGCTGTCAAGGGCACATTTGTTCTCGAGCTCCCTAAAAGTTAGGACGCTGCGCTTCCCATTCTTGCTGAAGGAGTAGGTGTTTCTGAACCCATTGTGCTGAGTCCTCAGGTTAAATTGCCACAGTCGTCCCAACAAATAATGACAAACATCCATGGGCACCATGCTGCATCACACCTGATCCTGCAACTATCTTACAATAAAAAACTCTAATAGTCACCTCGGGTCAATACTAACCATGATTTTCTTCTTCAGCCATTTTAGAGAATACAAATGAGAATACCTCTGAACACCGAGGTTCAATTTCCCTTCCATCTGCGTGGACGCCATCAATGATGAGATTGCATATCTTTCTGTTCACAGTGCAACGAGTGTAGAATATGTCGTGGTGAACCTACAGCAGATTCCTCATATTCTTAATATGTAGAACCAATCAAACCACAAGCATCTCGCCCTCGTACGACGGGAGATGATACACCTCACTCTATTTTTCAGCTGACTCCTCGAAGCTAACTTCCTGCAATGCGCTCTGCTCGGCAAAAGACAACTCGACTCGTCGGAAAATTGGAGGTGATGTGCCTGAATCCATGGCATCTTAAGCATTTTTGGGCAGGACAGTAGTAGGCGTGCTACTCTTCTTAGGCTTCTTCTCTCTCGGGTTGCCTTTGTTCTTATCTGAACTAGTATTCTCAACTTCTTGACTCTGCTACCATCTCCAATTGTAAGTGGCTACTTGAATGATGGTGGTTGACTACTAAGTTTTTGTTGTATTTTCACCTTCAAAGCTAATGATTGAACATCTTCCTCAACAACTGCACAATGTGGTTGATAGCGGGCTTCAGATCACCAGATATCGAGCTATGGAATGTTTCTCTAGCTCAACCAACTCACCATTCATCTGCAACTGGTCAAACTGCATCGTAAAGTCCTCCAATGATAGATCTCTCTGTGCTGTAGGTGGAGTCTCAAAAACTTTTTCTGTCGATATTGAAGAGATAGGATTTTTTTCTGCTTCTCCTTCCTCATATTCTCCTATCTAGTAATCTAGTCACCACCACTTTTCTTTCTCCGCCTTTGCAAGTTTTCCCACCAGGAAGAGGTGCTCTTCCTCGATTTGATGGCCGCAAGTTTCACCATCTTGCCTTCTGGCACCTTTTTGTACTCGAAGCTACTCAACTGACTGTAGGTATTTGATAAAGTCATCTGGATCCATACATCCGTTGAACTCTGGTAGATCCACTTTGATACCAAAATCTCTGTCCTTTATATGTAGCCTCCTCTCTCGTTCTCCTATGATTCTGAATTCCAAAGCGTCGATGCTTGACTTCCTCATCATTGAAGTCATCTATATAGATGGGATTCAGATGCTCGTTCTTTTCTCCCCTTTGACTATCCATATTACGATCAAGGGTAATCTCTCCTGGGTTCCATTATTCATCTTTGCAAGCCTTTGCTGAAGACGATAGACCTCTCATTGTATTTTTTCCCGGATATGCTCGAGAATATATCTTCTCGGTGGCATGGTTAGGGTTTGGGATTTGTGAGAGTAAAGGGTATTTATTGTAAGAAGAAAAAGCGTTGGTGGAGATGGTTTGGGTATGATGGCTGCTTGGAACCCTAGGATAGAACTAGTATTAAGCTTGCTCTGATACCAATTGATACCGGAGTTAACCCAAACACATGGAAACACAATTTTTATTGTTGAATTTCAAATGGGGTCACAATGAGGACTCTTAAAACAAGAATAAAATAACACAACACAAACAACCCTCTAGGATGGGGATGACAGGATGAACGTTGGTTGACCAATATGTGTGTGGTGGTTTGAGATGTTTCTGTAACAGAGTGGGTATTGGAAGGGGCTGCCGGCAACAGGTGGGGTGCAGGAGGGACTGACAAATGTAGGTGGAGGTTCAAGAGGGATTAGCGGCAGGTGGTGGGGATGCAGAAGGGTTTGTCGGCAAGATTTTTGGTGTTGGAAGGGGATGGCTGTAGCAGATGAGGCTGTGGGACGAGCTGGCGGCAGTAGGTCGGGGTGCAGGAAGGTTGGACGACATTAGATGAAGGTGTTGGAGGGCTGGGCGATAGCAGAAACGGGAAGGAACGGGCGACAAGAAGCTTGCAGTTGAGGCAATAGAGGTCATTTTCTGCGGAGTGTCGGCGTTGTTTTGTGCGTGAAGTGCCGTAAGAAGGCTGTCGGTCGCCGGAATCGGAATCTCGTCTCCGGCTTCGGAAGGATCGTCGAAAAAGGAAGGGAATCGTGGCCATATTTTTCGTAGTTTAAATGAAAGAAGCGCTTCTGGCCTCAGTCGTACGTTTATCGTGGAAGACAACTGACGAAACGAGGTGAGTTCCGATCAGAATAGTAAGAAATATATGACGTAGTTTGATGCTGTAGCAATTTATTCTTAAAATGAGTCACTTATTTAATATAAAGAATTAAATAGGGTTTATTTTAAAATTTGGAGTTCGGAAATGCGCTACTATGAAATGGCACTACTATAGTTAATTACATCTTAAATGATCGAAATCGACAAGAAAACTTCTTGATAAAAATCGAAATATTATGTCGAGGAGGTCGAAAGGATAGGACTTTTCGACGCAGTAAGATATGGAGGTGTCTGAGGAATTGACTCGAGTTTGGAATGTTATATCGTAGAATCCGAAAGGGAAAGAGGCGGGGATATCGGAGATCCGAAACGGACCTCGCTGGCTTCTCGAGGACATCACATAGTGCTGGCTGATGAAGATGCGCTCTGTCTTGTCGAAGGCGATCGTCTTGCCCACCGTACACGAGCTCAGTTCGTCCTTGAGTGAAGAGGTTGAGTTTTACAGAATAGCGAGTTAAAATGTTAAATCGGGTGGCGCTATGGTCGAGGTCTTACAACGTCACTATCTGCAAGTATGTTTAAGTGTTTTATAGTTTACAGCAGGATGTATAGCAAAGGAAAAACAATTAAGCATACAACAAGGTACGGTATAATGTGCTAAACTGTAGGGCATGCAATAGCAACAGGTATATAAAGGAACATACTGTAAAAATAAACAAAACTCGTATACACTAGGAGATCAGTGATGTACTGCATGTATAGCGGAGGAGTGTATCACATAAAAACCAAACAAGAGAAGGAAAAAGTCGTCGAGAAGCTCGAGAAAGCAAGGAGACTGACTCATAACAGAAAAAACCCGAGAAAACAAACGAAAGTAAAAAATAAAATCATCAAAACCTCAGGAAATCCCGGAAAAAGGACCACGAGTGCTTCATCAAAAATCAAGCGAAGCGAAGAAAACGCAACGACTCGGGTCGAAGTAAGCTCAGAAGCTTGTGTAATCTCGCTCGAAGGGTCGTTTCGCACGAGTGTATAAAGCCCGTATCTCAACTGAGAGGTGTCCAACTAAATCCGACTCGGGAGAGTGTTTCTCAAGCCATAGCCGATAATCAACAAGTGGATAAACAGGTTTTATGATATAATTTTTTTTTAAATTTATATTTTAGCATTACATGTGAGTTTCGGGCATACAAAGAGAGTTTTATCAATTTCCGATCGTAGTGGAAAGATATATATATATATATATTTTGTTTCAAAATGTAATATCATATTTTTATCGGATTTTGAAAATCATGATTGTCACGAGTCGATCGTTTCGTCGGGTAAACGATCGCTAACAATCCTAGAAGGTACGGGTGCCCCGCTTGCCTGTAGCGGTGAATGATACCGTCATCCTACTGTTCACTGCGGCCTCGGAGCGAGTCACGATGTCGTAGGATGGGATATCATTCTACTCTATCACCGGCGTGCGCTTCTGCATCATCAGCCGTCATTGCCCCAAAACAAAACAAAACAAAATCGACTCCGAGTGAGGCGGAACACGTGTGAATCGATAAGGAGGGACGAAGAGGAGATTAACCCGCCTCCAGGTCAGAGAAAGACCAAAACGGGAGGAAGATTAATCTACTCGCCCCTAAAACACATAACAACAACGCCGAAAGCATGCTTGAGCATCCTTGAATCGGTCACCGAGGACGTCATTTTCTCACTGGGCACGATTGGATTGTCACCCGAGACGGGTATCCTTGCATTTAGATAGGACTGAACCAAAAGCAGTGACCTTCGAGAATCGTTCAAGATTCCACAAATCAAACGGGAAAAGAAAAGAAAAGTGACTCGAAGAAAACCGACTAAAGCCCCAGACTCATACTAGAATCCAGCCCTCCGATCCTCAATTAATTCTTTATCATCTGGAACACAATTCTTCCCACACGGAACCACTCTCAGACTCTAGGTCGAAGCTCATAATGACGGGAGAATCACCAAATTTTCGATACATAAGACAGAGTGAGTGTACAAGCTCCCATGCCATCTCGGGTTAACTCCGAACTCGCCAAGCAAAGCAAGCGAGAGAACTCACCAAATATTCAGGCTCAAATAAGGACCTTACAAAACACCACCATTTCCACCATCAAGCCAAGCCACCAAGTGAAATGAGTTTAAGCTAAGTGTGTAAGTAATGTCACCATTCTCATATGCTTAAAATTAAGCCAAGCACAAATCAATCCATCCATCAAATAAAAAGGAGAAGGCCTTAATGGGGTTCGGCCAGGTCATCACAGAGCCCAAGCCCGAGCCCGAATGAGGCTACAAATCGAACTTCAAGCTCGGCTTCAACACATCTCACTAAAATCCAACCACAAAGCCTTACACGAGCCACCATCATCCAACTCCAAGACCCGACTAAACACCCCCCATAGGAGTAGCTACCGGCTGCGGAAAAGCCGAACCCGAGCCACCATGACTAGGAGAAACGGCCCATAGGTCAATCCAAAATAGCCCCAACACAAAACAAGGTCCGACCCAGTGCAAAGCGGACCCGAGCCGCCTTGGCTAAGAAAAGCGGCCCGACATTCAATCCAAAACAGCCCCGACACAAAACGAGTCCGAGGAGCTATCCAGGAAAACAAAAGCCGAGCCACGATAAAGTAGAAAACGTGCCCAACTATGAGCTACAACCATCGAAATATATATATATATATATAAAAGATTACCAGAACTGCCAACAGAATCAAAACCGAGCCAGCACAAAGACTAAAACCGAGCCAGAGCAAAGGCAAAACAAGCCCAACCTCGATTCCAACACAGACCCAGCGGTTCAAACCATTGGAAAGGCCAAAACCGAGCCAAGTATGGGGTCAAAACAAACCCAGCACAAAAGCTAGAACAAAAGCTCCTCATAAAAACGAAATCCAGCCAACATATAGCCCAACACCAGGCTAAATATAAAGCTAAAAGAACGAATTTACGAAAGCAGTAGAATAAGGACAACAGTTGCTTATCCGGATTAGGCTCACGGGTATGAGCTGAAACAAACCAAGCAAGCTCTATAAATGAGGTCAAGATGAGCCATAACAAGGCTACAAATATACTAAGCATAGAGCTAAAACCAACTTCTCCATATATTCAACATTTTGATGTGTAAAGCCGCGATAAAGAAGAGATAAGAAAAGTAGAGAATAAGCTTCACATGCATATACCAAGCCAAATGACACTTCCCATTCTCCACATCAAGCCACCATATGTAAGAAACTTCCAAATCCTATCTAACATGCTTGCGAGAGGACTAACCCGACTCCAAAGTCCCTCTTTAACATTTAAACTTGCTTCGAACATAAGAGAAGTAGGTTAAAGTAAATCATGCTTTGCTTCCACTATCACATAGAGAATCAAGCCCCTATCTTAAAACATGCTCGATCTATCTCTTAGCCATGCTCCAAATTATAAAGAAAACATTTCCAAGCACTTGCACAAGTATCATATAAGCATGCTTATTAGAAGAAGAAGGCTAGAAACCATCCATCTCGACACTTAGAATAAAAACTTCCATGATTCATAGCTCTCGGCCGAAGCGACAAACGGGAAAGAAACCAAATAACGAGCGGGAGCCGCGGGCTACTAGAGCCGAACCGAGAAAGAGAAGGGGAGGGGAGAATACTGCAGAGTGTAGAACACACAAGAAGAGCAGGAAATCAAACTCCAAGCCGGCAGCACCTCCTCACAATGGTTTTCGGGCTAACCCTAGGCCATCCCAAAAATGGGGTTTAAATAGGGGGAAATGGAAGAGGAGTGCCGCCTCCTACCTAAGGAGTCGAGAGAAGCCGGTCAGACACGGGAGAATGGGGAGAACTATCGCACAGAGCAACAGGGACGGGACGCTCGCGTGCGTAGAGCACGCCAGGATCTCTCGCAGACGGGATAAGGGATGGGGGAAAACACGCGCGGCTCGAGGAACCAACGGCTACGACGGGGAGAAGGCACGGCGGCCGGAGAGGAGTCGCAGACAACTCCCACAGGGCTCGAGCACGGGAGACGAGCGAACCGAACGGGTCGAGTGAGGGAGAGTAGGGTTTAGGGCTTATATTTTAAATTAAATAGATTTAAAATTAATTTTTTTGAAAATACGTCCCGAATCATAACTCTCGCACTCGACGGGCTATCGTCGCAAACTTAACGTCGATTTTAAGTGAAATTGACATTCCGGACGCATCGGCGCAGTTCGTTTCGCCGTCCGAGGTCGTCTGGGCAACCTCGTCGACGGTCGTGTCAAAATTGTGTCGAAATTTGGTATCGTCGCGAAATTTTAACACGAGCACGATCGAAAGCGAGGTCAACAAGGAGACAACTAGATTGTTGTCCTTGGTGAGGTGGATGGTTGTGGCGATGGTGACGGTGACCGCAGAGACAGAGGCAATGTTGCGGAGGATGTGGGGAAGTCAATGATAATCACCATCTTGGATCAAGCACCGCTCTTACTCAGAAACAGCCTTAGGAGGGAAAATTAGGGATACCGAAGACTATCCAGACAGAAAACACAATAACTGAACTCTCAACACCTGAAAGTACAACCACACACACACAAATATATATATATATATATATATATATATATATATATATATATATATATATATATATATATATTTAAGAGAAGCCCTGGGGCCTATTTTATTGAAATAAAAGGGGTACAAAACAAGTAATATGAGAGGGCCCAATAGATGGAGTTCTACTCATAAGAAACAAAATGCAGAGATAGCTCAAACAAAAGGGCACAAAAGACAAAAAAAAAAGATGCAAATAAGCATTGTCTATGGACGAGGTCGCCAATGCCTTCCTCTTCCTTTGGTTCTTGTAGCGCATCCATAAATCAAATTCTGAAGTGATGTTCCATTACCAGAAGAGACCAATATATATATATATATATATATATATATATATATATATATATATATATATATATATATATATATATATGGAAAGCCCTAGGGCCTATGTTATTGAAATAAAAGCGGTTACAGTAAGCTTGAGTAGAGGGCCCAATAGATGGAGCCTTACCCCTACGATACAAAGCTAACGAAAAGATCCAAAAGATAGAGACCAATATATATATATATATATATATATATATATATATATATATATATATATATATATATATGGTAGTATAAATAGGACGGGGGAGGACCTGCCCATGGGCAACAGCCCTAAACCAACCCTAGGGTCGACGGCCTCTTGCCGAATCAGCTGGTTCACACCACTTCCGCCCTTAATTCAAACTTCCAATGTTTTGGCAGAAGCATTCTTGCGATGTTGTCATCTTAGCTATTAGGCATAGTGCTTTCACGAGTGTGCAATGCTTGGGAGATCTGTCTGTGAGTTTTGTATGGGCATGTAACCATTGGATCTTCCAAGTCGAGAGGTTTTTAATACCTGCCAATGATGCTTGGGATTAATAGACGTAGTTAGATAGTGGTCTATGTAGGCTGCAATATTTTGTAAGAGGCACTGGAATTCATTAATGCTTGCTGCTACAGCCTAACTTTTTCTTTCATATTTGTTGTTATTACACTTTTTTTGTGGAGCACAGGGCTTCTGTTTACCCCAGTCAAGAATGTCTTCTAAGGTTTGCAAGCTTGAGCGAAATATGTACGCTTTATTGTTATGTTTGAGGCAAGCTTGAACTAGGCATGGCTCCCTTAAACTCTGCTAGTTATGCTCCTACTAAATATTGCTGCATTTTGAATATCATTTCTACTTCAACATGTATAATTCGTTTAATAATATAACAGTTTTATTAGAAATATTTGATTTTTAGATTACATTAATGGGCCCGCAACGGTTATAGAAGGTATAAAATAGCATTGAAGAGGTTTTGCTTTAAAGGAATATTAAAATAGTCTCTCTATTTGTACTATAATAGGGATAAATCCCTGAAACTTTGTGTTTACAAGATATAAATGTGATTTAATTTGCTAATTTGGACCAATGCATGTAGATAAACTTGAGGACTTGTTTGTTGAGAAAATTGTAATTTTGATATTATTCCGTTCATCTTTTTCTGACTTGGACCTGGTCTGACTTTACTAATCTCATGTTTAATATATTATATGATATATTGTGGTATAATTTTTAGCGTACTTTGTTTCTCAATGATCTTGTTGCTCTTTTGGTTTGATGAGGTTGTTTGAAGAATACATGCTGTTGTTTTTTGTTCCGTGCTTGGGGGTGTCTTTATCTCTAGTTACCAAAGGCATCTTAATTCATAATTATCTAATTTATTCACCTTCTCTAGAAGCAATATAAATAGCATGTGCCCTGTATTCGAATAATTTTATATTTTTATCTCATGGAAACATCCCAACTTGAGATTTTATTTGGGTCTGTCAACCATAGATCTACTCCAACTCATCCGTTGTTGAGCAATGAAAGAAGCTGCCTTCCTGCTGTAGGAATCAATCAACTGTCGCTTGTCTCTCTATATTCAATTTTTCGCTTTTCTCTTAGCTATTCCTCTTGCTTCACTCAACCCGTTTCTTTATTTTGGCTTTTCTAGTGGCTTTTTCTCTTCCTCATACATTTTTTTCTATGTTTTTTTTTTCTTATCTTTTGTTTACTCACTAAACTTCAACTGGGCCACCTGCCATACCCATGCTAATGGTGGATTCAAAGAGGGCCTGGGGTGGCTCTCACCATCGTAGATTTAAAAAGAGCCTTTTATAGCTATGATGGTATTTTAGCTTTTCCTGTAACCACTATAATTATGTAAACCAGAAGCTTTAGCGCAGCCCCTCGCACCTTTCTCTACCAGCTTAGGATAAATCCTTCCATCTATTCTTTGAAACCTTGGTTCCTAAACATAATTTATTAATAGAGAAGGTCTTTGTTGCCGTTCACTCATTAGTTTTAACTAAATAATCAGAAAGTAGAAACAGCTCTTGTTGCGTAGTTATTGATCCAAAAATACACCAAACTATGGATCAATCTTTCCTCATTGATGGAATCACTTGAAGGAGTTTAGGTTTTTGTATTTTAAATAACTTAGAGTGAGTTGGTTTTTTCATGGATCACACCTTGGCTATAATTAGTTAAAGAAGAGGTAGAAGAGCTCTTGATTCTTAGTTTGTTTTGGAATACTTAACCTAGGAATTTTGGCTTCTTGTTTTTCTTTTGATTTTTAGATTGGTTTTTTTTATAGATTTTGGCTTAGTCTTAACTTTCTTCAGTTGCTATGTTCTTGGAGCTAGCCTTGTCAATACTATTTAATGGGATGAGTTTTAACTCTCACCAAAGCTTATTATCTAGCCTTGTTGCACTTTCATGAAAACTGACCTCTTGTCAGGTCGCTCCAAGGAAAAGGCTCGTCTTCATAATTCTGTGATATAGTCCTGGACAATTTGCTTGTACTTTTCCCTTAGTTTTTGCTATTGGATTCCTTGATCTTCCTTTCAGCCGATATGTTAGAACTAAGATTCGATGAGACCTTTCAATCGGGACATTACATTTTTATTAGATCATGTCTTTTGCATTGGTTTTCACCACATGAGAGCATGTGAGAATAATTTTAGTTCAGCATAAGAGATGTCTTTGTTCTTTACTATATTTGTAAAAAGAGAAGTGGGTTTTAACACTTCCAGCTCACTTGTCTACCTTCAACACATTTATTGTAATATTTTAACTCTATTGTAAGAAGGTGGCTACAACTTTGCATCAACGTTAAATGGATATTGGTGTCTTTGTTGGATTCTAATTTTTAGACTCTGTCTGATTGTGAATTTTAGACTTGTCCTTCCAATTATCTTTAGTATCTTTGGGAAGCATGACAATTAGTAAACAAGTTTGTTTTAGTGGAGTTAAAAGTTTGTAATAGGTCCATCCTCTAATTTTTTATGTTGACCTAGTTTTAATCATGTTGTGGAGTCTTCATACCACCTACAAGTTTGGGATTTATGCACTAATAGCAATTATTAAGAAAAATTTGCCAATATGGGTTCAAACTTTTCTGCAGATGGGAATCACAAAAAGGGTTCGTTGGGTTGAAAATTTGTCTGGAGTTTAGAATGCTCTCAATTAAAAAGAAAGTTCATAACCAAAATGACAAGTTATAATTCTACTTTTCCAGGACAAATTGTTTATCTAGGAGATTATCAAAAGTGATTTATCATCTTGTAGCAGTCTGGGTTGTTAGTATTCCAAGATGCTTGGAAGTTTTGTCAAGCCATTACAAGCGAGAGAATGTTGAAACTTGGAACCTAATATGCAGGGAATTATTTTGAAAATTGAGTGATGATTACCAGTCACAGAGCTTTTGATAATGACCACTTGGAAGGCATCCATTCCTCCACTTTCTTAAGTTTATTGATTTAAGTTTGTTGATGCAAGTTATGCACTGGTTTTGATCCTTATCCTGCATTGTAGGATATTATTTAGTCATGCTGTGGGTTTTATTTTTATTTTCAGTGAGCATGTAATGATTAACTTCCTCAATCAGCATGCAATATGACTTCGTTAATGTGCTATAAATAATTTATTCTATGTCCTTACTCCATTGCATCATTTCTTAATTGTGCTGCAGAGGGACAGTATTATAGAGATTTTCTATGAAAGGCATTTGGACCAATTAATAGATGTGATCGCATCATCTTGCCCACCGAGAAATAGTTCACATACAGATGGTAAATCAACTGTATCCGGTGGAACAGGTGAATACAACTCTACTTCAAAGGCTGAAATTTTATCCAACATTTGCGAGCTGCTGTGCTTTTGCCTGCACCATCATACATACAAGATTAGGCAAGGCTTTATTTAATTGCTTGCTTGCTTGTCTGTCTGTTGTTTAGCCTTTAGAGCTTAAAATCCTGCAAAATTTTGTTTTTTTATAGATGCCACTTCCTTAAGACCAATGCTATAGAGAAAGTGTTGTGTTTGACACGAAGGAGAGAGAGATTCTTGGTGGTGGCTGCTATTCGTTTTATGCGGACTGTTATCTCTAGAAATGTGAGTTTTCTACTTCTTGATTTCCAGGAACATGTTTGTATTTAATTTTTTAATTGTAAAACTACGTGTTTGCTCGGAAGAACAGTATATTTTACTGAATTGTCTTTACGTGGAAACCATTAAGCCACATTTCAAATTTTTGGTTTGCTTGCTGTGTATTTCTTGGAAGGAACCGAACTAGAACTTTAATTTACTTGTAGTATGTCATAAGTTTTTTAATCAATTCGTGAATGTTTTCCTCTTTTCAAATATTCATCCATAAAAGAATAGATTTTTGGTTTTGTAAACTACTTACCGTGATTTACTTTATTTCATACTTTGATAAGCTTATATCTTCTTATGTGAGTTTTGCTGTTACGCTGCCTTTAAAAATAATGTATTTCCTTCACTTTTGTAATTCTGTTTTGGGTCTGCTTTTTTGATGTCTATGTTATTGATACCTAATTCTTCTGCATCTGTTTTCTTAATGGTCATGCTCAGAAGTATTTGATGTGTTAATTTGATGCATTTTACCTGTATAAACTTTTCTTCTTCTATATAACCTACTTTAAAACATATTATGGTATAAAATTTAATAGAATTGGAGCTAGAATCATATCCCCAAAGTTGTTGATACTAAGATTAATTAGTATTATAAATATTTATGCTCCTCAAGTAGGTTTAGATATAGGTTCAAAAGAAAATTTTAGAATGATTTAGAAGAATTCATACAAATGATACTCATTGAAGAAATAAATTATTGGAAATGATTTAAATGAAAATATTGGTAGAGTGGTAGAAGATTTTAGAAATATTCATGGTGGCTATGTTTTGTCGTGGTTCATGGAGTACGCTGAACCATATTAAATTTTACTTTAGATTATGATTTTATTATTGCTAATAATTTATTTAAGAGAAGAGATGAACATATTATTACTTATAAGAATAATCTAATAAAACACAAATTAATTATTTTCTTAAGAGAAAAAGAGATCATTGAGAATGTAGAGATTGTAAGTTTATTTTAAGTAAAAACTTAAGTACTCAACATCGATTATTAATTCTGGATTTTAAGATGAGGAGTTGTAAAATAAAAAATAGAATTAAACATTGTCATAAAATTTGATGTGAACATCTTAAAAACACAAGTAAATTTTTTTTTTGAGTAAACTTCAAGATTTCAAGATTTATGACATTCATGAAGAAGCTAATTTTATGTGGGATAAAGAAACAACCACTATTAAACAAATAACAAAAGAAGTATTTGGAGAATTAAAAAGAAAATTTTAATAAATAATAATAGTTGGGGTGGAATAATAATGTATAAGAAAATATAAAATATAAGAAGTGTTACAAAAATTAGTTTAAATGCAAAAAAACTTAGATTATTAAACAAGTGGCTAAAGATGTACTTGGAGAATCAAAAGAAAAAGTTTCTATAAATAAAAATAGTTGGTGGTGGAATAATAATGTGCAAGAAAAGATAAAATATAAGAAGTTATGTTATAAAAATTGGTTTAAATGTAAAAACGTAGAGAGCTGGGAAAAATATAAAACGGCCGCAGGAAGTGTAAAAGAATAATACTGTGACGCTAAAAATTCGCTTTTAGTGATCTTTATAACGTGTTAGATCTTAAGGAAGGTGAAAATTATATGTATAAACTAGCCAAACAAAGAGAAAAGAAAATTAAAGATTTAACTCGAAGTAAAGTGTATTAAAGATGAAAATCAAAAGTCTTTCTTGAAAAATATATTCAACATAGGTGGGTGAGTTATTTTGATAAACTTTTTAATGATGTTGCTTGAAAGTACGATCGACGCTTAGTGATCTTAATATCGTTAATAATAATAAAACTTTTCATTTTTACCGTCGCGTTAGTAAAAAAGAAGTTGATGAGGCTTTAAAGAAAACCGAGGGGAAAGTACTGTAGGACTCGATGATATTCCAATTGAAGTGTGGAAATGTTTTGGTGATTTGGGGGTTTCCGGCTTACTAAACTTTTTAATATTATTTTAAAAACTAAAAAGATGCCTGAGGAGTGGAGAAAAAGCATTTTGGTCCCCATTTTTAAGAATAAAGGAGATGCACAAGAGTGTGCAAATTATAGAGGAATTAAATTGATGTGTCATACTTTAAAATTATGGGAGAGGGTAATTGAACATAGGTTAAGACGTATTACGAAGATTTCTCATAATCAATTTGGATTTATGCTAGGGCGAGTCTACCATGGAAGTCTATTCATTTATTGAGAGGTTTGATGGAGAAGTACGAAGATAATAAGGAGGATCTACATTTGATTTTTATTGATTTAGAAAAAGCTTACGATAAGGTTCCTAGAGATGTTCTTTGGAGAGTCCTTGAGAAGAAAGGTGTTGATATGACTTATATTCAAGTCATTAAAGATATGTATGCTAGTGCTGTTACATGTGTTCGAACTGAAGGAGGATTGACCAAGTATTTTACTATTTACGTTGGTTTACATCAAGGATCGGCTTTAAGCCCATATCTTTTTGCTTTATTTATGGATGGTCTTACTGGCCATTTACAAGAGGATGTACCTTGGTATATGCTTTTTGCGATGATATCCTCCTTGTGGATAAGACAAGAGAAAAAGTCCAGGAAAAACTTGAATTATGGAGGTCTACATTGGAGTCTAAAGGTCTTCGTTTGAGTAGAACTAAAAGCTGAATACATGGAATGTAATTTTAGTAATAGTAGGTCTAGTGACGAAGTGTAACTTTGGGTGATCAAATTATTAAAAGGTGTGAACGATTTAGATATCTCGGGTCCATTGTTCAAAGTGATGGTGATATTGATGGGAATGTTAATAGTAGAATTCGGAGTTGGTTGGTTGAAGTGGAGGAATGCGTCCGGCCTTTTGTGTGATAGAAAAGTACCGCTTAGGCTGAAAGGAAAATTTTATAAGATGGTGGTGAGACCTTGATGCTCTATGGTGCTTGAATGCCGGCCTTTAAAAGAGAAACATAATGTTAAGTTAAGTGTTGCCGAGATGAGAATGATTAGGTGGATGAGTGGTTTTACACTTAGAGACAAAATGCGAAATGAATATATCCGTAATAGGGTTGGAGTTGCACCGGTGACGGATAAAATTAGAGAGAGTCGCCTTAGATGGTTTGGTCACATTAAACGTCGACCACTCGATGATCCGATTAGGAGAGTAGATGTTTTAAATACAACTTTTGTTAAGAAAGGCGAGGCGAGACCTAGGAAAACTTGGGCTTATTGCATAAAAAATGATCTTAATTTATTAGAATTAAACGAAAATTTGACACTAAATAGGATGCGATGGAGAAAAAGGATTCATGTAGCCGACCCCACTTAGTGGGATTAAGGCTTTGTTGTTGTTGTTGTTGTTGTTGCGAAAAAACTTAGATAACTGGGAAAAATATAATGTGGCCAATAGAATGTGTAAGAAAACGATTTGTGGCGGTAAGAATTCTGTTTTTAGTGATCTTTATAATAGATTATATATTAAAAAGGTTGAAAAATATATGTATAAACAAAGCAAAATGAAAAATAAAGATTTAATTCAGGCAAAATGTATTAAAAATAAAAATAAAAAGTACTTTTCTTAGGGGAAGATATTCAAAATAGGCGGGTGAGCTATTCTAATAGACTTTTAAATGAAAATTCTAATAATACGATCGACCTTGGTGATCTTAACATCATTATTAATAATAATGTTGTTTATTTTTATCATCACATTTGTAAAAAGGAAGTTGACGAGTCTTTAAATAAATTTAAGAGTGGAAAATCAGTAGGACTTGATGATATCCCAATTGAAGTGAAATAATTTATGAGATTTAGGAGTTTCTTGGCTTACTAAACTTTTGATATTATTTTAAAAACTTGAAAGATGCTTGAGGAATGGAGGAAGAGTACTTTGGTCCCTGTTTTTATGAGTAAAGGGAATGCTAAGAACGTGAAAGTTATAAAGGAGTTAAGTTAATGTGACATACTTTAAAATTGTGGGATAAGGTAATTGCATATAGGTTAAGATGTGATACAATGATTTCTCATATTCGGTTTGGATTTATGTCCGACAAGTCTACTATAGAAGCTATACATTTATTGGGAGGTTTGATGGAGAAGTATAGAGAGAGTGTATAGGATCTCATATGATTCTTATTGACTTAAAAAAAAAACTTACGATAAGGTTCCAAAAGAAGTTTTTTGGAGAGTTCTAGAAAAGAAAAATGTTGATTTGACTTATAAATATTCAAGTCATCAAAGAAATATATACTAGAGCTGTTACTTGTGTTCGAACTGAAGGAGGATTGACCAAGTATTTTCTTATTTCAGTTGGATTACATTAAGGATCGACTTTAAGCTAATATCCTTTTGCTTTAGTTATGGATGTTCTTACTGGACATTTACAACAGGATGTACCGTGGTGTATACTTTTGGTTGATTATATCCCTCTTGTGGACAATAGTAGAGAAACTGTACACGGAACACTTGAATTATGGAGGTTAATATTAGAGTCTTAAGGCTTTCGTTTGAGTAGATCTAATACTGAATATATGGAATGTGATTTTAGTAATGGTAGCTCTAGTGGGAGAGTTCTATGGGTGATTAAATCATTAAAATGTGCAAACGTTTTTATTAACTTGGGTCTATTGTTCAAAGTGATGTTGATATGGATGAGGATGTTATTAGTAGAATACAAGTTGGTTGGTTGAAGTGGAGAAGTGCATTGGGCCTATTGCTTGAAAGAAAAGTACAGCTTAAACTGAAATGAAAATTTTATAAGATGATGGTGAGAGCTGCAATGCTTTATAACGCAAAATGTTGGCCTCTTAAAAGAGAAGCATAAAATAAAGTTAAGTGTTGCTGAGATAAGAATGCTTTTTGTTGATGAGTGGCTTGACATTAGAGAAAAAATGCAAAATGAATTTATCCGTGCAAGGGTTGATGTAGCTCCAATGGTAGACAAGAGTACAGGGAGTAGTATTAAAATGTTTGGTCACATTAAACGTCGACCATTTGATGATCCGGTTAGGTGATTTAGAAGTTTTAGATTTGACTTATATTAAGAAAGACAGAGGTTGACCTAAAAAGACTCGGGCATATTGTATAAAAACTGATCTTAATCTATTAGAATTAAATGAATATATGATACTCAAGAGGGCATAATTGAGAAAAAAAGATTCATGTGGCCAACCCCATTTAGTGGAATAAATGCTTGATGTTGATGTTGTTGTTGTTGTATGTTTTGGGTGCATTCTTAATACTTCCTTCATGAACCCATGTGTAGGTTGGAACTGATTATACGTTGGTGCACATGTTTTTTTAAAAGGTTTTATTCGACAATGAAATCTTTCTTCAATTTGCCATTCTTGAAAGCAATCAATGGATTAACTTATATAAGGGATTTTTTAGCTGTTTTGATTGAGTTCTATTGTTCATATATTTTGTTTTCCTCACTCCCTATTGAAGCTTATTTCCTGAAAATTGATGTTGCAACATGAGCCTATGTAGTTGCATTCAGAATGGCCACCGTCTTGCCATCTTAATTTTTGACTATCCAGCTTGAAACGGCTCTTCATTCTTCTTTCTTTCCTTATATAGGTCAGATAAACCAATCCTTGCACTACCGTTGTTAGAAATACCGATTCTCTTGGTATAAAGGAGTTATGTCGGGAACGCTTTATCAATTTCCTAGGTAAAGCTCAATATTTTTACATAGTACATCAAGATTGAAACATGTACTCTGCTGCCAGCTCTCATACCTAAACCCTGCTGAAGTACTGCTACATTTTTTTTTTTCGGATTCCTTTCAAACTTCCTATTCATTCTTGATAATCCTGTGGAATTTACTATTGGCGGGGTTTTATTGCCTATGATCTCCCAATCATGCTTATCCGCATAATGAAGGAAATGGATCTCTTCTCTTAAAACTTGATTATTGGGTATTCTCTTCGTAGGTGCTAAACTGATCACCTCTCAAGCACATGACTAGAAGTTACTTGGAATTAATGAAAATTAACTCATTTTGTCTTGGTTATTCTCTTTTGAATGATTGTTTATGTCAAACATGGATATATATGTATGTATTTATACACACACACACACACACACTTGAAATTTTTGAAAAATCAACTCATTTTGTCTTGGAGAGGATATTAGTGGTTATGGAATAAGACATGTAAATATATTTGAACAAGTTAGTATTGATTTTGCAATAGCTTATTTCTTACAAATTGCTATAACCAACAACTTCAAAATATGGGAAGAGTGCATAATCACCTCAAAAGTGGGACCACTAAATCATTTAAAGAATATTTTTTTGCAGACATTTGAAGGTAATTTTAAGAGAGTTAACCAATTATTATATTATAGAAGTTATGAATGCATATCTAAATAATTGTTCCAAATAATGGTGTCATAAATATTCAGGTGATTTTAAGCTTATAGGGATGATGATTAAAAGAAATAATTGTCATAAGCTATGTTGTGGAATTTGAAATGTGAAAAATTGTTAATCTCTCAATATAGGTTGTAAAGATGTGAAATTTAATTTCTTTGGTTAAGTCGAATTTCATGTCAGATAAAATGACGAGTTATTTTAAGAAAATTATTGTATGGACAATTATGTAGTTAAGTACTATTGAGACTTATTTTGATTATTTAAAGCTAGATCTTTAATAAGTTGGTCAGTGAGTTAAGGAGAAGTTATAATCTTTTATTTTTTATATATTAAGTATAGTATTAAGGATTGACAAAGGAGATATATAAAATAACAAAGCCAAAATATAAGAAGTGAACAAATTTTTTACCAAGTTAAGCATTAAAAGCAAAGGTATTATGATCCTACTTAAGAATGATTACATCACGAAAAGATGAAAATGTTGCTTCTAGAAATTATTGATTGAGAGTTTTAAGTAAATTTTTTTTTTGAAAGAACGCAATGAACAAATTAATAAGATATTATATGTTGACAACAAAAGTGCAGTTATCTTTCAAGATGATGAGTAAAATGTTTGGTCTATATGAGATGTGTGTTCAGATTTAGTGAGTTATGGGGGATAGCATAATGTTTGGTTTAAAAATATTTTCAATGTAGTCTGGAAGGCTAAGAGGATGTCAAATGATTGTAGAAGAGTTTGTATCAATATTTAAAACAAGAAAAAGATGTTCGAGATCATGCTTACTATAGAAGAATCAGACTTATGAGTCATACAATAACGTTATGAAATAGTGCATTAGAAAATATAGCGGAAAATTTTTTTGTATAGGATTAAGTTCATTTTGTGCAGGTAAGAACTACTGTAAAAGTGTTTCTTCTATTAAAATATTAATTAAATCTATTCATTTTTTTGATTGATCTTGATAAGACATATTTTTGAGCTCCTCTTAAAATTGATTGGACTTGCATTAAGGAGGAAATGTATATCGAAGTTATTAACATATATATGATGCAAAATCAATTAGTCTTAGAAGTAGTTGTGATGTTTCTTAAGTTTTGGCTTGTTAGCATTGTGCGTGCACACATGGAGTGGGGTAGGGGTTCTAAAAACTATTTAAGCGATGCACTACTTCAGGAATGGAAATTGAAATATAGTGAATGGGAAAGATACACAGCGCAATGTTAAACATGTATGGATTTTTAGTGACACTAATTAGGACGAAATGGAGAAAAATGATTCATGTAGCCGACCCCACTTAGTGGGATTAAAGCTTTGTTGTTGTTGTTGTTGTTGTATTTTTCTCGTTGCCTACGCTTCTTTCTAAGTTCTTCATTGAGCATTCTATTGACAAAGAATGCTTACAAACCGTGTGACACTAGGCAAATTTTGAACTTTATTTAGGCTACCACTAGCTAAAGGAAGCGTTCCAGTAACACTAGCTAAATTCCAACAAATAGCAAGTGTGAAATATTACATGGGGAGCCTAAACGCTAGAAAGACAATATTAAAACTCTGGTGAAAATGAAATAAAATCTATTTCAAAGTTAAGAAGTGTTTGAGCAAGAGACTATCTTATTTTCTTCCAAAGTAGCGTGCTCTTAGAGCTCATAACTCCTTGCTAAAGGATCTGAATGACTAGTTGTAAGGAGCTTCAACATCCTAATGATTGCACAAAAAAAAATCAATTCACAGTTAAAAGCAAAATGCATAAACAAACACAAATTTTTTTGTGTGTATACAACAAAAATGCCAGCACGAATCTCAAAGGGATAAAATGGCTAGGAAGGGTGTCTTGGGCGAGCGAAGCTCCGAGCCAAAGAGCGAGATGTGGATTGACCAAGCAGTCAATTGACTAAATCGCGAGGTCGACCGATAGACCAATTGACCGACGGATCTCTCACCGAGTTAATCGGATGCCATTGATCGATTGATTGATCACCTTAGCTGAAGCAATCTCATATATACGATTGATCGATATGACCAGTCGAAACCGAAGTATCCGATAATCGATACACATTATGTTTCTTTGTATTATAATGTACTTTTCACTCGATAGACATCAATTCAGTCATTTGGATGGTTATAACCGTTCCCCTTCTTTTCTGTAATAGTATTTTAGATCCCTATAAGTAGGATGTCAGGATATAAATGAAGTAGGATATTCTCTCGCTCTATCTCTCTCTCGGCTGTCTCTTTTTATCTTTCAGCTCTAACTCTCGGGGCGTGTATACAGAAAGACAAGTTAGTATCCAACATCCTAAAAGGTAGTACGGTGAGCATGGAGGTACCATTGACAAGACGCGGAGCATACTAAAAGGAGAATCCTAACAAAAAGACACAACATCGATGGAGTTCACTAAGGAGTCAGTGTATCGAGAGATTCAACAACAAGTCCAGGAGTTGCGGGAGCAAAAGAATGGGCCAATTTTAGGCCCTTTAAGAAGCAATTGCTTGAAGGAATGATCAAACACCACTTCTGAAGGTTGGATCTCGGGGACCTCGTTTCAAGAAGTACCCACTCGAAGGAATGATGAACCACCGCTTCTGAAGGTGGGATCTCGGGGAGCTCGTCCTCAAGGGGTACCCCTTGAGAATTTGCCAGCACCCAACAGTCGAATGAGCAATCAAGCGATCGAAGGGCAAGACGATTCCTGACATGTTGACAACACTGGGTCTACGCCGATGGTCAGACATCGGGTAGTGCGAGTCGAGGCGCCTCTTTAGCCGCCCCTAGATAGTGCTTTCACTCGATAAATCATGGAGGCAGTACCCTCGGTGAAGTTATGGATTCCTCATTTGGATCCCTACAAGGGTAAAAACGATCTAATCGATCATGTGGCTTCTTTTGAATCATCGGTCGGAGTGTTGCGGATCAACAATGCGATGAAGTGTCGGCTTTTCTTGACAACACTTAAGTCAGCTCATCGGTGGTTTCATAGTTGCCGATTGGTGTTATTTTGACCTTCGCTGAATTTAAGAACTCTTTATGGTACACTTCTTTAATGTGCAGAAGTTGAGGAAGAAGTCTCAGGCTCTGCTGCAAATAAAACAAGGAAAGAACAAAAGCTTACGGGCTTATATCCCTCAATTCCAGAAGGAGATGCTGCAAGTAAAGGATATGTAGCCTCCGATTACCTAGACTTCTATTGCGCAAGGAGTTAGAGATAGACGATTCAAGTACGACTTGTACTTGCTCGAATCGAATTCTTTTGGTGACCCCTTAAAGATGGCTAACAACCACATTACTGCCTAGGAGTCTCTTAGGGACCCCTCTAATGCCAAACTAGGAGTAGTCTCTTAGTTTGCCGGTTGGTGTTATTTCGACCTTTTCCAAGTTTAAGAAACTCTTTGTGGTGCACTTTCACCAATGTGCAGAAGTCGAGGAAAAAGTCTTAGACTTTGCTTCAATTAGAGCAAGAAAAGAACGAAAACCTACGGGCTTATATCACTCGATGCCAGAAGGAGATACTGTAAGTAATATCTTTGCAGCCTTTGATTGCCTAGACTGCTCTGACGCAAGGAGTTAGAGATGGATGATTCAAGTATGACTTGAACTTGCTCGAACTGAAGTCTTTTGTTGAGTTGTTAGAGATGACTAGTTGTCACAATGTTGCTGAGGAGTCTATTAAGGACCCCTCTACTGCCAAACCAGAATTGTCTGACCATTGATCGAAGAAGAGAGGTGCAGGACGAAAGACGGAAGCTGAAGGATAAACAATTTCTTGTTGGTCGTTCTCGCTATATGAACAACCAACGACCTTGGGATAATCGAGGCAATGGAAGGGGCAACCAGCGTTAGAATCTATATTCTGACTAGCAATCATCTCAATAATACGAGCGGCCACACGTATCGAGATATGCAGGGCTTAACTCCACTGAATGTTTCGATGGCTGAGTTAGTTGAAGTCATTCAAAACAAGGAATACTTCAAGAAAACCTCTCCGATGAAAACTGGACCTGTCCTCTGGAATCCACATAAATATTGTGATTACCATTGTGATCACGAGCATGATGCAGAAGTGTCATCACCTCTAGAAGTTGGTGGAAGAATTGGTTAAGGCAGAGAAGCTCAAAGTGTTCGTTGCTGTCGAAGAACATTCCTTGTGGGAAAGACCCCAGTTGAGCCGTCAGATGGACCTGTCTAAGCGAACAGAGTTCACATTGCTGAAATTATTCAGCTATGTTCGAAGGTGGAGAGTCATCTCGTCAGTCCAGCTAGAAATGGCACCGATCGTGAGAGATATGTTCTGTCGCCTCTAATAAACATAATTATCCCAATTGCTTTCACAAATGCAGATCCTCCGCCAAAACGAAACTCATATAATGACACGATCGTGTTACTACATCAATCAACAACTATCAGGTGGGTTGTATGTTGGTCGACACTGGGAGTTCAGTGAACATCATTTTCAAAACGGGATCCGACAGGATTGAGCTTAAAACTGACCGGTTGACAGCACCAGCCGGTCCATTATTTGGTTTTTCTTGCGAGAGGAAGGTGGCCTTGGGCATTATTGCTTTGGGCAACTCGTGGGGCAAGCGAGATAAATAATTTACCAGTACAGAGGACTTTCTGGTGGAGTCCCCACCAACTTACAATGTTTTCTTCGTCCGACCGTTGTTGAACAGTTTCCAAGTAGTAACTTCAGCCTGTCATGTGGTCGTGAAGTTTTCCGACGATGGAGAGATTGCCACAATTTAAGGGAACTTGGAGCAATCAATGAGCTTCTATTTTCGAGCAATCACCAGCGTGGTTCACGACCTGCTCAACATTCAGATTCAAAGTGAAGTGTGTCTCCAGACCAATGAGATCATCCTTCAAGTACCTGCGTCTGACAATGGAGAGCCTGCTAAAGTCTTCCTAATCAGTAAAATCTTTGATGCAAGTTAAAAAAATCTGATGATTCAGATCATTTCGAGCATCAAATCGTTTTCGCTTGGACAACGATAGAGATGCCTGCAATCTCGGTCGATGTTGCTTGCCACCAACTGAATATCAGTCCAACAGCTCTGCCGGTATAGCAAAAGATTTGATCGATCCCCAGAACTTTGGCTAAGCCAATGATAGTGGAGGTACAAAAGCTTAAGGAGGCTGGCTATATCAAGGAGATCCAATACTCAACCTGGCTCTCGAATGTCGTGATGGTCCGATAGGGTGACGAAAAGTGGAAAATTTTTGTCGACTTCACAACCTTTTAATGCTGCTTGCCCGAATCACACTTACCCATTGCCCAAGATTGACACGCTGGTAGATGCAGTGGGAGGGTATTTTGTGATGAGTTTTCTCGACTCTTTCTTTGGCTATCTCCAGAACAAGATGCATCCAACCGACATGGAGAATATATCTTTATTGCTAGGGGTGTTTTTTATTTCATTGTAATGTCCTTTGGGCTTAATAATGCTGGGGTCACCTATCAGCATCATGGATGTAATCTGTGCAAATCAGAAAAGGAAAAACATTGAGGTGTATGTGGATGAAGTCTTAGTTAAATGTAAATCGACCGACCAATACATAAAATATTTAAAAGAAATATTCAAAACTCTCAATAAATTTAATATGAAGTTAAATCCCTCAAATCCTTAGGCTTTTTGTTAACTCCCGAAGGGATAAAGTACAAGTGATTTTGGATGTGTCATACCCCAAAGCACCAAAGACCAAAATTTGACCAGTCAAATAGTGGGGCTTGTCCGATTTATCTTAAACTTGGGTGATAAATGTGCAACGCATGTCAGGACGCAAGAAAAAAATTAGTGTTTTAAAGAGGCGTTCAAGTTTTCAAAAGTTTCTTTGGCATCACACCATTTCTTCAAAAGTCTAAAGCCAGCGAAGGACTATCGTTGTATCTTGGAGTTGAGCGAGTGGTTTTCAGTCACTATTGGTCGGAGAAGATGCGAGAAAACAATTTCTGATTTATTATACCAGTTGGGTATTTAAGACACTGAAATTAGGTACCCAATTATGGAAAAGCTAATGCTTGCCTTGATTATTTTTGCTCACAGGCTTCGACCATACCTTGAAATGTATCCGATTCGGGCCATAACCAATCATCCATTAAAATTTGTCCACATGTAACCAAAACATTCTAGTCGATTATTGAAGTGGGCGGTCATCAAAGCAACCGGAGCATTCCGCTCAGTGAGAACGATATTACATACATCCCTCAGACATTCATCAAAGCTCAAGCGTTCGTTGATTTCTTTGAAGATTTTTTCGAGATGGAGGAATTGAGCGAGGGAAATCTTATTAACGATCGAACATGGATCTTGCACATCAATGGAGCTTCTAAACGGGCGACTGTTGGGCTAGGACTGGCTTTAAACAGTCAGTCGGAGAACATCTCTATCAATTGATATCAGTGGAGTTCGATGTTACAAATAATCAAGCGGAGTGTGAAACTTTGATTATTGGGCTTTGTCTGACATATGAAATAGGTGCTCGGGATTTACTGGTGAAATTAGACGCGTTTCTAATTGTTAATCAAGTCAACGAGGCATTCGAGGTCGGAGATCAAAGAAGGAGATCGAAAGATTAAGAAACTTCCTAACTGATCATGTTGGTCAGGAAGAAAATCAGGTCAATATCCTATCCAAAAACATCTGTTTGGGGAAGATGCCTGAGAGGTTTATTCGACCTAAAATTGAAAAGCTTGAGACCTGGATGTGATGATTGATGGAACAAAAGTTAGGTGGATCTATACATCCTCTTTATAGAGATTAGGAAAGTATCGGAAGACGTTACAGACCTTAGGCCTTTTAATAAAAGCTTTATTGTATTTGATGATCGCAGGAGAGCTCCAAACAGTCGGCCACTTCGGTGTACTTGAGATGTCTGAAGGAAGATGAGCACCAGAACTTCTTCGAGACGTACATTCCTGAGAATGCGGAAGTCGCTTTGGAGGTAAGACTTTGGCTTATCGGGTGCATGGACAAAAATACTTCTGGCTCACATTTTTTAAAGTTGCGGTGGAATTTTAGAAGAAATGCGTGCAGTGTCAGAAGTATGCATTTTTTGCATCATCAATCTGCTCGAAAGCTTCACTCAATCGCTAGCCTTATCGTACGCCACTTGGGAATTGGAGTCCTTTCCTTCATTGAAAGGACAACGAAAGTTTCTCTTAGTAGCGGTCGATTACTTTTTGTTGTTGATCGAGGCTAAACAACTCGTTCGAATCACTACAGAGGAGATTCGAAATTTCATTTGATTGGATCTCATTTGTAGATATGGATTGCTGCTGGGACGCAATTTGCAGACTAATGAGTGAAGTACTTTTGCACAAGTTAAGGGATTGATCTAAAATTTGCTTTAGTTCATCATCCTCGGACAAATGGACAAGTCAAAGTTGCTAATAAGGTCATTATAACTTTATTATGTAAGAAAGTCGAAGGAACCAAAGGAAACTGTGCATATTTGTTACCGTCGGTACTCTGGCCGTCCGAACGACACCTTCGACTGCGACCAGTCAAACCCTATTCATGCTGACTCGTGTGCTGGAGGCAATGCTGTCAGTCGAATACAAGCATCACAACCAAAGGGTCGTCATGGCTTCTTTGTTCACATAAGAGAATCTGGCCGAATGGCAGGAGGCTAACAATGAGGGAGCAATGCTAGCTCTTGAGCTTGCAGAAGAAAAGCAAGCTAACTCAGCTCTTTGATAGCAAAAATTGAAGAGACAAACGACTCAATACGTCAACAAGCACGTTTGGGAGAATATGTTAATTCTGGTAGACTTAGTTCTGAAGAAAGTTGACCCAATAAACTCTTAGACTGACAATTGGGAAACCATATCAAACTTAGAGTGGCCCATACATAATCAACCGATGAATTTCTCCAGGAGCTTACAAAGTGGAGACTTATGTTGGGAAGATACTCCTTCTGACTTGGAGTGGAGATGATTTGAAGAAAATTTTCCTTTAGAAAATTTTTTAGAATTTTCTTATTTATTTGTTAAAGGGAATATCGTTACCAACAACTTGTAAACTACTATTTTATCAATACAATGATATTTGAAGTTGGTTTACTTTTTGAATAATAAACTTAGGTCCCTCCGTCGCTGAAGGAACTTGACCCGATCAAATAAACACTTAAAGCTGGATAACGGTCGATTTCAAAATTCGGGGAACTTGAGTTAATCGAATGATAAGATATTCATAAAATGCGATTGATTGCAATGTTAGTAAATTAATTAGTAATTCACATTGTCTTTGAGTCGCAAATTCATGTCTCTAAACTCGGTACATTGAGTTTTCAGAGATAGTTATCTTCTCGGTAGCGACAAAATCCACCAAAGAATATAATGTAAATCATCTCAGAAATAAGTCCTAGTGGTTACCCTCACGGGTAATGACAAGATTCGTGCCTAGTCTATGAAGTACACCCGATCGGGACGAAGATTCGATCGATCGAATGAGATAGATTCAGTGTTAAAACAAAGCTTGGAAAGAATGACCGATCAAGATACTAAAAAATTGATGAATTTTAAAAATTAATAATCGATTAATGTAAAATCACTCTATCTGAGTTCCAGATTTGGCACTAGAGGCGATTAAGTTTTCATTAACGACAAGATCCGAGGTATATTTGAAAGATCACATCAGATGTAAGTCTCTTCAAGAAGTGATCCAATCGAACGATTTAGATGGAGGATAAATAATTTCCATCGATCGATGAACGACGACATCTCACTTTCGAGGTGAGCATACAATCGTAGTCTTACGCCTATCGCAAGCTATTCAAAGCAAATATGATGAAAGTTAAAACCAAACATAAGATTTTTATATGAAAGCAATTACAAAATTGTTTACAATTCTCTTTTGACAAACTACTTATAAACAAAAATACAAAAGTTATTAAGTCCAGGGAAATTCAAGGAGTCGTCGACCGGTCATCACTTCTGCTCGGGCTCTCATCAGGTTCTTCTTCTTCTTCCACAGAGCCCTTTGGCTTAGTTGGAATGAGAATTGCAAACTTGATTGGATTGGAAAACTGTATCGTTGCCAAGGCCATGGTGTATGAATCTTTCAGTGGCATAATCCATGTCTTGCGATACTGCTTTGCAAGTTCGACCATGTGTTCTTCATTAGAAATAGAAGAGGAAACAGTTGCTTTCAACTGTCCGTTTGCTTTCATTAATGCCTCCAGCATTTTGATCGATTCTTTTCTCTCAGCGACGAAACCATCAAGTTTAAACTTGGGAAGATCTCTATCATCCTGAGCCCTTTTATGGTCAGCCTTCGGTGAAGTGACTTTATTCTGTGCATCGATCAAAGAGTTCTCGGCTTCAACCAGAGCCAACCCTTGGAGGTGAGCCACTTGCATCGCCATCAGATGAAATCGAGCCGAGCGTTGCAAGATTTCTTGGCGATTAAGCCTCTTCAAACCTTCGTTGTATTTGTCAGACCACATCAATGACAATGAAACTGTCATAATTCTCTTGGTCTCGGCTGAATTAGAGAACCAGTCACTCAAAGCATCCATCAAGTTAAATCACTTATCAGTGTCGACCCATAATCTTCCCTCCCCCTCTTGACCAGAAGCCACTTAAAGGACTCCCTCTTTCTTTTCTGTGGAGGGGGGAGGAGGAACATCCAAATCTTTCATCGTCTCTTTGCCTTGCCGACGGATCTCCTTCCGAAGACGGCGAAGAATCAAGGCAAGAAGATGGCTTTGTCTCCTATTTGGAAGCGGAGCTGGACAAGGAAGTGGGGTCGGGGCGGCTACTTGCTCTGGTACTCTCTAACATGTCTATGAAAGATGGGTCGGCTACTGCAAATCTATTGGGAAATGAGCGGATGGTTGCAGATCAATTAGGGACAACTTGATCGGTTGATCGATTTTTGGCAATGAGGAACTTAGCGCCCCAGCTCCTTCGGAAGCTTCTTCGTCAGAGATGCCGGACATCAAAAAAGATGCAGATTTCTTGCCTTCGTTTTTTCCTACATCCAGCGAATGAGATTGAGTGTATTCATAACTTCACCATTTACTGTGTTTGAACTACGACCGAAGTCTTAGATGAAGTAACAAATTTAGCATCGTCAGTGTTGGCCGTTGTAGCGACAACACTACCAGAAAACTGACCTTTCATGAGGTTGAATTTCGATGGTGGAATTTCAACTTCTGTTGATTTGCAACCAACTTATCAGAGATTGCTCTTACTCGGGCAACTTCAACATCGCCAGAAGCAAGCCACATGTCACTAGTTATTTGGCCCTTCAACAGTCAGTTGAAAGTCCCCTTGGCAGTATATTGAGGGACCGGCAGTTGTCGCCAGGTGAGCATTGCTCCAATAGCGCGAAATCCTTTGGCAAGGACTTGATCTTGTCTGCCAAAGTATCTGTTGGCTTTGTGGGAATCACCCTGCAGCCGACACAGTTGTAAACCACAAACTGTTTTTTCCAATCTTTCACCTTGTTCTTGACTCCAAGCAGTTGGAGCTTCTTCTCTGCGGAGAACATGGCAAAATCGTCCTTGTTGACTTTAAAAGAAATAGTTTATTCAACTAAGGTATTTCATCTCGGTGACAAAAGATCACAAAAGTCATGATGGCGGCGATTGAGTTTGAGAACTTGTGCGGGGATGACTCCATATCGGTTGGAGATGCTCTACAACTCATTATTCAACTATGGGCCCTAACTTAGCCCGTACATCAATCAATTCACTATGAAGCGCATCAACCACTTCTTCCAACCTCGCAAAGCGAGCCATTAGCTTTTGCATAGGCCAATCAGCAAACTCTTTAATCACTTTCACTAAGGGGCCGACCATTTCCCTCATTCATTTCTCCATCGAACCAGAGGATACGTGCCGGCTCTACAAATGTTCTTGTTGGGAGCTGCTGGATAGGTCCCATCGATTGGTGCACATCCTCATCGATCGATTAGAGAGACGCAGCTGCTGGATTTGGCATTTCAGCGGTAGGCGTTGGGACAAAATCAATAATGATATTCCTGGATGGCCTGACATCAGCATGATTCTCTGGTGCAGCCAGCTCATCTACAACAAGATAATGTCGAGGGATTATTAAAGGCTGCTAAAGTCAGAAAGTTTACCTACCCAAATATCTGTGTGATTCAGAGAGGGTAACAAAAAATTCATATGTTCCTTCTGTTGGGAGGTCGTCATCCCTGTTCTGCAGCAGGGGTGGAAGTCGACGACAACCTTTTCTTTCGACCTCCCTTGACCACCCTTGGCTTCTTTAATAGATGGAATGATTTGCTGATTTTCCTCAATAATCAAGCTAATGCTTGGAGTAGAGGTCAATATTTTTTTACGAGCGTCTATCTTCAGGGACTTCTTCGGTGCCTGATTCCTTCTAAAGAAGAGACTTGGCCATTAGTATTTCGTTCCTCCCATTCTCGACTGTATAACATAAAATTGTATTTTTGGCTAATATAAACTATGGTTGGTGGATTTGAAAGGAAAAGATAAGTCATGTGATAATGTGGGTAAATTGTCAAAATGATTTATGAAGAATCAGTTTAACACCTCAGGCGTACGCTACAAAACCGAATAATAAATGACGATTGAATAATTGCAATAAGGCTAATGATGATTTTAATTTTTTCCATTCTGCCGCGAGGTTTAAAATTTTTTTTTCCTTCAAGATGGGGTTGGAACCCCCTTATTAAGTATCACAAATCTGGAATTCGACTGTTTAAAATCACTCGTTTCTCTCATCTTAATGAATAGGGTCTTGAATTTCTGAATTAACTATATTCTATTACATATTTGTTTGATGTATAATTACCTTTATTTTAAATTTCAGGATAAGCATGAAGTGATAATTCTTATTTACCTTAGTCTTCCAGAGCATCTTGCTTTTCTAGCTTTGTTTCAACTCATTTATTTCCAAGCTGTCTTGTCCAGGCCTTTTATGTTACCTTTCTCAGTACTACTTCACTATCCATTCATGTGTCCCATGTGTTAACTGTACTTAATATAGAACTTTTACTTTAATATATGATGTATGCCATGTCAAGTTGTTTTTCCTGTGTTTATATCTATTTCTTTTACTTTAATCTTACATATTTACTGTTTTATTATCTACTGTTCATTCAATCCTCCTAAAGTTTTATATTCTTAGTTTTGTAATGGTGTGGTTATCCCCCCGATATTAATGTTCTATTTTATGTATATTAGTTCTGCAAATTATATCTCATTAATATACCTTAAAAATTTTGATTTGATCGCATAGATCTAGTAAAAGGAGTAATATTCTTTAATGACAATTGAGAAGTTTTCTATTTTGATACGAACAAATAAATGAATAGTCTGAGTTACCTTCAAAGGTTTATCATAAAAAGGTAGAAGGAATTTATTTGCAGCGGCAGCTAGATAGATTGGTTTCACAGGATTCATCTACATGATTATTTTCGACTTTGTTTTTAGCTTTAGTAAATTTTCTTTTGAATCAATGGTGAACTGAGGAGAAATTCGATGTATATTATTGAGTCTGAGCGATAATATACAATTGCCTTTTCCTGCCGAGCTTTGCAAAGTTTCATCTGACAATGTCATATTTTAATTTTCTTTTTATTTACTCTGCCGGGTTCAGAAATCTGAGAACAAATAATAATGCATGGATATCATTCCAGTGTTTTTTGTAGGTTAGATGTATTGATTATATTATAGCTGAAATTTCTATGTACATTATTGATGGTGTAATATTCAGTGATATTTTTTATAATAAATTCATCTAGATGCGCAGCATGTCATATTTCTCTAAATTTAGTTTATGCTCGACAAATTCCAGTTGTTTACCCGGACAAAGATTGTAATATAAGAAAATGCCTGCCCAAATTTCCAACAAATCTAGGCCGTCGTTTGTCTTTAGAAGGAAAATCTTTATTGTTGAGGGTTTTACCATTTTAGTTCGAAGTTAGGGCAAATTTCTCCATTTGAATGTGGTAATCTGTTAATTTTTAATGGGAAACTAAGATATAACAATTGCTACCATATGATGCATATTTATTGAGAAATATGTCTTTAATGTTGAGCATTCAACTCATTCAAAACTCAATGCATAGATGTGATATGACCCGACATCAAAATTAGCACACTTTTCCATAGAAATTAGGGCAAAATAATATTTTCTTTAATGATCCCAACAACTCAACAAGAATACAAATGATGAGCACCTACAATTCAAGGGGTAAGCAATCTCTTCCAATTCCTACAGTACGAGAGGTAGAAAATCTCTCCTAGATCCTAAAACTAAGACTTACATCCTAGTCTTATGCATCCCCTAACGCTAAACATAATAAGCTTATTTATATCCAACAATAATAATATTAAAACACTATATTATCCTTGGCACAAAAAAAGATAACCTTGACATGCACCATGAGAACTTGGTAATTTTAGATCTTTGCAACTGTCTGTTGTAAATTTTTTTTCACATCGAAAATATAACCTCTTTGCTTGTTTCTCTATCATCTCTGTTTCTGTAAGCCGCTTGAGATGCTCCCGGTCGTGGCTCCTTATTCCTGCCTTTCACAACCTCCATTTGGACTTTCATCGTTAGAGCTTTTGACGTCATGGATGTAGCAATGTTGTGCGATGCTCCATCTGTGCTAATCCTGTTGGTCTTTTTCATCTGGCTCTTGTTTGGGTCAACTCCATTTTCTCCCTCAATTCCCACGATCTCAATAGTCTGAGTGCTGCCCGTATGTCGGGCTTTAGGCACTTCATGAAATTCTCTTTTAAACCTACTTTAGAAATCCCCCTCAGCCGTCCCAACAATAGTTTGAATTTCTTCTTATATTTCATTACAATTCCCTTATGTGTCAAGGCATAGAATTGCCCATATAGGTCTCATTCCCGAATGGCTCTGAAATGTTCCAAAAAACATTCCTTAAATTCATTCCACGAACGGATTGGGTATCTGGCCTCCCTCAACTAAAAGCAGGTTTAGGTTTTCCCATCCAAACATAAGTCTGCCACAATGAGTTTCTTTTGCCCATCTAACTCATTCACCGCGAAGCATTGCTCCATCAATACACCTACTATGTGCGTCTTTCCCTTTAAAGATTGACATCTTTAACTTCCTAACCATAGTATCACCACTTTAACTTCCTCTTCCTTTGCTATTTTCTCTCATGTATCGAGGGTAGAACTCCCTCCTTAGATCATAACAATACCACCTCTCGACTTCTCTCTTTTTTTTTTCCTGTTCATCCGTATCACTTGCATAACCCCTTCTACATGTTTCAACCCACCGGCCTTCATCGAAAATCCCTAATACACCCTCTATTAGAGCCTTGGGAGGAGGTTCTTGATGGTGGATGCTTTCCTTCTCATATTCCTCTCGTCCGAGCTTATTCCTTTTTGATTTAGCCAATGAATCTCTGGTCAACCTTTGGGTAGTGTCGGTAAACTGAATTGCAGGCAGGTTCTTGGATTGCGTCTCAATAAGCTTCTCCAACATTTCTTCGAAGTTCTCAAATCGGTTGTCACTGATAAGAAACCTTTCCTCTATCCCGAATTTAATTTGGCCCACTTCTTCCTTCATTTTTTTCTATTTTCTTGACGACATTACTTCTTGCCACTAGGAAAGCTTGATCCTAGATCTAGTCGCTGAATTCTAGGATTACGATTAAGACACGCCTAATCCCATCACAAACTTCCCCACTACGACTTGATCTTTTCTATTTCCCAGATAACTCAAACTGCGCTCGTATCACTAGGCTTTGGCCATGGCTCTATACGATCCCGTGTCAAAATTAGCACATTTTTCCACAATAATAAGTGCAAAGTAATATTATATTCAATAATCCCAACAACTCAACAAGAATACAAAAGATAAACACATACAATTCGAGAGGTATGCGGTCTCTCCCAATTCCTACAATTGGAGAAGTAGTAATCTCTCCCAAATTTTAAACCTAGGACTTAGAACCCAATCTCATGCATAACCTAACCCTAAAAGTAATAAAGCATATTTATACCAAACAACAATAATAATAAAAGTCTAAATTACTCTTAATCATATGAGAGATAAAATTACCCTTAGGTTAGGTACCGGCATAACAAGATGCTACCTTGATTTGGTGTTTTATGCATATGACTCTTCGATAAGTCACCAAGATATTTTTATGATCTAATATGAATCTCAATGCATTTTGGTTAATAATTTTTTCATATTCAAATTCAAGATCATCCAGGTTATAGTTTCAACAAATTTATATTTAAATTGAACATCTCGATAATACGAGTCAAATAAGACTAAAATATATTCAATTCGAGTTCAAATAAGCCCAATCAAACATTTCAAGTGTATTCAGAAGCTCTGGAGTATTAATTGAAAAGTTAAATGATCTCTAAATTTGACATATTTATAATTAAATTGAGCAGCACGATAAGAGAAATTCAATGAAGCCAAAATCATTTAATTAAGAAAATATCTCGTGCTTAAAAGAATCCCTCTAAAAAATTATGAGTAGGCTCCTTTCTTCACATGGAGGGGGGAGAAGAGAAGATCGAGCTAACAACTACGACAACTCACGGAGAGAAGTGTTGGTGAATGACAACTAACTATTGTAGATCAGCATCATCAATTGTTGCTGTGAACTACGGCTATTTCCTCCTGCTACGACTTTCATAGCTACGGTTGTTGCAGCCACAAACTTTAATCGCTAAGCTCAATTATGATTGCAGTAGCCAAACTACTACTATATATTTATGATTATTAGTTTTTGTAATCCCATTTTCCTCATTTCAAGGGAAGAACGGACTTTTGTATTTCAATTTTTTAGTGATTTATTTTGATTGGGTCTAGCCCCATTGACTTTTTTCCTATCCAGCGCTTTTCCATGTAAAAAAATTGATTGACTCTTACAATTTTATTTGTCTGGAGGATCATAGTAAGCTAAGGCTTGAGATTTTTCTACAGTTGAGAATTTTCTATAACGCAACAACAATCAAAACCCTGGTAAAAAATTTTCATGTGCAACATTAGGTGTTTTATGCCTGCATTTTTCTTTATTTGACAACGCAATTGGTTCATCTATTTCCATATTGTTGGTTTTGCTTCTAAGAAGTGGCTTGTAATATTTGTGGTTTTGGGCCTTGCAATCATTTGGAATTAATGCAACAACAACAACAAAGCCTTTATCCCACTAAGTGCGGTCAATCATTTGGAATTAACGTTTTATGATTTTTACAGCAAAACAAAAGTTACTTGATTCTGCGAACCTTAATACTCTGTTTTTGTTTTCTTTCTTTTTATGCGATGTTCTTGCCTTCACAAGACCTAAGAAACTTCCTAATTGGTTCTGCCTTGCTTGTGAAACTTTGTTGCCTTTATTTTAAATTTGATGGCTGCAGATGATCGTTTGCTTAACCAACCTAAAGGAATGCTCTCTCTCTCTCTCTCTCTCTCTCCGACTCTCTCTTGAATTAGCATGCCCGTGAACAGAGATTCAAATATTCAGGAATTCTATTAAACTATCTCTTGATTGCATTTATCAGATACAATTGGTAAGGAGTTAAACGGGAATCGTATTATAAAAAAACTGTTTCATTCCTTGAACACTTGCTACTTTCTAGAATGGTGCATACCTTCTTTGAAGGGCTAAATGTGCAACATAAGTTGATGTCTTTTCTCCACTCTAATATCAAATGATGACATTTCGTGGCACATGTTAATGCCTGTTTCCAAGATGACTAAGAGATAATGTTCCAACTTTTGTTTGGATTGCTTATTGTGCTTATTTGGATTTATGCCGGGCAGGTCTACCATGGAAGCTATACATTTATTAAGAGGTTTGATGGAGAGGTACAGAGATAATAAGGAGGATCTACATTTGATTTTTATTGATTTAGAAAAAGCTTACGATAAGGTTCCTAGAGATGTTCTTTGGAGAGTCCTTGAGAAGAAAGGTGTTGATTTGACTTATATTCAAGTCATTAAAGATATGTATGCTAGAGCTGTTACATGTGTTCGAACTGAAGGAGGATTGACCAAGTATTTTACTATTTCTGTTGGTTTACATCAAGGATCGGCTTTAAGCCCATATCTTTTTGCTTTATTTATCGATGGTCTTACTCGGCCATTTACAAGAGGATGTACCTTGGTGTATGCTTTTTGCTGATGATATCCTCCCGGTGGATAAGACAAGAGAAAAAGTCCAGGAAAAACTTGAATTATGGAGGTCTACATTGGAGTCTAAAGGTCTTCGTTTGAGTAGAACTAAAACTGAATACATGGAATGTAATTTTAGTAATAGTAGGTCTAGTGACAGAAGTGTAACTTTGGGTGATCAAATTATTAAAAGGTGTGAACGATTTAGATATCTCGGGTCCATTGTTCAAAGCGATGGTGATATAGATGGGGATGTTAATAGTAGAATTCAGGTTGGTTGGTTGAAGTGGAGGAATGCGTCCGGCCTATTGTGTGATAGAAAAGTACCGCTTAGACTGAAAGGAAAATTTTATAAGATGGTGGTGAGACCTTCAATGCTCTATGGTGCTGAATTTTGGCCTTTAAAAGAGAAGCATAATGTTAAGTTAAGTGTTGCCGAGATGAGAATGATTAGATGGATGAGTGGCTTTACACTTAGAGACTAAATGCGAAATGAATATATCCGTAATAGGGTTGGAGTTGCACCAGTGTCGGATAAAATTAGAGAGAGTCGCCTTAGATGGTTTGGTCACATTAAACGTCGACCACTTGATGATCCAATTAGGAGAGTAGATGTTTTAAATACAACTTATGTTAAGAAAGGCAGAGGCAGACCTAGGAAAACTTGGGCTTATTGCATAAAAAATGATCTTAATCTATTAGAATTAAACGAAAATTTGACACTAAATAGGACGCAATGGAGAAAAAGGATTCATGTAGCCGACCCCACTTAGTGGGACTAAGGCTTTGTTGTTGTTGTTGTTGTTGCTTATTGTGCTTATTATTGATGAAGTGACTGTTGATGGCCATTTATATTCATTCCTAGATTACTGGGGGATTTTGCTTTGATGTAGGTTTGCCTCTTTATTTTTGGATTTTAGTCTTAGAAATTTACATAAGAATATATATTTTCCACAATTCACTAGCTTTTACTTAAAATTTGTCTTCTCATGATTTACCCTCTTGTTCTGCTCTTTTTGTTAAATTTTCATATGATGATATTGATTTCCTTATCTTGTTAACAGGACGAGCCTATTTTGCGTCACATAGTAAAAAATAATCTCTTGAAACCGATATTTGACGTTTTTATTGAGAATGGAAATCGCTATAATATGTTACACTCGGGTGTTCTAGATCTTCTCGAGTACATTCGCAAGGTACTCTATTCTTACCTTTGTATGTTTGGCTGCATGTAAATTTTGGTTGCAAAGTTTTCATTTTTCGTGCAGGAAAGTCACAAAACACTGATCCTCCACATAGTTGATTCCTTCTGGGACAAGTTGAATAACTTTGTGCATTTGGGTACATTTCAAGCTCTAAGAACAAAATATGAGCAGGTAAATATCAATGCTTTTATGTATATGATTAAGTTCAGTCCTTTTACTTAATTTTGTATGCCTTACTGCTGGTTGATTTTATATCTTAACAGTCTCTAGAAAATGGCGATACAAAAACCATTATTAATGTTGCAAATCCTCGAAACCGTACTGATGAACGAGCTCTTGAGAAGGAAGAAGAAGATTACTTCAATGAAGACAGGTTTATTTTGTTAGCATAAAACTCATTTGTGTTTCTGTAGTTGTTTGTAGGTTATGCCTGATAGTGATGTCCTACACTATTTATCAGTGACGAAGAGGACTCCGCTTCAGCTCGTCCGCCAGGTGCAGGAAATCATAATGCATCAGCAGTATTGTCCAATGGACCCAATGCATCAAAGCCTATTGGGTACACTAGACCTTCATTTTCTTCGCCACTTCCATTGCAGCTAGTACAAAACATAATTTTTTCCTTTTTGCTAACAATAAAAACTGTAAATTGCATTAACAAGCACAAGTGTTTAGTGAGGGACTGATCCTGTAGTGTGTTTTTTTAAAGTTTTATGTGACTTGTTTGATGAGGAATGTATGGATAGGGAGGAGAGATCTGTTCTTTATTAGCAGATTGACATGGGAGTGATTCTGTTTCTCTGATTTGTTTGATAAGGAATTTATATATAGAGGGAGAACTCTTGAGTACCTGTTTTCCCATAACTTCATAAAAAACTAAACTGAACAATATTTTATAATAATTTAAACTATGGGGCCTAATATTACTCATTATTCAGATGAATTTGCTAGCAGGTTTCATTTTATAACATATCACGGCTATTTTGGAACTGTAGAGTTTTTATTAGCTTTTGTATTTGTTGTAATATATGAGCTGGCTCCTCTTGGTATATTTCACCTATTGATCTGATTATTATATTTATATTGAGATCAGTTTTGATGAGGAATGTGAGGATTCATGTAGGCGACCTCAATTAGTGAGATAAAGGCTTGATGTATTAGTTGTTGTTTCTTATTTATACCATTGTTCATTCAACCTTTGTATTTTTTCCAGGCCTGGAGCAGTTGGACTTGTTGACTACGATGATGATGAGGATGATGAGGATTTTAATCCTCCATGCAGGCCCGAATCTTCTGCTGCAGACGAGGACAACATATTGCCAGATTTATGCAAGCCAAAACACAAATTATCTTCTTTAGATAGCAAGAATTTGAGTTTTGAGTCAATGAAAAAGCGCCGTCTTGATCAGAATTCACGGGAATTTAAGGCTGTTGAGTTCAACAACTGCAACCATAACGACAAAACTAACCCACCAGAACTTTCACCAACATTTGGTCCTTGCACTATAGCTTTAAATGGCACATTAGGCGAGCATAACAAAGATAGGGAATGTTCAACAGAAGAAGCAAATAATGCCACTTCTACCCCTGATACCAGACAATCCGCTCCAGAGGACAATAAGTTGACACCCATCAGCACTCCTTCACCAGAGATGAATGTAAATAATGCAAATGTTAGCAGTTCAGAGCCCTATTCTGTGAGATAATAATTCTGGGAGACTTAATGTGCCCAGTAATGTTTTCATGGACAAAGAAATTGATAAAAAGGGCATCATCTCGTCTTCGGAAACAGCTAATTAGGAGTGAAGATGGGAATAATTTACCCTCGGCAATTCTACCATCTGTTTGGGGAAGATGGAGTCAGTTATGATGCAGCATATAGTGGTTTTACTTAATTATGTAGAACATTGTTTAGATCTTAAAATACATTTGTTTGCAGCTTTGAATGTGGGCATAATCCAAATGTCCCTTTTTTACATCACTAAAATTTTGTTAAAATGTTTTATGTTAGAGGAAATTTTTTTTTTAATGTTGTTTGTGAGGGGATTAGTGGTTGTTAAATGATGTTTTAAATGATGATATAATTCATTTATAGGTTCAGTGGGAGCCACAAGGGCAAATGGGTGCTGATATTGGTTCAGAAACCAAGTTCAGGCTATAAGCTCGTTGTTGGGGTTGTTCTTGTGAAAATTTCCATTGTTATTTAGCGAGTCTGTAAAGTTGATTTGGCAAAGCAGATATGTGGTTTTTAAAAGTTGTCCCTAGTTTAACTTGTAGAGAAAATGTACCTACAAATTTGTGGCTGCTATAGAGGGAAGACATTGTGATGGCTGTGAATGTGTAAGCTTAGAAACATTATGATGAATATCTCGTCTTTTTTGTTGTCTTGGTGATTATAAGTAGATTTATGTTCCATTTTCTTTAAAACTGATCAGTATTTAAGTTGCAGAGGAGGATTTCAGTGTGTTTATGCACTCGTTTGTGCAATTGTATTGATTTCTTATTATTTTCAATGATCTGTATTAACGCGTCCATGATGCCGAACGTTAAAGACCATTACATTTATAATACGAATTTATTACACATTCGTATTATAAATTTATGCATCTTTTACTTTTAAGGTGATATTTTAGTATTTTTGATGTGCTAAAAGATTTGAGTGGTATACATATTAATGTGAATGTTTTTAGGTGTTGGATATGGAAATACAGAAGAATTGTATGGTATGTATGTAAATGCCTCACATGTTAATTAGAAGGTTGAGAGGCCTTGAAGCGTAACATCAAAATGAATTATAATGTAATTTCTTGTTAGAAGAGGGATTATATGGAACAATATATATATATATATATATATATATATATATATATATATATATATATATATATATATATATATATATATATACTAGCTATTTTACTAATGAAATTTTGATATTTCTTTCATTCAAGTGATTCTTCATTTTACAAGTATTCCCAGATTTTATCTCGCCTCATAAGATAATAAAACATTATGATATAATATTGAACATTATTGCATTGTACGGTATAATATATTATACCGTTTTATACTATATTATCATATACTTGTTATGAAATAGAATTAACGTATAATTACATTCTGTTCTGTTTGGGATTAGTTTGAATGAAAAGTTTATTTTGAGGTGAGATTAATTATTTGGGTTTGGTAGAAGGGATACAAAGAGCTTTCAACAGAGCTGTAACCCATTGGCTTTGGCGTGGCTCTTAAGCCGAGGTTTCAAATGTATGTTTATATTTAGGTTTTTTAAATTTTGTAATTAATTAATATTAATTAAATAAGAATTTTAATGAGTTAATAAATAAATTAAAACAATTTAATGAACATTTAATTTTTATCTAAAACTATTTAAATTATTAATAAATAATTTTATAAATCTAAATAATATAAAACGGCGTTCAATTCCTAAGCAAATTTATTTAAAAATAAATAACATGTAAATACTAATTCATTGCAATAAGAAAATAAGAAAAAATAATTTTATATTTATTTCAAAATTCATTAACCGGAAATAAATTATTTGAAAAAAATAAAAAACTTCAAAAACCAAAAAAGAAAAGTCGAATATTTTCCTCGTTAAATAGTATTTCGTGTGAAATAACTAAATCAAAAAGTTACGGAAAAGAAAAGTTAGTGCCTATGATATACGGATAAAAAGATGAACACCCCCGCGGCATCAAATTGTATGTATTTACATATATAGTACCCAAGCTTTTATTTACATTTATACCACCAAATATTTTATATCACAATGAAAGTATCATTATTATAATTTTTTAAAAGCGAAATACATCCTTTCATTCATAAATAAGGTGACATATATGTAAAAATTAAAGTACTGGTGCCAGATGTGTAAGAATTGAGTGGCATGTATGTAAAGTTTTGTATTATTAATTACAAAAAATAGAAAAAAATTTAGTAAACAGCACTCTAAGAACAATAAAGAAGAGATAACAAGAAATTTAACAAAATTAACTTTAAAAATCTAAGAGATTTGAAAATATTTATTTATTTACGATATAAGAAATAAACACCAACTTTCTTATGTTACGTGGAGATGAGTTTTAATTTTTAATAAAAAAAGGTACAATTATTATATATATATATATATATATATATATATATATATATATATATATATATATATATATATATATATATATATATATATATATATATATATATATATTGCGGCAATAGCTTTGGTAGGGTTTGGGGTTTCATGGAGATTTTTCTGGCGTCAATGAGATTCCTGATTTGCGTCTCTTTTCTCTGCTGCTTTGGTGAGATCTTTCCATTTTTCTCTTGTATTTTCTTTTCTTCTTGTTATGTTACTTGACCGTTGCTTTGCTGCGGCTGTGGTTGATGGGGGTACTACAATGTCCTGCTCTTCTTGTCTATTTTCACAATCCTTTCATGATGCTTTGATTAATGGTGGGTGATCTACTTAAAAAAATACCCATTTTTATGTCTTATTTATGATTTAATTCTTAAGGATATTATGCTTTAATGAAAGGTATTTTCATGTTTTTGGATGTAGATGATTAAAAAGAGCCCAAGAAGGAAAAAAGAGCAAAAAGGAGCAAAAATGGAGCTTATGGAGCAATTTTTGGAATTATTGGTCTGGCGCCTATGCGCCAGAGTCCGTCGTCTAAGCGCCAGTTCGATACAGACGCTGTTAAGTTTTTTTTTATGACTTTGGGCAGTTATTTTGACGGTGTTAAGCGGTTATTGTAGCTTCTAGAAGACTGGAAGTTACTCCTAGTATATAGGACATGTGATACAATGTATTTGGACACAAGGAAACGATGTGGATTGCGAAGAGATGCGACCTAAAGTGAAAAGATGCGAACAACCTGGTCACGGAGTCCGGCGCCTAGCGCCGCCTAGGCGTGACGGTTACCTTCTAGAAGATACATTGAATTTGGACAAATTTTGAAGAGGTGTCTTAAGCAACCCCTGGTCAAATTTAGAGCTCTATAAATAGGAGTCCATTCTACAGAGAAAATCGCACCAAACCCCCCCTCTTAGTACACATACCCATTTTAGCTTATTCTAGTTTAATTTAGTCTCTTCCATACTTAGGGTGCCACTTTATTTTGTATCTAGTGAGTTTATTTTGAGTGTTTATTGTGTGTAATTGCTGTTGGAGTCTTTCATCATTGCGATGGAGTCAGTAGAAGTCAGCGAAACTCTTGAAGGAACACTTCAGATAAGTATTTGTACTTTGGTTCAAATTTTTATAAATATGTTTTGTTGTCTTATTTTAATGAGTTCTGAGTAGTTAGTTATCTTTCTCCTTTCAACTATGAAAAGATTATAAATTAATTAAATTTCATAGGAAAATTAAATATAAAATATTTTAAAATATTGTGATGATATTAATACCTGATCTTAGTTTACTTTTTAAATTGGCCATTTAATTTGTTAAAATTTGTTGAAGAATTTTGAGACCTATCAGGAGATAAATTCTTAACTAGTATATATCACATGAATCCTTAAGGTAATCGAAGGTTTTACGCGGATTATTTAAGGTGAAGTGCAAATAAATATGAAGATATCATTTATTGGGCGTAGAATTAATTAGTTTTTAGAGTGACAGACTAAATTCTAATAATTTGGTTTATAGAAAGGTAACGAGTCACTGGTAGGGCCGACCATAGCCACCCTTGGACATCTAGTAGTGTGAGTCTAGACTAACCCATTCTACTAATAACACATCCTGAACCTAACTATAGATTAGTCAATGTTCTTTGCACCTGGACCAAAAGGGTAAAAAATAGGAATGCTTCTATTTGACATAATACTATAATCTTAATTCCCTACAAAAGATAATTAATCTATAATTCTTGGATTAGTTGAAAAAGGAGAAAGTCGTTTTTATAATTGCATTAAATTACTGCTTACTTTACTTTACTGCTTATTGCTTACTTTATTTTAGTAAAAGTTATTAGTTAATTAAATTTGAATATATATATATATATATATATATATATATATATATATATATATATATATATATATATATATATATATATATATATATATATATATATATATATAAAGTATATATAATTTGCTTAAGAAAATTTCAAAAATATCGTTTTTATATATTTTTACTTTTTGTTTTTCATTATCCCAGTGGGATCGATAACCAGGACTCCACTAGAGCCCTGTATTACTTGAACGATATGTATACTTGCGTTTAAAATTGTGACTTTTACAATAATTAAATCTAATAAAATTATAAAAGTAAACCTCGCACATCAAGTTTTTGAAGTCATTTGCTAGGAATTAAATCTTCTAAAAATTGGTATCAAAATCTTGAATTTTAAAGCTTAATTAAAGTCGCATCGCATCAGTGGGGATTAAACGTTTTTCCGTAAATCTGGTAAGAAAATGGAAAGCCTGCCCTTTTTCTTTCTGATGCTGAAACCAATATTTTAGCTTCTGCTTGTCGGTTAGCCTTGGTTGGAAAATTTTTCTATGGTCATCCCAAATTGGAAACTATTCGAAGGGAGTTTGATGCTATAAACCTTTTGGGTAGCTCGAAGATTGTCCTTTTGGATGGCAGACATATTCTCATATAATTATCTAATGATAATGAATATGCTCGTTTGTTTTCAAGGAAGCTCATTCAAATCGACAATAGGGCTATGAAAATTCTTAAGTGGACAATTGAATTTGATCATAAATCTGAACCTCCAATTATACCTGTGTGGATTAGATTCCCGCATCTTAAGTTTCACCTGTTTAACTATGAGACACTTTTCTCACTAGCCATTGCTTAGAATAAACCTCTAAAAATGGATAACTCCACCTTTGCTCTCACTCGACTCTCTGAAGCCATAACTCTTATAGAACGTGATATAACCCTCCCTTTTATAGAAGATATTTGGATAGGCTCGACACAAAATGGATATTGGCAACATGTTGAAATTGAGGAGCACTCTCCATACTGCTCACATTGTAGAATGTTTGGTTACTCTTCTCTAAGCTATCACCTTCATCCTGATTTGAAAAGTGACAAAGCTGTTGCCATGCCTGTCTCTAATATGAATTCACCTATTGCTGAAGTAGTTCTCACTGAAATTGGTAGGCAGGATAATCCTGTGTCACATTGTCGGCATATTTTTTTTAGGTTTTGTGTTTTGAAAAGGGGTCGCCTACAGAAGTTGTCGGCGAATTTTAAATTTAATTTAAATATAGATATAATTTAGAAAGTAGTAATTGATTTTGAAAATAATTTTAAATTTGAAGATTTTAAGATATGAAATCAAACTGATCTCACATCCCAAATAGTTTATATAAACGAGCACCGCATCACAAGCCGTGTATCTATCCCTAAGGATAGACACACCGCTTGATGGTGGGGCTCGGTTAAATAAACTAGAAGATTTGTGACATCCGTTTGGTCTCGCGAACCAATTTTGTAAGCCGACAAATTCCCCGCTTAATATAAATGAATTAAGCGGGGTTTATATTACTCAGGTTCTTTAAAATTCCTATAAGGGCGAGCCCCTATAGTTAATTACATCTTAAGTAACGGGAATCACCTAAGAAAACTCTCGATAATAATCAATAATTCTGCTCTCAAGAATTTCAAAGTTTAAGTTTTCAAAGAATTGAATTTTGGAAATCTCAATAGGGAATGTATCAAGTTTGGAACATTTTATTTTGGGAATTCAAAGGAAGAAAAGTAGGAGAAATTACGGATTCGAAGTGAACTTCGATAATTTCCCGACTACCCTATTGTTTGGCTTGGATTTAGGAAAGTCCTAATGTTTATTTAATGTTTTAATCTTGCCAATTTTAGTTAATTAGGGCTTATATTTATATGATAGAATCATACAAATTGCTCGTAAGATATGAGGGTTTATGTCGTATCGGACGACTACCTCGGAATCCTAAGACCGGTTAGGGCTTAATTTGCAATGCAAATGCCTAACGAAGAGTTGAGGATTTATGTTGCACTAGGCAAACTACCTCGAAGTCCTATGGCTTTGTTGTTCAATTCTAAGAAAGTTTTGTTGAAGTAGGTTCAAGTTTTGCTGACGACGATGGCCGTGCTGCCCACCATGCTCCGAGCTCCTTGTTGTTGCAGAGGTTTAGTTTTAGAAATCATAAATCAGGGGATGAGAAAAGTGTTTTGGTTTAGAGAAGTCTTAATTTCCAAGTGTTTTTTTTGTGTTTTAATTAAAACAAATCTTAAAGTTGATTATAACAACACCGGTTAAGATCCCACGGTTCCATCCTTCCGCATCATTATTTTTATCGGATTCACTTAGTCCAGATGAATTTGCTAAACTCAACTGAATGAGTTCCACACTTTCATTTAGACCATGGGAAATCCCGTTAGCAACACGTATGTTACATCATCCGAGGTATTCCCGATCATCCAACAAGACGTTTTAATTTAGTTGTAGTTGTATTTTTGTGTTCTGTTTGTGATTAAATTTTGAGTTGTCTTATATTTTGAAATGTTGTGGAGGTGAATTTTATCTTGTAGTGTGTTTTAATTTAGTTATGGGTTTCGAGTTTTGGTTTCTATCCTAAAGGTGTAGGTTTTCATGCAACTGTTGTTTATCATGCAAGAAAAGTAAGTGCGATGCGATTAAATAAATTGCCGTAAAGTAAATCGCAATAAAATAAAAGCGTACTCTGGAGGGTCTTCCCGTCATCCCAAGTCGCACTTAAAACACAGTTAGAATATTTAAGCAAGTTCCTAGGTAAAGCTAAGGGAAAGGGTTATGGTTTTCTACCAAATTCCTAATCCTATAGCTAGTCATTTCCTATGACGTCTAGGTTCTTTGTGTTTTTGGTTTGAAGACGATTTTTTTCATCAAAGAACAATTAAGTTCAATTGTTCTTATAAATATCCTATCATATTGAGGAAGTGCTTAAGAAGAATCTTAAACATCTTTTCAATATTTCTAGGATTGTTTTAAGTCCAAATGAATTTAATTGTGTAAATGAATCGATCGTCCGAGGTTTTCAAGTTTTGTTAACTCGCTCAAGTGAACTAGGATATTTGAATGTCCTATAAGTGAAGTAACATTTCATTTAATATTCTGTTTAGGAGTTATGATAACTAAAGCTCTTGAGGGTAAATTGGTGTTCAAATGGTTTGTGATTCAAATTTAAGTTCAAATTAATGATTTAAGTTTGGAATAGTTGTTCAAGTTATCTTAGATTTATTTTTGAGTTCTTTATGTCTTAAGGTGATGTTATTTAATTCAACTTAATTCAATTTAATTTAATTTAATTTAATTTAATTCAATTTAATTCAATTTAGTTTGATTTGATGTTACATTGAATTAATTTGATTTAATTTAATTTTTAATTTAATTTGATTTAATTTAATTTAATTTAATTTAATTTAATTTTTCAATTTAATTTTATTTAATTTAATTCTTAATTTAATTTAATTTTTTAATTTAATTTTTAATTTGATTTAATTTTTAATTTAATTTTTAATTTGATTTAATTTAATTTAATTTAATTTTTTAATTTAATTTAATTTTATTTTATTCATTTTAATTTTAATTAAAGAGTTCAATTATTTAATTTTAGTTTAATGATTAAGTCTTTCAATGTTTTAAATTTGAATTATCATTTTGAATAAGAATTAAACATTAATGAAATGATTAATTTAGGGATTTTTAAATTAAAGAATGAATCTCTTCCTAATAATATCCCTATTTTAATAATTCCAATTTTATTATTCTTCCAAATTTAATCAATTATTTAATTAAAGTTTAATCATTTTAAATTGCTTAATGGGTTTCTACCCTTCAATTATTAAATTTCAATCATCCAAATCAGATTAGGATCAAATATTTTACTTGTTAATTTTTATTAAACCTAAAGTTTTAATTAAGGGTTAAAATTTTAATTACCATTTTGCCCTTCAAGCCTAATAATTTCATAACTCACTAAATTGAACTCAAATGAACTTGAAATTTTTATGTGACTTCACTCATATGTCAATAAAGACATGAGAGGAGAAAATGTGATTTTTCTGTATTTAATTTATTTATATAATTATTTTTGGTAGAAAATAGAGATTTCCAAGGAAAATTTAATAACATGACCAAGGAAAAGTTTCTGTCCTTAAGAAAATTATGGGACATTCCTAATGACCAGAGGACCACTTGGACCAAATTTTGTAATTTTTTGAATTATATTTTATTTATTAGAATTATTTTAAGTTCTGGAGTATTAATTAAATTAAAAATAAAATAAATGTTGAAAAATGAATTTTATGTTTTTCAAAAATCTCTCTGATATCAAGGAAACTAGAGAAGCAAATTTTTCAATTTTCTGATTTTTCTATGATTTATTACAATTATTTTAGTGAAAATGCTAGAAAATATATATATTTTTTTAATTTTAAAATTACCCTAGGGCTTTAAAAATTAATATCTCACCAAATAGGCCTAAGAAAAACATGGGGTTTGTTCCTAAGTGATTAAAATTCAAAATGTGACATTTTGGTGAATTTTATTATTTTTGTGATTTTTATTATTTTTTAATTATTAAAAATATTAAAATAATATTAAAAATCAACTTTTTTGGAAAATTGAAATTTTAATTTTCTTAAATTCCCCTGATATCAGAGAGGCTCTAAAACCAATTTGGTGAATTTTTGAAAGGTATTTTGAAAGTTATGAATTTTTAAAGTTTAAAAAGACTAAGTGGCTTAATCAACCCAATTAAGTAGGGCTAACCAAGTCCAATTGACTTCAAACTTTTATGGTGGGTTCCTCTGATCCTAAAGGTCAGTGGAGAATTGATTTCAAGTCAATTTGATCTATGGTTAACTCTAATTAATTAGAGACCTATTTTGAGTGTTTAAGCCAATTAGGGTTGTCTAAAATGAACTAACTCAAAACCTATTTTTCCTAGGGTTCTCTCGGTCATAAGGAGCATCACCAAATTTTCCTAGAATTTATTTCACAACATGCTATTTATTGGAATTAAAATACTCAAAACAGTGACATGGATTTGAAAAATCAATAACTCTTCATAGGATGGCCTCCGACTTTGGAAAATTCAGTGGAATGTTCCCAAATTCAGAGGCTTCAAAAGCCCTATGGTCTCATGCCATGGTGAATTGTATACATGCATGGAGAATTAAAACAATGCAGGGAGTAAATAATTAATTAAAAATAAAATACTTGGACAAAATTAATTAATTTCTTTTCCACATTATTCTCCTCTGTTCACTGAGCAAGAGGGTATTTTTATTTTATTTTTATGATTTTCCTACACAAAGTTATGAATTTTTGAAGTTTAGGTAATTAAATAAATAGAAAATACCCCTAATTTTCTATTTATCCACGCGGCGCCGCGTCATCCTTAACATCTCCGAAGGCACACGCGTCACGATCCCATTCGACGCCGCCATCCGCGTCAGCGCTCCCGGGACCCGCTGTATCGCTCCGTCTTCTGATCCGACGAGATCCTGGCCGTCCGTCCGCGCGTGTATTAAATGAACGGCATCCGTTCATCGTCTCCAAGTGTCCTCACCCGAGAGCCGTCCACACTAAATCCCTAATATCTCACTCGATACTCAATGGATTTTCATGTTCTTATGCTCTATGGATTCGTCTCGAGAAGACGAACACATCCATACGGTTTATGTGGGATGAAATTTACACAATAAAAATGGAGAATGTTCGAAGCTCGGGAGGAAGAGTGAGGCCATACCTTAGCTCCGAGAGGTGAAGCCTCGATCGGAGATGCTCGGCACGTTCGTTGGAGCCGCAGGAGGCTAGTGGATGAAGCCTCGGGGATGCGGTGAATTGCCTAGGTGTGATTTCCACCAAGGCCGATCACAACCTTTGGAGTCCGGAACAACCGGGTGGCCCGGAGATGGGGCTTTTGCCGGTGGGCACCTTCTCTTGGTCCGGTGAAGGTGTAGGACCAATCAATTTGAGGATTGATCCACCTGTGGAGAAGTGTCCTGGTTTTGGGCTTGGATTTCAACTCGAAATCGAGCTTACGAGAGAAGAAATGGCAGGGGGATTTCGGTGGGGATCAAGTGCTCGTGTATGGGGAGTAGTCCGGAACAATTTTGGCGCAGTTTCCTTAAGGTTTGTTTCAAGCACCTCCCATGGCCGAGAGGGGGTGGTGTTTAAATAGGCATGGTCGGAGGCTCTCCTGTGGGGTTTAATGGTTGGGATCAGCTGCTCTGCGGGAGGAGAAGAACAACTCGCAATGGCCATTTGGAGTGAGGCGACTCAAGCAAGGTGGAATTCCAAAATTTGGCTCCTCCCAAGGTCTCGGCCATGGTGTTTTCCGGCGACCCGGGCGGCTGGCCGGCAGTGCATGGGTCACTCTCGGGTCCAGGTGGGTCGTGGCTGGAGGCTTGTGCAATCAATCGGGCCTTGCCATGTGTAAAGGGTTTGAATCAAAGTGGAATGGGAAAAGGGCTAGTTTTGGGTCTAAATGGGTCAACTCTTGGTTTTGGGTTAGGTTCACCCTCCAAGGCCAATTTGGGCTGAAGGGAAAGTCACTTGGATCAGCTTGATTAGTGGGGTCAAGTCACAATCCAAGTACAATTAAGCTTAAGCAAGAGTTAGGGGAGACATGGGAGTGGTTAATCACTCTTAAGAGAATCATTAAAGGGTCCCCTCTTCTTGCCATTTTGGGCATGGTGACAAGTCAAACCCCCCCATGGCTTCATGTGGCTTGTCCATGGCTTGCATGGCTTGCATTTGGCTTGAAAAAAGTTGACTTGTTTCATGAAAAAAGGGTTTTAGAAATATTTGACATTTAGGGGGTAATTTGGCATGAGGCTTAATTTGGAATTATTTGATGATGTGATTAGAACTTAGGGAATGGATTTGATTAAATGGATGGCAAATGGAAATGTCATGTGGGCTTTAGGGCCAATTTTGGGCTTTTGTATTTGGTGGAAATGGGCTTTTAGGAAGGTTTAGGAAAGTGGGCTTTTAGGTTTGAAAATGAATTTATGGATAGAAATTTTGTAAAGAGGTTGGGCCAAATAATTGTTGAGTTTGGTTTAGGGATGTGTCATGAGTGGTTTGGAGTCAATTTGGTGTGATTTGGACTTGAATTGGTTTGAATTTGGGTTTAATTGGTAAAGTGGGCTATGCATGTAGAGTCGAATTGATGTGGGCTAATCTTGGGTGCTTAGGTCAAAGAGCTTGGAGTTGAATTTGGATCGGTCAAAATGTCAGATGTTCTGATTATGATGTTAAGGAAGGCTTAGAAAGATTTGGGGTTAACTGAGTTGATTGGGTGTTGGGGATGTCTGAATTGAAGCTTTAAGGCCAAATGTGAAATTGGATCCAAATGTCAATCAAATTGCTTGATTTGGTCTAGATTGGTGTGATGGAATTGAGTTTAGATTAATGGACCGATTGGTCAATTGGAGTTAGTTCGACATTGTTACTTGGTTAAAATGAGTCAAATTGGGGGTTTTGATAAAAGTAGGGTAAATTGACAAAATTGGCCCATGGTGTAGTTGAACAAAATGAAATTGGGAATATTTGGGATTTTCTGGAATTTTCTGGGAATTTTCTGAATTTTTGGATTTTTTGGCTAGGAGGGGTATTTTGGGTATTTGGAGGGCATTGGGAGGTATTTTTGTAATTTTTGATATTTTTGGGTATGGATGATCAATTTGAGTGATGTGGAAATGTTTGGGAATGATTTTGGAGAATTTTGGGTGATTTGGAAATTTTTGAGAAATTTGGGCTATTCAGGGCTTTGGGTAGGTTAGCGGGTGTAGGGTCCCGGGGGTCAAAAATTGAAAATTTGGAAAATTGAAAATTTGGAAAATTGAAAATTTGGAAAATTGAAGATTGGGTGGATGTAAGTGGAATAAAATCATTTTTGTTGAGCCATGAAGCCATATCAAGCCCACATGAGCCATGAAGGGACTCATTTGAGGCATTCACTATGTTGTTCCTAACCCTCTAGCCAAGGGCTTAGGGGTTAAGGACCATCCATGTGAATCACCTGCATGAGTCGGAGGTCAAGTCGGGTATGGGTGTGTTTTTAGGAAGTGTGTGAAAGTGTAGTGTGTAGGTGTAGTGTGTGTGCAAGTCAACCCTTCACTGCACTGAGCCACCTGTGCAGGCCCTAAGGCCAAAGAGTCCTATAGGAACTCATCCTTTAAACTTCCACATTTGATTTCAACCTCTAGGTGATTAGGGGTCTACGATCAAGTTTGTGGAGTTTGCAGGGAGTTTAGAAGTGGTTTGAATTTCTAAAAGGTGGGTCCCAATTCTAATCCTCTAAGATAGTCAAAGGAAAAGCCTAAGGCTAGATCCTAAGTACTAAAAGAAGAAGAGAAGACCTCATCAAAAATGAGGTCAACAAATGGACCTCAATAGGTGTGGTGAGCCGACGGAGCACACCGCACGTATTGGTGTCGACCGAAGCGATCAACAAAACCAACACGTATGTCCAAGTAACAAACTTAGGACGAAGTAGAAGAGCTTCAGCTGGGGAGTGTCAAGTATATCTCTGGAACTGGAGATTCTTGAACTCTCGCTGGGGAAAGAAAAAGGAGGTGAATCCCAAATCACATGATTTGGGAGAATTTCGATTTAGACTTTATTTTGTTTCATGTTCAAGTCATGATGTGTGAGTTTAGATTTCAATTTGGAGTTTTAATTTAGATTGAAGTTTGTCAAGATTAATTTGAAGGGATTTGATTTGAAATGAAAATTGGAATTTTGAAGTTTTAGATGTAACATCTTCAACCCCAAAAGAAGATCGAATCGATTGGATTGGATCATTACAATGAGGAAAGATCTCGCAGTAATGCGGTATTGGATGTAAAATCCTTAACCTCAAGAGTTTGATTTTAATGTATTTCAAAGGCTATGCAATAGTGAAAGAATCCTATATAGCAAGTGCTGAGTCTTGTGATGTAAAATCCTCGACCCAAGAGTTTGAATTTGATGTATTTCAAAGTGCAATAGGGAAAGAATCCTAAAGCAAAGTGCAGTATCGGATGTAAAATCCTCAACCTCAAAAAGTTCGATTTTGATGTATTTCAAAGGCAATAGGGAAAGAATCCTAAAGTGAAGTGCAGAGTATCGGATGTAAAATCCTCAACCTCAAAAAGTTGATTTTGATGTATTTCAAGTGCAATAGGGAAAGGATCCTAAAGCGATGCAGTATCGGATGTAAAATCCTCAACCTCAAAAAGTTGATTTTGATGTATTTCAAAGGCAATAGGGAAAGGATCCTAAAGCAAGCGGCATCGGATGTAAAATCCTCGACCTCAAAAAGTTCGATTTTGATGTATTTCAAAGGCAATAGGAAAGAATCCTAAAGCAAGCATGCGGTATCGGATGTAAAATCCTCAACCTCAAAAAGTTGATTTTGATGTATTTCAAAGGCAATAGGGAAAGGATCCTAAAGCAAGTGCAGGTATCGGATGTAAAATGCCTCAACCTCAAAAAGTTGATTTTGATGTATTTCAAAGGCAATAGGGAAAGAATCCTAAAGCAAGTGCGGTATCGGATGTAAAATCCTCAACCTCAAAAAGTTCGATTTTGATGTATTTCGAAGGCAATAGAGGAAAGAATCCTAAAGCAAGAGAGCGGTATCGGATGTAAAATCCTCGACCTCAAAAAGTTCGATTTCGATCGAGGTTTGATGTGAGATCTGGAAAGATCGAATTTGAAATTTGAAATTTGATCGAGATTCGATTTAAGATCCGGAAGATCGAATTCGAGATTCGATAGAGATTTGGAATCTGGAAAGATTGAATTTGAAATTTGAAAGGATGAGTTTGAACTCGGTTGAAATTTGATTTAAGATTTGATTTGAAATTTGGAAGATCACATTTGAAGTTTGATCGAGAATTTGATTTAACATTTATGTTGATTTTGTTTATCTTTTAATGATTCAAATTTTATTTTATCGTTTATTTAATGTTCATGTGAATTTGGTGTTTGTCATTTTTTTTTAGATTTTTTTTTTTAAGGAAAGTTTTCTTTTATTCTTTTTTTTATTCCTTTTCTCGTTCTTTGTTCGAAGTTCATTTAACTTTAACGGCGTTTCCCAATCAATTTGCACAAAAGAGGTGAAGGCCAAAAATGTGACATGGTCACTTTCATTCCAATCATGTAGAAGATACATCATACATCTCGATCCGGAATATATTTCATACAATCCATGTAAACTCAAAACGGACCGTGTATGATCTTCGTCGATCCATCCAAAGAAGCATCTCGTCAAAAATCCATGTCCGAATAGTGGGGTACATGGTCAATAACATCACCTTCCAAGCCATCCTCGGCAAGGATGCCGTATGGATGTACATCGGAGGTGTGATATTTTCCATGTAACTCACGACTCGAAGGCCGGAGGCTCTCTAGCTCCGGGTCCGGTCGGAAATGGTAAGGTGTCTTCCCGTCGTCCATCCTTTCGAAAGTAACCGAGATCCGCTTCACCGGTACTCCCGGTATGCAATGCTTAGCGATATCCGCTCCGTTGCCCTTCGCATCATGACGGAACCTACCGGTAAAGGTATCTTCACCGGCCTCGAACTCACTCGGACTCGCTATCCGGAGGTCGATCCGAACATGATGTTACACTCGCTCGAGAAAGAGATCGTGCAGTAAAGGTCCGACAAAGTCGTGGTGATCTATGTGTGGGGGTATGCAATCACCCCGTTTGTAGATGTTGATGATGCAGCTATTGGGTATGCAATCCGCCGCGCACCCTCCATGTTATCAATCTCTTTACCATTCTCTCGATGACTAATGGCATCGGATCCACTCGCCCATGACGGAGTATTCCCGGTGGGTTTCCTTCCCGTCCTCCGCAAAGTTGTAACAAGCATCCACATCGTATCGTGATTCTTCCTTTCCCCGGCATCCATCTCCGGGGTTCCGAGTATGTGTTTTCCTCAGGCGGCCCGCTCGGCCCATTCTTTTCAAATCCCGGATGCAATCCACGATTTGCCGTCTGTTCATACTCCGAGAATACGTCCGTATGTAGCTCGAGGTCCTCCAAGTATATTGATTCTTCTCGCCTTTAATTCTCTCGAAGTATTCAAAGGTTTTCTTTTCAACATTCCGCATTCTCTCCACTCGTATTCCGAATGATCCGCGGATGGCGAGGCCTCGGTGACATATTGTGGAATATACGGTTCAATCCCTTCACGTTCTCCCGCATACCTTGGCTCCTCGTGATGATGCCCGTCGGGACATCCCCCGGGTTGCTTCCGCAACAAGGTCATGCATCATTGGTGGTTCTATCCGGTGGCGTGGTAGCCTTCTTTCTTCCGATCTTCCGAAGATTTCCCCGGTTCTTCTCGTCATCCTAGGAGCCGGCCTCCTTTCTTCGAGTTCCCGGTGAACCGTGTCCTCGAAGTGTATGTACCGACATTAGCAATCGTCTCGTCGCGCCGGTCCGCAGCCTAGTTTTGTTAACATCTTACGGATACGGCGATTCTTATTTCTTCGTTGCGTTGCCGCGAGAGTAGCTCTCCGAACTTCTTGAATCTCCGCGGGCGCGGCGCCGACAAGCTCGCCTTCTCGCCGTAGCGACTACGTACTTCATTTTCTTATCTTCTTCAATGTTTGTCTTTCTTTTCTTGTTGTCTGGATTGGTGGCTCGGGCCACCCACTTTCATCACCGTATGTCCGGCAGTTCTTCTCGATCAACCGGACCCGACCACTTTCCTCGTATCGTAGGCTCGCCGGTGCGAAATCCGAGTCAATCTCGATTATCGCTCCATCTTTCACCCTCTTTTCATCGAGTGCAAGGCTTACGCCATTCTTAAAGTTCAAGACCAACCGCCCGCTCGACATTTCCCCGCGAAAAGACAAGGAAAAGGATCGTGGGTTGTACTAAGAACAAGAACATTAAGAAAATGTTTATTAAAGACATTTTTTTATTATTCTTATATTTTTAAACTTAACAGGAATGAAGTGGGATAAGATCAGGTAAGAGATTTTGATTTGGAAAAGAAAACAAGGAAAATTTTATTATCAGGATTTTATTTATTTTAGCACATTTTATGTCATTTTTTGGGTTCGGACCCAATCATAAGTAATCACTTCACCCGTGCTTCTAGGGATGGAAAGTTCATTCCTTCGAAACATCGAGTAGCGTAATACTTTTTCAAGTATCGTCCATTGATCGGAAGCATGTGTCGTTCTCCTCGGCAATTCACTAGCCGGTAGGAACCTCCCGAGTATACCGCTTCAACCACAAACGGTCCTTCCCAAGTGGGTTCAAATTTTCCTCCTATCTTGCGGTGTGCAAGAATAGGTCTTTTGAGAACGAGAACTAAATCACCAACTTCGAAGGTTCTCGGGCGGACCAGCTTGTCATGAGCTTGAACCATCTTAGCTTGGTATAGTTCTAAATTCCGTTGCGCCGCAAGTCTTTTCCTTCCAGTGCTCTCTAATTCTTCGAGTCGTAATTTGGCGTTTTCTTCTCGTTGTGATTTTATTTGCAACTCGCAATTCCGAGTGAAGGAAGCCGAACCTCTAAAGGTAACACCGCCTCGGACCCATACACCGAGCGTAAGGCGTAGCTTGCGTAGGAGTTCTGAAGGTTGTCCGGTAGGCCCATAAGGCTTCTAACAACTTCTCGTGCCAATTTCTCTTATTATCGTCTAAGGTTTTCTTTAAGATTTGAACGAGAGTTTTATTAAAAGCCTCAGCGAGGCCGTTTGCTCTTGGGTAGTAAATTGTTGAGTATCGCCAGTCGATTCCGTGTCTCCTGACAAAATTGTTGATTTGTGTGCTTCTGAATGCTGACCCATTATCCGAGATGATTCTGCGCGGCACCCCGAAACGGTAAACAACTTGGTTCTTGAAAAATTGTAGTACGTGATGTGCTTTCACTTCTCTAAGTGGAACCGCCTCCGCCCACTTGGAAAAGTAATCCGTAGCCGCAAGAATGAAGCGATGTCCTTTCGACGACGGTGGTTCTATCGGACCCACTATATCCGTGCCCCAACATTCAAATGGCCACGACGCAATTGTCGGATGTAGCACATTTGGAGGCCGGTGTAGAACCACTCCGTGCACTCGGCATCGATGACAGCTCTTGGCGATTTTCATGCGCTCGGTCATCATCGAGGGCCGTAGTACCCTAGTCTTTTAATTTTCATTTTCATCTTTGGACCCGACCGGTGAGCGCCACGTAGTCCCGAATGTACCTCTTTAACAATTTCACGGGCCTCGGACCCGCTTAGGCACCTTAGCCACATTCGATCAAAAGACCTTCCGTATAACGTATTGTTTACTAATGCGTAGGACGCAGTTCTTTTCTTGATCCGATGGCGCTAACGACCTATCGTCCGGTAGCTTTCCCGTTTGCGTGTAGTTCATCAATGGCCGTCGCCAATCTTCCGTGTTTTCCGTCACCGTCGCAACCGATCCTTTTTCCTTTTCCGATTTGTGTATCGTGTCTATGTCGAGTCGTGATAGGACCCGACGTCCGTGAATTGACACTTCCACCGATTCATCTTGCAAACAGCAAATTCTTTTGCGAGACGAGCTAGCGCATCCGCTAAAGCGTTTTCTTTTCGGGAATTTTGTAGATCGTCACATTCGGAATCTGTTCCAACAACTCGTATGGCATACCGGAAGTATTGCTCGAGTCTTGGTTTTAAAATTCCGTATTGTCCGACGATCTCGTCGAATGATTAACCGTGAATCCCCGTAGATGTCGATGTCTCGTTATCCCCATTCGAATGGTTAATTCCAAGTCCCGTTATGAGGGCTTCGTATTCCGCTTCGTTGTTCGTACACGGTTCCGTCAAGTGGTAGGAGTATCTTAACATCCCCCGCTCCGTGTTATAAAGATTAGCCCGATTCCCGCCTTACCGGCACTATCACTTGCGATTCTTCGTCTTTGTGTGTCGAAGATGCTCCGTCGAAATATAATTCCCAACGTCGATCATCAAGGTCTTCTAGGTTCATTATTTGTTCATCCGGCAAGTCGTCATCGAGAGGCGATTCTGCCGCAAAGGGTGTGCCGCGAGGAAGTCCGCTAAGACTTGTCCCTTTACGACGACGGAGAGGCACGAAAGTTATATCGAATTGCAATAATATCATCGACCATCCGGCAAGTCTGCCGGAAAGCGTTGGACGAGTCATCAAGTATTGCAATGGATTAAACTTCGAGATCGAGTCGACCTTATGAGAAAGCATGTAATGCCCGAGCTTTGAGCGGCGAAGATCGTGGCCAAACAATGCTTTTCAATTGCGGGATACCTTATTTCCGTCTGCGAAGAACGACGGCTTAAGTAATAAAGAGCATTTTCTTTACCCTCATCATCGACCCGGCCAACGTGGCTCCGAGAGAGTCGTCTAAAGCCGCGGTATAAAGTATTAGCGGTCTACTCGAGACTCGGAGCCGCTAGGACAGGAGGTGTCATTAAATATTGTTTAATGTCCTCGAAGGCCTTCTCGGCATTTCTCTTCCCAAATAAATTTGGCGTCCTTTTTAACTAGTGCCGAGAAAGGCCGACACCTACCCGACAAGTTCGAGATAAAGCGTCGAAGATATGCCAGCTTCCCTCGAAAAGATCGTAGTTGTTTTAAGGTTTCGGGAGGCGGCATTTCTAAGATAGCTTTAATCTTTTCCGGGTCGATTTCAATTCCACGATGTCGGACAACGAATCCTAAGAATTTCCCGGAGGTGACGCCGAAGGCGCATTTTAAGGGATTCATCTTAAGGTTAAATTGTCTTAATCGTTCGAAAACAATTCTCAAATCATACAAGTAGTTGTCCTTTACTTTGCTTTTGATGACCACATCGTCCACGTAGCATTCGACTTGATTATGGATGAGATCATCAAAAATTCTTGTCATTGCTCTCTGGTAGGTTGCTCCCGCGTTCTTCAATCCGAATGGCATCACCGTGTAGCAAAATACTCCGATCGGCGTTCGAATGCCGTAAGCTTTTCATCTTCTCGGAGCCATTTTTATCCGGTTGTATCCTCGAAGATCCATCCATGAATGAGAATATTTCATGTGTTGAAGCAATGTCGATCATTAATTCTGGGATCGGTAGAGGGAATTCATCTTTTCGGACATGCCTTGTTTAAATCTCTCGAAATCCACACAAATTCCGATCCGACCATTCTTCTTCCCGACTGGTACCACGTTGGCTAACCAAGTCGGGTATTGTTCTTCACGGACAAATTTAGCGTCTATTAGCTTTTTAACTTCAGCTATGACTTGTTGTTCGATTTCTAGACGCATTCTTCTGGGACCTTGTCTGACCGGGACGGAAGTAGGATCCACTCCTAGCTTATGGACTCGCGACCTCCGGAGCTAATCCCGGCATCTCATCGTAGCTCCAAGCAAAACAGTCTTTTAAATTCCATTAATAACTTGATTATTTCTTCGAGTCTTCTTTATCGAGTAAGGAGCTAACAAAGGTAGGTCTAGGCTCTTCGCTAGTACCTAAGTTAACTTCCGTTAACTCATCTATCGTAGATTCGATTTCTTCTTCGAATTCCGTGAGCATCTCCAATTTGTAAATCTTCGAGTTCGTCCGTAGTTTCCATGCAGCTTTCATTAGACTCGCAAGTGACAACCAAGCAAAATTCGCATCGTCAACCGATCCTACCGTGCCGAATCCGAGACCATGCTTTGAGTCGGGCGGACGACCGAGTTATTCCATAAATTTTCAAAACGTTGTGATCGACCTTTCGTCCATTGTCGAGGTAAGAAACCACGCCGAATTAAATTTCGAACACAGGGAGAGTACCACTCAAAAGGCAATTCCATTAATTCCGATGAAGTAGCATCTTCAAGTTGTACATTATTTTCGCTTTGGAGGAAGGAGCACCACGGTAGAATTTGATGGGTTTCGCACCACCGCTACGTACCTCTTTGACCTCCATACCCTCAACCTTATTAGAATGGATCGGGGTCAGGGTCATAGTATGTACGTAGTGGTTAATCTTCTCGTACATCGATTTATATTCTTCGTTTCTTTCATCTTCGAGAGGGATTCTGAATTGCGGCTTCTTCTGACTTATTGTCGCTGCTTCTTGTTTGATTTCTTTTTCTTCTTCGAACTATCTTCCCAATCGACATTGATGGTCGGTTTCCTCTCGTCCAATCGTCCTAACGTCTCTACCACGACCTCGTCCCCGGCCTCGACCTCGATGCGAGTTGTGGAGAAACCTTCACCATCTCGCCGTAAGGGAGCGGTGAGCGATCGTTGGACTAGAACTTCGAGTTCTTCGTCGTCCCGAACTTTCTTTGCTTCATTTGTTATGGTATCTCCGGAGAAGATCGTTTTCTTCGGTGGTGCATAATAAGCCGCATCCTCGTGGATTCCAATTTCATGTACGGAGAATGGTTGTAAGTCACCTTTGATGCACTCGTTCCCCTCCATCGTAGTATTCGATGCACCGATGTAGAGATGATGGTACCATCCTCGTTTTCATGTATCCATGGTCGGCCCGCAGAGCGTTGAATGACGTTTCGAATCAATTATGTGAAATTTCGCGGTTGTCTTTGCTAAGTCACCGGTCTTCATCGCAGCGTTATTGATCCGAGGGCTCTTTCTCCTTTCCTGTCGAATCCTCTTAATAACATTTTGTCCGCTTCGAGCTCGCGAGCATCAATTTCCAAGTATGCTAGCGTTCGAAGATTCATTATATCGATTGATGCTCCCGGATCCACCAATACTCCGGAGAGTGTAAATTTTCCGATTAGTAATCGAAATGTACAACTGGTCGGTCGTGATCTACCGTTCCAAGTAGTAGGTCATCGTCCGCGAAGGTAACACCTCGTTGTTCCTTTAACGAGCAAACCTCATCTAAGGACTCTCCGCCATTCGAGCTAAGCAAATTTCTCGGATCAAGTAAGGCCTCGATCGAGCTTCTCTCATCTCCTTCGATAAGATGAGAGCGTCGTAGATGCTCGGCTTGGCCGGTAGTTTCCTAAGATGGGCTAAGCACGTTGTAGTCCACTTTGTTTTCATGTGTCTTCGCTTTCTTCTCGAATGGGTATTTCTTCTCACGGGGTTGGTTCTTCCCGAACAACCACCGCTTCCTTCGTCCTTTGGACCCATTCTCGGAGGTAGAACTTTTCCACTTCTTAAGTCGACTTCGTAACTTCCTCCGAATCTATTGTCGAGCTTCGCCATGTCTCTTCTGAATCGGAATGACAGCTTTTCCGGATTAGCTTCGCAGTCCGAAGGCTCTAACTCTATCGTGATCGGAGCTCCTCGAAACTCGCAGACAGATTCGTTGCTCGTTGAACTCTCGTAGCCTCCTCGATGGATGTCTTCTTCGTTATTTTGCTCGTCGAGATCGTGTATGATTCGAGAATTGTCGTTGGTATCGAAATCGATATCCGGATTACCGTTAGTTACGTAATCGTTAGAAACGACCAAAACGTAGCCAACGCCATCACCCTTATCATTATATGATCCCACCGAAGTGAGCAGATAATCATACAGAGTCAGGGGTTCGAGGGATTTCTCCCCCGAATCGGAAACAACTATCCTAGGATAAGCAGCCCCTAGTCTAGCCTTAGGTGTCTCGGTCTTCTCTTCTTCGTCAATTTTCTTCTTTTCTTCAATCGTCTCCTGTCGAGGTGGTTCTTCTATCGCAAGTGATAAGTACCGGCTTAACGTGTTTCAAACTCCGAATCGAAGCTCGCACCGAAGCGGTTTGGATGTCGTCTAAAATCTTTTCGAAGACCTCGTCCAAGCGGTAGTCCATCCATCGTCGGCCGTATAGGGATCTATCTGAATGATGGGATCGGCCGAGATAACATCGACGGAACCTCCTTTCGGGGTTCCTTCATGTACTCCTTCGGGATCGTTATATTCCCTTTCCGCAGGTTGTCATCGAGCCAACTTTCGAAGGTAATGCAATCTTCTATTTTGTGCCCAAGCATCCGTGGTAAGGGCAAAAGTCGGGATCACCTTTCTTGTTGACTTTCTCGGTCTCTTAGGCTCCGGCAACTCGGAAATCCGGAGTCTTCATCAGACTACGGAACATTTTCGGCATCGCTTCATTCTTGAACGGATATTCTCTCGCTCAAAAGCTCCCTTAACGTACGTTGCGGACGAGGCGGTTGTTCATACCGTCGAGATGACCGATAGCCGGGCCGGGGTTGCCGGTAATTCCGTCGAGGTTGTCGCGGCCGTTTCGACGATATTTCGTATCGGCTGCTTGCCTTCGTCGACCGCCGCAACGATCCCGGATTTCTTTTCAAAAGTCTTTCACGAGCTTTCGTTTATCCGTTTTATCGGTGAAACTTAATTGCTTCGCCTCCTCTTGCAAGCTTTCGGCCTTGCTTAACAACTTCTCGAAAGTCTTAATAGTAAATCCCTTGAGGAGAAGTGCTATCGGGCCATGGATGCTTTTTAGTAAAATGCCGACTGCATGCTGTTCTTGTAACTGTGGCTCACACTTCATACTTAGGTTCCTCCATCGAAGTATGTAGTCCACCAAAGTTTCATTCGGCTTCTGTTTCTCTACCACTAAATCACCTATAGTGATGTGGTGCCGAGCTCCGCGAATCGCTCGATGAAGAGGTTCTCTAGCTCCGAGAACGTCTTCACCGAACCATTTGTACTCCGCATACCCGCCGAAGGCGATTCCCGATAGACCGCCGACGAACCGTCGGAAGAGTAATGCATCGCTCCCGCCGCATTGCAACAACCGGCACGAAAGTGTGCCACATGCCGTCGGGGTTCCTGGCCCGTCGAAGGTCTCGAACGCAGGTGGTACGAAGCCTTCCGGTATCGGACGCCGTCGAATTCTTCCGGGTAAGGTCTACCCGTCCGAATGGATGTCCCGCTCTTCGATTGTGCTAAGGCTTCTCGCACTCGCCGTTCCACCAAGTTCTTGATATCCTTTTCGAGAATCATACTTCGTGTTGTATCCTTTTTCACTGATCATCCCCATCGACGGACGTAATCTCCTTTCCTCCGTCTACAATGTGAATGACCTCTCGGGGGTGTCTCTCATGTGGTCGTGCTTCGACTCGGAGAGTGGCCAGAGCTACGGCCATCTCTTCCATCCTTTTCGCCATTTGAGCGATCGTGTCGTCTTTCTCCTGAAGCTGCCTTCTCATTAGTTCTGGCTCTTCTCTTTCTGCGGCTGCAGGAGCACCTTGCGAAGCTGCTGAAGCTCGTGTTTCAACCATGTTGATTTCTGCGTATTCGTCGTCCATGAATTCCGATGAATCAATCTCGTCTCCGAACTTTTCTTCTCTTTCTTTTGCCAATCGTCTGGATATCGGTTCTCAACTTTTCCATGGCATCTTCTAGCGGGGCTTTCGTGTGTCTTCGTGGTTGTCGTGCGATAGCCGCCGGTCCCCTTCTCACGAGTCCCCTTCATCGCGGTAGCACTTTCTTCGCATTCAAGTCTCCCGGCGAGACTTTCTTTCTCGGCCGTTGTTTCAATCTCAATCGCCCAAGAGGGGACGCCATACCATCCTTCCGGCGCAGCAGGGTCTAGGACCGTATGGTCCGTTCGGCCAAATGCTCGGAAGGTGGTATCCTCCCTAATCTGTAATCCCGAGACGACAACAGAGTGGACTAGCCTTCATTCTTTTACTTGGCTTTTCCGTCATGATGGCGGGTTCTACTCGGGGCCCAAGACGGGATTCGACCGGCACCCGCCCTATCCTTCGTAGAATTTCGATACGGGCGCTTTTCCTTCTTTGCTAACTTTTCTACCAAAGTTTGCAATCGAGCAAACGACGTAGTTCTAGTCCTTTTCTTGCGGCTATCGTTGTAATATGCGGGCCGTGGTAATGTGGCAAAGAATCTTGCGAATATTTTCTTCATCTTCTCGCGGCGGAGAGGGGATGAAACCTCGCTTCCTCCCAAGAGTGGTATGTATTCAGGGCAGCGGTGTATATTCTGGCAGTTCTGGAATTTCCTCCAGAAAGCAATTTCAGCAGCTTCCGGCTTCTTTAGCGATCCTTCTATTTCGTTTCTTCTTGGGTCTTCGTCGATGACGGAATCTTCGAACCGGACCCGATTTCGAAAACGAAGGTCTTACAGAAGATCCGTACCCTCCACGTGCAATGTGTCCATCATAATTCCGGATTTCTTTCCCCTTCGATTCGGCAAAAGTCGGGGTAGGTGCGAAACAACTAGACCGGTGGGGGTAGTAAGAACGATCCTTCTACGGACAGCGGTATTCCTCTTAGTCGGGATCCTTTGCAGAGGAGGGAATTCTCGGGTCGACCTAAGGTCGAACTCAAGCGCCGGCTCCTTAGCTTCATACCTTGTTCATCGCTGCAAAGAGGGAGACGTCGGTGATCTCGACGTTCGTGTTTTCAAAACCTCGTCCAAATCGAATGATTCCATTGTCGGCAGCTCATCCTTATGTACGCCGAAGTCCAGCCCATCGGTGAAAGAGAAAATCGCTTCGAGGCTTCCATTTCCGCAGGTAGATTCCGGTTGTCGATCCCAAGTTATGCTTCTTTTCTTTAGACGAAAAGAAAGGAATTAAAAAGAGTCCGAACTCATTCTTGTTCATGTATTTATAAGAAGGAATCACTTATTAAAAGGATCACTTATTAGAGGGTTTGTTTATTTAGAACGGAGTGTTCAAAGGTGTAGAGAAGGTAAGGAATCTGAATCGGAGTTGGAAAGGAAAAGAGAGTCTTAAGCAAGACTTCTCGACTCGAAGGATCACTCCTAAACTAACACCTATTGGGGGTCCACCCCACCTCGTAAATGAGGTAAAAGGATCTCGAACCTCTCTCGTTTAGGGTGTCTAAACAATGGCTCCTAAATCCGAGAGAATGTTGGTTATACTTGTTCAAGGTAGAAATGAACATAGTATCCCAACGGAAAGAAGGGTAGTTTGATCCATAAGGGACATGGATGCACTACCGATCTTTGAAAGCGTAATTATCCGATTAGAATGGAGAGAGGAAATTTCCTCAACGGAGTCGCCGTAAGTTGTCGGCATATTTTTTAGGTTTTGTGTTTATTTGAAAAGGGGTCGCCTACGTAAGTTGTCGGCGAATTTTAAATTTAATTTAAATATAGATATAATTTAGAAAGTAGTAATTGATTTTGAAAATAATTTTAAATTCAAGATTTTAAGATATGAAATCAAACCGATCTCACATCCCAAATAGCTTATATAAACGAGCACCGCATCACAAACCGTGTATCTATCCCTAAGGATAGACACACCGCTCGATGATGGGGCTCGGTTAAATAAACTAGAAGATTTGTGACATCCGTTTGGTCTGCGAACCAATTTTGTAAGCCGACAAATTCCCCTGCTTAATATAAATGAATTAAGCAGGGTTTATATTACCTGGGTTCTTTAAAATTCACTATAAGGGCAAGCCCCTATAGTTAATTACATCTTAAGTAACGGGAATCACCTAAGAAAACTCTCGATAATAATCAATAATTCTGCTCTCAAGAATTTCAAAGTTTAAGTTTTCAAAGAATTGAATTTTGGAAATCTCAATAGGGAATGTATCAAGTTTGGAACATTTTATTTTGGGAATTCGAAGGAAGAAAAGTAGGAGAAATTACGGATTCGAAGTGAACTTCGATAATTTCCCGACTACCCTATTGTTTGGCTTGGATTTAGGAAAGTCCTAATGTTTATTTAATGTTTTAATCTTGCCAATTTTAGTTAATTAGGGCTTATATTTATATGATAGAATCATACAAATCGCTCGTAAGATATGAGGGTTTATGTCGTATCGGACGACTACCTCGGAATCCTAAGACCGATTAGGGCTTAATTTGCAATGCAAATGCCTAACGAAGAGTCGAGGATTTATGTTGCACTAGGCAAACTACCTCGAAGTCCTATGGCTTTGTTGTTCAATTCTAAGAAAGTTTTGTCGAAGTAGGTTCAAGTTTTGCCGACGACGATGGCCGTGCCGCCCACCATGCTCCGAGCTCCTTGTTGTTGCAGAGGTTTAGTTTTAGAAATCATAAATCGTGGGATGAGAAAAGTGTTTTGGTTTAGAGAAGTCTTAATTTCCAAGTGTTTTTTTTGTGTTTTAATTAAAACAAATCTTAAAGTCGATTATAACAACACCGGTTAAGATCCCACGGTTCCATCCTTCCGCATCATTATTTTTATCGGATTCACTTAGTCCGTATGAATTTGCTAAACTCAACCGAATGAGTTCCACACTTTCATTTAGCACCATGGGAAATCCCGTTAAGCAACACGTATGTTACATCATCCGAGGTATTCCCGATCATCCAACAAGACGTTTTAATTTAGTTGTAGTTGTATTTTTGTGTTCTGTTTGTGATTAAATTTTGAGTTGTCTTATATTTTGAAATGTTGTGGAGGTGAATTTTATCTTGTAGTGTCTTTTAATTTAGTTATGGGTTTCAGTTTTGGTTTCTATCCTAAAGGTGTAGGTTTTCATGCAACTGTTGTTTATCATGCAAGAAAAGTAAGTGCGATGCGATTAAATAAATTGCCGTAAAGTAAATCGCAATAAAATAAAAGCGTACCTGGAGGGTCTTCCCGTCATCCCAAGCTGCACTTAAAACACGCTTAGAATATTTAAGCAAGTTCCTAGGTAAAGCTAAGGGAAAGGGTTATGGTTTTCTACCAAATTCCTAATCCTATAGCTAGTCATTTCCTATGACGTCTAGGTTCTTTGTGTTTTGGCTCGAAGACGATTTTTTCATCAAAGAACAATTAAGTTCAATTGTTCTTATAAATATCCTATCATATCGAGGAAGTGCTTAAGAAGAATCTTAAACATCTTTTCAATATTTCTAGGATTGTTTTAAGTCCAAATGAATTTAATTATGTAAATGAATCGATCGTCCGAGGTTTTCAAGTTTTGTTAACTCGCTCAGATGAACTAGGATATTTGAATGTCCTATAAGTGAAGTAACATTTCATTTAATATTCGTTTAGGAGTTATGATAACTAAAGCTCTTGAGGGTAAATTGGTGTTCAAATGGTTTGTGATTCAAATTTAAGTTCAAATTAATGATTTAAGTTCGAATAATGTTCAAGTTATCTTAGATTTATTTTTGAGTTCTTTATGTCTTAAGTGATGTTATTTAATTCAACTTAATTCAATTTAATTTAATTTAATTTAATTTAATTCAATTTAATTCAATTTAGTTTGATTTGATGTTACATTGAATTAATTTGATTTAATTTAATTTTTAATTTAATTTGATTTAATTTAATTTAATTTAATTTAATTTAATTTTTCAATTTAATTTTATTTAATTTAATTCTTAATTTAATTTAATTTTTTAATTTAATTTTTAATTTGATTTAATTTTTAATTTAATTTTTAATTTGATTTAATTTAATTTAATTTAATTTTTTAATTTAATTTAATTTTATTTTATTCATTTTAATTTTAATTAAAGAGTTCAATTATTTAATTTTAGTTTAATGATTAAGTCTTTCAATGTTTTAAATTTGAATTATCATTTTGATTAAGAATTAAAAATTAATGAAATGATTAATTTAGGGATTTTTAAATTAAAGAATGAATCTCTTCCTAATAATATCCCTATTTTAATAATTCCAATTTTATTATTCTTCCAAATTTAATCAATTATTTAATTAAAGTTTAATCATTTTAAATTGCTTAATGGGTTTCTACCCTTCAATTATTAAATTTCAATCATCCAAATCAGATTAGGATCAAATATTTTACTTGTTAATTTTTTATTAAACCTAAAGTTTTAATTAAGGGTTAAAATTTTAATTACCATTTTGCCCTTCAAGCCTAATAATTTCATAACTCACTAAATTGAACTCAAATGAACTTGAAATTTTTATGTGACTTCACTCATATGTCAATAAAGACATGAGAGGAGAAAATGTGATTTTTCTGTATTTAATTTATTTATATAATTATTTTTGGTAGAAAATAGAGATTTCCAAGGAAAATTTAATAACATGACCAAGGAAAAGTTTCTGTCCTTAAGAAAATTATGGGACATTCCTAATGACCAGAGGACCACTTGGACCAAATTTTGTAATTTTTTGAATTATATTTTATTTATTAGAATTATTTTAAGTTCTGGAGTATTAATTAAATTAAAAATAAAATAAATGTTGAAAAATGAATTTTATGTTTTTCAAAAATCTCTCTGATATCAAGGAAACTAGAGAAGCAAATTTTTCAATTTTCTGATTTTTCTATGATTTATTACAATTATTTTAGTGAAAATGCTAGAAAAATATATATTTTTTTAATTTTAAAATTACCCTAGAGCTTTAAAAATTAATATCTCACCAAATAGGCCTAAGAAAAACATGGGGTTTGTTCCTAAGTGATTAAAATTCAAAATGTGACATTTTGGTGAATTTTATTATTTTTGTGATTTTTATTATTTTTTAATTATTAAAAATATTAAAATAATATTAAAAATCAACTTTTTTGGAAAATTGAAATTTTAATTTTCTTAAATTCCCCTGATATCAGAGAGGCTCTAAAACCAATTTGGTGAATTTTTGAAAGGTATTTTGAAAGTTATGAATTTTTAAAGTTTAAAAAGACTAAGTGGCTTAATCAACCCAATTAGTAGGGCTAACCAAGTCTAATTGACTTCAAACTTTTATGGTGGGTTCCTCTGATCCTAAAGGTCAGTGGAGAATTGATTTCAAGTCAATTTGATCTATGGTTAACTCTAATTAATTAGAGACCTATTTTGAGTGTTTAAGCCAATTAGGGTTGTCTAAAATGAACTAACTCAAAACCTATTTTTCCTAGGGTTCTCTGGTCATAAGGAGCATCACCAAATTTTCCTAGAATTTATTTCACAACATGCTATTTATTGGAATTAAAATACTCAAAACAAGTGACATGGATTTGAAAAATCAATAACTCTTCATAGGATGGCCTCCGACTTTGGAAAATTCAGGGAATGTTCCCAAATTCGGAGGCTTCAAAAGCCCTATGGTCTCATGCCATGGTGAATTGTATACATGCATGGAGAATTAAAACAATGCAGGGAGTAAATAATTAATTAAAAATAAAATACTGGACAAAATTAATTAATTTCTTTTCCACATTATTCTCCTCTCGTTCACCGAGCAAGAGGGTATTTTTATTTTATTTTTATGATTTTCCTACACAAAGTTATGAATTTTTGAAGTTTAGGTAATTAAATAAAAGAAAATACCCCTAATTTTCTATTTATCCACGCGGCGCCGCGTCATCCTTAACATCTCCGAAGGCACACGCGTCACGATCCCATTCGACGCCGCCATCCGCGTCAGCGCTCCCGGGACCCGCTGTATCGCTCCGTCTTCTGATCCGACGCGATCCTGGCCGTCTGTCCGCGCGTGTATTAAATGAACGGCATCCGTTCATCGTCCCCAAGTGTCCTCACCCGAGAGCCGTCCACACTAAATCCCTAATATCTCACTCGATACTCAATGGATTTTCATGTTCTTATGCTCTATGGATTCGTCTCGAGAAGACGAACACATCCATACTGGCTTATGTGGGATGAAATTTACACAATAAAAATGGAGAATGTTCGAAGCTCGGGAGGAAGAGTGAGGCCATACCTTAGCTCCGAGAGGTGAAGCCTCAATCGGAGATGCTCGGCACGTTCGTTGGAGCCGCAGGAGGCTAGTGGATGAAGCTCCTGGGATGTGGTGAATTGCCTAGGTGTGATTTCCACCAAGGCCGATCACAACCTTCGGAGTCCGGAACAACCGGGTGGCCCGGAGATGGGGCTTTGCTGGTGGACACCTTCTCTTGGTCCGGTGAAGGTGTAGGACCAATCAATTCGAGGATTGATCCACCGTGGAGAAGTGTCCCGGTTTTGGGCTTGGATTTCAACTCTGAAATTGAGCTCACAGAGAAGAAATGGCAGGGGGATTTCAGTGGGGATCAAGTGCTCTGTGTATGGGGAGTAGTCTGGAACAATTTTGGCAGAGTTTCCTTAAGGTTTGTTTCAGCACCTCCCATGGCCGAGAGGGGGTGGTGTTTAAATAGGCATGGCTGGAGGCTCTCCTGTGGGGTTTAATGGTTGGGATCACCGTGCTCGGGAGGAGAAGAATGTACCGCAATGGCCATTCGGAGTGAGGCGCCAAGCAAGGTGGAATTCCAAAATTCGGCTCCTCCCAAGGTCTCGGCCATGGTGTTTTCCTGGCGACCTGGGCGGCTGGCCGGCAGGCATGGGTCACTCTCGTGTCCAGTGGGTCGTGGTCGGAGGCTTGTGCGATCAATCGGGCCTCTGCCATGTGTAAAGGGTTCGAATCAAAGTGGAATGGGAAAAGGGCTAGTTTTGGGTCTAAATGGGTCAACTCTTGGTTTTGGGTTAGGTTCACCCTCCAAGGCCAATTTGGGCTGAAGGGAAAGTCACTTGGATCAGCTTGATTAGTGGGGTCAAGTCACAATCCAAGTACAATTAAGCTTAAGCAAGAGTTAGGGGAGACATGGGAGTGGTTAATCACTCTTAAGAGAATCATTAAAGGGTCCCCTCTTCTTGCCATTTTGGGCATGGTGACAAGTCAAACCCCCCCATGGCTTCATGTGGCTTATCTATGGCTTGCATGACTTGCATTTGGCTTGAAAAAAAGTTGACTTGTTTCATGAAAAAAGGGTTTTAGAAATATTTCGACATTTAGGGGGTAATTTGGCATGAGGCTTAATTTGGAATTATTTGATGATGTGATTAGAACATAGGGAATGGCTTTGATTAAATGGATGGCAAATGGAAATGTCATGTGGGCTTTAGGGCCAATTTTGGGCTTTTGTATTTGGTGGAAATGGGCTTTTAGGAAGGTTTAGGGAAGTTGGCTTTTAGGTTTGAAAATGAATTTATGGATAGAAATTTTGTAAAGAGGTTGGGCCAAATAATTGTTGAGTTTGGTTTAGGGATGTGTCATGAGTGGTTTGGAGTCAATTTGGTGTGATTTGGACTTGAATTGGTTTGAATTTGGGTTTAATTGGTAAGTGGGCCTATGTAGGTCAAATTGGGCTAACTTGGGCCAAAAGTGAAATTGGATCCAAATGTCAATCAAATTAAGCTTGGATTTGGTCTAGATTGGTGTTGGGGATGCTGAATTGAAGTTTAGAATTGAATTGGACCAGAATTTGGGTCAATTGGGTAGGTTAGGTTTGACATTGGGTTCACTTTAGAGTTAAAATGGGTCAAATTGGGGGTTTTGATAAAAGTAGGGTAAATTGACAAAATTGGCCCATGGTGTAGTTGAAAAAATGAAATTGGGAATATTTGGGATTTTCTGGAATTTTCTGGGAATTTTCTGAATTTTTGGATTTTTTGGCTAGAGGGGTATTTTGGGTATTTGGAGGGTATTGGGAGGTATTTTTGTAATTTTTGATATTTTTGGGTATGTATGATCAATTTGAGTGATGTGGAAATGTTTGGGAATGATTTTGGAGAATTTTGGGTGATTTGGAAATTTTTGAGAAATTCGGCTATTCGCGCTTGGGTAAGTTAACGGTGTAGGGTCCCGGGGTCAAAAATCGAAAATTTGGAAAATTGAAGATCGGGTGGATGTAAGTGGAATAAAATCATTTTTGTTGAGCCATGAAGCCATATCAAGCCCACATGAGCCATGAAGGGACTTATTCGAGGCATTCACTATGTTGTTCCTAACCCTCTTAGCCAAGGGCTTAGGGTTAAGCGACCATCCATGTGAATCACCTGCATGAGTCGGAGGTCAAGTCGGGTATGGGTGTGTTTTTAGGAAGTGTGTGAAAGTGTAGTGTGTAGGTGTAGTGTGTGTGCAAGTCAACCCTTCACTGCACTGTGCCACCTGTGAGGGCCCTAAGGCCAAAGAGTCCTATAGAACTCATCCTTTAAACTTCCACATTTGATTTCAACCCTCTAGGTGATTAGGGGTCTACAGATCAAGTTTGTGGAGTTTGCAGGGAGTTTAGAAGTGGTTTGAATTTCTAAAAGGTGGGTCCCAATTCTAATCCTCTAAGATAGTCAAAGGAAAAGCCTAAGGCTAGATCCTAAGCACTAAAAGAAGAAGAGAAGACCTCATAAAAAAATGAGGTCAACACACATTTACCAGTTAATTCAGCCAGGAATGATATAATACAAGCTAGTCCCACTAAACTACATGTTCAAGCAGATACAAATCCCCATAGTTCTCCCATTATTGATGGTGGGCACTTTAGTTTGATTGATGGGCAAAATTATGCATTGGTCTTAGATCGTTTTGATAATGCTTTGCAAAACACTGATCAGGGTAACATTACCATCTATATTCTAGAGCCTAAAATTGCACTTTTTTAACAATGTTGGGATGGAGAAGGCAGTCTCTGAGTTGACTGGTAACTGCTATTTTGATTCTATCATTTTGAATAATCTTTATAGAAAGGAGTACCATCTGTTATCCTCTCCCTCCCACTGAAAATAAAAACTCCCTCCTTCTACTGAGAATTCAAATCCTACTCTTCCCAATTATATGTCTCATATTCAGGTTGCCACTAATGTCATTGAAAATGAGCGGCTTATTGAAAGAGCTACAATAAAGAAGGATAAAAGGAAAACTAAACTCTCTTAGGTAAATGAAGGCAGTAGCATGCTGGAAGGATCCTATCACTCTGATGGAGAGCAGTTAAGCCACCCTACTAGGAATTCTAGAAGGGTTGTTTTAAGACACCATGTTTGATATTATGATCTGGAATATTAGGGGAGTGGCTGACCCTTCCTCCCTTAATAGACTAAAGCATCTTTGTAGGGTTAACAAACTTTCTATTTTTGCTATCCTGGAGCCTATGGTGTCAGTCAACAAAAATAAATTTCTATGGTACTTTATACACTATCAATATTTTTGCAATAAAAACAATAAGATTTGGATTTTTTAGAGGCATTCAGTTACTCTAAAAATTATAGATGATGAGGAGAAGTTTGTCTTAACCCATTTCAGGATGGTGGATTTTCATGGTCAGGCAACTTTTGTCTATGCAAGCTCACTCTTGTAGGATAAATATTTGTTGTGGCATAAGTTGACAATGATGGGCAGCTCTATCTCTGAAAATTGGCTTCTTATAGGAGATTTTAATATGATTAGGAAACAATATGAGAAGAGAGGAGGTGATAGGTGTGCACAACACTTATTAACCATTTTTGTGATTACATTTTTGATTCTAGGCTTTTGATCTTGGGTTTCTGGCTCCCCTTTTACATAGAGAAGGGGTTTACTTTTATAAAGACTTGATTTTCTTTGTCAATCATCACTTTTTTAATTATTTCCATATCACTCGGGTCACACATTTAAATTATGCATCTTCTGATCATAACTCCATTTTTCTTTAGCTTTCAATATAAGACTTTCCATTTCCAGTTTCAAATTCATTAACATATGGAATTCTCATGACACTTTTTTAGGCCTTGTGCAACATGTGTGGAAAGTTGATGGTGTAGGCATCCCCTGGTTCATATTATGACAACTTCACAAGAATGTGGCTGCTCACTTGAAAAAATGGAATTTTTAGGTCTTTCGAAATGTGCATACAAAAGTTATAGAGGCTCAATAGAAGGTTGATTATTTGGAATCTCAGGTCATTGGTTCACTAACTTTGGTTGATGAAGTAGCTAATGCTCACTTAGCACTAGTGGATGCTATCTCCCTGGAGGAAGGTTTCTTGCAACAGAAAGCCAATGATGTTTGTTTTACTGGTGGGGATAGACATACTAAATTCTTTCATGCCACTCTTAAGCATAGAAGGAATATTAATAATATTTTGAAGATTAGAACTTTCAATGGTGACTTTATTACTGATGGTGAGGAAATTGGTAATAGTGTTATGAGTCATTTTACTGATCTTTTTCACTCTAGTTATAGGTGGATCTGATTGATCATGAATATTTTGATGGAGAATGATATTATATACTGCCCTCTCCCTCTCTTAAGTACCTACTTAGCAAGAAATCCTCTCTGCTTTTAAAGCTATTAATCCTAATAAAGCCTCAGGGCCTAATGATTTTACTTCTGCTTTCTATATCCATTGTTGGGATATTATTAAAATTGAGGTAATCCTTGCCATTCAAAGTTTTTTTTTTTGGTGAGAACCCAAGTAAATAGTTCAATTCTCGTTTAATTGTGCTTATTAACAAGGGTAATGATAAGATTTGTTGGAATAAATTTAGGCCCATCTTTCTTACCACTTTTATCTATAAAGTTCTGAGTAAGCTCATTGTGAACATATTACAATCTCATTCTCTAATATTATTTCCGCACAACAATTTGCTTCTATTAAAGGTAGAGAGATAATTTACAACATACTACTGACTCTGGAGATCATTGAGGATTTAGATAAGAAATGTAGAGGTGGGAACATGATGCTTAAACTTGATATTAAAAAGGATTTGGAAACCAATACCAAGAATTTTATTATTAATATCTTGAATTCTAAGGGCTTTCATCATGAATTCTACCTTCTTATTAAAAGATGGTTGGAAAACAACCATTACAGTGTTCTAGTAAATGGAAAAGCTTATGGTTTTTTCTCTGCACAAAGAGGTATAAAGCAGAGAAATCCTCTCTCACCTACTATTTTCGTCATTGCATTTGACTATTTTTCTTATTTAATCAATCGTCTATACACTCAACATCCTCACATCCAATTCTCCCATAAATCTAAAGGCCTTGTTATCCACCGAGCCTATGTTGATGATGCTATTCTTTTCTCCAATGCTAGTAAATCTGCTTTTAAACTGACAATGCAATTTCTTAATGGCTTTCAAAGTACTTTCGATTGAATTTTAATAAAGCTAAATGATCTTTATAGTTTGGGAAGTTAGTCCACTATAATACTATTTGCTCGGCCACCTCCTTTACTAGTTGCCAAGTTGAACATCTACCTGTCAAATATCTTAGGGTTAATATTCTAAGGGTGAGGAGGAAGAAAATTCAAATGGATGATGTGGTTGATAAATTCAAATCGAGAATCAATGATTGGAGAAATTTCTTTTTATCGAAAGGTGGCAGGTTAACATTGCTGAAAAGTGTCCTTCTTAGTCTTCCCTTGTATGCAATGCATGTTCTTAATCTTAAGAAGGGGACTCAGAAAACACTTGAAACAATTTTTAATAAGTTCCTTTGGTCGGTTGGTGGTACTGTTAAGGTTTGGGCTGATTGGAAGAAATCCTGTAAACCCAAGCCAGCTTTAACCCCTTGGTCACTTACCTAAATCAAGTCCCAAAATGGTAGGGATGGTTCTATGACCCTGAAGCAGGTTTTAGTGAACTTGGATAACTGACTTGGGCTTGAGAGAGTGGGTTAGATGTATCATGAAAGGAGGAAATCCAAGTGGAGGAGTGAATTGAGAGTGGTCACCTCTATTTTCCAAATTTCAAAGTTGACCCCCATGATGGCCATCGAAAGCTCCATGAGTCATGACATGATGCATGATGCCATGGGAAGGTTTCAAGCAAAAGGAATTTTTGATTTTTTATGAATTTTGGGAAGAAATGTCAACATGCCTCATTTTGGTAAAATTTCATGTGCATGCATGGTATGCTTCATGGGATGCCATGATGAGGTGATTTAAATGCCATGAGATGATGAAGATGGAATTTTTATCATGTGGGCTCAAATTGGGCTTTTAAAATTGGGGTCATGGGTTCTTAAAATGGATTAGGGGATGGACAATTTAAACATGCACATGATGATTTGGATTTTTAAAATTGATTATGGAATGATCAAATTGGATTGGTATTGATTGAAATTGGATTTAGTCATGTTGAAATGTGATGTGAATTTGAAATTGGGGCATTTTGATTGATCATGAAATTCCATTTGGGGATTTTGGGATTTTGAGGCAAAATTGGAGAATTTGGTTCGGGTTGGGTTTGATTTTTGGTCTAGTCCAATTGATGGTTCAAATTGGCTTAGGGTAGTGTTATGAAGAGCTTTGAGTTCAACATTGAGGAAATTGGATTGGTTATGGGGTTCAATTTGATGAAATTGAGGATATGGTCAAATTGGGGGTTTTGGTTAAAAATTGAAATCAGGGTTTGGGGTTGGTTCAATTGGACTTCAAAATAGTTTCAATTGGAATTGGATATGTTAAATTTGAGTTTAGAATTGAAATTGGGAAAATTTGGGATCAATTTGGTGGAAATTAGAGTTGATTTTGGGGTTTTGGCAATTTAGGAGTAAAATTAGGATTTTGATCAAAATTGGTTAATTTGGTCAAATTTGGAACTTTGAGAAAATTGGGTGATGTGGGGAAGTTTCAAATGATTTTTAGGATTTAATTGGGTGTAATTTTGATTTTTGCAATTTTGGCTATTTTGGGGGTATTTTGGTAATTTGGTCAATTTTGGTTGGTTTGGGCGATTTTGGACCAATTAGTGGTTTCAAATTGGTTTGGATAAGGTTTTAAAATGAACTTAGAGGTTTTGTTAAGTTTTGGGATTTTGGTTTGAATTTTAGGGTTTAGGGTGGAGTTAGAGTTTTGGGTTATTTGCACTTGGGTCTTAACCATGCCTAACCACTTTAGGACTAAGGCTAGCCAAATGGTAACCTCTTTATGAAACTTCATATATTAATCCTAGCCATCTTGATCAAAGACCAGAGCCTTGGGACCACCCATGTTAGTTTCCTAAAGGGGTAAAGGGGAATTGGTTTAGGGTTTAAAAGAACTGGGGGAGTGTGTGCAAGACCAAGACCTAGTCACCCAGGGTTGCCCTAAGTTCAATCATTTCTATAGGAACTCATCTTTGAACCCTCACATGTTGGTCTCAACCTTCCAAGTGGTTTGGAGGTTTGTAACCATCCATATAGAATTTCAAGAAAAGCTAGGAAGTGGTTCAATTTTTTCTGGTGGTGGGCTCCATCTCTAGTCCTCTAAGATAGTCAAGGGGAAACCCTATGACTAGATCCTAAATACTAAGTAGAAGTTTAGACCCCATCAAAAATGAGGTCAACAGTGAACAATCAGGAGTTAATTTTTGTAGAGATGAAGAAAAGGTTGTTCCGCTAAAGTCCACTGCAAATGCTAATATTAAGACCTATGAATCTCATGTTGGATGGAGATCTGTGAGTAGTAGTCGTGATATTCCTTCTACTTCCAGTGCTTCTACTCTTCATGGAATTATGGAGCAACTAATGATCCAACAGGGAGACATTTTAATAATGCACAATAAGATTGAAAATTTAGAGGCAAGAAATGCATATATTGATGATTTTATGGTGAGAAGAATGGAATATGAAGCTGCTTACAATGAAGCTATTGTTAGATTCATGAAGGGTGATCCTACTGTGAAATTCCCTAGTTTCACTTCATATCAACAACAAGATTTGAATGTGGAAAAAGAAGAAGAAGAGCATGATTGGAGTGATTACTGATAGTGGTTTGTTGTTACTTTGATTTATTGTTATGTATTGTTTGTTATGGGACTTGTGATTTGTTTGTATGTTTTGTTACGTGGTGAGACTCTATTGTGCTTATAAATATGTTTAATTTTAAAACTGTTTGTTTAAATTTGGATTTAAACTGTTGTATGTATTCATGCTACTGTTAAATTTTTAGTTTAAGTTTTAAATATCTCTTTAACCTGAAAATCTTTAAAATGTCATGTTTAGCACACTTTCTATATTGTTATGTACATGTTATTATGAATGCTTAATCAATACTTGCATAGCTTGAAGAGAAAAGAAACGGAAGACTCAATACACACAGGTTAGTACTTTTTGTTCTTTCTTCCTACTTTTATATATCTAAAGTAATATATGTTAAAAATTTTAAGTTTGGTGGGAAGAAAGACTAAAATTTATTTGTCCTCAAATGAATTATTTATTTTTAAAACTATTTTTAACATAAGAATTTGAGTTTAAAAAGTTATATTTTTTATTTTATTCAAATATCATAGAAGACTTGAAAATTAAGTTTTAATAATGAAAGTTAAGTTTATGGTTAAAATATTTATTATAAGAGTATAAGACTATAGTTTGCTATTTAAACTAAAGGAAATATTATTTTTGAAATATTAAGAGTCTTAGGATTACATGTAAGAAGAAAAGATTGAAACTTTAAGAAGTGATGTTTATACTGATATTAATGTATAAAGAAAGAAATGTAATGAGTTATAGCTTTAGGAAGAGGATAATGAAGTTCAAAATCATTAAAGGCTATCCAAATATAGTAATCCTCACATAAAAAAAGAAGAGAAAAGAAAAGAAAGGATTGAAAAACAATCCATATATATATGAAAAGAAAAAAAAAAGGAAAATAAAAATATATGTGAGGAGAAGCTTGAGGAGATGCCTAATAAAAAATTGGTTTCACTTGAATTAACCTAAAGGAAAGAACTTAACAACATTTCTGGATTTATATTGAGGTGTTAGTGTCTTTATTAATAGAGTCTTCATGAGAGTTTTTTTTCATATGATTTTTCTAAGTGTTCTTATATGAAAAATTACACTTATTTTTGAAATGAATAGAAGACTAAAACTCTTAAACTTGATTACTAAATATAATACCTATAGTTTGTCTTGAATTATTATAACTAATTTAAAGGTCATACTATTATATTTATAAATAAAAAACTGTAACAATTTATAAATTTAAATTCACTACCATGAGTCATAATTTTTATGTAGCAAAAGAGTTACTAGAGGACAAGTAACAATTAAATTTGAGGGATTTTGATGCACAAAATATATATTAGATTTTTCACCTATGTTTTATACTCATTTTTTTGGTGATATTGCACTTTGAAGAAGGTTATTTTTCATGTTTTGTTGCAGGTATGTTGATTTTTGGTATTTTAAGCAAAAGAAAGTAAAAAGGATGAAATTTGAAGTCAATTGAGGCGATTTTTGGAAAAAAGTCTCTGTGTGCCGACGGCTCCAAGATGGGCGCCGACGTGCCATCTTACAGAGAGTCAAAAAATTAAATTGGCTCAGCGCCGACGGTGCTGAGATTAGCACCGAGATGGGCACCGACGGTGCTGAGATGGGTGCCGACAGTGCCATTTGACAGAGAATGGGTGTCGACGGTGCTCAAGTCCAGCCTCGACGACACCCAGGACTGTTACACACGATTTTGTTATAGATTTAACGTATTCGGATGCTTTTTAGAGGGTTGCTTGAGGTCTTGAGAAATTGATCCCTACACTATATTAAAATGCTAAAAACACCAGAAAGGAGAGATTAGAGAGGAGAGTTTGCTGGTTTAAGTGTGTGAGGCGTGGGTGTGAGTGAAGAGTCCCTGTAGAGAGTTTGTAAAATCTTGTTAGGAGTGAGTTTTGAGTGTTTTTGTAAGAAGAGAAAGAGAATCTAAGTAACTTCATGGGATTTACTTCGGGGAAGAGTGTCGGCATATTTTTAGGTTATGTGTTTTATTTTGGAAAGGGGGTCGCCTACAGAAATTGTCGGCGAATTTTTAATTTAATTTAAGTAAATAATTTGAAAAGTAGTATTTGATTTTTGAAAATAATTTTAAATTTGAAAATTTTAAGATATGAAATCAAACTGATCTCACATCTCGAATAGTTTATATAAACGAGCACCGCACCACAAACTGTGTATCTATCCCGAAGAATAGATACACTGCTTGATAATGGGGCTCGATTAAATAAACTAAAAAGGTTTGTGACATCCGTTTGGTCTGCGAACCAATTTTATAAGCCGACAAGTTCCCCGCTTAATATGAAAACATTAAACAGGGTTTATATTACTCAGGTTCTTAAAATTCCCTATAAGGGCAAGCCCCTATAGTTAATTATATCTTAAGTGACGGGAATCACCTAAGAAAACTCTCGATAATAATCGGTAGTTCTGCTCTCAAGAATTTCAAAGTTTAAGTTTTCAAGGGATTGAATTTTGGAATTTCAATAGGGAATGGATCAAATTTGGAACATTTTATTTTGGGAATCGAAAGGAAGAAAGGTAGAAGAAATCACAGATTCGAAGCGAACTTCGGTAATTTCCCGACTATCCTGTTGTTTGGCTTGGATTTAGGAAAGCCCTAATGTTTATTTAATATTTTGATCTTACCAATTTTAATTAATTAGGACTTATATTCGTATGATAAAATCATACAAATAGCCTCAAAGATGTGAAGGTTTATGTCGTATCGGACGACTACCTCGGAGTCCTAAGACCGGTTAGGGCTTAATTTACATGATATGATCATGCAAATGCCTAACGAAGAGTTGAGGATTTATGTTGCACTAGGCAAACTACCTCGAAGTCCTATGGCTTGGTTATTTAATTCTAAGAAAGTTTTGCTGAAGTAGACTCAGGTTTTGCCGATGACGATGGCCGTGCTGCCCACCATGCTCCGAGCTCCTCGTTGTTGCAGAGGTTTAGTTTTAGAAGTCATAAATCAGGAGATGAGAGAAGTGTTCTGGTTTAGAGAAAATCTTAAAATCCAGGTGTTTTTAATATTTTAATTAAACAAATTTTAAAGTTGATTATAACAACACCGGTTAAGATCCCATGGTTCCATCCTTCCGGCATTGTTATTTTTATCGGATTCACTTAGTCCAGATGAATTTGCTAAACTCAACTGAATGAGTTCCACACTTTCATTTAGACCGTGGGAAATCCCGTTAGCAACACGTAGGTTACATCATCCGAGGTATTCCCGATCATCCAACAAGACGTTTTAATTTAGTTGTAGTTGTAGTTTTGTTGTTCTGTTTGTGATTAAATTTTTGAGTTGTTTTATATTTTGAAATGTTGTGGCGGTGAATTTTATCTTGTAATGACTTTTAATTTAATTTTGGTTTCAGTTTTAGGGACTACCCTAAAGGTTTTGGTTTTCATGCAACAGTTGTTTATCATGCAAGAAAGGTAAGTGCGATGCGATTAAATAAATTGCAATAAGGTAAATTGCAATAAAATAAAAGCGTACTTGGAGGGTCTTCCCGTCATCCCAAGCCGCACTTAAAACACAATTAGAATATTTAAGCATTTTAAGCAAGTTCCTAGGTAAAGCTAAGGGAAGGGTTATGGTTTTCTACCAAGGTCCTATTCCTATAGCTAGTCACCTCCTATGACGTCTAGGTTCTTGTGTTTTGGTTTGAGGACGATTTTCTTCATCAAAGAACAATTAAGTTCAATTGTTCTTATAAACATCCCATCATATCGAGGAAGTGCTTAAGACGAATCTTAAACATCTTTTCAATATTTCTAGGATTATTTTAAGTCCAAGAGAATTTAATTATACAAATGAATTAATTGTCCGGGAATTCAGGTTTTGTTGTTATCTTACTCAGTGAACTAGGACATTTGAATATCCTATGAGTGAAGTAACACTTCACTTAACGTTCCGTTTAGGAGTTATGACAACAAAAGCTTTCGAGGGCAAATTGATGTTCAAATGGTTTATGATTTAATTTAATTTCAGTGGATGGATTTAAGTTTGGAATAGTGTTCAAGTTGTTCTAGATTTATTTTTGAATTCTTTATGTCTTAGGTGATGTTATTTTTAATTCAATTTAATTTAACTTTAATTTAATTTAATTTGGTTTAGTTTTAATTTTAATTTAATTTATTTAATTTAATCTAATTTTAATTTTAACTTGATTTTATTTTTTATTCATTTAATTTAATTTAATTTAATTTAACTTGATTTGATTTGATTTTAATTTAATATGTTTTAATTTAATTGTATTTAATTTAATTTAATTTAATTTAATTTAAATTTCAATTTAATTTAATTTAATTTAATTTGATTTAATTTGATTTAATTTAATATGTTTTAATTTAATTTAATTTAATTTAATTTAATTTAATTTAAATTTAAATTTAAATTTAATTTTATTTTTAATTTTAATTTAATATTTTATTTTTTTATGTTTTAAAGATGATTTAATTTTAATTGTTAAAGTATTAATTTAATTGAAATTTTAATTTAAATAATTTAACTTTAATTTAATTTAATGATTAAGTCTTTTAGCATTTTAAATTTTAAATTTGGATTATCATTTTAATTAGGAATTAAATATTATTGAAATGATTAATTTAGAGATTCTTAAATTAAAGAACAAATCTCTTCCTAATAACATCCCTATTTTAATAATTCCAATTTTTACTATTCTTTCAAATTTAATTAATTACTTAATTATGGTTTATCTTAATTATTTTTAAATTGTTTAGTAGGTTTCTACCCTTTGATTATTTAAATTTCAATCATCCAAATCAGATTAGGATCAAATATTTTACTATTTCATTTTATTAAGCCTAAAGTTTTAATTAAGGGTTAAAATTTTAATTACCATTTTGCCCTTCAAGCTTAATAATTTTATAACTCACTAAATTGAGTTCAAATGAATTTGACATTTTTATGTGACTTCACTCATATGTCAATAAAGACATTAGAGGAGAAAATGTGATTTTTCTGTATTTAATTTATTTATGTAATTATTTTTAGTGGAAAATATGGATTTCCAAGGAAAATTTAATAATATGACCAAGGGAAAGTTTCTGTCCTTAAGAAAATTATGAGACATTCCTAATGACTAGAGGACCACTTGGATCAATTTTGGTGATTTTTTGAATTATATTCTTTTTATTATAATTATTTTGAGTTTTGGAGTATTAATTAATTTAAAAATAAAATAAAGATTGAAAAATGAATTTTATATTTTTCAAAAATCTCTCTGATATCAAAGAAATCAGAGAACCAACTTTTATAATTTTTTGATTTTTCTTTGATTTATTATAATTATTTTAGGGGAAATGCTAGAAAATAGATTTTTTTAATTTTAAAATTACCCTAGGGCTTTAAAATTTAATATCTCATCATAGAGACCTAAGAAAAATATGGGGTTTGTTCCTAAGTGATTAAAATTCAAAATGTGACATTTTGGTGAATTTTATTATTTTTGTGATTTTTATTATTTTTTTAATTATTAAAAATATTAAAATAATGCAAAAAATCAACTTTTTTAGAAAATTGCATTTTTAATTTTCTTAAATTCCCCTAATATCAGAGAGGCTCCAAAACCAATTTGGAGAATTTTTGAAAATTATTTTGAAAGTTATGAATTTTTTAATTTTAATTTTGGCTAAATAGCTTAATCAACCCATTTGATAGGGCTAACCAAGTCCAATTGACTTCAAACTTTTATGGTGGGTTCCTCTAATCCTAAAGGTTAGTGAAGAATTGATTTCAAGTAATTTGATGTATGATTAGCTCTAATTAATTAAAGCTCCATTTTGGGTGTTTAAGCCAATTAGGGTTATTCCAAGTGAGTTAACTCAAAACCTATTTTTCCTAGAGTCTTCTGGTCATAATAAACATCACCAAATTTTCCTAGAATTTATCCCAAAATATACTAATTATTGGAATTAAATGACTCAAACTAGCAACCTAGAATTGAAAAATCAATAACTCTTCATAGGATGGCCTCGACTTTGGAAAATTCAGGGAATGTTCCCAAATTCGGAGGCTTCAAAGCCCTATGGTCTCATGCCATGGTGAATTGTATACATGCATGGAGAATTGAAAATGTGCAGAGAGTAAATAAATTATTAAAAATCAAATACTCAATGAAATTGAATGATTTCTTTTCCACATTATTCTCCTCTCGTTCACCGAGCAAGAGGTATTTTTATTTTATTTTTCCGATTTTCCTACACAAAGTTATGCATTTTTGAAGTTTAGGGAATTAAATAAATAGGAAAATAACCTAATTTCCTACTTATCCACTCGGCGCCAACTCAACCTAGGCATCTCTGAAGCGCCGCGTGTCATCTTCTGATTCGGCGCCGCCATCCGACTCAGCGCTCCAGAGCCACGCAGTTCATGTTCCGTTGCTCCGTTCGGCGCGATCCTGGCCGTCTGCTCGATACACGCTCGATCCGACGGCTCCCAGTCATCGTCTACGACTGGTGTGCACCCTTGACCGTCAACCTTCTAACCCTAATTTCTCACTCGATTCTCAATGGATTTTCGAGTTCTTATGCTCTATGGATTAGTCTTGAGGAGACGAGCACATCCATACGGTAAACATGTATTGAAATTGACTCAAATTAAATAGAGAATCTCCGTAAGCTCGGGAAGAAGAGTGAGTCCATACCTTTGCTCGGAGAAGTGAAGCTTCGATCCGAGAGTTGTGTCACCTTCGATTGGGTCCAAGCAAGCTCCGGATGAAGTCCCTTGGGCTGGTGAATTGTCCAGGTATGATTTCGACCACAGCCGATTACAAAGCTTGGAGTCTGGAACAGATGGGTGGCCTGGAGAGGGGGCTTTCACCGGGGAACTCCTTCTCTTGACCTTGTGCAGGTGTGGGTGAGTTTAATTTGAGTTTGGTGGAGAATTGGGAGATGTCCTGTTTTTGGGTGGAATTTTGGGCGAGAAATCGGGCTCGTTGGTGGGGATTATGGCAAATTGTCACTGGGGATCAACTGCTCTAAGTGTGGAGAGTGATCTGGAGCAATTTTGGCAGGGTTTCAGTAAGGTCTGGTTCAGCACCTCTCATGGCCGAGAGGAGGTGGGGTTTAAATAGGAGAGGCTGGAGGGCCTCCCAGGGGGGTTTAAGGCTGAGGATCAGCTGCTCTAGTGAGGAGAAGAAGAGCTATGCTGTCCATTTGGGTTGAGACAAGTCAGCAAGGGAGAATTGAATTTTTTGGCTCCTCCCAAGGTCTCGGCCATGGTGTTTTCCGGCGATCCAGGCGGCTGGCCGGCGAGCGATGGTCACCCTCAAGTTCGAGTGGGTCGTGGCCGGGGTTTTGTGAGGCAATTGGCCAATGCCATGTGTAAAGAGTTTGGATTGAAATGGAATGGGGGGAAGACCATTTTGGGTTCAAATGAGTCAACCCATGATTTTGGGCTAGGTTCACCACCCAAGGTTTGGTCTTGGGCTGAAAAGGATCACTTGGGTCAGCCAAGAGAAAATGGTATGGTCTCCATCCATGGTGAGGTGGCTAAGCATGGTTTAGAGTGTGACATGAGTATGGTTAAAAGACTTAATGAAGGATTAGGAAAGGGTCCCCTCCTCTTGCCATTAATGGCTTGGTGAGGTGGAAAGTGGCTCCCATGGCTTCCATGTGGCTTGTACATGGCTCAATGGCTCACATTTGGCTTGGAAAACGTTTGGTCAATTTCATAAAAATGGATTTTAAGGATTTTGGATATTTTGGTGGAAAGTTGGATGAAGCTCTATTTAGAATTATTTGATCATTGGATTAGGACTTAGGGATGGTTTTAATTGAGTGAGGATGAGATGAGATTGTAGTGTGGGCTTTAGGATGGGTTTGGGCTTTTTAAAATTTGGTAAAGGTGGGCTTTTAAAATGGTTTAAGGCAATGGGCTTTTAGGTTAGAAAATGGGCTTTTGAAGAGAAAAATTTGCAATGGGCCATGCTAAATAAATGTTGAGTTTTGTCTAAGGATGTGTCATGATTGATTTGAAACAAGTTTGGAGTGGTTTGGGTTTGAATTGGGTTGGATTTGGATTCATTTGGTAAAGGGGTTAATGTAGGTCAAATTGGGCTAATTTGGACCAATGTTGGGCTAGGGTTGAAATTGATGTAAAATTAATGTTGGGAAATGTTTATGGGAGTGTTTCAAAGAGGTTTCAACTTTTGTTGGGGTTGGATTTTGGGGTTTGGGTCTATTTGGGTTAAGTTTGGGTTTAGGTCAAAATTGGGCTTTTTGGTTTTGGGTTGAATTTGAGTGTGGTTTGGGTCCAAATTTTGGGCAAATTATGTTAGTGTTTTGTTTATAGGGATGTTAGGGAAGTTTTAGAAAAGATTTGGGGTTAATTGGAGTTGAATTGGGTGAGTTTGAGCTAAGTTTGGGTCATGGGTCCAAATTGGGCTTTAAGGTCCAAAATGAAATTGGGTTCAAATGCCAATCAAATTGGACTTGGATTTGGTCTAGATTGGTGTTGGGGATGTTGAATTGAAGTTTAGAATTGAATTGGACCAGAATTTGGGTCAATTGGGTAAGTTTGGTTTGACATTGGGTCCACTTTGGGTTAAAATGGGTCAAATTGGGGATTTTGACAAAAGTGGGGTAAATTGACAAAATTGTCCCATGGTGTAGTTGAACAAAATGAAATTGGGAATATTTGAGATTTTCTGGAATTTTCTGGGAATTTTCTGAATTTTTTGATTTTTTGGCTAAGAGGGGCATTTTGGGTATTTGGAGGGTATTGGGAGGTATTTTTGGATTTTTTGGTATTTTTTGCTATGAATGATCAATTTGAGTGGTGTGGGAATGTTTGGGATTGGTTTTGAGGAATTTGGGTGATTTTGGAGAATTTTGAAAAATTTGGGTAATTTCAAGGGTTTTGGATAGGCTAGGCGGGTGTAGGGTCCCCGGGGTTAAAAATTAAAAATTTGGCAAATTGAAGATTGGGTAAATTTAAGTGGAATGAAATCATTTTGGTCGAGCCATGAAGCCATATTAAGCCTATATGAGCCATGAGAGGACTCATTTGAGGCATTCACTATGTTGTTCCTAACCCTCTTAGCCAAGGGCTTAGGGGTTAAGGACCATCCATGTGAACCACCTTCATGAGTCAGGAGGTCAAGTTGGGGTATAGGTGTGGTTTTAGGAGGTGTGTGAAAATTTAGTGTATAAGTGTAGTGTGTGTGTAAGTCAGCCCCTTCACTGCGACCGTAGCCACCGTAGGCGAGTCCTAAGGCCAAAGAGTCCTATAGGAACTCATCCTTTAAACTTCCACATTTGATTTCAACCCTCTAGGTGATTAGGGGTCTACAATCAAGTTTGTGGAGTTTGCAGGGAGCTAAGAGGTAGTTTGAATTTCTAAGTGGTGGGTCCCAATTCTAATCCTCTAGGATAGTCAAAGGAAAAGCCTAAGGCTAGATCCTAAGTACTAAAAAGAAGGAGAGAAGACCTCATAAAAAATGAGGTCAACAAAGAGGTACAGATAAGTTGCGTTTGTTTAAACTTTATTTTATATATAAAATCCATGTTTTCTCGTATCTTCCTTATGAATTCTGAGTAGGTTTCTTCATCATTCTCCTTGCAATGAGATATGGTGAAATGAAGTGATAGATTGGATATAACTTTTAAATGTTAAATACATATGATGATTTTACACTTTATTCTTCATTTAATTTTTGATCTGGCCAATTAAAATGTTAAAATTTGTTGTGAAACATAAGATTCGAAAGGACTATTAGTTCTACAACAAAGTTGAGATCACATTCAATTCTATGGATGAGAATGTAGTCCATACTGTTGAGTGAAAATAAATAGAGAAATAAACTTTGTTGGGCATAGAATTAAAGCTTTTAAGGATGAAAACTAAAATCCCCAATTTGGTCCTAGTGTTTGGAAACTAAAATGAGAGTTAGCTCTTAGGCGATGGGGAAGTGGGAGCTCTAGAGTGGAAGCTAGTATCTTCTCAGCCTAATCACGAATTTTGGGACCAAACATAGGATTAGCCAATGTTTTTTATGCACTCGACAGAGGGTAAAGAATAGGAATGCTCCTATATGACACAATACAATTTCCAACAATCTAAATCTTTCATTAAACATAAACTCATTGCAAGTGGAAGAATGATTTTTAAAATTTGAATCTTTCATTATTAAAATAGTAAAGCTTTGACTAGAATTAGTAAATTTACTTTGAAGTTTAGAAAATAGTTTAGTAAATTTAGTTCCACTAGCATAATTAAATATTGTCAAATTGTTCTTTTCACCTGTAAGTTTTATAAATTTTAAACATTGTGTTTTAGTACTACTATCATAAGTTTACTCCTTCCTCATGGGATCGATAACTAGGACTCCAATAGAGCCCTGTATTACTTGTGTGATACATATACTTGTATTTGTATTCTGTTGTCTATAAGAAAATATATCAAAATACAAAACACCACATCAATAATATAAGGGAAAAACAACCTAATTCTAGTTAAATTGGATTATCCAGAGACTCATTTTAGATCAGCTCAACCTAGCTTGAACTAATCTAAAATCAACTTAGACTCAGTTGACTGAAGGTTAAAGAGGGTTTGACTTCTCATATCAGACATAAACACACTTAGCCTCGGTCGGGAACAATGTGGGCCAAGGTATCAAACCAACATGAAAAAATGACATAAAATTCACCTTAAAAGACATTAAAACTTTAGCTTGAACTCAAAAATACAACTTAGTTTGAGAAGGTATTTTAGAGGTGGCAACCCATGACTGCTGATAAAATATCTTCCAGTCATTTGTGAACGAGCTAACTGCAAACCCTGATGACCCTGACATGACAAAACGATTTGATCTTAACCAGGTCATTCCCCAAATGATAAAAAAAAATAATCTAATCGGTTAATAATTCTTAAACAACCTAAACTTTTCAACCCCTAAAACTTAAAAAAACATGAAGACTTAAATGAAACCTTAAGGAACAAAATCCACCAGACACAACTTGAACCCCTCTACTCGAGTCTACAAAGATCTCTTAGATGACACAATTCATAGTTGTTGATAAGAATCTTTCGGTTAGAGTAGGCTTAACTGCCTTTAGAAAAAGTAGATCAGGGTACCTGACGACCCCGGGACAACAGAGCCACGAACATCTTGTTCGAGTTGTCCAAAATAAATAAATTAACAACTGAAAATGTAGTTTCTGTTAACTTTGTTTTGCAGGGCTGAAGACAAAAGGAGGACATCACCCTTGATTTATTTTGCATGTTATTAGAGTGTGCTAATTTTATTTTGCGGGAAAGTTCATTTGAGCTACCTAAAACCAAGAGAAAAAGATGAACCTCAACTAAAAATTGAAAATAACACAAAAATCTTAGATTGTTCGACATCTTTAGGAATCCACTATCCATAGCATAAGAGTTCAAAATTACTTTGACATTGAAATTTAACTTTTCTGATGATGATTTGCAACCTTGCTTGCAGTTTTCTTAAGCAATTTCGATCTTACTTAAGATGTAATTAACTATAGGGGTTTGCCCTTATAGAAATAAGCAAACCCTATAAAAGGTACAACAACTTAAATCTTTGGTTGTGGGTTTTGTTTTCATGAGATACTCTTTGTAGATGTGCCTCTGTAGTGTCTTGAATTAACTCAACCTCAATCAAACATTTTAGAGCTCTCCATGAGAAGGTTACCTCATGAAAGTTTTTTTCCCACGTTCTTATTTTGTTTGTTACCATTGTTGTCTGTCCTCCTTTCCCCTCTGGTGTCTCAATTCTCAGAACCACCATATAATCTGAGATAAAGAGTTACTCGGAGAGAGGGGAAATACAATGAGAAACAAGCAGGCGACTCTACGACAAGAGTGATGTCGTCCATTAGAAATATTGTCGGTAGCCAGAATAAAATTCTCGTTGTCCGCTTTAAAATATAGATTTAATTATATATATATATATATATATATATATATATATATATTGGAAATTATCATTTTAATTTTAAAATATGAAATCAAACCAATATCATATCCTTAGTAGTTTAAGTAAACGAGCACTACACCACAAGCCATGCGCCTATCTCGAGGAATAGACACATTGTTTGATAGTGACGCTCCATTAAATAAACTAATAGATTTATGACATTTATTTTGGTCTGCAAAAACTTATGTTGACCGACAAGTTCTCCTATCTAATATAGAAGAATTAGATAGAGTTTATGTTACTTAGATTCTTAATGTTTCCTATAAGGGTAAGCTGCTACAGTTAATTACATCTTAAATGACCAAAATCACTTAAGAAAACTCTTGATTTAGATCAAGAAATATTGTCTTCATGAATTTTAAAGTTAGGGTTTTTAAAGCCGAGCATAGGAAATTCAAATGAGAAATGTGAAAATGGGAACAATTATTGTGGAATCCAAAGGAAGAAAAGCTAGGGGATGTCATGGATCCTGAGGAGAACTTCGGTGGCATCTCAAAATCTACTATGGTTTGGCTTCAATTTAGAAGAAATATTATTTGATGTTTCATCCTGCCAATTTTCTTACTTAGGGCTTACATCTACATGACACCAGTTTTGCAAATAGCCTGAAAGATAGGAGGGTTTATGTCATATCGAATGACAACCTAAGAGTTCTAAGATGAGTTATGGCTTATATTGCACGGTGTGCAAAGGCCTAATCAGTAACGTGAGGGTTTATGTTGAGCTAGGAAAACAACCTCGAAGTTCTAGAGCTTGTTATTTATTTCTAGGGACTGGTTTAGCTTATGTATATTCCCTTTGCTGCTGAAGATTGTCATGCTGCCCACGTTATTCGTTCCGAGCTCCTCGTTGTAGAAGGTTTCAGGTTTTAAGTGTAAATTTCAAGAGGTTCAAAGAAGTTCAAAGAGGTTTAAGGTAGGTTTTTTTGTGATTATTTTTTAAATGTCTTATGTGGGAATTTATGTTGATTCAGCGATGCCGGTTAGGATCCCACAGTTCCCTCATTCTGGCACCACTATTTTCTTTGAATTCACTTAGTCTAAACAAGTTGTTAAGCTCATTTAAACTGGAGAAATCTTGTTAGCAGCCGTAGTTATCATTTTTTTTTTAAATATATTTAAATTTTAAAGTTATTTTGTTTTTTTTTGGTTTTGTCTTGAGTTTTTGTAGGTAAATTAAGAGGAAATTAAATTGCATTACAAAAATGTAAATGTATACTTTTCATCTTCTCACACTCCCACTGAAATGTTATCTTGTGTATAAATTTTCAAGTAATTTAAATAAATTGCAAGAAAGAAAAGTAGGAGAAGCAGTTTAAGGTGTACTCCTACCGGGTTCTTAGGTCATAACTTGGTGGGTCCCTATTCATTTGTTTTAAAGATGATTTTCTTAAGCAAAGACATAATAGGTTCAATTGTCCTCCAAGACATCCAAAAGACTATGAAAGTGTTCAGGATGTAACCCTAAACGACTTTCACAACCCTTTGAATCATCTTGAGTTCTTCTAAACTTATTAAGTTGCTAATTTATTCATCCACAAGTGGATCAAAGCTTAATGAAGATGTTTTAACCTGTGCTCATTGAACCTTAATGTTTTAATTATACCTATGAGTGGGGTAACCATTTATTCATGTTGATGTTTCACTTATGAATTATGTGGGTGAAGGCCTTAAGGGAAAAATTGATTTATTAAAGAACTTAAACACTTTAAATAAAGTCGGGCTAATAGTGTTTTTAAAGTGTTTTATTATTAATTATGTTTTCTTTCGTAGACCTCATTAAGTAAATTTGGATTAAGCCTAGCTCACTACTAAGCCCTTAAGGTTTAATGGGTAGATTTGTAATTATAATAATGTTAAATTAGCTAATTAATGATTGTATTATAATCAAACCATTGACTAGGGGTTTTGACTTAATGAATTATAACCTCCTAAAATCAAACCCCTCACTCTAGGATTATTCAATTTAATTAACTTTCAAATTAGAATAATTTAAGAAATTACAATTTTACCCTTATTATGGAAAAATGAGAAATTAGTTTCCACTTTTTAATCTCTTATGCTTCAATCATTTAGAGAAGTTGATTATGATCTTTCATTACCCATTTACACTTTAACTAACCCTAAATATTAATTAGGGCTTAAATTCCATAATTGTCCTTTTGCTCTTTAAGGCCTTATCACTTCATAATTATTTAATTTAAACTCAAATGACTTTGAAATTTTTATGTTACCCCACCCATGAGTCAATTAAAATATTTGAGGAGAAAATGTAATTTTTTATTTTTATTTTACTTTTATAATTATTTTAATGTAAAATACATATTTTCAAGCTAATTTATTATCTTAGCAAAAGCATACACTCTATCCTTAAGAAAATTATTGGAGGTTCACTTAGGTTAGTAGACCACTTTGGCCAATTTTCATGATTTTTTATATTTTATTTTAATTATTAGAATTATTTGGTGATTTGGAGTATTAATTAAATATAAAATATATTTTAGCTTGGAAATTACTTTTTATCATTTTCTTAAATACCTCTAAGCTCAGGAAACCCAGAAAAATAAATTTTGTTTTTTGTATTTATATTTTAATTACTAAATACGTTTTAATATTTAATTAGAGAAAATTCATATTAATCCTTTAAAAATTCATAAATATATTTAGAAAATTTTAAAAAAAATTATTCTAATTGCTCCCAAGTGATCAAGAAACAATTTAGAATATTTTAGTGCATTTTTATATTTTTGTGACTTTTATGTTTTTTTATTTTTTTAATTATTTTTAAATTAAAAATTAGCTTAAAATGAAGTATTTATTTTAATACCCATTTTATTTTTCTTAAATTCCTCTAGTGAAAAGCAACTCCCAAAACTATTTTCATAACTTTCGGAATTATATTTTATTTATCATAATTATTTTAATGCAAAAATCTCATTTTTACTTACAAAATCAACTTTAGTGATAAAATCAATTCATATTAATTTTAAATTTTTACAGAGGATTTTTATGACCATTATCTTTAGTGTGAATTAATTTTGTAATTTTCTTAATTATATTAATTACTTATTTTTTTCTTAAGTTTTAATGAGTAAAATACATACGATATTATTTTTATTTATTTAAACTCATTTACATTTTTACCAAGGTCCTCTAGCAGTAAACCTACCAAAATCATTTTTATAATTTTTAGATTTATATTTTAATTTTTTATAATTTTTTAATTAAAACAGAGGTGATTTACTTTGAAAATTAGTGCTTTCACACTTAGAGGTGTTCCATGACTTTAGAAAAATCAGGGAGCACACCTAAGGATGAGAGGTTTAAACCTTCCAAATTTCATGTTAGGGTGATTAATATTGAATGAGTTATAATTTAATAAAATTTTAAGGTATTTAATTAATTTAAAAATAAATACAATTTAAATAATTTTAATTTTTGGTCCACATTTTTCTCCTCTATTCATTAAGCAACCAGGTATTTTAATTTTATTTTTAGCATTTTAATACACCAAGTTATAAATTTTCTAATTTTTTTGAATTACATAAATCCTAATACTCTTAATTTCCTAGTTATCCACGTCAACCTACAACAACTCCAAAAGAGCACACATCGCCATTTGATTCAACACCGCAATCCGCTTCAGTACTGATTCGGCTCATTCTTTATGTTTCATCTCCTCATCTGACTGCATCAGTGCCGTCCTTCTGATACACGCGTGATCGGATGATCTATGTTCATCATCTTCATCTGGTGTAACACGAGAGCCGTCCACACTAAAACGCTTCGATCTCACCCGATGCTTAACCAAATCACTTAACGTTTGTTTCTACACCTTCATCTACTCAAGATGACTTTCCTCAACATTACTAGTTATAATTTCCTCAAATTTAACTTTAGAAGAAGAAGGTAGTTTAATGAAAATTTTGAATAATTATAAGAAATCCTTTGGATAGAAAATTGCTGATATTAAAGGAATCAATCCTTCAATTTGTATGGATAGAATTCTTATGGAAGAAAACTGCAAACCCAGGGCTAATCCTCAAAGGAGATTGAATCCTGTTATGATAGAAATTATTACGAAAGAAATTTTAAATAGGTTAGATGCTAGAATTACCCTATTTCAGATAGTGTATGGGTTAGTCCAATTCATTGAGTTCCTAAGAAAGGAGGAGTGATTGTGACTTTTAATGAACATACTGAATTAATACCAAAAAGACAAGTTACAGAGTGGAGAATATGCATTGATTATAGAAAATTAATTCTCGCCACTAGGAAAGAATATTTTTCACTACCCTTTCAAGATCAAATGTTGAATAGACTAGCTGAGCACAAATGCTTTTATTTTCTGGATGGATATACTGGTTATCACCAAATACAAATAGCTCCTGAGGATCAAGAGAAAACAATGTTTACTAGTCCTTATGGTACATTTGCCTTTAGAAGAATGCTCTTTGGTTTATGTAATGCCCATGCTACATTTCAAAAATGTATGATGGCTATTTTTTATGATTTAATTGAAAAAGGAATTGAAGTTTCTATGGATGATTTTTCAGTGTTTAGAACTTCATTTGAATTATGATTAGAACATTTATCAAGAGTTCTGTGAAGAAATAAATTTATTCCTTAAATTGGGAAAAATGTAAATTTATGGTAGCAGGAGGAATTATTTTAGGAATTCACATACCAGAAAATGGTATGGAAGTAGATCTTGTAAAAATTCAAATGATCGCTAATTTATCTACCCATCAAATGTGAGGGAAATAAGAGTTTTTTAGGACATACTAGATTTTACAGGTGATATTAATGACTACTCGAAAATTGCTAAGTCTCTATGTCATTTACTTGAAAAAGATGTAATTTGTAATTTTGACAAGGAGTGCCTAAAAGCTATTGAGCTATTAAAAGAAAAGTTAGTCACTACACCAATTATTGTTTCACCAGATTGTGAAAAAACTTTTGAATTGATGTGTGATACAAGTGATTATGCTATTGGAGCTGTTTTATGACAAAAACATGATGGGACTTTCAAACTAATTTACTATGCTAGTAGAACTCTTAATGAAGCTCAAATTATTAAACCACAATCGAGAAAGAGTTATTAGCAATAGTATATGTTTTTGATAAATTTAGATCATTTTTAATTGAAATAAAATGTGTTGTTAATACAAATCATTCTGCTATTAAATATTTAATGAAAAAGAATGATGCAAACTAAGACTGATAGGATAGATTCTTCTATTGCAAGAATTTGACTTTGAAATAGTATATATAAATGGAGTAAATAATCAAGTTGTTGAACATATGCCCAAGCTTGAATTAGAAAAATCACTCTATTTTGAAAAATAAATTAATGAACATTTTTCAAATAAAAAATTGCTCAATATTAATGAGTGGTGTGTTCCATGGTATGCCGACATTGTGAACTTTATTGTTAGTGATATTATACCATATGGTTTGACATACCAATAGAAGAGAAAATTTTTATCTGAAGCTAAGACTTATTTTTGGGATGATCCATTTTTATATAAACAAGGAAATGATCTAATTATTCGAAGATGCGTGCCTTTAGAAGAAACTTATGAAATTATTCAAAAATGACATGATTCTGATTTTGGGGGACATTTTTGTGTTAATAAAACAACATTTAAATTTTTACAATCTGGATTTTATTGGCCGACAATCTTTAGATATGTTAATACTTATATCAAAACTTGTGATTGATGTCAACGTGTAGGTAATATTTCTATAAGAAATGAGATGCCCCTCAATTATATGTTGGAAGTTGAGATATTTGATGTTTTGAGATTAGATTTCATGGGACTATTTATTCCATCTTTCGAATTATATATATATATATATATATATATATATATATATATTAACGATAGACTATGTATCTAAATGGATAGAAGCTGTTGCTTTACCTCAATATGATGCTCAAAGTGTTGTAATGTTTTTAAGAAAGAACATATTTTATAGATTTAGGATGTCAAGAGTAATCATAACTGATAGGAGAAGTCATTTTAAAAATGCAATAATGGAGAAATTAGCAAAGAAACATCATATCAACCATCGAATTGCTACTGTTATCATCCTCAGACAAGTGGTTGGCTGAATTATCCAATCATGAAATTAAAATAATTTTGGAAAAAACTGTGAATCCAACAAAAATGGATTGGTCAGTTAAACTTGATTATGCTTTTTGGGCTTATAGGACTGCATATAGAACTCCTTTAGGAATGTCCCCATATAAGCTAATTTTTGGAAAAATTTGTCATTTATCAGTTGAACTTAAGCATAAAGCATATATGGCTATTAAGGAATTCAATTATAATTTAAAAATTTCTGGTGAGAAAAGACTATTATAATTAAATGAGCTTGAAGAGATAATGAATGAATCTTATGAGAGTGCTAAGATTTATAAAGAAAAGATGAAGATGTGGCATGATCGAAGGATTCTTACTAAAAATTTTGAGCCAAGGAAACAAGTTTTGTTATATAATGCAAGATTAAGATTAAATTCAAGAAAAATGAAGTCCAGGTGGATTGGCCCATTAGTTGTGATAAAAGTTTATTCCTATGGAGTTGTTCATAACAAATATCCTAAAACTGAGAAAATATTCGAAGTGAATGGTCACAAACTGAAACCCTATTTTTTAGGGGATCAACTAAAATTAAATGATCTTATAATGTTGGGTCAACCAGAGTAAGCACTGATTACATTAGGCTGACAGCATAAAACAAAGCGCTTTATGGTAGGCAAACCATAGTTAGCAGAGTGTATCTATTTTAAATGATATGTTTTTGTGTTTGATTAAGAAAACTTTGGTAGTATTTTTGAATATAGAATGATATAGTGATGATCTAAGACCTTAATTGATGACGTAGATGAGTTAGAATGCATATTTGGACATTAAGCAGACCTATGCTAAAATAAGCACTGACGCTTAAGTACCAACACACGGCGCTTAAGCGCAGTATATCAAAAAATGTGTAGAATTAATAATCTAGAAGAATTAAACATGGTTTAGTGGCTTTAAACATGATTTAGTGGTTTGTGAATGCGAGTAGTGGGTCTAGGCTTCATCCAAGGTTTATAAATAGCATCAAAATGAAGAGAATTTTTTACCCCACTTCAAATTTTCATCCTAAAGTCTAAGTGAAGAAAAAAAGAGTGAGAAAACTTGCGAAAATGTCTTCTTAAGAGAATGAAATGAAGATGAAAGAAGAAGCCATTAAGAATAAATTTGCGAGTCAAAGTGCGCAAGAGTTATATAATAGATTTCTAGCCGTTAGTATAGAAGGAATAACAGAGAAGATCACAAAGATTGAGACCGAAGTTGCTTCAATCAAAGCAAAAGTGAGTGAGACTAACACACACTTGGAGCATATAAGATGGCAACTCAAAATTCAATTCAGCCATACAAGTTATATGAAAGAAGCGGACAAGGCGATCTATTTGAAAAACAAGGGGATTAAAGAAGACTCAACAAGAGTTCTTTACCACCGTCCATTATATCATATCTATATTCTGAATGCCCCAGGTGGAAGAAGTGAAAGGCTAGGATATGTTCTACTAGAAGAAGAATGGAAGTAAGTTCGAGAGTCTAATTTATTTTTTCGTAGTTAGTGTTTGTTTATTTTATGTGTTTTAATGTTAAGTTTGTTTTGTGTTTGAATTGATATGTTTAAGAGATATCTCATCCAAGAATCTTGGGATTGGAGAAAATATGTGTAAATTGTGTTTGTATTTTTTAAAAAAGTTAATGAAAGTGTTTTTTTTGCGTGAAAATTTATGTGTTATTTAGTGTTGAATCAAAATTGAAAAAAATTGTAAATTTTGAGAAAGAGGAGAATAGAAGGAGATTAAAATAATTATTAAAATTTATAAAAACATTTAGAGGTGGATGACTTAGGAAAGGTGTGCATTTGAATTAAAAATCAAAAATAACAAAATCTATGCACTGGCGCCTAAGCGCCAAAACCCCGTGCTTAAGCACAGGTTACCCGAGAGGTAGGCGCCTAAGTATCAAACCATCACACTTAAGCACAGGTTCACAAAACCGAGTTGCGGAAGGTTAAAAGTGAAAAATTGAATTGAAACTTACCATTTTTACACCAGATCGTCATCTTATTCCTCTGGCGTTCGCGATTTTGGACTTAGGGAACCTCTTAAGTTGGAGATTTCTTGGTGAAATTGAGCCCAATTTGTTAGTTTCATGTTTTAAAGGTGAGAGCTTTACTTTTATGTAGAAGTTTTTAATTTTCACCAAATATTTGGAGTACATTGTGGAATTATAAAAAAATTACTATTCATGGTGAAAAATTAAGAAAAATTACATGGAAATGATAGTTTAAGCTTTTGGAAGTTAAGTTTAGTGATTTAGACTTGAGTTTAGGATTTATTATGAATTTTATGAGTTTTTTAGAAAATGGCACAAAAAATTAAGAGAAGCAAAGGGAAAGTCCACTTTTGATTCAAAAAAATTTGTCAGTTCGAAAACTCGGGATCAATTTGCAGAAGCAATGCAGTCGAGAAAGTTGATTCCTAAGCGGTGTTCTGAAAATCTGGGCGGAGCTGTGGAAGATTTGATAGTTAACTGATAGTGGGAACGTTTCTGTTATTTTTCTGCTGTAGCAGTCATTTCTGTAGTTCGAGAATTATACGCTAATCTCCGTGAAGCATAGAAAGATCAAGTTATTGTGAAAAAGAAATTAGTAACCTTTTTCTCGAAGGTAATCAATTCATTTTACCAGCAACCAGCGATTTTGTTATATTTTTATTCAAATTATAGTCCTACTGAGGGAGAGTTATATGAGATTATTTCTTCATTGACTGCGGGAAGAGGATTGTGGAAAACAATAATGAAAAGAGAGTGAATTTTCCTGCGTCAAAGCTTGATGCCACGTCAAAAACGTGGCACTATTTTATTTTAGCTCGTTTACTCCCTATGAATCATCTGAGTGAAGTTACAAGAGAGAGTGTCATTCTGACATTATTTCTTCAAATCTGATTAATATTGGATTATTAATCTATTAGGCGATCACTAGTTCTGTCAGAGCTACCACTATTGCAGGTTTGGATTTGCATCCTTAATCTTTTCTTTATTAGAGCAAGCTGGAGTGAGATTTAATAGTTGTTAGGAGATTCTACAGCCACTAAAGCCTATTATGAGTATCAATTTGAAATCTTATTCATAGCATTCTATATTTGGCTAGAGAAGAGTATTTTCAAGAGTTGGTGGTGCTTCTACTTCTGGTGCTTCTATGTCTCATGCTTCTACTTCACGAGCAACTACATCACAAGGCCAATCAACTAGTCATCATTCACAGTCGCAATTAATGCAGAGGATGTTAGATAACATCAACTACACTGCGGATAAGGTAATGAATTTAGAGAACTATGTAGGACATATTGATACTTATATGAAGAGATAGTGATTATGAAGAAAAATATCACACATCTTTGGAAAGATTTATCAGGGGTGACTAAAATGTGGTATTTCCTTCATATCCACATTACCCTCACTATGAGCCTACGAGTTTTTTAGAAGATGATTTTGATGATAGTGATGATGAGGAGGGAGAGGATTGATTTGAATATTTTATTTTATATGAATTTTTATGTGTAGTAGTTGTTTGGACTACTGCTGTTTTATTTGTTGTTATTTCTTGTGTTGGATACTGTTGTGATGTTTAAACTGCATTTGCATTGTTGTGAGTAGTTATGTTGATTTTGTAGTAGTAATTGTGTAAAAAATTTTGTTTAGTTGTATTTTGTTGGTTTGTGAACAACTTATTCTAGAGATATTATGGAGGTTTAGAATATTGCTAACTTTCAATAAAGAATTTCATGTTTAAAATTTCAATTTAGTACCATGTATTTTCTTTATGTTGTGGTTATGAATTTATGCTAGTTTGTGTTTATTTACTTTTATGTTATCATCCACTGCATAGAAGTTTGTTGAATCTCATATATGTTAAAATTAAGTTAAAATTTGATCAATTTATTTTTACTCCTGCTTTTAATTTTTGTACTTATATATTTAAGAGATTAAAATTCATGTAAGCATGTTATTTTTAGTTTTCATTCCTACCATATATATATATATATATATATATATATATATATATATATATATATATATATATATATATATATATATATATATATATATATATATATATTATGCTAAAATGTTTTATCTTATTAAAAATTTAATTTTGGGGGGATGAAAAATAATTTTCAAAACTTGAAATCTATTTGTTTTCAAATGTGCTATAAATAAATTTGATTTTGAATGGAAAAAAAATGATTGTGTGTATGAAGTTATATTAGGGAAGTAAAATTTTGAATATAGAAATGAGTAAGAAACTTTAGTTCAATCCTTTAATGATGAAGAAAATTTAAATTTAAAAATTTTTAGTGTAGAAATGATAAATATTGTGTAACTATCATTATTATAAGAAGTTGTATTTTTAAAAAATATAGAAGGATTAGACTTATGTTTTCATTACTTAACTTTATTTTATTTAAAAAAAAAATTTAAAGTATTATTATATTTTTAGGTAAAGAATGTATATCAAACCTTTGCTTTAGGAAATGAAGAGTGGAATTCAAAACCATTAAAGGCCTATCCAGATATAGTAATCCTCCCACAAAAAAAAAGTATGTGATAAAAAAATAAAAAGAAAAGAAAAGTGTAGTATATGGAAAATGGAGAAGAAGTTTGAGGATTAGTGCCTAATCAAAAATTGGTTCCACATCTGATCTTTTTAAAGTATGTTGACCTCATTTTTGATGAGGTCTTCTCTTCTTCTTTTTAGTACTTAGGATCTAGCCTTAGGCTTTTCCTTTGACTATCCTAGAGGATTAGAATTGGGACCCACCACTTAGAAATTCAAACCACTTCTTAACTCCCCGCAAACTCCACAAACTTGATTGTAGACCCCTAATCACCTGTAGGGTTGAAATCAAATGTGGAAGTTTAAAGGATGAGTTCCTATAGGACTCTTTGGCCTTAGGACTGCCCTGGGTGGCCTGGTCTGGTGAAGGGGCTGACTTACACACACACTACACCTATACACTACATTTTCACACACACCTCCTAAAACCATACCCATACCCAACTTGACCTCCTGACTCATGCAGGTGATTCACATGGATGGTCCTTAACCCCTAAAGCCCTCGGCAAGAGGGTTAGGAACAACATAGTGGGTGCCTCAAATGAGTCCCTTCATGGCTCATGTGGGCTTGATATGGCTTCATGGCTCAACCAAAATGATTTCATTCCACTTACATTCACCCAAGCTTCAATTTTCCAAATTTTCAATTTTCGACCCCAGGACCCTACACCCGCTTGGCCTACCCAAAACCCTTGAAACCACCCAAAATTTGCAAAATCACCTAAATTACCCAAAATTCCTCAAAATCAATCCCAAACATTCCCACATCACTCAAATTGATCATCCATAGCCAAAAATACCAAAAATTCCAAAAATACCCCTCAATACCCTCCAAATACCCAAAATGCCCCTCTTAGCCAAAAAATCCAAAAATTCAGAAAATTCCCAAAAATTCCAGAAAATCCCAAATATTCCCAATTTTATTTTGTTCAACTACACTATGGGCCAATTTTGTCAATTTACCCCACTTTTGTCAAAACCCCCAATTTGACTCATTTTTAACCCAAAGTGAACCCAATGTCAAACCAAACCTACCCAATTGACCCAAATTCTGGTCCAATTCAATTCTAAACTTCAATTCAACATCCCCAACACCAATCTAGACTAAATCCAAGCCCAATTTGATTGGCATTGGGATCCAATTTCACTTTTGGCCTTAAAGCCCAATTTGGACCCATGACCCAAACCTAACCCAAACTCACCCAATTCAACTTCAATTGACCCCAAACCTTTTCTAAATCTTCCTTAACAGTCCCACAAACAAAACACTAACATGATTTGCCCAAAATTTAGACCCAAACCCCACTCAAATTCAACCCAAAGCTAAAAGACCCAATTTTGACTTAAACCTAAACCTAGCCCAAATAGGCCCAAACCCCAAAATCAAAACCCAACCAAAGCCAAAACCTCTTTGAAACACTCCCATAAACATTTTCCAACATTTATTTTACATCAATTTCAACCCTAGCCCAACATTGGCCCAAGTTAGCCCAATTTGACCTATATTGGCCCATTCACCAAAGAGGCCCAAATCCAACCCCATTCAAACCTAAATCACTCCAAACTCATTTCAAATCATTCATGACACATCCATGAGCTAAACCCAACATTTTTTGGCCCAATCCTTCACAAATTTCCCATCCATAAATTTATTTCCAAACCAAAAAACCCACTTCCCTAAATCACTTTAAAAGCCCATCTAAAACCATTTCAACGAGCCCAAAATCTACCCTAAAGCCCATATGACATTTTCATTTGTCATCCATTTAATCAAAGACATTTCCTAAGTTCCAATCCCATCATCAAATGATTCCAAATCAAGCCTCATGCCAAATCACCCCTAAATGCCAAAATCCATAAAATCCCTTTTCATGAAATTGACCCAATCTTTTCCCAAGCCACATGGAGCCATGAAGCCACATGCAAGCCATTGGCAAGCCATGAGGATCTCTAAGTTGTCAACCCTCCTTAAATGGCAAAAGGAGGAGGTCCTTTAAGCACCTCCTAAAAGTCATTAACCTTAAGCATGTTTCACCTTAACCCAAATTTAATCCAAATATATTTGGATAAGGACTTCTCCATGCCAAACCAACTGATCCTTTTGACTCCCCACAACACCCAAAGCCACCTTGAAGGGTGAACCAAGCCCAAAATGATGGGTTGACCCAAACCAAGCCAAAATGGCCTCTTCCCCATTCCATTCCAAGCCATCCCCTTTACACATGGCAAGGCCCAATTGAGTGCACTAAACCCCAGTCCTGACCCACCTGGACCTGAGGGTGACCCATGCCTGCCGGCCAGCCGCCTGAGTCGCCGGAAAACTCCATGGCCGAGACATGGGGAGGAGCCAAACTTTGGAATTCCACCTTGCTGAGCTGCCCCATGCCCAATGGTCACCATGGCTGTTCTTCTCTTGCCAAGAGCAACTGATCCCAAGCCCTATCTCCCCCTGGGAGGCCCTCCACCCTCTCCTATTTAAACACCACCCCCTCTCGGCCATGGGAGGTGCTGAACAAAACCTTAAGGAAACTCTGCCAAAATCATTCCAGATCACTCTCCACACATAGAGCACTTGATCCCCACCGAATTCCAGCCCCAATTCCTTCCAAGTCGAGCTCAATTTCGAGCTCAAACTTCAACACAAAAACCAGGACACTTCTCCACAGTGGATCAATCCCCAAATCGACCGGTCCTACACCTTCACCGGACCAAGAGGAGAAGTTTCCCACCGAAAGCCCCATCTCCGAGGCCACCCAATTGTCCCAGCCTCCAAGCTTTGTGATCGAGCCGTGGTCACTTTCATAGCTGAGACAATTCACTGGGCCAAGGACTTCATCTGGAGCTTACTTGGACCCAATCGAAGGTGACACAACTCTCAAATCGAAGCTTCACTTCTCTGAGTAAAGGTATGGACTCACTCTTCTTCCCGAGCTTACAGAGATTCTCCATTTAATTTGAGTCAATTTAAATACATGTTTACCGTATGGATGTGTTCGTCTCCTCAAGACGAATCCATAGAGTATAAGAACATGAAAATCCGTTGAGAATCGAGTGAGAAATTAGGGTTAGAAGGTTGACGGTCACGGGTGCACACCAGTCGTAGACGATGATCATGAGCTGTCGGATCGAGCGTGTATCGAGTGGACGGTCTAGATTGAGTCGGACAGCGCGTTGGTACGTGACCCGCGGGGCCCTGGATCGCTGAGTCAGATGGCGGCGCCGAATCAGAAGACGCCGCGTGGAGCTTCGGAGCTGCCTAGGATGAGTCAGCGCCGCGTGGATAAGTAGAAAATTAGGGTTTTTTCTTATTTATTTAATTCTCTAAACTTCAAAAATGCATAACTTTGTGTAGAAAAATCAGAAAAATAAAATAAAAATGCCCCCTTGCTCAGTGAATAGAGGAGAATAATGTGGAAAAGAAATCATTTAATTTCATCAAGTATTTTATTTTTAATGATTTATTTACTGTCTGCATTGTTTTAATTCTCCATGCATATAGGAAATTCACTATGACATGAGACCATAGGGCTTTTGAAGCCTCTGAATTTGGGAACATTCCCCGAATTTTCCAAAGTCAGAGGCCATCCCTATGAGAAGTTATTGATTTTTCAAATTCATGTGGCTGTTTTGAGTATTTTAAATCCAATAATTAGCATGTTGTGAAATAAATTCTAGGAAAATTTGGTGATGTTTCTTATGACCAGAGGACCCTAGGAAAAATAGTTCTTGAATTAACTCACTTGGAATAACCCTAATTGGCTTAAACACCCAAAATAGCTCTTTAATTAATTAGAGCTAATCATACATCAAATTGACTTGAAATCAATTCTCCACTGACCTTTAGGATCAGAGGAACCCACCATAAAAATTTGAAGTCAATTGGACTTGGTTAGCCCTACTAAATGGGTTGATTAAGCCATTTAGCCAATTTAAACTTTAAAAATTCATAACTTTCAAAATACTTTTCAAAAATTCACCAAATTGGCTTTGGAGCCTCTCTGATATTAAGGGAATTTAATAAAATTAAAATTTTAATTTTCTAAAAAAGTTGATTTTTTGTATTATTTTAATATTTTAATAATTAAAAAATAATAAAAATCACAAAAATAATAAAATTCACCAAAATGTCACATTTTGAATTTTAGTCACTTAGGAACAAACCCCATATTTTTCTTAAGTCTCTATGATGAGATATTAAATTTTAAAGCCCTAAGGTAATTTTAAAATTAAAAAATGTATTTTCTAGGATTTCCACTAAAATAATTCTAATAAATCAAAGAAAAATCAGAAAATTATAAAAATTGATTCTCTGACTTCCTTGATATCAGAGAGATTTTTGAAAATATAAAATTCATTTTTCAACCTTTATTTTATTTTTAAATTAATTAATACTCCAAAACGAAAAATAATTATAATAAAAATAATATAATTCAAAAAATCACCAAAATTGGTCCAAGTGGTCCTCTTGTCATTAGGAATGTCCCATAATTTTCTTAAGGATAGAAATTTTTCCTTGGTCATGTTATTGAATTTTCCTTGGAAATCCTTATTTTCCACCAAAAATAATTACATAAATAAATTAAATAGAGAAAAATCACATTTTCTCCTCTAATGTCTTTATTGACATATGAGTGAAGTCACATAAAAATTTCAAATTCATTTGAGCTCAATTTAGTGAGTTATGAAATTATTAAGCTTGAAGGGCAAAATGATAATTAAAATTTTAACCCTTAATTAAAACTTTAGGCTTAATAAAATGAAAGAGTAAAATATTTGATCTTAATCTGATTTGGATGATTGAAATTTAAATAATTAAAGGGTAGGAACCTATTAAACAATTCAAAAAATAATTGAAATGAACTTTAATTAAAATAATTAATTAAATTTGGAAGAATAATAAAGTTGGAATTATTAAGGGATGTCATTAGGAAGAGATTTATTCTTTAATTTAAGAATCCCTAAATTAATCATCTCAATAATATTTAATTCCTAATTAAAATGATAATTCAAACTTAAGATTTAAAATGCTAAAAGACTTAATCAATAAATTAAATTAAAGTTAAATTATTTAAATCAAACCCTTTCAAAATAAAATATTAAATTAAAATTAAAAAATTAAATTAAATTAAATTAAATTAAAACACATTAAATTAAATTAAATTAAATCAAATTAAAAATTAAATTAAATTAAATTAAATCAAATTAAAAATTAAATTAAATTAAATTAAATTAAATTAAATTAAATTAAATTAAATTAAATTAAATTAAATTAAATCAAATTAAAAATTAAATTAAATTAAATTAAATTAAATTAAAACACACTAAATTAAATTAAATTAAATTAAATTAAATTAAATTAAATCATATTATATTAAATTAACTTAAATTAAATTAAATTAAACCACATTAAATTAAAATTAAATTAAATTAAATTAAATTGAACTAAGTTAAGTTAAATTGAATTAAAAATAACATCACCTAAGACATAAAAAATTCAAGAATAAATCTTAAAAAAACAACTTGAACACTATTCCAAACTTAAATCCATTAACTGAAAATTAAATTAAATCATAAATCACTTGAACATCAATTTGCCCTCGAAAGCTTTTGTTGTCATAACTCCTGAATGGAGTATTAAGTGAAGTGTTATTTCACTTATGGGATATTCAAATGTCCTAGTTCACTGAGCAAGATAACAAAACTTGAACTCCCGGACGATTAATTCATTTGTATAATTAAATTCTCTGGGACTTAAAATAATCCTAGAAATATTGAAAAGATGTTTAAGACTCGTCTTAAGCACTTCCTCGATATGATAGGATATTTATAAGAACAATTGAACTTAATTGTTCTTTGATGAAGAAAATCGTCCTCAAACCAAAATACAAGAACCTAGACGTCGTAGGAGATGACTAGCTATAGGATTAGGAACTTGGTAGAAAACCATAACCATTCCCTTAGCTTTACCTAAGAACTTGCTTTAAATGCTTAAATATTCTAATTGTGTTTTAAGTGCAGCTTGGGATGACGGGAAGACCCTCCAGGTACGCTTTTATTTTTGCAATTTACCTTATTGCAATTTATTTAATCGCATCGCACTTACTTTTCTTGTATGATAAACAACTGTTGCATGAAAACCCACACCTTTAGGATAGTCCCTAAAACTGAAACCAAAACTAAATTAAAAGTCATTACAAGATAAAATTCACCGCCACAACATTTCAAAATATAAAACAACTCAAAATTTAATCACAAACATAACACAAAACTACAACTACAACTAAATTAAAATGTCTTATTAGATGATCGGGAATACCTCGGATGATTTAACCTACGTGTTGCTAACGGGATTTCACGGTCTAAATGAAAGTGTGGAACTCATTCAGTTGAGTTTAGCAAATTCATCTGGACTAAGTGAATCCAATAAAAATAACGATGTCGGAAGGATGGAACCGTGGGATCTTAACCGGTGTTGTTATAATCAACTTTAAGATTTGTTTTAACTAAAACATTAAAAAAAACACTTGGATTTTAAGACTTCTCTAAACCAGAATACTTCTCTTATCTCCTGATTTATGACTTCTAAAACTAAACCTCTGCAACAAGAAGCTCGGAGCATGGTGAGCAGCACGGCCATCGTCATCAGCAAAACCTGAGTCTACTTGAGCAAAACTTTCTTAGAATTAAATAACCAAGCCATAGGACTTCGAGGTAGTTTGCCTAGTGCAACATAAATCCTCAACTCTTCGTTAGGCATTTGCATTGCAAATTAAGCCCTAACCGATCTTAGGATTCCGAGGTAGTCGTCCGATACGACATAAACCCTCACATCTTCGAGGCTATTTGTATGATTTTATCATACGAATATAAGTCCTAATTAATTAAAATTGGCAAAATCAAAACATTAAATGAACACTAGGACTTTCCTAAATTCAAGCCAAATAGTAGGATAGTAGGGAAATTACCGAAGTTCGCTTCGAATCCGTGATTTCTCCTACCTTTCTTCCTTTGAATTCCCAAAATTAAATGTTCTAAATTTGATCCATTCCCTATTGAAATTCCAAAATTCAATCCCTTGAAGACTTAAACTTTGAAATTCTTGAGAGCGGAACTACTGATTATTATCGAGAGTTTTCTTAGGTGATTCCCGTCACTTAAGATGTAATTAACTATAGGGGCTTGCCCTTATAGGGAATTTTAAGAACCTGAGTAATATAAACCCCGTTTAATGTTTTTCATATTAAGCAGGGGAACTTGTCGGCATATAAAGTTGGTTCGCAGACCAAACGGATGTCACAAATCTCCTAGTTTATTTAATCGAGCCCCATCATCAAGCAGTGTGTCTATTCTTCGGGATAGATACACGGTTTGTGGTGTGGCGCTCGTTTATATAAACTATTTGGGATGTGAGATCGGTTTGATTTCATATCTTAAAACTTTTAAACTTAAAATTACTTTCAAAATCAAATGTTATCTTTTAAACTATATATATATTTAAATTAAATTTAAATATAAAAAAAATTCGCCGACAATTTCTGTAGGCGACCCCCTTTTCAAAATAAAACACATAACCTAAAAATAAGCCGTACAATTTCTGGCGACTCCGCTGGGGAGCAATTCCTCTCTCCATTTTTAATCAGATAGTTTTGCTTTCAAAAAATCGGTAGTGTATCCATGTCCCTAATGGATCAAACTACCCTTCTTTCCGTTGGAATACTATGTTCATTTCTACCTTGGACGGGTATAGCCAACATTCTCTCGGAATTAGGAGCCACTGTTTAGACACCCCTAAACAGAGAGGTTCCGAGATCCTTTTACCTCATTTCTGAGGTGGGGTGGACCCCCAATAGGTGTTAGTTTAGGAGTGATCCTCCGAGTCGAGAAGTCTTGCACAAGACTTCCTTTTCCTTTCCAATTCTGAATCAGATTCATTACCTTCTCTACACCTTTGAACATTCCGTTCTAAATAAAGAAACCCTCTAATAAATGACTCTTTTAACAAAAATACATAAACAAGAATGTGTTCGGACTCTTTTCGATTCCTTTCTTTTCGTCCCGATGAGAAGAAGCATAACTTGGGACCGACAATCGAATCTACCCCGCGAAATGGAAGCCCCAAAGCTGATTTTCTCCTTCACCAATGGACTGGACTTCGCTGTTTACAAGGATGAACTGCCCGACAATGGGATCATCTGGTTTGGACAAGGATTCGAGAACACAAATGTCAATATCGCTGACGTTACTCTTTTCGCACTGACAAACAAAGTATCTGAAGTTGAGAGACCTTTGATCGAGTTCAACCTTAAGTCAACTCAAGAGTTTCCTCCCCTGCAAAGGGTTCTAGCTGAGAGGAATACCGCTGTCCAAAGGAGGACTCGTTATCTCTACCCCCACCGGTCTAGTCGTCTCCGCACCTACCCCGGCTTCCGCCAAACCGAAGGGGAAGGAAGTTCGAATTTGTAACGAGCATGTTACCGTGGAGGGTACGCATTTCGTGCAAGACCTTCGTTTTGAAATTGGGTCCTGCTCAAGGGTTCCACCCCTAACACGGACTCGGAGAAGAAACGAGAGGTAGGAAGATTGCCGGGAAGGCCGTAGCTGCTCGAAGTCGCTTTCTTAGAAGAAATCCCTGAGTACACACCACTACCTGAATACATACCATTGCCTGAATATACACCCCTCTTGGAAGGAAGTAGATTCCATCCCCTTTCCACCGCAGCTGACGAGGAAAATGTCCGCAGGATTGCCTCCACATTACCCCGACCTGCATACTATAGCGACAACAGAAAGAAAAGGGCAAGGATTACACCATTTGCCCGACTACAGACTATGATTGAGAAGTTAGCAAAGAAAGAAAAATGCCCTGTATCGGAAATTTTAAGAAGGATAGGGTGGGTGCCGGCCAAATCCCGTCTTGGGCCACGAGTAGAATCTGCTATCGCTGCAGAAGAGCCAAATAAGAAGATGAAGGCTAGTCCACCTGTTGTTGTTTCAGGTTTACAGATCAGGGAAGATACCACCTTCCAGTATTCAGCCGACAGACCATCCGGTCCTAGTCCTTCTGCTGCTAGAAGGATGGTAAGGCGTCCCACTACCGGCCAATTAAGACCGAAACAACAACCTGAGAAGGAAAGTTTCGTCAGGAGACTCGAGTCCGAAGAAAGTGCTACCGCAGTAAAGGGGACTCATGGGAAGGAAACCCGACAGTTATCACATGACAACTGCAAGGATGTACAGAAAAGACCACTAGAAGATGCTATGGAAAAGCTAAGAACTGATATTCGGCGACTAGCAAGGGAAAGAGAAGAGAAATTCGGAGATGAAGTTGACTCGTCAGAGTTCATGGATGATGAATATGCAGAAATTAATATGGTTGAAACGCGAGCTTCGTCAGCTTCACAAGGTGCTCCTGCAGCCGCGAAGAGAGGAGCCGAAGTAATGAGGAGGCGGCTTCAAGAGAAAGATGATACGATCGCCCAAATGGCAAAAAGGATGGAAGAGATGGTCGTAGCCCTAGCCACTCTCCGTAGTCGAGTTCAACCCCAAAGAGAAACACCCCCGGAAGTTATTCACATTGTAGACGGAGGAAAGGAGATTACATCCGTCAACGGTGATGATCAATTAAAGAAGGATGCAACACAAAGCATGATTCCAGAAAAGGATATCAAGAGCTTGGTGGAACAACAGGTGCGAGAAGCCTTGGCTCAATCAAAGAGCGGGACATCCATTCGGACGGGTAGACCTTACCTCGAAGAATTCGACGCCGTCCAATATCCGAAAGGCTTTGTACCACCTCTGTTCAAGACCTTTGATGGAACCGGAAACCCTCGGCAGCATGTTGTACATTTTCGTGCCAGTTGTTGCAATGCCGGCGGAAGTGATGCCTTACTTTTCAGACAATTTGTCAGCAGCCTGTCAGGAATCGCCTTTGATTGGTATGCGGAATTACCAAACGGTTCGGTGAAGACATTTTCAGAATTAGAGAACCTCTTCATCAAGCAATTTGCCGGAGCTCAACACCACATCACTATAGGTGATTTAGTGGTAGAAAAGCAGAAACCGAACGAAACATTGGTGGACTACATACTTCGATGGAGGAACCTAAGTATGAAGTGTGAGCCACAGCTACAAGAACAGCATGTAGTCGGCATTTTACTTAAGAGCATCCATGGCCCAATAGCACTTCTCCTCAAGGGATTTACTATTAAGACTTTCGAGAAGTTGTTAAGCAAGGCCGGAAGCCTCGCAAGAGGAGGCGAAGCAATTAAGTTTCACCGATAAAACGGAAAAACGAAGCCCGTGAAAACTTTTGAAAAGAAGTCCGGGATCGTCGCGACGAGTCGACAAAGGCAAGCAACCGATACAAATATCGTCAGAACGGCCGCAACAACCTCAACAGAATTACCAGCAACCCCGACCCAGCTATCAGTCATCTCAACAGTATGAACAATTGCCTCGTCCGCAACGTACTTTAAGGGAACTTCTGAGCAGGGAGTATCCATTCAAGAATGAGGCAGTGCCGAAAATATTCTGCAGTTTGATGAAGACTCCAGATTTCCAACTCGCCGAGCCTAAAAGACCAGAAGAAGTCGACAAGAAAGGTGATCCCAACTTTTGCCCTTACCACCGGATGCTTGGATATAAGATAGAAGATTGTATTACCTTCAAAAGTTGGCTCAACGACAATCTTCGGAAAGGGAATATAACGATCCCGAAGGAGTACATGAAGGAACCCCAGAAAGGAGGTTCCGTCAATGTTATCTCGACGGATTTCATTGTTCCGATAGATCCCTATGCGACTGACGATGGATGGACTACCGCTTGGACAAAGTCTTCGAAGAAGGTTTTGGATCACATCCAAACCACTTCGGTGCGAGCTTCAATTCAGAGTTCGAAAACTGTCAAGTCGGCACTATCACTTGCGATAGAAGAACCACCTCAACAAGAGACGACTGAAGAAAAGAAGAAAATTGACGAAGAAGAGAAGACCGAGACTCCTAAGGCTAGACTAGGGGCTTCTTATCCTAGGATAGTTGTTTCCGATTCGGGGGAGAAATCCCTCGAACCTCTGACTCTGTATGATTATCTGCTCACCCAGGTGGGATCTTATAATGATAAGGGTTATGGCGTTGGCTACGTTTTAACTGTTTCTAACGATTACGTAACTAGCGACAATCAACCTAATCTGGACGTCGATTCCGATACAAATGACAATTCTCAAATCATACACAAGCTCGACGATCACAATGACAAAGAAGACATCCATCAAGGAGGCTATGAGAGTTCAATAAGCAAAGAATCTATTTGCGAGTTTCGAGGAGCTCCAGTCACAATAGAGTTAGAACCTTCAGACTCCGAAGCTAATCCTGAAGAACCTGTCATTCCAATTCAGAAGGACACATCAGCAAAGTCAATACTAGATTCAGGAGAAATTACAAAAGTCAACTTAAGAAGTGGAAGAGTTCTACCTCCGAGAATGGGTCCAAAGGACAAAGGAAAGCAGGTGGTTGTTCAGGAAGAACCAACCCCGGCAGAAGAAATACCCATTCGGGAAGAAACCGAGACACATGAAAACAAAGTGGACTACAACGTGCTAGCCCATCTTAGGAAACTACCGGCCAAATTGAGCATCTACGACGCTCTCATCTTATCAAAGGAGATGAGAGAAGCTCTGATCAAGGCCTTACATGATCCAGAAATTTGCTTAGCTCAAATGACTGGAGATTCCTTAGATGAGGTTTGCTCGTTAAAGGAACAGCGAGGTGTCACCTTCACGGACAATGACCTACTACTTGGGACGCGAGACCACAACCGACCGTTGTACATTTCGATTACAATTGAGAAGTTTACACTCTCCGGAGTATTGGTGGATCCGGGAGCATCAATCAATGTAATGAATCTCCGAACGCTAAGCATACTTGGAAATTGATGCTCGCGAGCTCGAAGCGGACAAAATGTTATTAAGAGGATTTAACCAGAAAGGAGAAAGAGCCCTCGGATCAATAACACTGCTAATGAAGACCGGTAACTTGGCAAAGACAACCGCGAAATTTCACATAATTGATTCAGAAACGTCATTCAACGCTCTGCGGGCCGACCGTGGATACATGAAAACCGGATGGTACCATCATCTCTACATCGGTGCATCAAATACTACGATGGAGGGGAACGAGTGCATCAATGGTGACTTACAACCGTTCTCCATACATGAAATTGGAATCCATGAAGATGCGACTTATTATGCACCTCCGAAGAAAACAATCTTCTCCAGAGATACCATAACAAATGAAGCAAAGGAAGTTCGGGACGACGAAGAACCCGAAGTTCTAGTCCAACAGTCACTCACCACTCCCTTACGGCGAGATGGTGAAGGTTTCTCCACAACTCGCATCCGAGGTCGAGGTTGGGGACGAGGTCGTGGCAGAGACGTTAGGACAGTTGGACAGAGGAAACCAGCCATCAATGTTGAATGGGAAGATAGTTCTGAAGAAGAAAAAGAAATCAAGCAAGAAGCAACGACAATAAGTCGGAAGAAGCCCCAATTCAGGATCTCTCTTGAAGATGAAAAGAACGAGGAATATAAATCGATGTACGAGAAGATTAACCACTATGTACATACTATGACCCTGACCCCGATCCATTCTAATAAGATCGAGGGTATGGAGGTCAAAGAGGTACGTAGCGGTGGTGTAAAGCCAATCAAATTCTACCGTGGTACTCCTTCCTCCAAAACTGAAAACAATGTACAATTTGAAGATGCTACTTCATCAGAATTAATGGAATTACCTTTTGAGTGGTACTCTCCCTGTGTGCAAAATTTAATTCGGCGTGGTTTCTTACCTCGACAATGGACAAAAGGTCAATCACAACATTTTGAAAATTTATGGAATAACTCCGGTCGTCCACCCAATTCAAAGCATGGTCTCGGATTCGGCACGGTAGGATCGGTTGACGATATCGAATTTTGCATGGTTGTCACTTGCAAGTCTAATGAAGACTCGCATGGAAGCTACGAGAAGAACTTGAAGATTTACAAATTGGAAACGCTCCACCGAATTCGAGGAAGAGATCAAATCTACAATAGATGAGTTAACGGAAGTTAACTTAGGTACTAACAAAGAACCTAGACCTACCTTTGTTAGCTCCTTACTCAATAAAGAAGACTCCGAAGAAATAATCAAGTTATTAATGGAATTTAAAGACTCGTTTTGCTTGGAGCTACGATGAGATGCCGGGTTTAGCTCCGCAGGTCGCGATCCATAAGCTAGGAGTGGTCCCGCTTCGTCCCGATCGGACAAGGTCCCGGAAGAATGCGTCTAGAAATCGAACAACAAGTCATAGTCGAAGTTAAAAAGCTAATAGACGCTAAATTTGTCCGTGAAGAACAATACCCGACTTGGCTAGCCAATGTGGTACCGATCGAAAGAAGAATGGTCGGATCAGAATTTGTGTAGATTTCAGAGATTTAAACAAGGCATGTCCAAAAGATGAATTCCCTCTACCGATCCCAAAATTAATGATCGACATTTCTTCAACACATGAAATATTCTCATTCATGGATGGATCTTCAGGATACAACCGGATAAAAATGGCTCCAGAAGATGAAAAACTTACATCATTCAGAACGCCGATCGGAGTATATTGCTACACGGTGATGCCATTCGGACCGAAGAACGCAGGAGCAACCTACCGGAGAGCGATGACAAGAATTTTTGATGATCTCATCCACAATCAAGTCGAATGCTACGTGGATGATGTGGTCATCAAAAGCAAAGTAAAGGAAAACCACCTGTATGATTTGAGAATTGTTTTCGAACGATTAAGACAATTTAACCTTAAGATGAATCCCTTAAAATGCGCCTTCGGGGTCACCTCCGGGAAATTCTTAGGATTCGTTGTCCGACATCGTGGAATTGAAATCGATCCGGAAAAGATAAAAGCCATCTTAGAAATGCCACCTCCCAAAACCTTAAAACAACTACGATCTTTTCAAGGGAAGATGGCATATCTTCGACGTTTTATCTCGAACTTGTCAGGTAGGTGTCAGCCTTTCTCGGCATTAGTTAAAAAGGACGCCAAATTTATTTGGGAAGAGAAATGCCAGAGGGCCTTCGAGGACATTAAACGATATTTAATGACACCTCCTGTCTTAGCGACCCCGATCTCGGAGTAGACCGCCGATACTTTATACCGCGGCTTTAGACGACTCTCTCGGAGCCTCGTTAGCCTGAGTCGATGATGAGGGTAAAGAAAATGCTCTTTACTACCTAAGCCGTCGTTTACTTCCGACGGAAATAAGGTATCCCGCAATTGAAAAGCACCGTTTGGCCACGATCTTCGCCGCTCAAAAGCTCGGGCACTACATGCTTTCTCACAAGGTCAACTTCGATTTCGAAATTTAATCCATTGCAATACTTGATGACCCGTCCGACGCTTTCCGGCGGACTTGCCGGATGGTCGATGATATTATTGCAATTTGATATAACTTTCGTGCCTCTCCGTGCCGTAAAGGGACAAGTCCTAGCGGACTTCCTCGCAGACACACCCTTTGTCGGCGGAATCGCCTCTCAATGACGACTTGCCGGATGAACAAATAATGAGCTTAGAAGACCCTGATGATCGACGTTGGGAAATGTATTTCGACGGAGCATCTTCAGCACATAAAGACGAAGAGTCGCAAGTGATAATGCCCGGTAAGGCAGGAATCAGACTAATCTTTATAACACCGGAGCGGGGGATATTAAGATATGCCTACCACTTAACAGAGCCGTGTACAAACAACGAAGCAGAATACGAAGCTCTCATAACAGGATTGGAATTAACTATTCAAATGGGGATAACAAACATCAACATCTACGGGGATTCGCAGTTAATCATTCAACAGATCGCCGGACAGTACAGAATTTTAAAGCCAAGACTCGAGCAATACTTCCAGTATGCCATGAAACTGTTGGAACAAATTCCGAATGTGACGATCTACAAAATTCCCAGGAAAGAAAACGCTTTAGCAGATGCGTTAGCCCGCCTCGCAAAAGAATTTTCCTGCTTACAAGATGAATCAGTGGAAGTGTCAGTTCACGGACGTCAGGTCCTATCACAGCTCGACATAGACATAATACACAAATCGAAAAAGAAGAAGAATCAGTTGCAACAGTGACAGAAAACACAGAAGATTGGCGACAACCATTAATAGACTACTTGCAAACGGGAAAACTACCAGACGATAAGTCGTTAGCCCATCAGATCAAGAAAAGAACTCTGTCCTACGCATTAATAAACAATACATTATACAGAAGATCTTTTGATCAAATGTGGCTAAGATGCCTGAGCGGGTCCGAGGCCCGTGAAATTGTTAAAGAGGTGCACTCGGGACTCCGTGGCGCTCACCGGTCGGGTCCAAAGATGAAAATGAAAATTAAAAGACTAGGGTACTACCGGCCCTCGATGATGACCGACCGCATGAAAATCGCCAAGAGCCGTCACCAATGCCAAGTGCACGGAGTGGTTCTACACCAACCTCCAAATGTGCTACATCCGACAATTGCGTCGTGGCCATTTGAATGTTGGGGCACGGATATAGTGGGTCCAATAGAACCACCATCTTCAAAAGGACATCGCTTCATTCTTGCGGCTACGGATTACTTTTCAAAGTGGGCGAAGGCGGTTCCACTTAGAGAAGTGAAAGCACACCACGTGCTACGGCTTTTCAAGAACCAAGTTGTCCATCGTTTCGGAGTGCCGCGCGGGATCATCTCGGATAATGGGTCAGCATTCGGAAGCACGCAAATCAACAATTTTGTCGGGAGACACGGAATCGACTGGCGCTATTCGATAATTTACTACCCGAGAGCAAACGGCTCGGCTGAGGCTTTTAATAAAACTCTCGTTCAAATCTTAAAGAAAACCTTGGACGATAATAAGAGAAATTGGCACGAGAAGTTGTTAGAAGCCTTGTGGGCCTACCGGACAACCTTCAGAACTCCCACTCAAGCTACACCTTACGCTCTGGTATATGGGTCCGAGGCAGTGTTACCTTTAGAGGTCCAGCTTCCTTCACTCAGAATTGCGGTTGCAAACAAAATCACGACAGAAGAGAATGTCAAATTACGACTAGAGGAGTTAGAAAGCCTAGAAGGGAAAAGACTTGCAGCGCAGTAGAATTTAGAACTATACCAAGCTAAGATGGTTCAAGCCCATGACGGATCGGTCCGCCCGAGAACCTTCGAGTTGGTGACTTAGTTCTCGTTCTCAAGAGACCTATCCTTGCACACCGCAAGATAGGAGGAAAATTTGAACCCACTTGGGAAGGACCGTTTGTTGTTGAGACAGTCTACTCAGGAGGCTCCTACCAGCTAGTGAACTGCCAAGGGGAACGACATATGCTTCCGATCAATGGACGATACTTGAAGAAGTATTACGCTACCTGATGTTTCGAAGGAATGAATTTTTCATCCCTAGAAGCACGGGTGAGGTAATTACTTATGACTGGGTCCGAATCCAAAAATAATAATAATAAATGTACTAGAATGAATAAAATCATGATGATAAAGTTTTCCTTGTCTCCTCTTCCATGTCAAAATCTCTTTCCTGATATTTTCCCACTTCATTCCTGTTAAATTGAAAAATACAAAAGTAATAATAAAAAAAACTGTCTTTAATAAACATTTTCTTAATGTTCTTGTTCTTAGTACAGCCCCTGATCCTTTTCCTTGTCTTTTCGTAAGGAAATGTCGAACGGGCGGTTGGTCCTGAACTTTAGAAATGGCGTAAGCCTTGCACTTGACGAAAAGAGGGTGAAAGATGGAGTGATAATCGAGATTGACTCGGACTTCGCACCGGCGGAGCCTCGCAATATGAGGAAAGTGACCGGGTCCCGATCGACCGAGAGGAACCGCCCGGTCGGACGAGTAATGAAAGTGGGTGGCCCAAGCCACCAATCCAGCGAAGAAGAAAAGAAAAACAAACACCGAAGAAGACAAGAGAATCAAATCCGTAGTCGCTACGAGTAGAGGGCGAGCTTGTCGGCGCCACGCCCACGTAAACTCGGGAAGTACGAAGAGCTACTCTCACGGCAACTCAACGAAGAAATAAAAATCGCCGTATCCGCAAGATGTTAACTAAATTAGCGAGCGGGCCGGCGCTATGAGGCGATTGCTACCGCCGGTACATACACTTCAAGGACACCGGTTCCCGGGAACTCGAAGAAAGGAGACCAGCTCGAGGATAACGAAGGGACCGGGGAAATCTTAAGAAGAACAGAAGAAAGAAGGCTACAACGCCACCAGACAAAGCCACCGTAATGCATAACCTTGTTGCAGAAGCAACCCCGGAGGATGTCCCAACGGACACCATCCCCGAGGAGCCGAGGTATGCAGGAGAACGTGAAGGGATTGAGCCATATATCCCACAATACGTCACCAGGCCTCGCCATTTGCAAATTATTCCAGAATACGAGCTAGAAAGGATGCAGAATGTCGAGAAGAAAACTTTTGAATACTTCGAGAGAATCAGAGGCAGGAGGATTAATCTACTAGAGGGCCTCGAGCTACATACAGACGTGTTCTCGAATACGAACAACAACAAATCGTGGACTCCATCCGGGATTTGAAAAAGATGGGCCGAGCAGGTCGCTTAAGAGAAAACACTTACTCGGAACCCCGGAGATGGATGCCAGGGAAGGGGAGAATTACAATACAATGTGGATGCTGCTACAACTTCGCAGAAGACGGGAAGGGAAACCCACCGGGGATACTCCATCATGGCCGAGTGGATCCAATGCCATTAGTCATTAAAAGGATGGTAAAAAGAATGATAACATGGAGGGTACTGCCGGCGGATTGCATACCCAACGGTTGCATCATTAACATTTACAAGAAGGGTGATCGCATACCCCCGCACATAGATCACCACGACTTTGTCGGACCTTTACGCACGGTTTCTTTTACGAACGAGTGTAATATCATGTTCGGATTCGACCTCCGGATAGCGAGGCCCGAGTGAGTTCCGAGGGCCGATAAAGATACCATTACGGTAGGTTCCGTCATGATACTAAAGGGCAACGGAGCGGATGTCACTAAACATTGCATACGGGAGTACCGGTGAAGCGGATCTCGGTTACTTTTAGAAGGATGGATGACGGAAAGCACCTTACCACTTCCGACCGGACCCGGAGCTAGAGAGCCTCCGACCTTACGAGTCTGTGAGTTACATGGAAAATATCACACCTCCAATGTACATCCATACGGCATCCTTGCCAAGGATGGCTTGGAAGGTGATGTTATTGACCATGTACCTCACTATTCAGACATGGATTTTTGACAGATACCTTTTTGGATAGATCGACAAAGATCATACATAGTCCGTTTTGAGTCTATATGGATTGTATGAGATATATTCCAGATCGAGTTGTATGATGTATCTTCAGCATGATTGGAATGAAAGTGACCATGTCACATTTTTGGCCTTCACCTCTTTTGTGCAAGTTGACTGAGAAACGCTATTAAAGTTAAATAAACTTCGAACAAAGAACAGAAAAGAAACAAAAAAAAAGAATAAAAAAAAACTTTCCTTGAAAATCTAAAAAAAAATAATAATAAACTCCAAATTCACGATAAAATAAAATTTGAATCATTAAAAGACAAACAAAATGACCACAAATTTTAAATCAAATTTCAAATTCGATCTTCCAGATCTCAAGTCAAATCTCAATCAAATTTCAAATTCAATCTTTCCAAATCTTAAATCAAATTTTAAATCCAATTTCAAATTCAATTTTTCCAAATCTCAAATCAAATCTCAAATCAGATTTCAAATCAAATCTCAATCAATTTCAAATTCGATCTTTCCAAATTTCAAATCAAATCTCAATCAAATTCAAACTCAACTTTCCAAATCTGAAATCCAATCCGTTCTACTCTCTCCCTTGTCTGGGATGGAAGTGGTTGATTCCATTGACGCGGATCGAATCTGATGAAGAGGAATTGTATTCAATCCAAACCAGTAACTTTCGATCAACTCTTTTGAATGGGATATGTAGCACCTACATATTCCCTCCTAATCTATTTCCTTCCATGAAAGTCTTTTACAACTTTCATGAAATTCTCGAAACACCAAAATTCCACACTTTTCAAATCAACATTACAAATCTTTGCAATATCAATTACCATCAAATTCAAATTTTTGGGGTTGAGGATTTTACATCCAAGACTGCATTGCTTTAGGATTCTTTCCCTATTGCAATGAAATACATCAAAATTAAACCTTTGGGGTTGAGGAATTTACATCCGAGACTGCATTGCTTTAGGATTCTTTCCCTATTGCAATGAAATACATCAAAATTCAAACTTTTGGGGTTGAGGATTTTACATCCGAGATTGCATTGCTTTAGGATTCTTTCCCTATTGCAATGAAATACATCAAAATCAAATTCTTGGGGTTGAGGATTTTACATCCGAGACTGCATTGCTTTAGGATTCTTTCCCTATTGCAATGAAATACATCAAAATTCAAACTTTTGGGGTTGAGGATTTTACATCCGAGACTGCATTGCTTTAGGATTCTTTCCCTATTGCAATGAAATACATCAAAATCAAATTCTTGGGGTTGAGGATTTTACATCCGAGACTGCATTGCTTTAGGATTCTTTCCCTATTGCAATGAAATACATCAAAATCAAACCTTTGGGGTTGAGGATTTTACACCCGAAACTGCATTGCTTTAGGTTCTTTCCCTATTGCAATGAAATACATCAAAAAATCAAATTCTTGGGGTTGAGGATTTTACATCCGAGACTGCATTGCTTTAGGATTCTTTCCCTATCACAATGAAATACATCAAAAAATCAAACCTTTGGGGTTGAGGATTTTACATCCGAGACTGCATTGCTTTAGGATTCTTTCCCTATCGCAATGAAATACATCAAAATCAAACCTTTGGGGTTGAGGATTTTACACCCGAAACTGCATTGCTTTAGGTTCTTTCCCTATTGCAATGAAATACATCAAAATCAAATTCTTGGGGTTGAGGATTTTACATCCGAGACTGCATTGCTTTAGGATTCTTTCCCTATCGCAATGAAATACATCAAAAATCAAATTCTTGGGGTCGAGGATTTTACATCCGAGACCGTATCGCTTTAGGATTCTTTCCCTATCGCAATGAAATACATCAAAAATCAAATTTTTGGGGTCGAGGATTTTACATCCGAGACTGCATTGCTTTAGGAGTCTTTCCCTATTGCAATGAAATACATCAAAATCAAACTTCTGGGGTTGAGGATTTTACATCCGAGACTGCATTGCTTTAGGTTCCTTCCCTATTGCAATGAAATACATCAAAATCAAATTTTTGGGGTTGAGGATTTTACATCCAATACCGCATTGCTTTAGATTCTCTTCCTATTGCAATGAAGCACACCAAATCAAACTCTTGAGGTTAAGGATTTTACATCCGATACCACATTGCTCTGAGAACTCTCCTCATTGTAATGATTCAAATCCAATCAATTCAATTTTCTTTTGAAGTTGAAGATGTTACATCTAAAACCACAAAATTTCAATTTTCATTCCAAGTTCAAATCCCTTCAAATTAATTTTGACAAAACTCTAATCTAAATTAACACTCCAAATTGAAATCTAAGCTCACACATCAAAACTTAAACTGAAACAAATAAAATCTAAATCGAAATTCCCCCAGATCATGTGATTTGGAATTCACCTCCTTTTCCTTTCCCCAGCGAGAGTTCAAGAATCTCCAATCCCAAAGATATACTTGACACTCCCCAGCGGAAATTCTTCTACTTCGTCCCAAGTGTGTCACTTGGACATCTGTGTTGGTTTTGTTGATCGCTTCGGTCAACGTCAATACGCGCGGTGTGCTTGGTTAGCACACCACACCTATCGAAGTCCATTTGTTGACCTCATTTTTGATGAGGTCTTCTCTTCTTCTTTTTAGTACTTAGGATCTAGCCTTAGGCTTTTCCTTTCGACTATCCTGAGGATTAGAATTGGGACCCACCACTTAGAAATTCAAACCACTTCTTAACTCCCCGCAAACTCCACAAACTTGATTGTAGACCCCTAATCACCTAGAGGGTTGAAATCAAATGTGGAAGTTTAAAGGATGAGTTCCTATGTGACTCTTTGGCCTTAGGATCGCTCACAGGTGGCCCGGTCGCAGTGAAGGGGCTGACATACACACACACTACACCTATACACTACATTTTCACACACACCTCCTAAAACCATACCCATACCCAACTTGACCTCCTGACTCATGCAGGTGATTCACATGGATGGTCCTTAACCCCTAAAGCCCTTGGCTAAGAGGGTTAGGAACAACATAGTGGGTGCCTCAAATGAGTCCCTTCATGGCTCATGTGGGCTTGATATGGCTTCATGGCTCAACCAAAATGATTTCATTCTACTTACATTCACCCAAGCTTCAATTTTCCAAATTTTCAATTTTTGACCCCGGGACCCTACACCCGCTTGGCCTACCCAAAACCCTTGAAACCACCCAAAATTTGCAAAATCACCTAAATTACCCAAAATTCCTTAAAATCAATCCCAAACATTCCCACATCACTCAAATTGATCATCCATAGCCAAAAATACCACAAATTCCAAAAATACCTCTCAATACCCTCCAAATACCCAAAATGCCCCTCTTAGCCAAAAAATCCAAAAATTCAGAAAATTCCCAGAAAATTCCAGAAAATCCCAAATATTCCCAATTTCATTTTGTTCAACTACACCATGGGCCAATTTTGTCAATTTACCCCACTTTTGTCAAAACCCCCAATTTGACTCATTTTTAACCCAAAGTGAACCCAATGTCAAACCAAACCTACCCAATTGACCCAAATTCTGGTCCAATTCAATTCTAAACTTCAATTCAACATCCCCAACACCAATCTAGACCAAATCCAAACCCAATTTGATTGGCATTGGGATCCAATTTCACTTTTGGCCTTAAAGCCCAATTTGGACCCATGACCCAAACCTAACCCAAACTCACCCAATTCAACTTCAATTGACCCCAAACCTTTTCTAAATATTCCTTAACATTCCCACAAACAAAACACTAACATGATTTTCCCAAAATTTAGACCCAAACCCCACTCAAATTCAACCCAAAGCTAAAAGACCCAATTTTGACTTAAACCTAAACCTAGCCCAAATAGGCCCAAACCCCAAAATCAAAACCCAACCAAAGCCAAAACCTCTTTGAAACACTCCCATAAACATTTTCCAACATTTATTTTACATCAATTTCAACCCTAGCCCAACATTGGCCCAAGTTAGCCTAATTTGACCTATATTGGCCCATTCACCAAAGAGGCCCAAATCCAACCCCATTCAAACCTAAATCACTCCAAACTCATTTCAAATCATTCATGACACATCCATGAGCTAAACCCAACATTTGTTTGGCCCAATCCTTCACAAATTTCCCATCCATAAATTTATTTCCAAACCAAAAAACCCACTTCCCTAAATCACTTTAAAAGCCCATCTAAAACTATTTCAAAGAGCCCAAAATCTACCCTAAAGCCCATATGACATTTTCATTTGTCATCCATTTAATCAAAGACATTTCCTAAGTTCCAATCCCATCATCAAATGATTCCAAATCAAGCCTCATGCCAAATCACCCCTAAATGCCAAAATCCATAAAATCCCTTTTCATGAAATTGACCCAATCTTTTCCCAAGCCACATGGAGCCATGAAGCCACATGCAAGCCATTGGCAAGCCATGAGGATCTCTAAGTTGTCAACCCTCCTTAAATGGCAAAAGGAGGAGGTCCTTTAAGCACCTCCTAAAAGTCATTAACCTTAAGCATGTTTCACCTTAACTCAAATTTAATCCAAATATATTTGGATAAGGACTTCTCCATGCCAAACCAGCTGATCCTTTTGACTCCCCACAACACCCAAAGCCACCTTGAAGGGTGAACCAAGCCCAAAATGATGGGTTGACCCAAACCAAGCCAAAATGGCCTCTTCCCCATTCCATTCCAAGCCATCCCCTTTACACGTGGCAAGGCCCGATTGATCGCACTAAACCCCGGCCCCGACCCACTCGGACCCGAGGGTGACCCATGCCTGCCGGCCGCCCGCCCGGGTCGCCGTAAAACTCCATGGCCGAGACATGGGGAGGAGCCAAACTTTGGAATTCCACCTTGCCGAGCTGCCCCATGCCCGATGGTCACCATGGCTGTTCTTCTCTTGCCGAGAGCAGGCCGATCCCAAGCCCTGCCTCCCCCTGGGAGGCCCTCCACCCTCTCCTATTTAAACACCACCCCCTCTCGGCCATGGGAGGTGCTGAACAAAACCTTAAGGAAACTCTACAAAAATCATTCCAGATCACTCTCCACACATAGAGCACTTGATCCCCACTGAATTCCAGCCTCAATTCCCTCTAACTGAGCTCAATTTTGAGCTCAAACTTCAGCACAAAAATCAGGACACTTCTCCACAGTGGATCAATCCCCAAATTGACTGGTCCTACACCTTCACCAGACCAAGAGGAGAAGTTTCCCCACCGAAAGCCCCATCTCCGAGGCCACCCAATTGTCCCAGCCTCCAAGCTTTGTGATCGAGCCGTGGTCACTTTCATAGCTAGACAATTCACCGAGCCAAGGGACTTCATCCGGAGCTTACTTGGACCCGATCGAAGGTGACACAACTCTCGGATCGAAGCTTCACTTCTCCGAGTAAAGGTATGGACTCACTCTTCTTCCCGAGCTTACGAGAGATTCTCCATTTAATTTGAGTCAATTTAAATACATGTTTACCGTATGGATGTGTTCGTCTCCTCGAGACGAATCCATAGAGTATAAGAACACGAAAATCCGTTGAGAATCGAGTGAGAAATTAGGGTTAGAAGGTTGACGGTCACGGGTGCACACCAGTCATAGACGATGACCATGAGCCGTCGGATCGAGCGTGTATCGAGTGGACGGTCTAGATTGAGTCGGACAGCGCGTTGGCACGTGAACCGCGGGGCCCTAGATCGCTGAGTCAGCTGGCGACGCCGAATCAGAAGACGCCGCGTGGAGCTTCGGAGCTGCCTAGGATGAGTCAGTGCCGCGTGGATAAGTAGAAAATTAGGGTATTTTCTTATTTATTTAATTCCCTAAACTTCAAAAATGCATAACTTTGTGTAGAAAAATCAGAAAAATAAAATAAAAATACCCTCTCGCTCGATGAACGAGAGGAAAATAATGTGAAAAAGAAATCATTTAATTTCATTAAGTATTTTATTTTTAATGATTTATTTACTGTCTGCATTGTTTTAATTCTCCATGCATATAGGAAATTCACTATGACATGAGACCATAGGGCTTTTGAAGCCTCTGAATTTGGGAACATTCCCTGAATTTTCCAAAGTCAGAGGCCATCCCTATGAGAAGTTATTGATTTTTCAAATTCATGTGGCTGTTTTGAGTATTTTAAATCCAATAATTAGCATGTTGTGAAATAAATTCTAGGAAAATTTGGTGATGTTTCTTATGACCAGAGGACCCTAGGAAAAATAGGTCTTGAATTAACTCACTTGGAATAACCCTAATTGGCTTAAACACCCAAAATGGTTCTTTAATTAATTAGAGCTAATCATACATCAAATTGACTTGAAATCAATTCTCCATTGACCTTTAGGATCAGAGGAACCCACCATAAAAATTTGAAGTCAATTGGACTTGGTTAGCCCTACTAAATGGGTTGATTAGGCCATTTAGCCAATTTAAACTTTAAAAATTCATAACTTTCAAAATACTTTTCAAAAATTCAACAATTTGGATTTGGAACCTCTCTGATATTAGCGGAATTTAATAAAATTAAAATTTCAATTTTCTAAAAAAGTTGATTTTTTGTATTATTTTAATATTTTAATAATTAAAAAATAATAAAAATCACAAAAATAATAAATTCACCAAAATGTCACATTTTGAATTTTAGTCACTTAGGAACAAACCCCATATTTTTCTTAAGTCTCTATGATGAGATATTAAATTTTAAAGCCCTAAGGTAATTTTAAAATTAAAAAATGTATTTTCTAGGATTTCCACTAAAATAATTCTAATAAATCAAAGAAAAATTAGAAAATTATAAAAATTGATTCTCTGACTTCCTTGATATCAGAGAGATTTTTGAAAATATAAAATTCATTTTTCAACCTTTATTTTATTTTTAAATTAATTAATACTCTAAAACTCAAAATAATTATAATAAAAATAATATAATTCAAAAAATCACGAAAATTGGTCCAAGTGGTCCTCTGGCCATTAGAAATGTCCCATAATTTTTTTAAGGATAGAAATTTTTCCTTGGTCATGTTATTGAATTTTCCTTGGAAATCCTTATTTTCCACCAAAAATAATTACATAAATAAATTAAATACAGAAAAATCACATTTTCTCCTCTAATGTCTTTATTGACATATGAGTGAAGTCACATAAAAAATTCAAATTCATTTGAGCTCAATTTAGTGAGTTATGAAATTATTAAGCTTGAAGGGCAAAATGGTAATTAAAATTTTAACCCTTAATTAAAACTTTAGGCTTAGTAAAATGAAAGAGTAAAATATTTGATCTTAATCTGATTTGGATGATTGAAATTTAAATAATTAAAGGGTAGGAACCTATTAAACAATTCAAAAAATAATTGAAATGAACTTTAATTAAAATAATTAATTAAATTTGGAAGAATAATAAAGTTGGAATTATTAAAATAGGGATGTCATTAGGAAGAGATTTATTCTTTAATTTAAGAATCCCTAAATTAATCATCTCAATAATATTTAATTCCTAATTAAAATGATAATTCAAACTTAAGATTTAAAATGCTAAAAGACTTAATCATTAAATTAAATTAAAGTTAAATTATTTAAATTAAACCCTTTTAAAATAAAATTTTAAATTAAAATTAAAAAATTAAATTAAATTAAATTAAATTAAATTAAATTAAAACACATTAAATTAAATTAAATTAAATCAAATTAAAAATTAAATTAAATTAAATTAAATTAAATTAAATTAAATTAAATTAAATTAAATTAAATTAAATTAAAATTAAAATTAAAATTAAATTAAATTAAATTAAATTAAAACACACTAAATTAAATTAAATTAAATTAAATTAAATTAAATTAAATCAAATTAAATTAAATTAAATTAAATTAAATCAAATTAAATTAAATTAAATTAAATCATATTATATTAAATTAACTTAAATTAAATTAAATTAAACCACATTAAATTAAAATTAAATTAAATTAAATTAAATTGAACTAAGTTAAGTTAAATTGAATTAAAAATAACATCACCTAAGACATAAAAAATTCAAGAATAAATCTTAAAAAAACAACTTGAACACTATTCCAAACTTAAATCCATTAACTGAAAATTAAATTAAATCATAAATCACTTGAACATCAATTTGCCCTCGAAAGCTTTTGTTGTCATAACTCCTGAATGGAGTATTAAGTGAAGTGTTATTTCACTTATGAGATATTCAAATGTCCTAGTTCACTGAGCAAGATAACAAAACTTGAACTCCCGGACGATTAATTCATATGTATAATTAAATTCTCTGGGACTTAAAATAATCCTAGAAATATTGAAAAGATGTTTAAGACTCGTCTTAAGCACTTTCTCGATATGATAGGATATTTATAAGAACAATTGAACTTAATTGTTCTTTGATGAAGAAAATCGTCCTCAAACCAAAATACAAGAACCTAGACGTCGTAGGAGATGACTAGCTATAGGATTAGGAACTTGGTAGAAAACCATAACCCTTCCCTTAGCTTTACCTAGGAACTTGCTTTAAATGCTTAAATATTCTAATTGTGTTTTAAGTGCAGCTTGGGATGACGGGAAGACCCTCCAGGTACGCTTTTATTTTTGCAATTTACCTTATTGCAATTTATTTAATCGCATCACACTTACTTTTCTTGCATGATAAACAACTGTTACATGAAAACCCACACCTTTAGGATAGTCCCTAAAACTGAAACCAAAACTAAATTAAAAGTCATTACAAGATAAAATTCACCGCCACAACATTTCAAAATATAAAACAACTCAAAATTTAATCACAAACGGAACACAAAACTACAACTACAACTAAATTAAAACGTCTTGTTGGATGATCGGGAATACCTCGGATGATGTAACCTACGTGTTGCTAACGGGATTTCCCACGGTCTAAATGAAAGTGTGGAACTCATTCAGTTGAGTTTAGCAAATTCATCTGGACTAAGTGAATCCGATAAAAATAACGATGCCGGAAGGATGGAACCGTGGGATCTTAACCGGTGTTGTTATAATCAACTTTAAGATTTGTTTTAACTAAAACATTAAAAAAAAACACTTGGATTTGTCGGCACTATTTTTAGGTTGTGTGTTTTATTTTGAAAAGAGAGTCGCCTACAGAAATTGTCGGCGAATTTTAATTTAATTTAAATAAATAATTTGAAAAGTAGTATTTGATTTTGAAAATAATTTTAAATTTGAAAATTTTAAGATATGAAATCAAACCGATCTCACATCCCGAATAGTTTATATAAACGAGCGCCGCACCACAAACCGTGTATCTATCCCGAAGAATAGACACCTGCTTGATAATGGGGCTCGATTAAATAAACTAGAAAGGTTTGTGACATCCGTTTGATACTGCGAACCAATTTTATAAGCCGACAAATTCCCCGCTTAATATGAAACTATTAAACGGGGTTTATATTACTCAGGTTCTTAAAGTTCCCTATAAGGGCAAGCCCCTATAGTTAATTACATCTTAAGTGACGGGAATCACCTAAGAAAACTCTCGATAATAATCAATAATTCTGCTCTCAAGAATTTCAAAGTTTAAGTTTTCAAAGGATTGAATTTTGGAAATTTCAATAGGGAATGGATCAAATTTAGAACATTTTTATTTTGGGAATTCAAAGGAAGAAAAGTAGGAGAAATTATGGATTCGAAGTGAACTTCGATAATTTCCCGACTACCCTATTGTTTGGCTTGAATTTAAGAAAGTCCTAATGTTTATTTAATGTTTTAATCTTGCCAATTTTAATTAATTAGGGCTTATATTTATATGATAGAATCATACAAATTGCTAGAAGATATGAGGGTTTATGTCGTATCGGACGACTACCTCGGAATCCTAAGACCGGTTAGGGTTTAATTTGCAATGCAAATGCCTAACGAAGAATTGAGGATTTATGTTGCACTAGGCAAACTACCTCGAAGTCCTATGGCTTTGTTATTTAATTCTAAGAAAGTTTTGCTGAAGTAGGTTCAAGTTTTGCTGACGACGATGGCCGTGCTGCTCACCATGCTCCAAACTCCTTGTTGTTGCAGAGGTTTAGTTTTAGAAATCATAAATCAAGAGATGAGAGAAGCGTTCTGGTTTAGAGAAGTCTTAATTTCCAAGTGTTTTTTTTTGTGTTTTAATTAAAACAAATCTTAAAGTTGATTATAACGACACCGGTTAAGATCCCACGGTTCCATCCTTCCGGCATCATTATTTTTATCGGATTCACTTAGTCCGGATGAATTTGCTAAACTCAATCTGAATGAGTTCCACACTTTCATTTAGACCGTGGGAAATCCCGTTAGCAACACGTAGGTTACATCATCCGAGGTATTCCCGATCATCCAACAAGACGTTTTAATTTAGTTGTAATTGTAGTTTTGTGTTACGTTTGTGATTAAATTTTGAGTTGTCTTATATTTTGAAATGTTGTGGAGGTGAATTTTATCTTGTAGTGTCTTTTAATTTAATTATGGGTTTCGAGTTTTGGTTTACGTCCTAAAGGTGTCGGTTTTCATGCAACCGTTGTTTATCATGCAAGAAAAATAAAGTGCATTTGCAATAGAATAAGCTGCAATAAAATAAAAGCGTACCTGGAGGGTCTTCCCGTCATTCCAAGCTGCACTTAAAACACAATTAGAATATTTAAGCAAGTTCCTAGGTAAAGCTAAGGGAAAGGTTTATGGTTTTCTACCAAATTCCTAATCCTATAGCTAGTCATTTCCTATGACGTCTAGGTTCTCATGTTTTTAGTTTGAAGACGATTTTCTTCATCAAAGAACAATTAAGTTCAATTGTTCTTATAAATATCCTATCATATTGAGGAAGTGCTTAAGAAGAATCTTAAACATCTTTTCAATATTTCTAGGATTGTTTTAAGTCCAAATGAATTTAATTGTGTAAGTGAATCGATCGTCCGAGGTTTTCAAATTTTGTTAACTTGCTCGATGAACTAGGACATTTGAATATCCTATAAGTGAAGTAGCATTTCATTTTAATGTTCTATTTAGGAGTTATGATAACTAAAGCTCCTAAGGGCAAAATGATATTTAATGATTTGTGATCCAAATTTAAGTTCAAATTAATGATTTAAGTTTGGAATAGTGTTCAAGTTATTTTAGATTTATTTCTTCATGTCTTAAGTGAGGTTATTTAATTCAATTTAATTTAATTTAATTTAATTTAATTTAATTCAATTTAATTCAATTTAGTTTGATTTGATTTAATTTAATTCAATTCAATTTAGTTGATTTAATTTCTTAATTTAATTTAGTTTAATTTTTAATTTAATTTAATTTAATTTAATTTAATTTATTTAATTTAATTTATTTAATTTAATTTAATTTAATTTAATTTATTTAATTCATTTAATTTAATTTAATTCAACTTTTAATCTTAATTTAATTTAATTTAATTTAAAATTTTTGAAAGAGTTTAATGATTTAACTTTTATTTAATGATTAAGTCTTTTAATATTTTAAATTTGAGTTATCATTTTAATTAAGAGTTGAGTATTGATGGGATGATTAAATTTAGGGATTTTTAAATTAAAGAATAAATCTCTTCCTAATAATATCCCTATTTTAATAATTCCAATCTTATTATTCTTCCAAATTCAATTAATTATTTAATTAAGGTTTAATCATTTTAAATTACTTAATGGGTTTCTACCCTTCAATTATTTAAATTTCAATCATCCAAATCAGATTAGGATCAAATATTTTACTTGTTAATTTTTATTAAACCTAAAGTTTTAATTAAGGGTTAAAATTTTAATTACCATTTTGCCCTTTAAGCCTAATAATTTCATAACTCACTAAATTGAACTCAAATGAACTTGAAATTTTTATGTGACTTCACTTATGTGTCAATAAAGACATGAGAGGAGAAAATGTGATTTTTCTGTATTTAATTTATTTATATAATTATTTTTTGTAGAAAAGAGAAATTTCCAAGGAAAATTCAATAACATGACCAAGGGAAAGTTTCTGTCCTTAAGAAAATTAGGGGACATTCCTAATGACCAGAGGACCACTTGGACCAAATTTTGTAATTTTTTGAATTATATTTTATTTATTAGAATTATTTTAAGTTCTGGAGTATTAATTAATTTAAAAATAAAATAAATGTTGAAAAATAAATTTTATAATTTTTAAAATTCTCTCTGATATCAAGGATTCCAGAGAACCAAACTTCACAATTTTCTGACCTTTTCTTGATTTATTATAATTATTTTGGTGAAAATGCTAGAAAATATATTTTTTTAATTTTAAAATTACCCTAGAGCTTTAAAAATTAATATCTCACTAAATAGACCTAGGAAAAATATGGGATTTGTTCCTAAGTGATTAAAATTCAAAATATGACATTTTGGTGAATTTTATTATTTTTGTGATTTTTATTATTTTTTTAATTATTGAAAATATTAAAATAATATTAAAAATCAACTTTTTAGAAAATTGAAATTTTAATTTTCTTAAACTCCCCTGATATCAGAGAGACTCCAAAACCAATTTGGTGAATTTTTGAAAGATATTTTGAAAGTTATGAATTTTTAAAGTTTAAAATGACTAAGTGGCTTAATCAACCTAATTAGTGGGGCTAACCAAGTCCAATTGACCTCAAATTTTTATGATGGGTTCCTCTGATCCTAAAGGTCAGTGGAGAATTGATTTCAAGTCAATTTGATCTATAGTTAACTCTAATTAATTAGAGATCTATTTTGGGTGTTTAAGCCAAGTAGGGTTAATTTAAGTGAATTAACCCAAATCCTATTTTTCCTAGGGTTCTCTGGTCATATGGAACATCACCAAATTTTCCTAGAATTTATTTTACAACATGCTAATTTTTGGAATTAAAATACTTAAAATAGCAACATGCATTTGAAAAATCAATAACTTTTCATAGGGATGGCCTCGACTTTGGAAAATTCAGGGAATGTTCCCAAATTCAGAGGCTTCAAAAGCCCTATGGTCTCATGCCATGGTGAATTGTATGAATGCATGGAGAATTAAATGTATGAAGAGAGTAAATAAATTACTAAAAATAAAATACTGGACAAAATTGAATGATTTCTTTTCCACACTATTCTCCTCTGTTCACTGAGCAAGAGGGTATTTTTATTTTATTTTTGTGATTTTTCTACACAGAGATATGAATTTTCCAAGTTTAGGGAATTAAATAAATAGGAAAATACCCTATTTTTCTATTTATCCACGCGGCGCCGCGTCAACCTCGGCGACTCCGAATGCACACGCGGCGCGCTCCCATTCGACGCCGCCATCCGAGTCGAGCAACCCGGGCCCCGCGGTTCTCGTACCGTCTCTCCGGTCCGACGCCATCCGAGCCGTTCGTCCGCGCGTGTATTAAATGGACGGCATCCGTTCATCGTCCCCAAGTGTCCTCGCCCGAGAGCCGTCCACACTAAATCCTTAAGATCTCACTCGATACTCAACGGATTTTTATGTTCTTATGCTCTATGGATTCGTCTTGAAGAGACGAACACATCTATACGGTTATCATGCATTGAAATTAAGGCATTTGAAATGGAGAATCTCCAGAAGCTCGGGATGAAGAATTAATTCATACCTTAGCTCCGAGAGGTGAAGCCTCGATCGGAGATGCTTGGCACGTTCGTTGGAGCTGCAGGGAGGCTAGGGATGAAGCACCGGGATGTGGTGAATTGCCTAGGTGTGATTTCCACCAAAGCCGATCACAACCTTTGGAGTCCGGAACAAGCTGGGTGACCCGGAGATGGGGCTTTGGCTGGTGGACACCTTCCCTCGACCCTGGTGCGGGTGTAGGACCAATCAATTTGGGGATTGGCTCACCGTGGAGAAGTGTCCTGGTTTTGGGTGAAATTTCAACTCTGAAATTGAGCTCACAGAGAAGAAATGGCAGGGGGATCTCACTGGGGATCAAGTGCTCTGTGTGTGGGGAGGAGTCTGGAACAATTTTGGCGAGTTTCGGTAAGGTACGGTTCGAGCACTTCTCATGGCCGAGAAGGTGAGGGGTTTAAATAGGAGATGTTGGAGGGCCTCCTGGGGGAGTTGAGGGCTGGGATCAGCTGCTCTTGGCATGTGAAGAACAGCCATGGTGGCCACTGAGGCATGGGGCGGCTCGACGAAGGAGAATTCCAAAGTTTGGCTCCTCCCGAGGTTTCGGCCATGGTGTTTTCCGGCGGCACAGTGGCTGGCCGGCCAGGCATTGGTCACCATCTTGTTCAGGTGGGTCAGGGCTGGGGTTTAGTGTAGGCGATTGGCAAATGCCATGTGTAAAAGGCTTGGATTAGAATGGAATGGGAGAGGGCTTATTTTGGCTCAAATTGGTCAACCCCTCCACTTGGGCTAGGTGCACCACCCAAGGCTTGGTTTTGGCTGAGGGAAAAGTGATTTGGCTCGAGCATAATCGAGTAGGGTCAAGTCACCATCCAAGCACAATTAGGCATAAGCATGGTTAAGGGAATCATGGGAGTGGTTAATCACCTTTAGGAATTAAGGAAAGAGCCTCCTCCTTTTGCCCAAAATGGCATGGTGACATGTAAAGAGGCTCTCATGGCTTGCATATGGCTTGTGCATGGCTCCATGGCTCCATTTGGCTTGGGAAAAGGTTGGGTCAATTTCATAAAAATGGGTTTTAAGAATTTTGGATATTTTGGTGTGAATTTGTATGGGGCTTGATTTGGAATTGTTTGATGATGGAATTATAACTTAGGGAATGGCTTTGATTAAATGGATGGCAAATGGAAATGTCATGTGGGCTTTAGGGCCAAATTTGGGCTCATTGAAATGGTTTTAGATGGGCTTTTAAATGGTTTAGGAAAGTGGGCTTTTGAATTTTAAAATGGATTTTTGGGATGAAATTTTGGTAAAGGCTTGGGCCAAATAATTGTTGAGTTTGGTTTAGGGATGCTTCATGAGTGGTTTGAAACAAATTTGAGGTGATTTGGGTTTGAATTGGGTTGGATATGGGCTTTTTGGTAAAGAGGCTAAAGTGGGCCAAAATGAGCTACCATGGGCCAAAGTTGGGCTAGAGTTGAAATTGATGTAAAATTAATGTTGGGAAATGTTTTTGGGAGTGTTTCAAAGAGGTTTTGGCTTTGGTTGGGTTTTGATTTTGGGGTTTGGGCTCATTTGGGCTAGGTTTAGGTTTAGGTCAAAATTGGGCCTTTTGATTTTGGGGTTGAATTTGAGTGGGGTTTGGGTCTAAATTTTGAGCAAATCATGTTAGTGTTTTGTTCATGGGGATGTTAAGAAAGGTTTGGAAAAGATTTGGGGTTAATTGGAGTTGAATTGGGTGAGTTTGGGTTAGGTTTGGGTCATAGGTCCAAATTGGGCTTTAAGGCCAAAAGTGAAATTGGATCCCAATGCCAATCAAATTGGGCTTGGATTTGGTCTAGATTGGTGTTGGGATGTTGAATTGAAGTTTAGAATTGAATTGGACCAGAATTTGGGTCAATTGGGTAGGTTTGGTTTGACATTGGGTTTACTTTGGGTTAAAATGGGTCAAATTGGGGGTTTTGATAAAAGTGGGGTAAATTGACAAAATTGGCCCATGGTGTAGTTGAGCAAAATGAAATTGGGAATATTTGGGATTTTCTGGAATTTTCTGGGAATTTTCTGAATTTTTGGATTTTTGGGTCGAAAGGGGTATTTTGGGTATTTGGAAGGTATTGGGGGTATTTTTGGAATTTTTGATATTTTTGGATATGGATGATCAATTTGAGTGATGTGGAAATGTTTGGGATTGATTTTGGAGAATTTTGGGTAATTTGGAAATTTTTGAGAAATTTGGGCTATTCGAGCTTTGGGTAGGTTGGCGGGTGTTGGGTCCCGGGGGGTCAAAAATTGAAAATTTGGAAAATTGAAGATTGGGTGGATGTAAGTGGAATGAAATCATTTTTGTTGAGCCATGAAGCCATATCAAGCCCACATGAGCCATGAAGAGACTCATTTGAGGCATTCACTATGTTGTTCCTAACCCTCTTAGCCGAGGCTTAGGGGTTAAGGACCATCCATGTGAATCACTTACATGAGTCGGGAAGTTAAGTTGGGTAAGGGTGTGTTTTTAGGAAGTGTGTGAAAGTGTAGTGCATAGGTGTAGTGTATGTGTAAGTCAGCCCTTCACTGGACCAGTGCCACCTGTAGGCGGTCCTAAGGCCAAAGAGTCCTATAGGAACTCATCCTTTAAACTTCCACATTTGATTTCAACCCTCTAGGTGATTAGGGGTCTATAGTCAAGTTTGTGGAGTTTGCAGGGAGTTTAGAAGTGGTTTGAATTTCTAAAAGGTGGGTCCCAATTCTAGTCCTCTAAGATAGTCAAAGGAAAAGCCTAAGGCTAGATCCTAAGTACTAAAGAGAAGAAGAGAAGACCTCATCAAAAATGAGGTCAACAGGATTTTAAGACTTCTCTAAACCAGAACACTTCTCTTATCTCCTGATTTATGACTTCTAAAACTAAACCTCTGCAACAAGAAGCTCGGAGCATGGTGAGCAGCACGGCCATCGTCATCACGAAAACACGAGTCTACTTCAGCAGAAACTTTCTTAGAATTAAATAACCAAGCCATAGGACTTCGAGGTAGTTTCATCTAGTTCAACATAAATCCTCAACTCTTCGTTGGGCATTTGCATTGCAAATTAAGCCCTAACCGATCTTAGGATTCCGAGGTAGTCGTCCGATACGACATAAACCCTCACATCTTCGAGGCTATTTGTATGATTTTATCATACGAATATAAGTCCTAATTAATTAAAATTGGCAAGATCAAAACATTAAATGAACACTAGGACTTTCCTAAATTCAAGCCAAACAGTAGGATAGTCGGGAAATTACCGAAGTTCGCTTCGAATCCGTGATTTCTCCTACCTTTCTTCCTTTGAATTCCCAAAATAAAATGTTCTAAATTTGATCCATTCCCTATCGAAATTCCAAAATTCAATCCCTTAAAGACTTAAACTTTGAAATTCTTGAGAGCAGTAACTACCGATTATTATCGAGAGTTTTCTTAGGTGATTCCCGTCACTTAATATGTAATTAACTATGTGGGCTTGCCCTTATAGTGGAATTTTAAGAACCCGAGTAATATAAACCCCGTTTAATGTTTTTCATATTAAGCGGGGAACTTGTCGGCTTATAAAGTTGGTTCGCGGACCAAACGGATGTCACAAATCTCCTAGTTTATTTAATCGAGCCCCATCATCAAGCAGTATGTCTATTCTTCGGGATAGATACACGGTTTGTGATGTGGCGCTCGTTTATATAAACTATTTAGGATGTGAGATCGGTTTGATTTCATATCTTAAAACTTTTAAACTTAAAATTACTTTCAAAATCAAATGTTATCTTTTAAACTATATATATCTTTAAATTAAATTTAAATATAAAAAAAATTCGCCGACAATTTCTGTAGGCGACCCCCCTTTTCAAAATAAAACACATAACCTAAAAATAAGCCGTACAAAGTATAAGACTTGAGAAACTCTTAAGCTTAAGGATATAATATAGTGAGTATAATTATTCTTAATAAAAATTTTTAGTGGGGGAGATAGAATGCCTAAACCCTATATTTGGTAAATCTACAAGTATCTTTGAACTAGATAGGAACTCATATTTTCATACTACTTCACATTAAAGATTTCTAACTCTAAGTTGGTCTCGTTTACTAAAGGTTTTCATAAATTGGACTACTATATTTCTAGAACAAAATCTAGAATATCGTAAAGAAACTGATTTGCATAATCTGCTTATTATGGTTTTGAAAGATTGTAGTGTCACTTGAGGATAAGTAAAATTTTTAAGTTTGGGGATTTTTATACACTTAAAATGCATAGCATTTATGTACACATTTTATACCTATTTTTGAGGATATTGTGTTTTAATGGAAAGTATTTGTGTGTTTTTCTTTCAAATACAATTAAATGGATGAAATATAGTGGAGTGAAAAAGGATCAAATTTGGAGCAAAAATGAAGAGTGTATAAAAATGAACTGTGGTGCCTAAGCACCCAGAACTGACCCTTAAGTGCCAGGAGACAGAGAAGGTCGCGCATAAGCGCTGAAGACCTCACGCTTACACGCCATGTAGTTTATGATTAAAATTCAAGGAATTTTGGATGAATATCAAAGGGGTGTTTGAAGCAACTCTTGGTGAAAATGTGGTTTACAGTTAATGGCCATGAATATACATTGAAAAGGCTCTTGAAAAGAACTCTTGGAAGATTCATTGAATGTGGAGACATTTTGAAGAGACACCAAAGAAACTTTTGGAAAACTTAAAAAAGAGAGATTTTGAAAGAGAGAGAGAGAAAAAAGTAAGGAGTTGTATGATTCTTATTTAGGGCTTCTTCTTACTTTTCTCATTTCTAGTGAAGGAGAAAGTGATTAGATAGTTCTAAGTAAGAATCTAATGTAGTTTGTTAGTGAGATAGAGAGATTTTAAGAGAAAGAAAGACGTAAGAGAAAGAAAGAGATTCAAATGAACTTCAAGAGTTTGGTGGAAAGAAATTTGAGATAAGTTTTTATCTTTGTAACTACATTTCGTTTTAATTTAGACTTCTTTTATTTTTACATGATTTCTACTTTTAAACTTAATTGTTTCTGTGTTTTCTCCATGAATTATGAGTAGTTTTCTTTATCTTTTTCCTTAAAATGATAAGTAATTATTTGTTGGATGGAAGTTGTGTGAAGTATTGATTTACAATGCTGGAATAAGTTGTGATGATTTTATCTTTGTACTTAATTTACTTCCTAATTTGGCTAATTAAGATGTTAATTTTTGTTTTGAGAACATGTAAGATCTGTGATCGTATTGTCTCAGTCAACTAATGGTAGAATCACATGAGATTGTATGGATGAGAATGAAATTCATATGTTTGAGTGCAAATAAATAGGGAAATAAATTTTGAAGGGTGTAGAGTTAGAGAAATTTAGAGTGATAGACTAAAGCCCTCAATTTGATTTATTGTTTTACATCTTGATACGAGATGTTAGCCCCTAGGTAGAGGGAGAAGAGGGAACTCTAGAGTGAGAGCTAGTATATTCCCTACCTAGCCCGTCTTTAGGACTATTCAAACTTTAGATTAGCTAATATTCTTTATAGCATCTCTAGCAAGGGTGAAGAATAATATTGTTCCTATTTGGCACAACACGATTTAAATACTTTTACAACTGAATTCCTTCACTTGTTACTGATTCATGATATAAAAAAGATATTTTATTTGTATTGCTTTCATCTTACAAAAATCTAGTTAAATTTAGTTAGCTGTTTACTTTATTTTCAATTATCAAAATTACAAAAAAAGAAAACTTTCATTCCTAAAATAGTATGTATAGTTTGAGTAAGACTATTTTTCAAAGTAGACTTTGTTATCTAATTTCTTCAGTTTTTAGTTCTCCTAATGGGTTCGATATTTCAGGGCTTAATCAAAAAGTCCTATATTACTTAATAACGATACATATACTTGCGTAGTATCCCAATATTTAAATATAAGAGTTGCACTCTTACTTGCCTCAGAGTCAAGTATTTGGCACCATTATAAAGAAAGAAAAATAGATAAAGAGAATTTAAAATATTACCACAATTACATCGAAGTATATATAACAAAGCGGGATCAGTGACCCTATCAGAACATACTCCAACCTTTTGACTTAACCCTGCACTCACTTAGATGTTGTGCTATGACACTATGCTAGATGTTGTGCTAGGCTAGGACTAGGATACTAGGTAGTCTTTTTTGATGTTTTGGCTATAATTCTTTACTAGTTAGTTGCTCTTGTCAGGCATCACTTTTTGGTTGCTTTGTGTGCTTACTGGGTGTGAGGCATGCACACTTGTATATTAAGGGTGATCTTTTTGTAGAGATTCATGTCCAATAGCAAAGAGATGTAATGATTTAGCTAAGTGACCAAGGGGTCATTAATTGTTGCAAAATTGATTAGTGGCGGCTAAGTGCCCAGACCTAGCGCTTACGCGTCAGAGCCTCACAACTAAGAGCCCAGATCTGGAGCTTACGCGCAAGGAGCCTTGCGACTAAGTGAAAAGACCACGTGCTTATGTGCAACAATTAATTTAGAGAAGTTCATTAATTTTTTGCGCCATTTGAAGGGGTTTTTAAGGCATCCTTTTGTACAAACGTGGGTAACTTCCTTTTTGTGCCAAAATTAATTTAAATTTCTCTTGAAAGGATGCATCTCTTGGAGGATTCATTGAACCTGGACATAATTTAAAGAGAAGCAAAAGCACACATTGAAAAATTATATAAAGAGGACTTGAAGATCAGAAATTGGTTGTTGTTAGAAGGTGTGCGGTTTATGTTTATCGTGTAGGAGAGTTCTTTTAGTATCACACCACTCCACTTCACCATTTCTAGTTACTTTAGTATAGTTTGTAATAGGATTAAAAGAGATATTTTGATTCCTTAGATTTGGGTGCCTCCCTCGAAGGAAGATTGCAATGAAAAATAAAGTTTTCAAAGGAACTTCAAGAGTTTGGTGGACAATATTTTCAGATAACTCTTTTTCTTTGTTACTACATTTGTTTTTAATTAAGACTTCTTGTGCTTTCACTATGATTCCTACTTTTAAACCAAGTTGTGGTTGTATTTTTTCTATGAATTATGAGTAGTTTTCTTTATTTTTTCCTTAAAATGATGAAGTAATTACGATATGAATGGAAGTCGTGTGAAGTATAGGAAATCAATGTTGGAAGAAGTTGTGATGATTCAAAACCTTAAACTTCATTTACTTGTTGATTTGGCCAATTAAGATGTTAATATATGTCGCGAGAACATGTAAGAACTGGTATGGTATTGTCTCAATGAACAATTGGTAAGAATCACATGAGATTATATGGGTGAGAATGTAGTCCATATGGTTGAGTGCCAATAAATAGGGAGATATAGTTTGAAGGGTGTAGAATTAGAGGAATTCAGAGTGACAAGTTAAAGCCCACAATTTAATTTATTGTTTTATGTCTTGATACGTGAATTTAACCCCAGGTGGAAGGAGAAGAGGAAACTCTAGAGTGAGAGTTTGTATCTTTCCTGCCTAGCCCGTCTTCAAGATTACTAAAACTTTAGATTAACCTATGTTATTTATAGCATCTCTAGTAAGGGTAAAGAATATAATTGCTTCTATTTGGCACAACACATCCACAATAGAATTCCATGACTTGTTACTGATTCATAGTAAGAAAAAAGATATTTTATTTCCATTTTCTTTAATCTTACAAAAATCTAGTTAAGTTTAGTTGTTTGCTTTCATTTCAAATTATAAAATTTACCAAAAACAATCGAACTTTCTTTCCTACAATATTATCTTTTGTTTGTGTAAGATCTTTCTTAAAAAGTAAAAAGTTATTTTTATGTTTTCTTTTTTAGAATATTTAACATTTTTCCCTATGGGTTCAATATCTCGGGGCTTAATCAGAAAGTCTTATATTACTTGATAATGATACATATACTTGCGTAGCATCCCATTTTATAATAATCACAATTAAAACTCTCATTTGCATTGGCATCAAGTTTTGTGTAAACAAAGAGATATCATTAAAAAGAAGTATAAAATATAAATTCATATATAAAACATAAGCATATCAAGTCTTTGACGTTGTTGCCGGGGAAAAACAGTTAAAACAATATTTTAAAAAATATAAAAAAAAATTTTAGAAAAACTAATTTTTACTTTTTAAAAGTCTTATTTACATGTTAGATTTATTTTAGGAATTTGTTGTGTTTTTTTATATAAGTTATTGTTTTTATTATGATTTATAATATTGTATATGTAGTTCAAGTTCTGAAGAACTTGTACCTTACAATTCTGAATTAGAAAGAACTATTAGAAAAATCAAAAAAATTAAAAACATAGATAAAGACAAAAATATCTAATAAATAACAAATCAAAATAATTAAAATGCTGAAATCCATCAAGAATTTAGATCTTTAAGAGATTATGCTAACCTTACAGTAGATGAACTTCATGGTAGTATTCAAAATCCTGTTGTAGCGACTAATTCATTTGAAATTAAACCTGTTATTATCCAAATTGTATATAGTAATCAGTTTGGGGGAGTACCAACAGAGGATCCAAATTTATAACTTACCAATTTTCTAGAATTTTGTGCTACATTTAAATATGATGGTGTTCAGATGATGCTATTACTTAGAATTTTTCCTTTCTCATTTAAGGATAAGGTGTGGTTAAATTCATTAGCACCTCGGTCTATCAGAACTTGGGTGATTTAGAGCAAAAGTTTCTTGCTAAATATTTTCCACCATAAAAAAATGCAAAGCTTAGAAATGATATTACATCTTTTTGTTAGTTTGAAGGGGAATCTATTTATGAAGCATTGGAAAGTGTCCACATCCTTCAATACCAGATTGGTTAATAATTCAAACTCTTTATAATGGATTAGTTGGATCTCTTTGATCTATTATCGAAGCTGCTGGTGGAGGCTCATTGATGTCCAAACAATTTAATGAAGCTTATGCTTTAATTGAAAAAATAGCTTCTAATAATTTGCAATGGCATGCTGAGAGGGCAAATCCTAAGATGGTAGCCAATATTCATGAATCTGATGCTTTTGCAATGTCAGCAAATCAAGTTGCTGCAATTTTTAACCAATTTGAAATGATTTTTTCTCAAATAATTCCAATGATTGAGTATAAATCGTTAGGCCAAATGGTAGATTCTCAAACATTATGTGAAACTTTGAATGCCATAAGCATAATAATCCATATTCGAATTATTATAACCCAGGTTGGAAGAACCATCCAAAATTTAACTAGAATAACAATAATTTGGGTTGTAGTAATCAACAATAGGGGAAAAACCAAGTAAACCCATTGGGGAATTGGAACAACCAAGGTAATAATAATTATAGACCTACTTATCCTTCAAATTTTAACAGTACTTCACAATTTAAGGAGAAGAAGTTGTCTATAGAAGAAGTGGTGTTACAAATGGGAAATCAATTGCAAAGTCAAGGAGCTACAATTAGAAATATTGAGAATAAATTGGGACAAATAGCCAATTCATTATGTAACAGATCCCAAGGAATAGTTATGAGTAATATAGAGATAAATCCAAGAGACAAAAATAAAGAGCAAGTAAAAGCTATTCAACTATGAAGTGGAAGAGAGTTGGAAGGTAGAGTCAAAAAGAGATTGAAGTTGAGTAAGAAGATATTGAAGAACCAAAAGAGGATGCTCTGAAAGGTTTGGAAAGACCAATTTCTCCACCAAAAATTGATTTAAAAAAACCACCACCACCATTTCCTCAGAGACTTCGACAACAAAAGGTGGATAAGCATTTTTAAAAATTCTTGGAAATTTTTAGGAAACTTACAATTAATATTCCATTTGTTGAAGCTTTGAAACAAATACCAAGCTATGTGAAGTTTATGAAGGATATCTTCAACAGAAAAAGGAAGTTTGAAAATAATGAGAATGTTGCACTCACTAAAGAATGTAGTGTTATAATTTAGAAGAAGCTTCCTGAAAAAGTTTAAAGACCCTGGTAGCTTCACAATTCCATGTGCAATAGGAGACAGATTTTATGGGAAAGCTTTATGTGATTTAGGTGCATGCATTAACCTTATGTCATTATCAATATTTAAAAGACTGAGATTAGAAGAAATAACCCCTACTATTGTAACTCTGCAGTTAGCAGATCGTTCTATCACATATCCTAAAGGATTTATAGAAGATGTTTTAGTAAAAGTGGATCAATTTATCTTTCATATTGATTTCATTGTGCTAGATATGGAGGAATATAAAGAGATACCTATTATTTTAGGGAGACCATTCCTAGCTACAGGAAGAGCAGTATTAGATGTGCAAAAAGGGGAATTAATTATGCGCGTTAATGATCAAACAGATAAATTTAATATTTTAAAATCAAAGAGATATCTTGTAAAAGGTAGAGATGGTGAATGTTATAAGGTAGATCTTATAACATATCTAAGTGAATGACATTTTAAAGCAACTTATGTAGAAAAATCTGAAAGTTAAAAATTGGAACATGAGCAGAAGAGGAAGTACAATATTATGATGATTTTAATGAGGAAGATTTAAATTATGTTCAAGAAAGTTTTGAACTTTTGGACATGAAAAAGAAATATTAATCTTTTAGTCCATAAATTGAAAATCCTTCTGAACTTGATTAAAGTTGTTTCGTGCATATTGAAAATATGCCTTTTTAGGTGATTCCTCAACTTTGCCAGTTATAATTTCCTCAAAATTAACTTTAGAAGAATAGAGTTTGCTTGAAACTTTTAACAAATATAAGAAAGCACTTGGATGACCATAGCTGATATTAAAAGAATCAGTCCTTCAATTTGTATGCATGGAATCCTTATGGAAAAAACTGCAAACCCCAAGCTGATTCTCAAAGAAGATTAAATCCTATTATGAAAGAAGTTGTCAAGAAAGAAATTTTAAAGTGGTTAAATACTGGAATATCTACCATATTTCAGATAGAGCATGGGTTAGTCCTATTCACTGTGTTCCTATGAAAGGAGGAGTTACTGTGACTATTAATGAGTATAATGAGTTTATACCAACAAGATAAGTTACAGGATGGTGAATATGCATTGATTATAGAAAATTAAATCTTGCATCCAGGAAAGATCATTTTTCACTACCCTTTCTAGTTCAAATGTTGGATAGACTAGTTGGGCATAAATAGTTTTGTTTTATGAATGGATATACTAGTTATCACTAAATAGAAATTGCTCCTCAGGATCAAGAGAAAATAAATTTTACTAGTCCTTATGGTAGATTTGCTTTCAGAAGAATGTCCTTTGGTTTATGTAATGCCCCTGCTACTGTTGACCTCACTTTTGGTTTAGGTCTAGTCTTTCTTTAGAATAACCTAGGGTTTAGCCATAGGACTCTCCTGGTAACTTTCTTAGAAGACTAGTCTTAGAACCCTCCTCTTAGAAATTCAAACTTTTCTCACTTCACTAGGGGTTTTCATGTGCTTATTGCCTAACCTCCAGCTTTTGGAAGGAAGAGACCAAGCATAAGGAAGCTCTGGGGAGGTCTCCTATAGGTGGTCAGACCTTAGGATCCACTCTGGGAGGTCTGGAGCTTCCACACATTTCACACTCACAAACCTAAGCAAAGTGCATCCCACCTTGGCCTCCTAACTCTTTTGAAACTCATGTGTGTGCTTTTTCCTAAGCTTTTAGCCCCAAGCTAAATGTTTGATTAGTACCGACACATAGAGGACCAAATGAGGGTTACCCCTAGTCCATGGCTGAATCTGAACAATCCCATACTACTCACCTTTAACCAACCTCGATTTTTCCAAAATTTTCATTTTTGACCCCTGACCCCTAAACCTACCCAAAATACCCCTAAACTCTAAAGTCTTCCAAAACTCCCAAAATTACCCAAATTACTCATTTTTCTCCAAAAACTATTTCAAAATATTGCCCATCACTCAAATTGACCAAAATCACCTAAATTTGCCAAAATTTCCAAAATAGCCCCGAAAATCCTCAAAATTACCAAAATACCCCTCTTAGCTCAAAAATAAAAAAATCCAAAAATTCCCAAAATTTCCAAAACCTCCCAAATATTTCCAATTTCATTTATCTTAACTACCACATGACCCAATTTGACCAATTTAGCCCAATTTAACCAAAAGCCCCAATTTGACCCATTTAACCCAAAAGTGCCCAAATTAAACCCAATGTCCACCCAATTAAACTAAAATCTAAGCTCAATTTGGTTCACATTTGATTTCAATTTCACTTAATATTCAAAAGTCCTAATTTTGCTTAAATGGCCTAAATCCCCCAAATTGACCTAAAGCCAATCAAATTCTCCCCAATTTGAATTCTAAACCCTTCATAAAACTTCCCTAAAAAAATTGAACCATCAATTGACACCAATTTGAGCCCAAGTCTCCCCTAAACAACTTAAAGTCCAAAACCCCAAATTGACCCAAACAGGCCATATGCCCAAAATTCCCCAAATTGAGTGCCCTAACCCTAAAATTTACATCCAATTAATGTTGGGAACTCTTTATGACATCCCCCTAGACCATTTGGAACCTTCAATTAACCTTGGACCCAAGGCTAGCTCAAACTAAACCCAAGTTAACCTAACTTGCCCTAAATTGGCCAAAATCTCAAATCAAGCCAAATTGAACCCCCAAACCAATTCAAAACCACTCCAATGCCTTTCCAAACTCTTTGTGACAATCATGTCCACCAAATTGCTCTATAATTTTAGCTTAACCCAAGATTAAAACTAAGCTAACCCAAATTGAGCCTAAAGTGCCCAGAATTAAACCTATGACCCAATTCACTTAAATTGAGCCAAATTGACCAAATTAGCTCCATGAAAGCCAAGCTTAGGACCCCAAGGACCAGCTAAGGCCAATCAAACCTGACCCAAATGAGACATGGACCAATGAACCTTAGCCAAAGTCAACTTTGCCTCACCTTTTGGTTAAACCCATTTACTCAAGCAAGCCTCATTAAACCAGGAAATTAATTGCACTGAGCTCCTCACTTACATCCCCTCAGCCTGCCACCCACTATGCGTATCCATGCCGGCCACTCTAATCGCCAGAACAGGCACGCATGAGCTACTCCATACCCCTTTGAGCTCAAAATTGAGCCTTATTAGTGAGGCATTCCATCACCACTCAATGGAACTACTCTGCCCTCACCTTAAGCAACCCAAAGCACCCACATTAGCACCCTGAGCTCCACCCTCCAGCTATGGCTATAAAAACTGCCCCTCATGGACAAATTCCAAGTGCTAAAATTTTCCTAAGGAAACTCTGCCAAAACTTCACTAGAGCTTTTCCAGACCTCCCTAAGCTCAACTTAACCACTTTCCCCCTCTGGTTCCCCCTGCCTGAGAGCAAATTCCCCATTGAAATCTCAACTGGAACCAGGATAAACATCACCACAGCTCCGCAGTGCACCAAACCCAAATTAATTGCACTCACACCTTCAAAGCATTGAAAGAAGCAGATCCCCTATCAAAGCCCCATCTCAGAGAGCCTCTGCACCAGACTTTGATCAACACCTGAAATCAGATCTAGTCGAATTAAGGTCTAGACAATTCACCAGGGCAAAAGGCTTTATCTGGAGGTTTGTTGGGACCAATCGAAGCTGCCACAACCATCTGATTGAGGCCTCCCCTCTCAGACAAATGTATTGAACTCACTCTTTTTCCTGAGCTATTCTTCATCCCCTAAATATGTAAACCGTATTTCATACCGTATAAACCATATGAATAGGTTCATCTAGGTCAGATGAAGCTCTAGTAATAAACTTTATGTGATTTGGTTGAGTCTAGCTCGAGTTTTTAGGTCTAAAAGCTGGACGGCTCACGGGTTAGAACAAGTAAAGATGATGAAGGAGCGTCGTTCGATCGCGCGTGTAATACTTGGATGGCCAGGATTGCACCGGATGAACTCTTGATGCATAAAGCGCGCAGTGACTCAGATGGTGGCACCCAACTAGAAGAGGACGCGTGGTCTTTTAGAGAGGCCAAAGATCCAGTCAACGCCGCGCTGGATAAGTGAGAAAAAAAGGAATTATTTGGTTTATTTAAATCAGTTCAACTTTAAAAATGCATAACTTGGTGTAAAAAAATCATAAAATAAAAGAGAAATACCTCAGTGCTCAGTGAATAAAGGAAAATAATGCAAATTTTGTTTGAATTTTATTTGATGCATGTTTTATTTTTAATTAATTAAATATTGTCTGGAGTCATTTGATTCTCCTCTGGTTTAGACATTTCACCATAACTTGAGATTTTGGTACGTTATTGCCTCTAACTGAGGGAACCTTCTTTGATTTTTCCAAAGTCAGAGGAGACCTCTAGACAAAGATCCCTATTTTTTAAGTTATCATGCTTGTTTTGGTAAAATAATTATAATAAATCAAATATTAATCAGAAAAATGTAAAACAAAATTTGATAGGTTACTTATGATCAGAGGACTCTAGAAAAAAATAGAAACATGGTTTAACTCATTAAATACAACCCTAATGGTAATTAAGACCTAAAAATTAAATAAAAATAAATTCAATTGACTATTAATGAAAATAACTAATTTTTATTATCCATTGTAATTTAAGGTCAGAAAGACTAACCATAAAAATTTCTAGTCAAATGGAGTTAATTTAAATACCAAAATGAATTTTTCAAGTTATATCACATTTTTGGCAATTAAATAATTATAACAATTAAAATACACTTCAAAAATTCACCTAGTTGATTTTGAGAGTTCTCTGAGATCAGAGGAGTCTTTAAAAAATAAAAGTGGAATTAAAATAAAAGTTTCATTTTAAGCCTTATTTTAATATTTAAATAATTAAAAATTCACAAAAATTATAAAATTAATAAATTCATGGAAATGTTTCAAATGGCCTCCTATGAACTTAGGAACAATTGAGATATTTCTCTTAGCTTTTTAAATAAAGATATTATTTTTTAAAGGTTTAAATCATTTTTTAAAGGCTAAAATAGAATTTCCTTAAATTTTCACTACAATAATTCTAATAATTCAAATAAAAATCATAAAAATATGAAATTTGGTCCTTTGGGTTCCTTGACCTCAGAGGGATTTTTAAAAAATACAAAACTCAATTTTCAATTTAAATAATATTTAATATTTAATTAATACTCTATTAAAATAAAATAATTTTAATAATTAAATTAAAGCTCAAACAGTCATGAAATTTGGTTCACGTGGTCCTCTGGTCTAGGTTTATCTCCAATAAAAATTTTAAAGTCAAAGGTCTTGTTTGGACAAGTTATTAAATTTTCATTGAAAATCCCTAGTTTTGCATTAAAATAACTATATAAATTAAATTAAAATTTGAAAAATCGCATTTTCTCCTCTGAAGTTTTAATTAACCCATGAGTAGAGTCACATAAAAATTTTAAAGTCATTTGAGTTAAACTTAATGAAAGTGATAAAGGCCTTTATGGGCAAAATTGTAATTTTGAAGAATTTAGCCTTAATCAATATTTAGGCTTAATTTAAATGGGAAAGGGGCAATAAATGATCTCAATCATTATGTTTAAATGATTGAAATATAAAAGGTTAAATGGTAGAAACTCATTTCATTTTTGTCACATTAAAAGACTTTATAATTTAATTAATCATCATAATTTGGAAAAGACCTAAACTAAAAGATCCTTAAGGTTAGGGGTTGATTTTGGAAGTTAAAATTCCACCAATTTAAATACCTCCTATTTGATATTAAATGATAATTCAATATTTGGATAAAAATCATAATCCTGAAGGTCACTTAACTTTCTTTTCTAAAGACATAAATATACCTGCTAAAATCAAGGGTTTAGTAGTGAGCTAGGCTTAATTGAAAATTTGAGTAATGAGGAATAGGAAAGGAAACACGGCTAATTCAAAACTACTTTTGAAACATTACAAGCCCATCAAAATTTGATAAATTATTCCATAAATTAAGTCTACCTCTAAAGACCCCACTTACATAATTCCTAAGTAAATTACCAAATGATAACTACCCACCTTTCAGGAGGACTAAAACATTGGCTCACTTAGCACAAGATAAAAAAAAGGATAAATCTTTTAATAATTATGATAAGTTCAAATGAACTTAAGGAAGCTAAAAATGATTGTAAAATTTCTAGGTACCTCCTAGACCAGTTTCACAAATCTTATTGACACCCTGTAGGACAACTGGACCTATCATATTCATTAAATGGAGAAAATCTCTTAAATAAATGAATAGGACCCACCAAGTTATGACACAGGGTTTGGTAGGCCTCTGACAAACCTATCCATAAGGTTTTACTTTCCTGCAAAATATAAATGTTTATTGCAAAAATACTAAAGTCTCAAGTGGAGGAACGAGAAGACTCGTCAAGTACACTTTTACAAGTTTACAGAGCTTTCTTTTCCAACACTTTCTTTACCTTTTCTTGCTTGTGAGCTTGCATGTTAAACCACAATGTCACCCTGCATGAAAAACAAAACTTTTAGGACAACCAAACAAAAAAAACCAAAATCAAAATTAAGAAAATCAAGACAAGATAAAATTCACCGCCACAATAGTTAAAATATAAAACAACTCAAAATTTAATCATAAACAAAACAAAAATCATAATTGCAACTAAATTAAAATGTGTCGTTGGATGATCGAGAATCCCTCAAGGGAGGTAACCTACATGTTGCAAACGTGGTTTTCCCACGGTCAAAATGAAACTGTGGAGCTCACTTCAGTTGAGTTTAGCAAATTTATTTGGACTAAGTGAATCCGATGAATATAGTGGTGCGGGATGATGGAATCGTGGGATTTTAACCGGTCTTGCTATAATCAACTTTAATATTCTCCTAATAAGATATTAAGACACCTTAATTTAAATATTTCAAAAACATGACACTTCTCTTCTCTCTTACAATTGACACTTCTTTAAACTAAAAATGCTACGAAGAGGAGCTCAGAGCATGCATGGTGGGCAGCACAGCCATCTTCAACAGCAAAACTCCTTAGAAATCAAAACAACAAGCCATAAAACTTCGAGGGAGCTTTTTTAGTGCACCAAAAACCTGCATTTTATCTCTTTAGGTCCTTGCATAACCATGTTGTGCAACATAAGCCCAAACTCGTTTTAGGATTCTAAGGTCATTATCGAGTATGACATAAATCCTCCTATCCCCAGGCTATTCACATGATCGGTATCAAGTGAAAATAAGTCCTAAATAATAAAATTGGTAGGATGAAACATCAAAAAAATATCTCAAATTGAAGCAAAAAAATAGGATAGTTCGGGAAAACACCAAGATTCTTCTTGGATCTTTGTCTTTTGACTAGTCTTTCCTTCCTTGGATTCCTACAAAAAAATTTCCAAATTTTGAGCCACTCACCTATTGGATTTCCTATTACCACATTTTCATGAAGAACTTTACCCTTTTGGAAGTCATGAATATAAATATTTCCTGATCTATATCAAGTATTTTCTTAGGTGACTTCGGTTCTCTAAGATGTAATTAACTATATGGTCTTGCCCTTATAGGAAACTTAAAGACCCCAGATTAATATAAACCCTATCTAATTCCTTCATATTATATAGGAGAAATTTTTTGTCAATAATGGTTCACAAACCAATGGGATGTCATGAATTCTTTAGTTTATGATCAAGCCTCACCCCAAGCAATATATTTATTCTTCGGGATAGATACATTTCTTGTAGTGAAGTGCTTGATTATTTAAATAATTATTTATATGAGATCAATTTGATTTTGTATTTTTCAACTTTAAGATATTATTTTCAAAAATCCATATATATTAAATTAAGTCAAAACCCTATTTCATAAAGCTATACATATATTAAACTACCTCACGACGCTTTTATCGACCGACAGCTACATTTCAAAGATGTATGATGGTAATTTTATGTGATTTAATTGAAAAAGGAATTGAAGTGTTTATGGATGATTTTTCAGTGTTTGGAATTTCATTTGAATCATGTTTAGAACACTTATCTAAAGTTCTTAAATTTTGTGAAGAAACAAATTTAGTCCTTAATTGAGAAACATGCCAATTTATGGTAGTAGGAGGAATTGTTTTGGGAGTTAAACCATGTTTCTATTTTTTTCTAGAGTAATAGCTAATTTACCTTGCCCAACAAATGTAAGGGAGATTAGGAGTTTTTTAAGACATGTTGGATCCTACAGGTGTTATATTAAAGACTTTTAAAAAATTGCTAAGCCCCTATGCCATTTATTGGAAAAAGATGCACTTTTTAATTTTAATGAAGAATGCCTAAAAGGTTTTAAGCAGTTAAAAGAGAAATTAATCACTGCACCAGTTATTGTTTCACCAAATTGGGAAGAACTTATTAAATTAATGTGTGATGCAAGTGATTATGCTATTAGAGCTCTTTTTGGAAAAAACATGATAAGATTTTTAAAGTGATCTACTATGCTGGTAAAACTCTTAATGGAGCTCAAATTATCATACCACATCTGAGAAAGTGTTTTTGGCTATTATATGCTTTTGATAAATTCAGATCATATTTAATTGGAACAAAATGTGTAGTGCATACTGACCATTCCGCTATTAAATATTTAATGAAAAAGAAGGATGAAAAACTAAGACTGATAAGATAGATTCTTCTTTTAAAAGAAATTGACTTTAAGATAGTAAATAGGAAGGGTGCTGATAATCAGGCTTGAAAATGAAAAATCTCTTTGTTTTGATGAAGAAATTAATGAATATTTTCTTGATGAATAATTGTTCATTATCAATGAGTAGTGTGTTCCATGGTATACCAACATTGTAAATTTTATTGTTAGTGACATTATACTCTATGATTTGACATGCCAACAGAGGAAGAATTTTTTATCTGAAGTTAAGACTTATTTTTTGGATGACCAGTTTCTATATAACCAAGGAAATGATCTAATTATTCGAAGATGTGTACCATTAGAAGAAACTTATGAAATTATTCAAAAATGAAATTATTCTTATTTTAGGGGACACTTTGGTGTTGATAAAACTACATATAAAATTCTACAATCTTGATTTTATTGGCCTACAATTTTTAAGGATGTTAATTCTTATATTAAAAATTGTGATCCATGTCAACGTGTAGGCAATATTACTAGAAGAAATGAGATGCCCCTCAATTATATGTTGAAAGTTGAATTATTTGACTTTTGGGGATTAGATTTCATGGAATCATTTATATTATCTTTCCGAAATTTATATATATTGTTAGTAGTAGACTATGTATCTAAATGGATAGAAGCTGTTATTTTGCCTCGTTGTGATGCTCCAAGTGTTCTAAAATTTTTAAGAAATAACATATTTTGTAGATTTGGAATGCCAAGAGTAATCATAACTGATGGGGGAAGTCATTTTAGAAATGCAATTATGGAGAAATTAGTAAAGAAATATCATACCAACCATAAAATTGTCATTACTTATCATTCTCAAAAGATTGGTTTGGTTGAAGTATTCAATCATGAAATTAAAAGAATATTGGAAAAAACTATTAATCCAAACAAAAAGGATTGGTCAATCAAATTGGATTTTCTTTGTGGACCTATAGGATTGCATATAAAACTCCTATAGGAATGTCCCCAAATAGGCTAATTTTTGGGAAAGCATGTCATTTACCAGTTGAACTTCAGCATAAGGCATATTTAGGTAATAAAGAGTTCAATTATAATTTGAAGGATGCTCATGAGAAAAGATTATTATAATTAAATGAGCTTGAAAGATAAAAAATGAATCATATGAAAGTGCTAAGTTTTATAAAGAAAAGATGAAGATGTGGCATGATCGTAGGATTCTAACTAAAAAAATTGAGTCAAGACAACAAGTTTTGATATATAATACTAGATTAAGATTATTTATTGGAAAACTTAAGTCCGGGTGGATGGTTCCATTTATTGTAATAAAAGTTTATCCCTATGGAGCTGTGGATAATAAAGATCCTAAAACTGAAAAAATATTCAAAGTGAATGGTCATAGACTGAAACCATATTTCTTAGTGAATCAAATTAAAATTGATGAAAATATGATGTTGGGTCACCCAGAATAAGCACTGGGTATGTCAATCTGACAATGTAAAACCAAATGCTTTGTGGGAGGCAACCCATAGTTATCGGTGTACTTTGTTTTGAGTTTATTTTGTGTGCTTTGTTGTTGGTTTGAATTAAGAATTATGTGGTAGTATTTTGATTATATTATATTAATGGAGATTAATGAGACCTTAATTGATAACTTTGTTGAGTTAAAATGATTATTTGGATGTTTAATAGACCTATGCTAAATGAACACTGGCGGCTAAGCGCTAGCAGTCGGCGCTTAGTTGCCAGAGTTATGAAAAACGTGAAAAATGAGGTTATAGAAGCCCTAATCATGAGGAATTTATATGGAATGTTATTTTATGGTTTTTTGAACGTAGGAGGATGATTTTAGAGACTCTAAAATCTATAAATAGGAACTGGATGAAGAGATATTCATCCTATTCCAAATTTTTATCCTAAAAGCCTAAAGAAAGAGTTTAAGTTACGAAAATGTCTTCTTTGGAAAGTGAGATTAAGAAGAAAGAGTACGCGAACAATAAGAAATTTATTTGTGAGAGTACGCAAAAGTTATACAACAAATTTCTAGCTATTAGTATCCATGAAATAGTAGACAAGATTGCAAAGATCGAGGCTGGTGTGGCTTCAATCGAAGCAAAGGTAAATGAAACTAACGCACATTTAGCGCATATTGGATGGCAATTAAAGATGCAGTTTAGTCATACTAGTCATGTTGAAGAGGCGGATAAAGCGATGTTTTTGAAGAACAAGTAGATAGAAGAAGATTTTGTAAGAGTTTTCAACCATCGACCGTTTTATAAAATTTATATACCAAATGGTTCAAAAGGAACTAATGGAAGTTCTAGATATGTTCCACCTAATGGAGAATGGAATTATGTTCTTAAGTCATATTAAGTTTTAGTTAGACATGTTTAGTTGTTAGTGTTTTGTGTTTTATGTATTGTTTGTGTTAAAGTTTGTTGTGTCTTAAGTGTTTGTTTTCTATTTTGTTTAATGTGTTAAAGTGTGAGTAAAGATGTGATATTATCCAAGAATCTTGGATTGAAGATTTATAGTTTGTACTTATTTGTTCTTTAGTAATGAAGTATATGTTTGTGTGAAATTTGTATTGAATTTATTTTTGTATTAATGCGTGAATCTGAAGATCAGAAGAATACAAGGAGAAGATATACTTATTAAGACCCTTTAGGGTTGATCAAATGAGCTTAAAAGTGCATTTAGAGAAACATCTAAATTTGTGAATTTGTGGGTAAGCGCTGATCCCCGAATACTTACCCTTACGTTTTAGATATGAAATTGTACTTTAATTATTTATAAAATGGGATACTACACAAATATATTTATCGTTTATCAAGTAATATACGACTTTTTAATTAAGCCTTGAAATATCGAACCCACAGGGAAATGTCTAAAAATTTAAAGAAATAAGAAAAATAACTCTTTACTTTTTAAAATGATTTTGTAAAGTATGTTATAAGATATAAAGATTTTCAAATTTGTTTTTGATATTTTTTGAAGTTAACACAACTTTAAAATAGTATGAAAGCAAATGAGAATAAAATATATTTTTCCTCTTTCGATGAATCAGTAATAATTATGGAATTTTATTGTGGGAGTATCTAGAATGTGTTGTGCCAAATAGAAGCAATTATATTCTTTACTCTTACTTGGTTCTATAAAGAACATTGGTTAATTTGAAGATTTGAAATCTTGTAGATGGGTTAGGCAAGAAAGATACTAGCTCTCACTCTAGAGTTCCCTTGATTCCCTCCACCTAGGGGCTAACATCTCATAACAAAAATTTTCACATCAAACCAAATTAGGGGACTTTAGCCTGTCACTCTAAAGTTCTCTAATTTTACTCCTTATTATAAGCATATCTTCTTATTTATTTACACCCAATCATATGGACTACAATTCTCATCTATACAATTGCATGTGATTCTTTCCAATTATTGATTGAGACAATACCATAATGGATCTTATATAATCTCCCAACAAATTTTAACATCTTAATTGGCCAAATCAAGAAGTAAATGAAGTGTAAGGTAGTGAATCATCACAACTTCTTCCAACATTGAAATCTTATACTTCACACAACTTCCTTCCATAATTTAATTACTTCATCATTTAAAATGAAAAAGATAAAGAAAACTACTCAGAATCCATGGAGAAAACATAATCACAACTTGATTTGAAAGTAGAAATCATAATGAAAACACAACAATTTTTACTTAAAAACAAAATGTAAAACAAAGTTAATAAAAGTGGTGAAGTGGAAAGGTGTACTCTCAATAACTCTCTAACATAAACTTGACTCTTAACACTAATCACACCCTCCAACAACAACCCTTTTTCTGATCTTCAAGTCTTCTTTTTAAAATTTTTTAAAAGGTGCCTTGGTGTCTCTTCAAAATATGTCCAGATTCAATGTATCCACCAAGAATACATCCATCCGTTCAAATTTTAAATGAGTTTTGGTGCTGATGGGAAGTTAGTGAAGTTTAAACCAAAGGATGCTTCAAAAATCCCTTCAAATTAGAGCTAAAATCAAAAAAATTCATCACTTTAACTGTTGCGCATATGTGCCAGCCATCCGGCGCTTACGCGCCAAAGGCCAATTTTGCACATCTTTCAATTTTTTCTCCAAATCGGATCCTTTTTTGCTCCTTTCATCATAATCACTCATTTTAATCATACCTGCAAGAAAAATACAAAAATACCTTTCATTAAAGTGCAATATCAAAAAAATAGGAATACAAAAGTACTTAAAAACACAATATATTTTAGATATATCAAGCGCCTAGACCTAGCGCTTACGCGCCAGAGCTTTGTGGCTAAGCGCTAAACTTTCATGCTTAGGCGTCAGTTCGCGAAAATCGGTTTGCAGGTGTTAAAAACCAAAAAAATAGCCATATTTTTCCTCCCCATCATCTTTTTTATTCGGAGTTCACGACCCAGAGAGTTTGGGCATCTCCAAATTTGTGATTTTTAAGTCGTTTCAAGCCAAATTTGCTAGATTTGATATTCTTAAGGTAAGTGCACTACTCCTTTGTAAAAATTTTTTATTTTCACTATGTATTTGAAGAACATTATGGATAATACTGAGATTTACTATTCATGATGAAATTTTGAGAAAAAGCTTTGGAAATTACATAGATTTAGAAGTTTTAGCCTTTAGAAGTAGGGTTTAGGGATTTTAGCTTAAGTTTGGAATTTATGGTAATTTTTATTCAAATTTTAGAAATGGCACCAAAAATAAAAAGGAGCAAGGGGAGTTTGTGAGTTCGAAGGCTCAAGATTGTTACGTGCAAGCACTACAGTCATGTAAACTGATTCAGGAGAGAGGTTTTAACAAGCCTGGTGGTGAGATAGATGATATGATCATTATAAAACTTTGGGTCAGATTTTGTTCTTTCTAGGCTGTAGTTGTTATTTATATTGTGCGGAAGTTTTATGCAAACCTCCTTGAGGCATAAGAAAATTTCGTGTTGGTTTGAGTGCAGTTAGTTTATTTCACTCCTGAGGTAATTAACGAGTTTTTCCAGTTGCTGCTTACTATATGCTTTTATTATAATTATAATCCTACATAGGAAGAATCGGATGAAATTATATCTGCTTTGTCTGATGGAAGAGGACTGTGGAAAATAACAAATGAAAGAAGAGTTAACTTCCCTGCCTCAAACTTAAATGCCACCTCTAAGGCATGGCCTTACTTTATATCATCCAAACTGATTCCCACCAATCATCTGAGTGAAGTCACGAGGGAAAGAGCCACATTAAATTATTATATTCAGCAGGGAAAGGCAATTGATATAGGAAAGATTATTTATGAGTGTATTTAGAGTTCTGCCAGAGCTGCTACTACTGCATGTATGGGATTTGCTTCCCTTTTTCATTCATTATGTGAGCAGGCTGGTGTGAGAACAGATAACTGGGAAAAGGTTCTTCAACCTCTTAAGCCTGTTACCAGTATGAATTTGAAGTTTTACGTTGAGCATTTTATTTTTGGCTGGAGAGAAGGATACTCTAGAGCTTCAGGTGCTTCTACTTTTGTTGGTTCCACATCTCGTGCTTCAACTGATCATGCATCATCAGGTCAGTTTATAGATTCAAAAATAGAACTTTTGAATAGAATAAAAGATAATATTACTTATACTGCGTATCGAGTACATAATATTGAAGGAAAGGTAGATCATATAAGTGATTATCTGCAGAAACATAGTGAGTATGAGGATAATTATCACAGTTATATGGATAGACTGATTAGAGGAGATTATAGTGATGTGTTACCTCCACATCCACACTATACCTCATATGAGCATACACATACTTGGAACGAAAAAGATAATGATGAGAATGATGATGAGGATTAGGATTGATCTTATGTTTGGACTTTTTTCTTATTTTGTATGAGTTGTGAACTTTTTATTTGCAATTTTTATTTAGAATTTTCTGTTATATTTGTGATTGAACAAACTGATGTACTTGTTGGTGAACTACTTAAGCTTTTTTATATGTTATTTGTGGAGGTTGTTTGTTTGTGTTATGTGATGAGAATGTTTACTATTTTTGTGGTAGTAAATGTGTTAGCAAATTTGTAGTATATTTTGTTCGATAGTGTAGAACTTATTACAGAAACTATTAGGAAGGTCTAGAACACTGTTAAAATCCACTATTTAATTTCATATTTAACTTTTTAATTTACTACCATATATTTTAGTTGTGGATTTCTGTTTAAGCATGTGTTAATTTGTTTTTGTTACCTCCGCTACTTTAGAAGTCTTTTGAATTTCTTTTATATAAAATATAAAGTTATTTGATTGAGTTGTTTTTACTCCTTTTATTAATTATTATACTTGCATATTTAGGATATAAAAATTTTTGCGAGCATGATACTTATAGTTTTCAAATCCTACTCGTGTATCTTGTTACTATGTTTAAATGTTTTATCATAACAAAAATTTTAAAGTTTGGGGAAATGAAAACAATTTTCAAAAATTTAAATTTTATTTGTTCTCAAATCTGATAAAAATATTTGATTTTGATTGAAAAATAATTATGTGTATGAAGTTATATTAGGGAAGTAAAATTTTGAATACAAAAATGAGTAAGAGAATTTAGTTTAAAATCAGAGTAATGATGAATAATTTAAAGTTAAAAATTTCTTAGTGAATAAATGATAAATATTTTGTACTATTTTTAGTAGGAAAAGTTGTATTTTTGGAAAAATAGAAGGATTAGACTTTTATTTTTAATACTTCAATTTTTTTATTGAAAATAATTTTCAAAACTTTTATTATATTTCTAAGTAGAAGATATAGATCTACATTATACTTTAGGAAATGAAAGGTGGAATTCAAAATAATTAAAGGCCTATCCAGATATAGTAATCCTTTCCTTTAAAAAAATGAAAAGAAAAGAAAAGTGAAAAATAGTATGTGATAAATAAGGAGAAGCTTGAGGATTAAAGGGCCTAATCAAAAATTGGTTTCACACCTGATCATTTTAGAGTATAAGATGTAAGAAAATCTTGAAGCTTATGAATATAATATAGTAAGTATAATTATTTTTTAGTAAAGATTTTTAAGTAAAGGAAACAAAATGCCTAAGCTCTATATTTTGAAAAATCTAAAAGCATTTTTAAATAATATAGAAACTCATATTATTCATAAACCTTTACCTAAGATATTTCTAAAGTTTAAATTATTCTCATTTACTAAAATTTTTTCTAAATTGGACTACTACATTTCTATAACAAAATTTTGGAAACTCCTAAAGAAACTCATTCACATAGTTTGCTTGTTTGATTTTTTTATGTGTGTCACTTGAGGACAAGTAACATTTCAAGTTTGGGGGATTTTGATACACCTAAAATATATAGTATTTATATACACATTTATACTTATTTTTTATTATATTGCACTTTAATGAAAGTTATTTTGTGTATTTTTCTTGCAGGTATGATTAAATGGATGAATGTGATGAAAGTGGTGAAAAAGGATCAAATTTGGAGCAAAATGAATAAAGGTGCAAAATTTATATGTGGCGGCTAAGCACTCAGACATGGCGCTCACGCGCAAGAGCCTCGAGGCTAACCCATACCTGGAACTTACGCACCAGGAGCATTGCGGCTAAGCGCCGAGACCCTGTGCTTACACGCAGCAGTTACTTTAAAGAAGTTAATTAATTATTAGCTTGATTTTAAAGGGGTGTTTAAGACAACCTTTGGTACAAATGTAGGAAACTTCCTATTGGCGCCAAAATTAATTTAAATCTCTTGAAAGGATGCAACTCTTGGAAAATTCATTGAATCTAGACATAATTTGAAAAGAAGACAAAGTATCCATTGAAAAATTATATAAAGAAGACTTGAAGATCAGAAATTTGTTGTTGTTGGAGGGTGTGTGGTTTATGTTTATCGTGTAGGAGAGTTCTTTTAGTATCACACCACTCCACTTCACCATTTCTACTTACTTTAGTATAGTTTTTAATAGGATTAGAAGAGAGATTTTGATTCCTTAGAGTTGGGCAACACCCTCTAAGGAAGATATAAGGAAAAGCAAAGTTTTCAAAGGAACTTCAAGAGTTTGGTGAAGAGGATTTTCAGATAAGTCTTTATCTTTGTTACTACATTTTGTTTTTAATTAAGACTTTTTGTGTTTTAACTATGATTTTTACTTTTAAACCAAGTTGTGATTGTATCTTCTCAAAGAATTCTGAGTAGTTTCTTTATCTTTTTCCTTAAAATGATGAAGTAATTATGTTATCGATGGAAGTTGTGTGAAGTATAAGAAATTAATGTTGGAAGAAGTTGTGATGATTCAAAACCTTGCACTTTATTTACTTCTTGATTTAGCCAATTAAGATGTTAATATATGTTGTGAGAACATGTAAGAATCGACATGGTATTGTCTCGGTCAACAATTGATAAGAATCGCATGAGATTATATGAGTGAGAATGTAGTCCATATGGTTGAGTGAAAATAAATAGGGAGATATAGTTTGAAGGGTGTAGAATTAGAGGACTTTAGAGTGACAGGCTAAAGCCCCCAATTTGATTTATTGTTTTATGTCTAGTTACATGATGTTAGCCCCCAGGTGGAGGGAGAAGAGGAAACTCTAGATTGAAAGTGATTCCCCTAATATTTATGTTTACATTTCATATATGAATTGATACTTCTCTTTAATGATCGCTTTCTTTACAATGAAGCCAAAAACTTATTGCCAATGTAAATAAGAGATTTAAATGATATTTTAAAATGGGATATTATGTAATTATACGTATCGTTTATCAAATAATATAAGACTTTCTGATTAAGCCCCGAGATATCGAACCCACAGGGAAAGTGATAAACAAAAGAAAATAAGAAATTTTACTTTTTACTATTTTAAAGAAAGATCTTACTCAAACTAAAGATAGTATTTTAGGAATTGAAACTTGATTTTTTTGTTAATTTTTACAATTTGAAATAAAAGTAAACAAAAACTTCAACTAAACTTTTAAAAGATGTAAGCAAATGCAAATAAAATATTTTTTTCCTTTTTTTATGATTCAGTAACAAGCTATAAAATTTTGTTGTGAAAGTATACTAAATGTGTTGTGACAAATAGGAGCAATTATATTATTTACACTTACTAGAGATGCTATAAAGAACATAGGTTAATTTATTGTTCTAAAAAATCTTGAAGACGGGTTAGGAAGGAAAGATACTAGCTCTCACTCTAGAGATTCCTCGATTCCCCCCACCTGGGGGCTAGCATCTCGTATCAAAACATAAAACAATAAACCAAATTTGGGGCTTTAGCCTGTCACTATAAAGTCTTCTAATTCTACACTCATCAAAGTATATCTCCCTATTTATTTGCACTCAATCATATGGATTACATTCTCACCCATACAACCTCATGTGATTCTTTCCAACTGTTGACTGAGACAATATCGCGCTGGATCTTACATGTTCTCGCAACATATTTTAACATCTTAATTGGTCAAATCAAAAAGTAAATAAAGTGCAAGGTTTTGAATCTTCACAACTTTTTCCAACATTGAAATCCTATACTTCACACAACATATTTCCATAACTTAATTACTTCATCACTTTAAGAAAAAAGATAAAGAAAACTATTCAGAATTTATGGAGAAAATGCAATCACAACGTGGTTTAAAAGTAGAAATCATAGTGAAAACATAAGAAGTCTTAATCAAAAACCAAATGTAATACAAAGATAAAGAATTATCTGTAAATCTTCTCCACAAAACTCTTGAAGTTCCTTTGAAAACTTTGCTTTCCCTTACAATACTATTTAGAGGTTGGCACCCAAATCTGTAGACTCCAAATCTCAATTCTACTCCTAACACAAACTATATAAAATGAAGTAAAGAGGGTGAAGTGGAGAGGTGTGTTGTACAATAACTCTCTAACCTAGAACTCACTCTTAAACACTAACCACACAACAATATTTCTGATCATCAAGTCCTCTTTTTATACTTTTTCAAAAGGTGTCTTCGTATCTTTTTAAATTGTGTCTCGATTCAACGTATCTTCCAAAAGATGCATCCATTTAAGAGTAACTTGAACTGAATTTGAAGCCAATAGGTAGTTACCCACGTTCCCACCAAGGGTGATTCAAAAACCTTTTCAAAATGGTGCCTAAATTAAAATAACTCCTCTTTTTTAATTGCCACGCGTAAGCGCGAGGTCTCAATGCTTAGCCGCGGTCCATCAGACATGTAAGCTCCAACTGTGGCGCATAGTTGTGGGGCCTTGGTGCGTAAGCGCGAATTCTGACGCTTAGCCGTCACACATCACTTTTCAATTTTTCTTCATTTTACTCCAAATTTGATCCTTTTTCCTTTTTTTCATCACAATCATCCATTTAATCATACCTATAAGAAAAACACACAAATAGCTTCCGTTAAAGTGCAATATCATCAAAAATAGGTATAAAAATGTGCATAAAACACTATGTATTTTAGGTGTATCAGAGAACTAGTATCTTTCTTGCCTGGCCCGTCTTCAAGATTACTAAAACATTAGATTAACCTATGTTCTTTATAGCATCTCTAGTAAGGGTAAAGAATATAATTGCTCTTATTTGGCACAAAACATTTTAGATACTCCCACAATAGAATTCCATGACTTGTTACTGGTTCATAGTAAGGAAAAAATACTTCCACACTATTTTGCATTTACTTTAATCTTACAAAAATTACCAAAAAGAATCGAACTTTCTTTCCTAAAATATTATCTTTAGGTTGGGTAAGATCTTTCTTAAAAAGTAAAACGTTGTTTTTTTGTTTTCTTTTTTAAAATATTTAACATTTTTCCTTATGGGTTCGATATCTCGGGGCTTAATCAAAAATTCCTATATTACTTGATAACGATAAGTATACTTGCGTAGAATTCCATTTTATAATAATAAAAATTAAAACTCTCATTTGCATTGGCAACAAGTTTTTGGCGTCATTGTAAATAAAGAGACATCATTAAGAAGAAGTATAAAGTATAAATTCATATATATATATATAGCATAAGAATCAATACCATGGATCAACGCCCTGTTGTGCATTTCGTAAGCATGTGCCTCCACATGTTCACGATATGGATTCCGGTCTCATTTGAGCTTGATACTTAGCGTGTTTGTCCATGAGATCTTCATGTCAAGTGTACACAATATTCTTCTATGCAGACACCTTGTTGACCTCATTTCTGGTGAGGTTAGATCTCTCTCCTTAGTGCTTAGGATCTAGCCATAAGTTTTCCCTTACTATTCTAGAGGACTAGAAATGGGACTCACCACTTAGAAATTCAAACACTTCTTAACTCTTCTTGAACCCCACACAGATGACCATAAACCTCCAAGCCCCTTTGGAAGGTTAAAATTCAAATGTGGAGGTTCAAGGATGAGTTCCAATAGGATCCTTTGGCCTTAGGATTACCCTGGGTAGTCTGGTCTTGGTCAGGTTAACCTGCACACACCACACTCTCACACACATTCCAAACCCTAAAACCACTCTTACCCAATTTGGCTTCCTGACTCATGTAGGAAACTCATATGGATGGACCTCAACCCCTAAGCCCCTAACTTAGAGGGTTAGGAACAACATATTAAGTGCCTAAAATGAATCTTCTCATGGCTATTGTGAGCTTAACATGGCTTCATGGCTCAACCAAAATGGTTTCATTTTACTCACATATAATCAATCTTCATTTTTCCCAAAATTTCAATTTTTGACCCCCGGCCCTGAAACTCAAAACTTCACGGTCTCCTGGGCTACAAAAAAAATCATGTCAGAGCATTGCTCTCATCAAATCGAGAAGTTTGACTGTAAACATGTCATACTTCTGAGCTACCTTTGGGCCCCTCGCGGCAAAAATAGCCGATACTTAAAAAACGCTCCGGGATTCACAAAACCTCCCACATAAATCAAAAATGACCCCGAACACTTTTGTTTGACTCCAAATTTCTTTCTAAACCACCTCGAGCCTTTAATTCAGCCTTTTGACCACTTACCCTCAAACTCTCCAAAATTACCAAAATGCCATTCATAGCTAAAAACTTTGAAAATTCCAAAAATTCCCAAAAATTCCAAAATATTCTCCACATCATTTTGTTCAACTACCACATACCCCAATTTTGTCAATTTAACCCAATTTGATAAAAAATTCCAAATTTGCCCTTAAAGCTCAAATTCGACCCTATGTCCAATACTACCAAATTGATCATCCAATTCAATTCAAAATCACTCCAAATCTTTTCTAAACTCTTCATAACATTTTCCTAAACTAAACTCTACATTCACTTAGCCCAAATTTTGACCCAAACCTAACCCAAACTCAAGCCCAAGTTCACTCCAAATTTAAAGGCCCAAAATCAAGCCCATGAGCTAAATCACTTCAATTAGCCCAAATCCACTCAAAAGCCCACATGCCAATTATCACTTCATCATACCTTTGATTAAATGATTTGCCCAAGGTTCCAAATTCATCATCAAATTATTCCAAATCAAGCATCTTGACAATTTTCACCAAAAATCCAAAATATTTCAAAATCCCAATTCATGAAAGCTCCCAAGCTAAAGGTGAGCCATGAAGGAGCCAAATGTGAGTCATGAAGCTTGTGTCAAGCCATATGTGAGCCATGTAAGCTCTCTACACATCACCAAACCTTAAATAGCAAGGGAGTAAGCCTCTTTCCTAAGCCATGTTTAAGCACTTTTAACCCTTTCCATGACACACCTTAACCCAAAATTGACACAAGTACTTAGGATGGGGACTTCTCCATTTCTTTTGGCTCACCCAAATCATCCTTTTCAGCCTAAATCAAACCATGGGAGGGTGCACCAAGACAAATCCATGCTTTAACTCAAATTGACCAAAAAATGGCCCTTACACCCCTACCACTTAAATCCATGCCTTTACACATGGCATAACCCAATTAATTGCACCAAGATCAAGCTGAATCAAGTGAGATTTTCTCATCCAAAAAGCCTTGGTGAATGAACCAAGCCAACTCCCATAGTCACCCAAAAGCTCCTCTATTTAAACTCACCTTCATGGCCAAAAAAGAAGAGATGAAAAATTTACCTTAGGGAGACCCTGCCAAATTGTTCTCAAAGCTTCTCCAAGCACTCTTAAGCTCAATCAAACAATTCCAATTGAGGCCTCACCTCTTGGACAAAGGTATTGAATTTTTCTCCTTCAATCGAGCTTATTTTAATTTTCTGTAAATATTTACATGCTTTAAGTATGTCATCACCGTATAGATGCGTGCTACTCGATAAGACTTTAATCAAGGCTTGAAGGTGGATGGTTTTAGGTGAATGACAGTTGGAGAGAGGATCAGCAGCCGTCTGATCCCGTGTGTACCAGACGGACGGCCCTGATGGAGGAGGACAGGAGCTTCGTCCGTGAACAGGCCCCCAAACAGAACCACGCCAGCGAGTAGCAGCGCGACACGTGTCCTTTGAGCGAGAAATGGATTTTCTTGACCTATTTTTGACACAAAACTTCAAAAAATCATAACTTTGCCTAGAAAACACAAAAAAAATAAAATAAAAATATTCCCTTGCTCACTAGAACGAAGAGAATAATGTGAAAGTAATTTCACATTTATTTGATGCATATTTTATTTTTAATTAATTAAATAGTGATTTCAATGTTTCAATTCTTCATGCATGTAGGAGCTTCACCATAACTTGAAATTCGGGTATGTTATTCTATGCAAATGGTGGATCTTTCCTTATTTTTCCAAAGTCAGGGAAGATCTCCATAATGAGATATCTATTTTTCAATTTTATGCATCAGTTTTGCTATAATAAATATAAAAATTATCATGCTGCTTAGAAAAATCTAGAAAAATTAGGACGTGTTTCTTTTGACTAGAAGTACAGCAGAAAATTATCACAAGATTTATTTCAATCAAACAAACTCTAATTTGGCCAAAACCTCAAAATTTAATTTTAATTAATTAGGAGTAACCACATATCAAAATCACATGAAATCAACTCTCTACTTTCACTTAGTATCAGGGGAACCTAACATAAAAATTTTAAATCAATTGGAATTAATTTGACCCATTAAATGAATTAATTAAGGGACATGACTATTTTGCACATTAAAAAATTCATAAAACCCAAAATACATTTAAAAAATTCACCAAATTAATTTTGGGAGTTCTCTGTGATCAATGAGTCCAAGAAAAATAAAATTATATTTTTCATAAAAATTTGATTTTTAATCATTTTTTAAATATTTAATAATTAAAAATTATAATAAATCACAAAAAAATATAAATTCACCAAAATGTCACATTTGGTCTCCTAATCACATGAGAGCCATCAAAATATTTTTCCTAAGTCTCTAAGTTAAGATATTAGTTTTTAAAGGCCTAGGATAATTTTTAACATTTAAAAAATGAATTTTCTTAACCTTCCACTAAAATAATTCTAATAAATCAAAGAAAAATCAAAATAAATATAAAATTTGTTTCTTTGGATTCCTTGACTACAAAGAGATTTTCTAAAAATATAAAATTAATTTTTTCACCTTTAAAATATTTTAAAATGAATTAATACTCCAGAACTTAATATAATTCTAGTAATTAAATTAAAACTCAAAAAATCCCCAACTTTGGTCCAAATGGTCCTCTGGTCAAGGGTCGCTTCCAATAAAAATTTCAAAGTTATAGGTCTCTCCTTGGTCAAGTTATTGATTTTTCATTAAAAACCCCATTTTTACATTAAAATAAATACATAAATTAAATTAAATTCAAAAAAATCACAGACAATTATAATTAAACTAAAATATTATAATTAATTTGAATCATTCTTAAAAAACAAACTCAACTACAAACAAGATGGTTAAGTTTCTTAATAACCTAACCTGCCCCTAAAGACTTTCACCCACATAACTCTTAAGTGGAACGCCAAGTGAATGTCATCTTTCTCATAAGATAATTAAAACATCTAAATTTACTGAGCAAGAGTCAAGACTCAACTAAACCCCGGTTGATCAATTCATTCGAATGATAAAATTCATTTAGACTCAAAATAATCCCATAAGCATTGAAAAGATGTTCAGGACTCGTCCTAAGCACTTTCTCAATATGATGGGGTGTTTTAGAAGAACATTTGAACTTAATTGTTCTTTGATGAAGAGAATCATCCTCAACAAAACACAAGAACCTAGACGTCATAGGAATTGACTAGCAGTAGGATTAGGATTTTGGTAGACAACCAGAACCTTCCCTTAGCTTTACCTAGGTACTTGTTGCAAATATTTAAATGCTCTGACATGTGTTTTAAGTGCAGCCGGGAATGACGAGAAGACCCTTCAGGTACACTTTTATTTTATTGCGATTTATTTACCTGCACTGTACTTTACGTCTCTTGCATGTTAAACAAGAATGTCACCCTGCATGAAAACTGAAACTTTTAGGATAGACAAAAACTGAAACGAAAACTAAATTAAAAGTCACGAAAAGATAAAATTCATCACCACAACATTCAAATATATAAAATAACTCAAAATTTAATCACAAACAGAACAACAAAACTGCAATTACAACTAAATTAAAATGTCTCATTGGATGATCGGGAATCCCTCGGATGATGTAACCCATGTGTTGCTAACGAGATTTCCCATGGTCTAAATGAAAGTGTTGAACTTATTTAGTTGAGTTTAGCAAATTCATTTGGACTAAGTGAATCCGACGAAAATAGCGGTGCTGGGATGACGGAACCGTGGGATCTTAATCGGTCCTGCTTAATCAATTTTAAGATTTGTTTTAATTAAAACATTAAGACATCTGAACCTTAAGACTTTTCTAAACCAAAAGACTTCTCTCATCTCTTGATTGCCACTTCTAAAAATGAAACTCTGCAACAACAAGGAGCTTGGAGCGCAATGGGCAGCACGGTCATCTTCATCAGCAAAACCTGAGTCTACTTCAGCAAAACCTTTCTTAAAATTAAATAACAAAGCCATATGATTTCAAGGTAGTCTGCCTAGTGCAACATAAATCATATACTTTTTTTAGGCATTTTGCATAATTGTGTTATGCAAATTAAGCCCTAACCGGTCTTAGGACTCCGAGGTAGTCGTTCGGTATGACATAAACCCTCACATCTTTAAGGCTATTTGTGTGATTATGTCATATAAATATAAGTCCTAATTAATTAAAAATGGTAGGATTGAAACATTAAATAATTCTTTCCAATTGAAGCCAAATAATAGGATAGTCGGGAAGTCACCGAAGTTCATTTCGGGTCTGTGACATCCCCTACTTCTTTTCCTTTGGATTCCTGAAATAAACTGTTCCAAATTTGAGCTAATCCCTTTTGAAATTCCAAAATCCAATCCTTTGAAACCTTAGAGTAAAACCACTGATCATTATCGAGAGTTTTCTTAAATGATTCCCGTCATTTAAGATGTAATTAACTATAGGGGCTTGCCCTTATAGGAAACTTTAAGAACCCAGGTAATATAAACCCTGCATAATTCCTTTATATTAAGCAGGGGAACTTGTCGGCTTATAAAATTTGTTCGCAGACCAAACGGATGTCATAAATCTTCTAGTTTATTTAATCGAGCCCCATCATCAAGCAGTGTGTCTATTCTTTGGGATAGATACACGGTTTGTGGTGTGGTGCTCGTTTATATAAACTATTTGGGATGTGAGATTGGTTTGATTTCATATCTTAAAATTTTCAAACTTAAAATTATTTTCAAAATCAAATGCTACTTTCCAAATTATTTAAAACTATATATACAAAAAACTTAATTTAAAATAAAACTCACCGACAACTTCTATAGGCGACCCCCTTTTTAAAACACAAACCTAAAAATATGCCGACAATTTCTGGCGACTCCGTTGGGGACTAGTTCCTCTCTCCATTTTGATCAGATGGTTTTGCTTTCATAAATCGGTAGTGAGTCCATACCCCTAGTGGACCAAATTACCATTCTTTTCGTTGGCATACCTTGCTCATTTCTGTCTTGAGTGAGTGTAGTCAACTCCTTTTGGATTCTGGAGCCACTTTTAGACACCCCTAAACAGAGAGATTTCGGAATCCTCCCACCTCCACAAAAGGCGAGGTAGACCCCTAATAGGTGTGTAAGAATAGAAGTGATCTATTGATGTTATTTCAATGTGAAGTCAACCTCCTCTAAATCTCAGATCGGATCTGATTCTTCATTCCTCTTTGGGTTTGACTTGTTGCTAACAGGTCAAACTCAAATTTCACTCTAACAACCTTCCAATAAACCATAAATAAAATAAAATTTTGTCAAAGTTTAAAACCAAAATAAAACTTCTCAAGATAGCAAGTATACAATAATAATAATTAAAAAAAGAAACACAAAAAAAATTTACATGCTTAAAGGATGCTCAGTACAAAGCAAGTTAACTTGAGTACTTTCGTTGAAACTATGAGCAAGGGACATCACTGACTTCCAAAAATTCTTCAAAAGACAGGAGACAATGTCTTCACCCAAGCTGGTCTTTTCTTTCACCTCTGGAGTAGAGTTTGTCGTCAATAGGGAGGAACTGCCTGACCTGGCAGTCATCAAGTTTGGACAAGGATTCGACAGTGTTGAAACTAAGTTCGGGAATTTGTTTGTAGAAATGATAAAACCCGAAATGAGAAAGTCCGTCGAGCCTATTGTAGAGTTCAACTTGAAAATTGTTGAAGAGCTTCCAATGCCAAAGAAGGAGTGGATTAAAAAAGACTCTTTTATTGTTGTGAAGTATGCCGCTAAAAGCGTTTGGACTTCTCTAAGGACTGCTTCAGCTCCTACTATTAGAGCCATCGTCACCACACCAACTGTTTTGTTAGACAAAGGAAAAGAGATTTTACATAAGGAAGAGTCAATCTTGGCTTACACCCTACCTTTTTCCGGACTCGAAATTGGGTCCAATTCAAAGACCGCGCAACTAATGAAAGCACAAGAAAGTAAGCACAACCAGAAAAGTTTATACGTCGACCAGCCACGACAGCCTCGCCTGCCGCAATGCCGCAGCCGAGTCAGCAGCCATCTCGGCAGAAACCATACGGACCGACAGGAAGCCTGAAGGAGTTTTTAAGTAAGGAATATCCCTTTAAGTATGAAGCAGTGGCCAAAATGTTCTGCAGCTTGAGTAAGATGGTTGATTTTCAACTACCAGAGTGCCCTTACCACCTGATGATTGGACACAAGATAGAAGACTGCTTCACTTTCAAGAACTAGCTCGAGTATAACCTCGGTCGTGGGAACATAGCAATCCCGAAGGAATATTTAAAAGAACCTGAAAAAGGTTCTGTGAATATGATTTCGGATGTTTCGCTTGGCTTCTATACAATGACGCCAGTGCTCGAGGGGATAAATGATGTTCCTCAAAAGTCTCCGGTTGACCTAAGAATTCTCAAAGGAAGTTCGATTAAGTTCGCCATATAGAAGCTCCGAGTTGACATTGCACAACTATTTGAAGATAAGAAAGAAGATCTCGAAAATGGAGATTACAGCCTACCATATTACAGGGAAGGTGGTTTTACAGAAATCAACGTCATCGAGACGGAGGCCACACCATCCTCGTGCGATGCTCCTTTACCCACTAAGGAGAACACCACGGATGATTTTCAAATGACCATTCAACAGTGAGATGAGCAGATAGGTTAAATGAAGAAACAACTGGAGGAAATAACGATCGTCATGGCTACAATACAAGGGCAGTCTCAGTCATTACCAATAGCAGCTTTGGAGGCAAACCAACCAAAAATTGTTCACATTACAGATCAAAGAAAAGAGTCCACCTCCGACAAACAATTGAAGAATGATCTAGTTCAGAGTCTGATGCTGGAGAGTGACATTAAATAAATGGTGGAACAACAGGTGAAAGAAGCCCTAGTCCAATCAGAAATGGAGGAATCAGTTTCAAAGGGAAGACCTTACCCAGAAGAGTTTGATACTGTTCAGTACCCCAGAGGTTTCGTATCACCATTGTTTAAAAATTTTGACGAAACTGGAAATCCCCGACAGCATGTTGCACACTTCCGAGCAAGCTGCTGCAAAGCGGGGGGTAGCGAAGCACTTTTGTTCTGCCAATTTGTGAATAGCCTCACTGGAGCTGCCTTTGATTGGTATGCAGAGTTGTCAAATGGTTGCTAAAGACATTTACGGAAATGGAAAATCTTTTTATCAAACGGTTTGCTGGAGCTCAGCACCACATCACCGCCGGTGATCTTGTGGTAGAGAAACAGAAACCAGATGAAACCTTTGGTGGAATACATCCTGCGTTGGAGAAATCTCAGCATGAGATGCAAGCCACAGTTGCAAGAGCAGCACGAAGTTGAAATCCTTCTAAAGAACATTCACGGTCCAGTTGGTCTCTTGCTCAAGGGATTCACAATCAAGACATTCGAGAAGTTACTTAATAAAGCCTAAGGACTTCAGAAAGAAGCTAAACAACTTGGTTTTCTTAGAAAAGCCAACGAGCTAGAGCCAACGAAGCTATTCGAGAAGGAATCTGAGATAGTTGTTGTGGTTAATAGGGGAAAGCGACACTTGCAAGTACAGGCCGAACAACATCAGCGGACCTTCCAACGTCCTAGGCAGAACGCTCAACAATCCTTTCAGCAAAGACTCTACCAGACGAATGAAAGACAAGTTCCAACAATGGTTGCTCAAAAAAACAAGGTGTACTCTTTTAAAGATGAAGCAGCAAGAAAGATGTTCCGCAATCTAATCAAGAACCCTGGATTCCGGTTACCTAAGCCAAAAAGATCTGATGAAATCAACAAGAAAAAACATCCAAGATACTGTCCGTACCACAGGTTTGTTGGACACACCCTAGAAGAGTGTTGCAATTTCAAAGACTAGCTGGAAGAGAATTTCAAGAATGGGAACGTAACAATCCCGGAAGAGTATTTGAAAAGAACATGAAAAAGGTTTTATCAATATGATTTAGGTCGATCTGTTTGTTCTAGCTGACTCCTACATAATTAGCAACAAAGAAAACACTTCTTGACTACCGTTGTACTACTTCTACCAATGTAAAGGGAAATTTGCAGGATTGATGTTGATCTGTCACATCCCTCCCACCGCTATGAATGAAAATGAACAAAAAAAGTTTTTTTGTTCAGAATTGTTCGATATTTGGAAAGCTCAAAGTTAGATATTTTGATAAGACAGTAACTTCAGAAAGAATAAAATTTATGCCCTAATAACTGAGTCATTCACTTTAAGGAATTCAGACTGAGTCCTAAGTAAATTTTGAAATGAAGCAGTGTGCTTGAAATACGAGTAATTGATCCGGGATATCAAGGGTCTTTTAATTTTCTGTCATGTGACTGGGTCCAGACTTTTGGATGAGTTATAATATCATAAGATTCATGTTAAGAAACCATTTCAGATTTATTAATTAGGGGAGTTTCGACATTCAAAATCTTTAACAAAATATGTCTTACCAGATACAGTAATTCTCAGAAAACAAAAGGAGCAAAAAAAAGAAAAAAAGAGAGGAAAACTTTTCTGTGAAGATTCAACTGAGGAGAAGCTTGAGGTGAGCACAAAATCAAAAATTGGTGTCCCAATCTAGACATTCAAAATCTTTAACATGTGCTCCACTAGATATAGTAATCCTCAATAGAAAAAAAAAGAAAACAAAAGAGAAAAGCTCAAAAAAAAGGAAATAAAAAGACTCCCTGAGAAGAAGCTTAAGGCAAGCATATAATCAAAAATTGGTGTCTTAATCCTCCCCCGATTAATAAAACTTGAAAGACCACCTTAAGAAGTTTCCTCTGATATTATGATTTAAAGAGAGTCAAGTGATTTTATGTCTTTTGGTCGGTCATTAATTGACTCAGAAATATCTTTGGACAGTGAAAAACATTTCAATCACATTAGCAAAACTTTTGAAATCTGCTTAGGCTTAGAAGGAAAGAATTAAAGAAATGGGCTATGTTATTAGTATTTAATGGAAATTCAAACCTGAAGTCATGCCTTTTAATACCAGAGGATACAAATCCAACATCAATTCAAACGGCGTCAGGGCAACTTCACAAAGACAGCCTGAACAATCCTCCTAAATCAACGGTAAAGAGTGACGACTGTTATAAACGAAGCTAGGAAGTTCATGTTCCTTTAGCTGTGGTGTCTGTAGAAATAGCACATCTTTGTAGGTACTTGAAAGGATATAATTCCAATAGTACCTCGAAGACTAGGTCATTTTCTACAAATGTCTTCGGTCAGTGGACGATACCTCGAGGAAAACTGCGCATTGTGATGTTTCAAAGACAACCTCGTTCTACGAAGCACAGATGTCGCACTTGCTTATGGCTGGGTCCAAACCCTAACTAAAAAAAAATAAAAATAGAAAAAATGAAAAATCATGAAACATAAATGAATAAAATAAAACTTCAAAAAAATTCAACAATAATTTCTCCAACGAATGACAACAAATAAATAAATAAAATGAAAACAAAAAAAAAATCGAATAAGATAATGAAACAAACTTCAAATCAAAACGAAACTTCAAATCAAAATAAAATCCGAAATCAAATTGAAATTTAAATCAAAACGAACTCAAATCATCGGAAAAAAAGAATATCAAAATTAAAAAATAAACCTCAAATCTGAATCTCCAATCTGTACTTTCAAATCCAATCTTAATTTGAATCTCAAATCAAATCCCAATCAAATTCAAATTCAAAATTTCCAAATCTAAATTCCAATCCCTTCAATTCTCTCCATTATCTGAGATAGGAGCGGTTGATTCCATTGACACGGAGCCACGAGGTTTTTGATTTGGTTCTGATGGCGAGGAATCGTATCTAATCCGAACCAGTAACTTTTCAATCAACTCTTTCGAATGGGATATGTAGCATCCACATATTCCCTCCTAATTTTTTTCTTTCCACAAAAATATTTTACAACTTTCATGAAATTCTCAAACACCAAAATTCTACACTTTTTCAAATCGACACTACAAATCTTTGCAAATCAATCGCGAAATCAAAATCAAATTTTAGAGGTTGAGGATCTCAGAATGCGTACCGCATTGCTTTAGGTTCTTTCCCTATCACAATGGTTCAAATCAAATATCAAATTTTAGAGGTTGAGGATTTTACATCCGATACCACATTGCTTTAGGTTTTTTCCCTAAACCCTAAACATCTGATACCACATTGCTTTAGGTTTTTTCCCTATCGCAATGATACAAATTGAAAATCAAATTTTAGAGGTTGAGGATCTCATAATCCGATAGCTCATTGCTTTAGAATCTTTCCTTATTGCAATGGTTCACTCTCAGAAATTCAAATTTCAGAGGTGGAGGATCCCAACATCCGACACCGCATTGCTCTGCAATGATCTCATATCAAATTTTAGAGGCTGAGGATTTTATATCTGATACCACATTGCTTTAGGTTCTTTCCCTATCGCAATGGTTCAAATCAAAATTTTAAATTTTAGAGGTTGATGATTTTACATCCGATACCGCATTGCTTTAGGTTCTTTCCTTATCGCAATGGTTCAAATCGAAAATCAAATTTTAGAGGTTGATGATTTTACATCTGATATCGCATTACTTTAGGTTCTTTCCCTATCGCAATGGTTCAAATCAAAATCAAATTTTAGAGGTTGAGGATCCCAGCATCCGATACCGCATTTCTTTAGGATCTTTCCCTATCGCAATGGTTCAAATCAAAAATTAAATTTTAGAGGTTGAGGATTTTACATCCGATACCGCATTGCTTTAGGTTCTTTCCCTATCACAATGGTTCAAATCAAAATCAAATTTTAGAGGTTGAGGATCCCAGCATTCGGATACTGCATTGCTTTAAGATCATTTCCTATCGCAATGGTTCAAGTTAAATTTCTCATCATAAAACATCAATTCTCGAGGCTGGAGCTAAACTTCTAGTTCTCATTTCAATTCTGAGGCTAGAGCCGAACTCCCATCTCTCATTCCAATTCGATCAATTCATCTTACCAAATTCAAACTTTTCTCGCGAACATTCGAAGTATGAATTATTTGAAACCTCAAATTCAGATTCAAAATCAACATTTTCAACATAAATGAAATCACACATAAACTAAACTAAAATTCCAAACTTCAAATTCAAAACAAAATTTCAAACTTCAAATTCCAAAATCCAAATCTTTAACTCAAATCTTAAAAATTTCAATCTTAAGCTCTACATCAAATCAGACTGTGTCCCCTTTCAGAATGTGGAATTTTAAATTCTTTGCTTCATTTTGAAGGATTTCACATTTCCTCCCCAGCGAAACTTCGGTAGACTTCCATAGTGAAAATCCACCAAATACTCCCCAACGAGAACTTTCTTCGCTCCCTCTGTTTATTCTGAGAGAGTTGTTTTTGATATTTGTGTTGGTTCAATTGATCTCTTCGGCCAATGCCAATACGCGCGGTGTGCTCCTTTAGCACACCACACCTATTGGGGGTCCATTTATTGACCTCATTTTTGGTGAGGTTTGATCTCTCTCTCCTTAGTGCTTAGGATCTAGCCATAAGTATTCCCTTTGACTATTCTAGAGGACTAGAAATGGGACCCACCACTTAGAAATTCAAACACTTCTTAACTCTTCTTGAACCCCACACAGATGACCATAAACCTCCAAGCCCCTTTGGAAGGTTAAAAGTCAAATGTGGAGGTTCAAGGATGAGTTCCAATAGGATTCTTTGGCCTTAGGATTAGCCCGTGTAGTCTGGTCTTGGTCAGGTTATCCTGCACACACCACACTCTCACACACATTCCAAACCCTAAAACCACTCTTACCCAATTTAGCTTCCTGACTCATGTAGGAAACTCATATGGATGGACCTCAACCCCTAAGCCCCTGACTTAGAGGGTTAGGAACAACATATTAAGTGCCTAAAATGAATCTTCTCATGGCTATTGTGAGCTTAACATGGCTCATGGCTCAACCAAATTGGTTTCATTTTACTCACATATAATCAACCTTCATTTATCCCAAAATTTCAATTTTTGACCCCCGGCCCTGAAACTCAAAACTTCACGGTCTCCTGGGCTCCAAAAAAAATCATGCCAGAGCGTTGCTCTCGTCAAATCGAGAAGTTTGACTGTAAACATGCCATACTTCTGAGCTACCTTTGGGCCTCTCGCGACCAAAATAGCTGATACTTAAAAAACGCTCCGGGATTCATAAAACCTTCCACATAAATCAAAAATGACCCCGGACAGTTTTGTTTGACTCCAAATTTATTTCTAAACCACCTCGAGCCTTTAATTCAGCCGTTTGACCACTTACCCCCAAACTCTCCAAAATTACCAAAATGCCCTTCATACCTAAAAATTTTGAAAATTCCAAAAAGTCCCAAAAATTCCCAAAAATTCCAAAATATTCTCCACATCATTTTGTTCAACTACCACATACCCAAATTTTGTCAATTTAACCCAATTTGATCAAAAATTCCAAACTTGCCCTTAAAGCTCAAAATCGACCCTATGTCCAAATCTACCAAATTGATAATCCAATTCAATTCAAAATCACTCCAAATCTTTTCCAAACTCTTCATAACATTTTCCTAAACCAAACTCTACATTCACTTAGCCCAAATTTTGACCCAAACCTAACCCAAACTCAAGCCCAAGTTCACCGCAAATTTAAAGGCCCAAAATCAAGCCCATGAGCTAAATCACTTCAATTAGCCCAAATCCACTCAAAAGCCCACATGCCAATTATCATTTCATCATCCCTTTGATTAAATGATTTGCCTAAGGTTCCAAATTCATCATCAAATTATTCCAAATCAAGCATCTTGACAATTTTCACCAAAAATACAAAATATTTCAAAATCACCTTTCATGAAAGATCCCAAGCCAAAGGTGAGCCATGGACGAGCCAAATGTGAGCCATGAAGCTTGTGTCAAGCCAGATGTGAGCCATGTAAGCTCTTTACACATCACCAAACCTTAAATAGCAAGGGAGTAAGCCTCTTTCCTAAGCCATGTTTAAGCACTTTTAACCCTTTCCATGACACACCTTAACCCAAAATTGACACAAGTACTTGGGATGGGGACTTTTCCATTTCTTTTGGCTGACCCAAATTATCCTTTTCAGCCCAAATTAAACCATGGGAGGGTGCACCAAGCCAAATCCATACTTTAACTCAAATTGACCAAAAAATGGCCCTTACACCCCTACCACTTAAATCCATGTCTTTACACATGGCATAACCCAATTGATTGCACCAAGATCAAGCTGAATCAAGTGAGCTTTTCTCATCCAAAAAGCCTTGGTGAATGAATCAAGCCAACCCCCATAGTCACCCATAAGCTCCTCTATTTAAACTCACCTCTCATGGCCAAAAAAGAAGAGATGAAAAATTTACCTTGGGGAGACCCTGCCAAATTGTTCTCAAAGCTTCTCCAAGCACTCCTAAGCTCAATCAAACTATTTCCAATTGAGGCCTCACCTCTTGGACAAAGGTATTGAATTTTTCTCCTTCAATTGAGCTTATTTTAATTTTCTGTAAATATTCACATGCTTTAAGTATGTCATCACCGTATAGATGTGTGCTACTCGATTAGACGATCATTTAAAAAAAAGTTCACTCAATTTCGTTGAGAAACGAGTGAGATATCAAGGTTTGAAGGTGGACGGTCTTAGGTGAATGGCAGTTGGAGAGAGGAGCAGCAGCCGTCTGATCCCATGTGTATCAGACGGATGGCACTGACGGAGGAGGACAGGAGCTTCGTCCGTGAACAGGCCCCCAAACAGAACCACGCCAGCGAGTAGCAGCGCGACACGTGTCCATTGAGCAGGAAATGGATTTTTTTAATCTATTTTTGACACAACTTCAAAAAATGATAACTTTTCCTAGAAAACTCAAAAAAATAAAATAAAAATATCGTCTTGCTCACTGGAACAAGGAGAAAATTGTGAAAGTAATTTCACATTTATTTGATGCATATTTTATTTTTAATTAATTAAATAGAGTTTTCAATGTTTCAATTCTTCATGCATGTATGAGCTTCACCATAACTTGAAATTTTGGTATGTTATTCTATGCATAATGGTGGATCTTTCTTGATTTTTCCAAAGTTAGGGAAGATCTCCATAATGAGATATCTATTTTTCAATTTTATGCATCAGTTTTGCTATAATAAATATAAAAATTATCATGTTGCTTAGAAAAATCTAGAAAAATTAGGATGTGTTTCTTTTGACTAGAGGTACAGCAGAAAATTATCACATGATTTATTTCAATCAAACAAACTCTAATTTGGCCAAAACCTCAAAATTTAATTTTAATTAATTAGGAGTAACCACAAATCAAAATCACATGAAATCAACTCTCCACTTTCACTTAGTATCAGGGGAACCTCACATAAAAATTTCAAATCAATTGGAATTAATTTGACCCATTAAATGAATTAATTAAGGGACATGACTATTTTGCACATTAAAAAATTCATAAAACCCAAAATACATTTCAAAAATTCACCAAATTAATTTTGGGAGTTCTCTGTGATCAAATGAGTCCAAGAAAAATAAAATTATATTTTTCATAAAAATTTGATTTTTAATCATTTTTTAAATATTTAATAATTAAAAATTATAAAAAATCACAAAAAATATAAATTCACCAAAATGTAACATTTGATCTCCTAATCACATGGGAACCGTCAAAATATTTTTCCTAAGTCTCTAAGTTAAGATATTAGTTTTTAAAGGCCTAGGATAATTTTTAACATTTAAAAAATGAATTTTCTTAACCTTCCACTGAAATAATTCTAATAAATCAAAGAAAAATCAAAAAAATATAAAATTTGTTTCTTTGGATTCCTTGACTATAGAGAGAGTTTCTTAAAATATAAAATTAATTTTTCTACCTTTAAAATATTTAAAATCAATTAATACTTCAGAACTTAATATAATTCTAGTAATTAAATTAAAATTCAAAAAATCCCTAACTTTGGTCCAAATGGTCCTCTAGTCAAGGGTCACTTCCAATAAAAATTTCAAAGTCATAGGTCTCTCCTTGGTCAAGTTATTGATTTTTCATTAAAAACCCTATTTTTGCATTAAAATAAATATATAAATTAAATTAAATTCAGAAAAATCAAATTTTCTCCTCTGATATTTTAATTGACCCATGAGTAGGGTGACATAAAAATTTCAAAGTCATTTGAGTTATATTTCATGAATTATGAAGTGAACAAGCCTAAGGGGCAAAATGGTAATTATTGAAATTTAACCTTAATTAATATTTAGGCTTAATTATGGGTAATGGGTAATAAACGTTCCTAATTAATCTCCTTAGATGATTGAAACATGAGGAATTAAAGGGTAGGAACTCATTTATCACTTTTCCAACATAAACAAAATGATTATAATTCTTAAATTATTATAAATTTGAAGTTAATTAAAAGAGAATGTATTAAGTGAAGGGATTAATCTTGGAAGATATTAATTTATTAATTTTAACCCCTAATTAATGATAGAAATCAAATACCACTTAATATTAATTTAATAACTCATTAATGAAAATTAAGATAAATTAAATAATCAAATTAAAATAATTTATATGATAAATTAAATAGCCAAATTAAAACAATTTCTAAGATAATTTAATAAAAAATAATATTGTTAATTAAATTAAAAATAATTTTAAAATGACATAATTAATAAAAAACAATTTACATTAAACATTATTAAATTAAAACAATTTTAAAATAATTTAATCAACTTTAAATCAAAATTAAATTAATGCAACTAAGTTAAAATCAACTTCAAATCAATGTAATTAAATTAAATATGACTAAAATTAAAGTTAAAACAATTTTAAAATAACTAAGTCAACTTTTGAAATTACACAATCAAATTGAAATAACATAAGACAATTATAATTAAACTAAAATATTATAATTAATTTGAATCATTCTTAAAAAACAAACTCAACTTCAAACAAGATGGTTAAGTTTCTTAATAACCTAACCTGCCCTAAAAACTTTCACCCGTATAACTCTTAAGTGAAACACCAAGTGAATGTCATCTTTCTCATAAGATAATTAAAACATCTAAATTCACTGAGCAATAGTCAAGACTCAACTAAACCCCGGATGATCAATTCATTCGAATGATAAAATTCATTTAGACTCAAAATAATCCCATAAGCATTGAAAAGATGTTCAGGACTCGTCCTAAGCACTTTCTCAATATGATGGGGTGTTTTAGAAGAACAATTGAACTTAATTGTTCTTTGATGAAGAGAATCATCCTCAACAAAACACAAGAACCTAGACGTCATAGGAATTGACTAGCAGTAGGATTAAGATTTTGGTAGACAACCAGAACCTTCCCTTAGCTTTACCTAGGTACTTGTTGCAAATATTTAAATGCTCTGACATGTGTTTTAAGTGCAGCCGGTAATGACGAGAAGACCCTCCAGTACACTTTTATTTTATTGCGATTTATTCATCTGCACTGTAATTTACGTCTCTTGCATGTTAAACAAGAATATCACCCTGCATGAAAACTGAAACTTTTAGGATAGCCACAAAACTGAAACCGAAAACTAAATTAAAAGTCACGAAAAGATAAAATTCACCGCCTCAACATTCAAAAATATAAAACAACTCAAAATTTAATCACAAACAAAATAACAAAACTGCAATTACAACTAAATTAAAACGTCTCGTTGTATGATCGGGAATCCCTCGGATGATGTAACCCACGTGTTGCTAACGAGATTTCTCACGGTCTAAATGAAAGTGTGGAACTTATTCAGTTGAGTTTAGCAAATTCATTAGGACTAAGTGAATCCGACGAAAATAACGGTCTTTGGGATGACGGAACCGCGGGATCTTAATTGGTCCTGCTTAATCAACTTTAAGATTTGTTTTAATTAAAACATTAAGACATCTGAACCTTAAGACTTTTCTAAACCAAAACACTTCTCTCAACTCTTGATTGCCACTTCTAAAACTGAACCTCTGCAACAACAAGGAGCTTGGAGCACAATGGGTAGCACGGCCATCTTCATCAGCAAAACCTGAGTCTACTTCAGCAAAACCTTTCATGCCCTGGCTATAGTTTCGTTTGCATGTGCCCTAGCCAAGCATCACTTTGATTGTGGTATTTGTGTGTTTACTAAGTTTGAGATATGTGCACTAGTATATTAGGGGTAGTTTTCTTGTAGAAAGTCATGCCTAAAATACACACACATATATCAGGGAGGAGCAAGTAATGATTTTAATGCTAACTCTTTTTTGTTGGTGCTACTAAGCTTCTCCCACTAGGCATGACTCATAGGTGTTGTGGGAGATAACCCGTACTAACTTTTCTGCAGGTTGAGTCATTTTTTTATCTTGTATTTCATATAGTCCTTAGGATCGAGTCTATATCAGAAATATGATACGGGCATGGGCTCTAGGGCACATGATGCATTGAGCCACGTAACGAGAGACCATGAGCAGCAAGCTCGTGTCATATACCTTAAGTCCAAATTCATATTCTTGTATAGAACTACAACCGGGCATGCATATGCAGAGTCCAACTGCCTTTCATGCTTTCTTAAGATGCATTGTCGACCCAGAGGCACCGTCATGTTCTTTATTTTATTGGTATTCCTTTACTTTATGCTATGTGCTTGAAATTAGCTTTTCCCTTTTTATGTGTGGTTTGTTTGAGATTAATCACGAAATGTAATTTATGCTCTTTAAGACCCAACATTTTAAATCCTTTAAAAATCTTAATAAATTTTAAGGATAATTAAAATATTGGGATTAAAATATCCCAACATTTTAGAACTGCACTTTACTTTCTTGCATGGCCTTTGGGCCGCTTTTAAAATGGGTCACCTTACATGGGCAGAACCAAGTCATGCTAATAGAGCCTCAGAAATCTAATGATTTTTCTAGATAATTGCATTGCATATTGCATGTCCCGAGGAGTCCCCACGCTCCTCCAAATTGACTGGTCCAACATAAATTACCTTAGATGGTTGTCTAAAATGCCTAAGTCATTAAGAGACTCCTAGACCTAGATGGGGTGCAAGAACTTTTGTGAGAGTGCTCTAGCTTGCTAAGCTGGGCTTTTCTTTCCTTTCTTGAAGGAAGTTTTCCACTTATGTTTGGAAAGTTCAAGCTCCACTTCTATGAAATTCTACCTTTAGAATATAAGATTAGAGTATTTCTCTCTTGACTTTAGTGCTACCAAGATTCCTTTAGACGATGCAATTCATAGATTGTTGGCAAAGGAACCTTTGGTCGAGTTAGGTCGGCTCGACTATCTTCTCGATCAAGTAGATTTGGGGTTTGAGTAGCTCGGGATGAAGGATCCATGGTATCATAACCTGGTTATCTCTACCCAATTAGGATTGCTCTCTCCTCTCCTTTGTTTACCCCGTTGAGCCCTGTCATTCCATAGGCCTGGCGAGTGATCCACCTTAGAATTACCTATTTTTTATGAATATTTGTACCCATTTTTAATGATATTATGCTTTAATGAGAGGTATTTTGTGTGTTTTTTGTTGCAGGTGCATGAAAAAGAGTTTAAGAGCAAAAAGAAGTAAAAATACATCAAAAAAGAGAAAAATGGGCCTTACCAAAGAAAATTGACAAAACCAGCTGAACAGGTGCCTAGGCGTCAGATGAAAAATCGGACTGGCGCCGAGGTGTGATAGTTTTGGCGCCTAGGCGCCATAGTTGTTTTCTAGAAGATTTATTTAATGAAGCTGAATTTTGAAGAGATGCCTGAAGCAACCCTTGGTCATTTTCAAAGATCTATAAATAGTGATTAATTCTAAACTTCTAGAGAGAGTGTTAGGGAGTGTTGGAGATAGTTAGATTCAGTTTTAGAGTGTGAGGCACCCATATAGAGTGGGCGGCTTCCTTGGTGAGTCTTTGTGATTTCTGAAGTTTTGTGAGTCCTGTAAGAGTGCATTAGAGTCATAGAAGTCAGAGAACAACAAAGGAATACTTTGGGAAATATTCTAGATAAGTATTTGTATATTTTTCTTTAAGTGTTGTGCTTTAAATTTGAGTTTTATAAATATGTTTTGTTTTGTTATCCCTATGTATTTTGAGTATTTTTCTTTTATTATCCTTGCAATATGAAGTAACCAAGTATTGGTTTGGATTTCATTAGAATTTCTTTTTATTCCACAAATTCATGATGATATTTTCACCGGTCTTTCATTTACTTTACAAATTGGCCACTTGTATTGTTAAATTTGTTGAGAAATTTATAGACCCAAGAGGGCTAATACTTCTGTAACTAGTGAGTATCACATTTCACTTTGGAAAGAGCCATGCAATCATCCGAGGGGGAGTGCAAATAGATAGGGAGATAAGATTTGATGAGCGTAGAATTGATGTTTCTAGGATGATATACTAGATTCTTTTATCCATTTGGTCTAAGGGTCACTGATAGGTCCTATAGAGAGGGTATAATGGCTAATCTAGAAGTGAGAGACTAGAATCTACCCAGCATTACTACACATGCCGACACCAACTTTAGATTAGCTAATGTTCTTTACACATCAAAAGAAGTAAAGAATAAGTATGCTCCTATTGGTCATAATATCATAGTTAAACTTCTAAACAATTAAAATTCTACACTGATTATGAATTATTTGCAATGAGAAAGTCTCTTTATATATATATATATATATATATATATATATATATATATATATATATATATATATATATATATATATATATATATATATAACTTGAATTTTCTAATTACTTGTATTTACTTTTACTTGCATTTCTAGGAAGTAGTAAACTTTATTTCTTTGCTTGAACTATTTTAGATATTTTCTGTAGTCTTAAGTAAAGTTGTCCTAAAGTTAAATTCCTGATATTTGTTTCTTTTCCTTTCACCTCCCTATGGAATCGATACTGGGGTTTTTAAAGAAAACTCTATATTACTTGAAATGATATGTTTACTTGTGTAGTACCTCTAGTGAGAAAACTATTAATCTAAATTTTATAATATTGCATTTGTTCTCACTAGCAGCTAAATATAAATTGGATCAAATTTTTAGTATATTTATGAACATAAATATATGTGTAATTGCGGGTCGAGTCAAATTTTTGGCGCCTTTATTGGGGACTTGTCTTGAATTAGTTTGTAGCACTAGGGTTGCATCAAGTTTTTGGTGTCGTCGCCTGGGAGCAAAAATGAATTAAAAGGAAGTTTCTCTTTGGAAGATTTTGACTTAGAAATTTTATTTGAACTATAGAATTACTAAAAACTAGTTTTAAATTTTTGAAAATAATGAAAACATAAAAAAATTTGTAAAAATTAAAAAATAAATAAAATTATATATATATATATATATATATATATATATATATATATATATATATATATATTGTTTAGATATTTTATTTTTTAAATTTTACCTGTTGCATGCGAAGTATAGGATCTGAAGGTTTGGTACCCTACGATTCTGAATTAGAACTAACTATAAGAAGAATTTGAAAGCAAAAACAACTTCACAATTTTCAAGAAATGGCAAACACATCACAAAATAACACTGAGATATTAACTACTGAAGATGAACATCAAAATTTACAAAAATCTTTAAGGGATTATGCAAACCCTACAGCAAATGAAATTCACTTAGGTATTCAAACTTCTGTTGTAGCATCCAACTCATTTGAACTTAAACCTATAATAATACAAATGATGTAAAACAATCAGCTTGGGGGAACACCATCTGAGGATCCAAATTTACATCATGCAATTTTTCTAGAACTTTTTGCTAAATTCAAATATGATGGTGTATCAAACGACGTTTTTAGACTTAAAATTTTTCTTTTTACTTATAGGATAAAGCTAAGATGTGGTTAAACTTGTTAGAACCTGGGTCTATAAGAACTTGGAGAGATTTAGCACAAAAAATTTCTGGCTAAATACTTTCCTTCTTCAAAAATTACTAAGCTAAGAAATGATATTACATCTTTTAATCAGTATGAAGGGGAGTCGATTTATGAAGCTTGGGAACAATTTAAGGAACTCATTAGAAAGTGTTCACATCATGCTTTACCTAATTGGTTAATTATTCAAACATTTTGTAATGGGTTAATAGGATCCCTTATGTCTATAAATGATGCTACTGCTTGAGGATCTTTAATGTCAAAACCATTTGATGAAGCTTATGCCTTAATTGAAGAAATGGCTACTAATAATTTTCAATGGCTCTCAGAAAAGGTAAATCCTAAGAGATTAGCTAGTTCATGATAATGTGTTATATCTATCCTGACATCTTAAGTTGTTGTAATATCTAGGAAGTTAGATAATTTTGCAATGGATTTTTCTCAAACACCTCAAATGAGTGAGGAAATTTATTAGGAAAATTGAATGATTCTCAATCATTAGGAACTTTGCATGCAATTACTTATAAACCCAATAACTCATATTCTAATTTTTATAACTGAGGTTGGAAAAACCACCCCAAATTTAACTGGAATAATAACTCTGGTGGTGGAAATCAGCAATAGGGGAAAAATCAAGCAAACACAACAGGAAACCGGAACAACCAAGGTAGTTCTAACTATCGACCATCTTATCCTCCTGGTTTTAATAACCAAAAAATTAAGGAAAAGAAGTTTTAAATAGAAGTAGTTTTACAAATGGGTAATCAATTGCAAATTCAAGGTGCTGCTATAAGAAACATTTAGAATCAACTGGAAAAAATTTCTACCTCAAGGAACACATCCTAATAATGTTAAGATAAATCCTAAAGACAAAAGTAAAGAAGAAGAGCAAATTAAAGTTGTTCAACTTATGAGTGGAAAGGAATTAAAAGTTGGAATTCAAAAAGAGCTTGACGTTGAGAGAGAAATTGAAAATTGAAAAACCTAAAGATAATATTTCTAATGATAAAGAACAACTTGTCTCTCCAACTAAAAATGATTTAGATCGACCACCACCTCCTTTTCCTCAAATAAGTAGACAAAAAAAGCTTGATCAAAAAATTTCAAAATTTTTTGAGATATTTAAAAATCTTACAATCAACATTATGATTGTAGAAGCTTTGGAGCAAATGCAGTTTTATGCCAAATTTATGAAATAAATATTAAACAAGTAGAGGAAGTTTGAAGCTTATGAGACTGTTGTACTTAGTGAAAATGTAGTGCAATAATTTAAAAGAAGCTTCCTCAAAAGCTTAAAGACCTTGGTATTTTTACTATACCCTGTGCAACTGGAGAAAAATTTTATGGAAAAGCCTTATATGATTTAGGATCTAGCATTAATCTCATGCTTTTATCCATATTTAGAAGGTTAGAACTATGAGAGATTTCTCCCATTATGGTAACCCTTCAGTTAGTTGATAGATCTATCACTTATCCTAAAGGGGTTATAGAAGATGTACCAGTTAAAGTGGATAAATTTATCTTCCCTGCGGATTTTATAGTGCTAAACATGGAAGAAGATAAATAAATTCCTATTATTTTAGGTAGGCATTGCCTTGCAATTAGACGTGCTATGATTAATGTGCAGAAAGGAGAGTTAACCATGAAAGTTAATGACAAGGAAGTAACATTTTATGTTCTGAAGTCAATAAGGTATCCTGTTAATAAAAAAGATAGTAAATGTTATAGGATGTATATTATTGATTATATGATTGCTAAACATTGTCAAGAAAGATGTGAAGTTATTTTTGAGTAAAATGAAGAAGTTATATTAGATCAAGAAGAATTAGAAAGTGAAACTGAAGTATGTTTGAAGAAAAATCATTAGAGATAAATGCTGAGGATGCTAATTATGTTCAAGAAAATTTTGAGATTTTGGATACTACTAAAAATAGTAAATCTTTAATCCCTTCAATTTAAAGACCTCTAGAACTTGAGAGGAAAGTACTTCCTATACATTTAAAGTATGCATTTTTAGGAAGTTCATCAACTTTACCTGTGATAATATACTTAGATTTAACAAAAGATCGGGAAGAAAAATTATTGGAGACATTGCGAAATTATAAGAAAACTTTTGGATGGGCATTAACTCATATTAAAACAATCCATATGTAAGAAATTTTAATGGAAGATAATCATAAACTTAGGGTTGATCCTAAAAGAAGGTTAAATCTAATAATGAATGAAGTGGTGAAAAAAGAAATTTTAAAGTGGTTAGATGCGGGAATTTTATCCTATTTCAGATAGTGCATGGGTTAGTCCTATTCAATGTGTTCTGAAGAAAGGAGGAGTAAAGGTAGTCGTTACAGAAATAAATGAATTAAAACCAACAAGGTAAGTAATTGGATGACAAATTTGTATTGATTATAGAAAATTAAACCTCACCACTAGAAAGGATCACTTTCTTTTATCTTTCTTGGATCAAATGTTGAATAGACTAGTTGGGCATCATTATTTCTGATTTTTGGATGAATATTCTAGTTACCATCAATACCTATTGCTCTATAAGATCAAGAAATAACTAAGTTTACAAGTCCTTATGGGACTTTTGCTTTTATGAGAATGTCTTTTGGTTTATGTAATGCACCTACAACTTTCTAAAGGTGTATGATGTCTATTTTCTATGACCTAATTGAGAAAGGAATTAAAGTTTTTATGGATGATTTCTCAATTTTTGAAACCTCTTTTGATTCATGTTTAGATCATTTAACAAAGGTTTTAAAACGTTGTGAAGAAACAAATTTAGTTCTCAATTGGGAAAGTTGTCAACTTATGGTCATAGGAGAGATTGTGTTGAGACAGAAAATTTTTGAAAATGTCATGGAAGTTGATTCAGCAAAAAATCAACTTATTGTTGAATTACAACCACCTACTTCAGTAAAAGTAATAAGCAATTTTCAAGGTCATGTTGGATTTTATAGGAGATATATTAAAGATAATTCAAAAATTTCTTAGCCTTTATGCCATATTTTAGAAAAAGATATGAATTTTTATTTTAATGATGATTATCTAAAAGCCTTCAACTTATTAAAGGAAAAATTAATCACTGCACCTATCATTGTTTCACTTGACTGGAAAAATCATTTGAGTTGATGTGTGATACAAGTGATTACACTATTGGGGCTGTTTTAGGACAAAAATATGATAAGATTTTTAAAATCATATATTATGCTAACAAAACTTATACTGAAGCTCAAATTAATTACACAAAAATTGAAAATGAGTTATTGGCAATATTATATGCTTTTGATAAATTTAGACGTTGAAGCTAAATGCATTGTGCATATTGATCATTCTGCTATTAAATATCTTATATCAAAAAAGGTTGCAAAACCAAGATTAATTAGATGAGGGTCCTTTTTTTTGCAAGAATTTGATTTTCAAATAGTGAATAGGAAATGTACTGATAATCAAATTGCTGATCATTTGTCAAGACTTGAACAGGAAAATAAAAAGAACATTGATGATGACATAAATGAATTTTTTTCTGATGAACAACTTTATGTTGTTGCCAAGTGGCATATGCCGTGGTATGTAGATATAGTTAACTACTTAGTAATATTTTACCATACAGATTAACAAGCCACCTAAAGAAGAAATTTATTCATGAGGGATAACCCTTATTTATATAAAAAATGTTGAGACTCGGTCATTCAAAAATGTGTATCGATAAATGAAACCACACAAATTATACAAAAACCTCATAAATCTAAATTTGAGGGACACTTTGAAGTGGATAAGACTGCATTTAAAATTTTACACTCTAGATTTTATTAGCCTAAATTGTTTAAGGATGTTAATACTTATGTGAAAGCTTGTGATCGATGCCAGAGGGTAGGCAATATTTCTAAACGAGATGAAATGCCCCTATATTTTACTTTCGAAGTTGAAATTTTTTATGTTTAGGGTTTAGATTTTATGGGACCATTTGTACCATCTTCAACAAAAATTTATATCTTGTTAGATGTGGATTATGTGTCTAAATGGATTGAAGTTATAGTTTTGCCTCAGTGTGATGTTATGAACCTTTCAAAATTTTTAAACAAAAAATATTTTTACTAGATTTAAAATGCCAAGAGTGATTATCACTGATGGAGGAAGTCACTTTAAGAATTTTAGAATTGACACGTTGCATAGAAAATATGAAATTAAACATCAAATTTCCACAGCTTATCACCCTCAGACTAGTGGATCAGCAGAAGTATCAAAAAGAAAAATTAAAAGCATTTTAGAGAAAACTGTAAATCCTAATTGAATTGATTGGTTTGATAGACTTGATTCTGCATTATGGGCTTATAGGACTGCTTATAAAACTCTTATAGGAATGTCAACATATAGGCTTATATTTGGAAAAGCTTGTCACTTACTAGTTGAATTAGAACATAAAGCTTATTGGGAAATAAAAGAATTAATTATAATTTAAAGGATGTTAGAGAAAAGATTATTGAGAATGCTAGAATTTATAAATATAAGATGAAAAAATTGTATGATAGGAAGATTCAAAGAAAGGATTTTGAGCCTAAACAAGTGGTTTTACTATACAATACTCAATTAAAATTATTTCCCGAAAAACTTAAGTCCGGTGGATGGGGCCATTTTTATGATAAAAGTTTATCCTTATGGAGCTGTGGATATTAAAGATCTAAAAATTGAACACATAACTAAAGTAAACGGACATAGGTTGAAACCTTATATTGGTGAAAGCAAGCCCATTTATAAAGAAAATTTGATGTTGGGTCAGTTCGAGTAAAACATTTGGATATGTCGGGCTGACGACGTTAAACCAAGTGCTTTGTGGTAGGCAACCCACATAATTTATTTGTGTGTTTTGATGTTGTTTCGTGACTATATATTGCTAAAGTTGCATTCTTAAAACACCATTTAAGGATATAATCATGATTGGAACTTTAAAGATTTAACAAGGGGGGTGAAAGTTTAGTCAACAATCATTGAAGTTTAGAAAGAATTAAATGTGTATGATTTATCATGTTTACTTTAGTAATGGTTGTATTGTGTGCTACCTTATTTAGAAGTTGAATGTGTGTCAGTTTGCTTGTTTTGTACTGCTTAATTATGCTTATTGTGTTGGTTTTACTATCATTCAAAGGTTTATAATGAAGTGATGTTTGTGTAAATCATGTGTTATAATGGTGGAATTAATCTCGGATTAAAAATTATGATTGAATAATTGGAAGTTAGAAGATGTTGGGGAGATCATAAACATGAGGTGTGATATTAAATTAACGAGATTTTTGGTTTAAAGGCCTTTGTCTTATTGTGTTTCACTTAAAATCCAATGAAAGAAAAATTTTGGTTCTAGCACCTAAGCGTTAGAACATCAGCACAGCTTGGCGCATAGGCACCAAAGCCATTGCCTAGGCACCGGTTCAGTTGAATAGGACAAAACTCAAAGTTCGTGATTTAAAATGAACCTAAGCCATTTTTGGAGCCCAAGCTCCATTTTCTACCTCCTTTTCATAAAAATAGGCCCTAGGGTACTTCTTAAAACTCTAATCTTCAAGTATATTGGCTCGAAACCACTAGATTTCATATTATCAAGGTTAGATATACATTTTGGCATAGTTATTTTGTGATTTCACCATGGATTTTTCATACATTGAGTGGAGTTTGAAATTTGCAAAAAATATTTGATTAGGTGATGAAAAATCCATGGATCTAAACCTCGTTAGCTTAAAAAGTTTGTAAGGAGCCATTCATCTAAATTTTAAAGTTTGTTGGAATTTTTCCTCAAATTTTTGGATGGCTCCTAAGACAAAATGGGGAAAAAAAAGAAACTTACGATCATGCCAAATTCATCAATTTTAAAGCATAAATTTGTTGCAATGAATTTGCATCGTTAAGAAATTTCATTAATTTACAGTCCCGGTGGAGCTATTGAGAACGTAATAGTGGCTCTTCAATGAGAAAGCTTTTGTTATTTTACTGTTGTTTTATTCATTATTTTTGTGCGAGAATTTTATGCCAACTTACCTGAAGCAGCTGATGACGAGATCTTTGTTCGAGGAAGAGGAGTAGAGTTCACTTCTAAAAGGATTAATGTGGTATAAGGTCTGCCACTTGCTATTAATTTTTTCTATTCCGAGTATGCACCATCTGAAGCAGAATTAGACCAGATTATTGCATATTTAATTGATGGACGTGGAGATTGGAAAATTCAAAACAATCATAAGGTAAATCTTTCATCTTCCATGCTCAATGACACCTCAAAGGCCTGGCATTATTTTATTTTAGCTCGCCTCCTTTCCTCATATCATTTAAGTGAAGTTACAAGAGAAAGAGCCATATTAAACTACTGCATTCAAGAGATGAAACCTATAGATGTTGGCTGTCTCATTTATGAAGTTATTAGTTCTTCTGCCATAGCTAGTAATACTTCAGGTTTAGGATTTCCTTCTTTAATATTTACTATTTACAAAGATTATGGAGTAAAGTTTGAACATTTGGAGGAGCGGTTAAAACCACTTATGCCTATTGGGAAGGCTAATGTAGATGTGTATGGATGACCTAGAGGTAGAGCTCCTGATGCACATTCTACTACTACTTCTAGGCATTCTACATCTAGACCTTCTACCTCCACCGCTATTGAGCCTCCATCTAGTTTCTGGGATGTATTGAGTGAGAGATATTTGGAGCACCAGAATGATATGATTATGATGCAGTGTCCTATGCAAGATATGGAAGACAAATTTTATCATATGGCAGATTATGTTTGGAGAAAGAGTGATTATGATGCAGACTGTGATGAGGCATTAATGAAATTCAAGAGGGGAGATCAGTCTATAGAATTTCCTACATGCCCTCGATTTATACCTTATGAGAGTCGCAATTCTACGGATAAAGATATCCCTTTTGATTTTGATGATGATGAAGAGGACGAATAGGATTATACTTTATTTACTATTCTATAGTAGTTATGATTCTTAGATCTTTCTCACGCTGGATTGTTGATGTATGTATTATTTCTCTAAGAACTTTTATTTGTAATACTACATTTGCTCTTGCTTATTTAGTTTGCTTGTGCGTTAGAGTTGTCTTTTACATTGTAAATTTTCATGATATACATGTGATTTATATTTTCTACTACTCAGCACTTGTTTTTATTAATTGTAACGATACTGTTCTTTTGCTTAGAATTTTTAAATTTATTCTCTTTCATCATGCTTATTATAAATTGTACTGTTTTAAATTAATTAAAATTTTAAGTTTGGTGGAAAGGAGAAAAAATTAAAACAAAAAAAAAAAAAAAAACCTTATTTGTCTTAAGTAAACGATATTTTCAAAAATTATTTTAACATAACCTGTGGTATGTTATGTTAGCTTTAGATAACTATATTTTTTATTTTATAAATGTCATAATAAACTTAAGTAAAAGTTTTTTAATAATAAAGGTTAGCACTATAGTTAAGATATTTACTATAAGAGTATAAGATTATGATTTTACTATTTCAAGTAAAGAAAATTGTATTTTTGAAAATATTAAGGATCTTAGTTTTTTACTTGAAAAGGAAGAATTGAGACTATAAAAAAACCATTTCAAAACTAACACACATTTATCAAGTAAGAAAATGAGGGAGGTTTTTAACTTTAAGAAGAGGATGGTGGAGTTCATAATCATTAAAGGCTATCTAGATATAGTAATCATCACATGACATGAAAAGAAAAAAAAGAATAGAAAATGATCCTGTTAAAATATATATAAATCGCCAAATCTTGGATTTTAAAGACGAGAAATGATTTTTTGAACAGCAGCGCTGTCCGGCGCTGATAGCAGCGCTAGTTCAACTTTCGCCAAACTTCACTTCATTCAAATTTTTTTCAAATTTCGATTTGATTCAATTTTAAATGTTATTAATGATAATTTAAGGAAGAATAAGACTTAATTAAGTAAAAAACAAACACAAATAACATATAAAATATAGCACACACTCAATAAATGTAGGTTGTCTCCCACAAAGCGCTTGGTTTAACGTCGTCAGCCCGACATAACTTTCAGTTATTCAGGTTTATCCAACATTAAAACCTCTTTAAAATTAGGTCTATTGCCTTCAAAATATGGTTTTAATCTTTGACCATTAACTTTAAATATTCTTCCAGATTTAGGGTCTTCGATAATCACAGTTCCAAAGTGATATACTTTTACAACAATGAAAGGTCATGTCCATCTAGATTTCAGTTTCCCAGGAAATAATTTCAATCTTGTATTGTATAATAAAATTTTTTGTCCTGGTTCAAATTTTTTTTTGACAATCTTCTAATCGTGCCATATTTTTCTTCTTTCCATATATATTCTATCATTGTCATATGATTCATTTCTGATTTCTTCCAATTCATTCAATTGCAAAAGTCTCTTGTCACAAGCATCTTTTTAATTAAAATTCAATTACTTTATCGCCCAATATGCTTTATATTCTAATTCAACTGGCAAGTGACAGGTTTTTCCAAATATTAATCTGTAAGGGGACATTTCTATAGGAGTTTTATAAGCAGTTTTGTATGCCTATAAAGCAGTATCTAAACTAGCAGACCAATCTAATTATTCAGGATTAATGACTTTCTCTAGAATTTGTTTAATTTCATGGTTAGATAACTCTGCTAAACCATTAGTTTGGAGATGATAAGTTGTAGAGATTCTATGCACAATGTTATATTTTCCCACCAATCTCTGAATCAGATTATTCTTAAAATGGGATCCTCCATCAGTGATGATTACTCTAGGCATTCCATATCTTGTAAGAATATTTTTCATTAAAAATCAAAATACACTTTTAGCATCACACCTAGGTAAAGCCATTGCCTCAAACCATTTTGATACATAATCACTAAAAATCAGTATATATATATATATATCCAAACGAAGGCATAAATGGTCCCATAGAATCTAATCCCCATGCATCAAAAATTTTAACTTCCAAAGTAAAATTAAGAGGCATTTCATTTCTTCTAGATATATTGCCTATTCTCTGACATTGATCACAAGTTTTAATAAATCTATAAACATCTCTGAAAAGTGTAGGCCAATAAAATTCAGATTGCAAAATCTTATGTGCAATTTTATCAATTCTGAAATGTCCTCCAAATTCAGAATCATGACATTTTTGAATAATTTTTTCAGTTTCTTTATAACACACACATCTCCTAATAATAAGGTCTTTACATTGCTTATATAGATAAGGATCGTCCTAGAAATAAAATTTAGCATCATGCTAAAAATTTTTTTGTTATTGCTTTGTTAAATCAGGTGGTAAAATATTACTAACGATGTAGTTCACAATATCAGCATACAACGATAAATTTCCTTCAATAATATTATATAATTGCTCATCAGGAAAAGTTTCAGTAATTTCCTTTTCAAAATCATCTAAATTAAGTTATTCAAGTCTAGATAAATGATCAGCTATTTGATTATCGACCCCTTTTCCATTAACGATCTCAAAATCAAATTCTTGCATTAAAAGCATCCATCGAATCAGTCTTGGTTTCGCATCCTTCTTTTGCATTAAATATTTAATAGCAGCATGATCAGTATGCACTATACATTTAGCTCTGATTAAGTAAGATCTAAATTTTTCAAAGGCATATACAATTGCTAATAACTCTCTTTCAATAGTAGTGTAATTAATTTGAGTAGCTGTGAGAGTCTTACTAGCATAATATATAACTTTAAATATTTTGTCATGTCTTTGCCCTAAAACTACTCCAATAGCATAATTGCTAGCATCGCACATTAATTCAAATGGTTTAACTATTATAGGTGCATCAATTAATTTTTCCTTCAATAGATTGAAAGCTTTTAAACATTCATCATTAAAATAAAACTTTTTATCTTTTTCCAAAATTTGGCATAGAGGCTAAGAGATTTTTAAAAAGTCTTTGATATATCGTCTGTAGAATCTTACATTTCCCAAAAAACTTCTTACCCCTCTCATAGTTGTTGGAGGTAGAAATTTTTTTATAACATGAATTTTCACAGGATCTACTTCCATGACATATTCAGATATTTTATGTCCAAGCACAATTCCTCTTGCAACCATAAATTGACACTTTTCCCAGTTAGGAATAAATTTGTTCTTACGCATACCTCTAAAACTTTTTCTAAGTTGCATAGGCATGCATCAAATGAATCTCCAAATACTGAGAAATCATCCATAAACACTTTTATTCCATCATCAATTAATTTACTAAATATGGATGTCATACATCTTTAAAATACCTCAGGAGCAATAGTTATTTGGTGATAATCATTATATCCATCTAGAAAGCAATAGTACTTGTGTTCAACAAGTCTGTCTAGCATTTGGTCTAAAAAGGGTAAAGGAAAGTGATCTTTTCTGGTGGCGGCATTTAATTTTCTATAATCAATACATATTCGCTAACCAGTAACTTGTCTTGTCGGTATAATTTCATCTCGATCATTTACATCAACAGTCACTCCTCCTTTCTTAGAAACACAATGAATTGGGCTCACCTAAACACTATCAGAAATAGGATATATGATTACAGCTAACCACTTTAAAATCTCTTTTTTAACCACTTCTTTCATTATTGGGTTCAGTCCCCTTTGTGGATCAACTCTTGGTTTGTGTTGTTCATCCAATAAAATAATGTACATACAGATCGAAGGACTGATTCCTTTAATATCAGCAATGGACCAACCAAAAGCCTTTTTGTATCTTTTTAAACTTTCCAATAATTTTTGTTCTTGATATTCATTTAAATCCGAAGATACAATGACTGGTATGGTAGATGATTCTCCTAAAAACACATACTTTAAATGATTAGGAAGAATTTTCAGCTCAAGTTCAAGGGGTTTAATGATAGATGGAATCAAACTTTTATCTCCACTTTCCATAGTATTCAATCTTTCAAAATTTTCCTGAACAAAGTCTAACGTTTCATTTTTCATATCATTCAAATCATCTTCATTTTCATTTTCAATTTCATTTTCATCCTCACATTCCAGATTTTCTTCAAATACTTCTCTAAAATGATCTTCTCTCAAATATTCGCAGACTTCTATTGGATAGCACTCATCATCTTTTTCAGTTGAAGGTTACTTCATAGATTTCAGAATGTTGAAAGTTACCTCTTGGTCATTAACTCTCATAGTTAATTCTCTTTTTTGGACCTAAATCATAGCTCTCCCAGTAGCAAGAAATTGTCTTCCCAAAATAATTAGAACTTCTTTATCTTCCTTCATATCTGATACAATAAAGTCCATAAAAAAGATAAATTTATCCACTTTACTAATACATCTTCCACAACTCCTTTAGGATAAGTGATAGAATGATCATCCAGTTGAAGAGTCACAGATGTAGGTGAAATTTATTCTATTCCCAATCTTTTGAAAGTTCCTAAAAGCATAAGATTAATACTAGCTCCAAGATCACATAAAGCTCTTCCGAAAAAATTTTCACGTATAGCGCACGGAATAGTGAAACTACCTAGGTCTTTAAATTTTTTCAGGACTGTTTTTCTCAATAATTGCACTACACTCACCGCTAAGTGCAACAATCTCGTGATCCTTAAACTTTTTTTCTTTTTAAGTATATCCTTCATAAACTTTTCATAATCAAGCATCTGCTCTAATGCTTCAACAAAGGGAATATTAATCATTAATTTCTTAAAAATTTCTAAAAATTTTGCAAATTTATTATCCAAGTTCTGTTTCTTTAGTCTTTGAGGAAAAGGAGGAGGTGGTTTTTCAATAGTTATCTTCATTGGTTCTAACGGATATTCATCTGAATATATCTTATTAGAATATTTCTCAATGTTCACTTCCTTTCTTTCAACTTCGACTTCTTTTTGAACTCTTGGTTCCAATTCTTTTCCACTCCTTAATTAAATAGCCTTTACTTGCTCTCTTTTTTTATCTTTCAGGTTAATCTCAACATTGCTAGGAAGATTCCCAGAAGGTCTATTATTAAGCGCAGTAAAGATTTGTCCCAATTGATTTTAATGTTCTTCATTGCAACGTTTTGAGCTTGAATTTCATTACCCATATCCAGAATTTCTTCAGTAGACAACTTATTTTCCTTAAATTGTTGATTACTATTAAAACCGGGAGGATAAGAAGGTCTAAAATTGGTATTTACTTGACTGTTCGGATTTCCAACTTGATTCATAGGATTGTTTCCCCATTAAGGATTAACAACAGCATTGGTGTTATTCCAGTCGAAATTCTGATGATTCCTCCAACTAGGATTATAATAATTCAAATAAGGCTTATTGACTTTATTATGTATAGCATTCAAGGTTTCACAAAACATTTGAGAGTCCATCATCTGTCCTGATGAATTTTCTTCTAACACTAGAGGTGTTGGAGAATAATTCATTCCATATTGCTCTATTTTCTTAGAAAGTGCAGCAATTTGAGAGACTGTCATATTTATCGCATTAGAATCATGAATACTGGCTATTCTCTTAGAATTTACCCGCTCAGAGAGCCATTGAAAATTATTAGTAGCTATCTCTTCAATTAACGAATATGTTTCATCAAAACGTTTTGACATTAATGATCCACCAGCAGCAGCATCAATAATCAATCTCAAAGATCCCACTAATCCATTATAAAAAGTTTGAATTATTAACCAGTCTGGTAAAGCATGGTGTGTATATTTTCTCAGAAAATCTTTAAATCTTTCCCAAGCTTCATATATAGATTATCCATCAAACTGACTAAAAGATGTAATGTCATTTCTCAACTTAGTAGTTTTGGAAGGAGGAAAATATTTTGACAGAAACTTTTGTGAAAGCTCTCTCCAAGTTCTAATAGATCCAGGTGCTAAAAAATTTAACCACGCCTTAGCCTTGTCCCTTAGTGAAAAATGAAAAAGTCTAAGCCTAATAGCATCGTTCGACACTCTATCATACTTGAAAGTAGCACACAGTTCTAGAGAACTAGCGAGATGTAAATTAGGATCTTCATTAGGTGTTCCTCCAAATTGATTATTTTGTACCATTTAGATAATAGCAGGTTTAAGCTCAAATAAATTAGCAACAACATCAGATTTTGAATAGTTAAGTGAATTTCATCTGTTGTTGGATTAGCATATTCTCTTAAAGGTCTTGGTATATTTTCGTTTTGATTGTTTAAATTTTTCGTCATTTTGTGAGGTTTGCAGATTGCTTTTGTTGTTTTTGAATTTTTCTAATAGTACGCTCCATTTCAAAATCGTAAGGCACTAAACCTATAGATCTGATACTACACATGCAAACATAATAAACACACACTAACAATAAACGAACACACACAACTATGACTTGCAATTCAAATATATTATTTCAAATACTACAAAAATAAAGTTTAACAGTTACTTTTTCTTTTACCTTGCCTCCCCAGCAACAGTGCTAAAAACTTGGTGCGACTTTTTTAATTTGCAAAAATTAATAAACTCATATTTAGTTTTATATATTGATTTAAATGATAATGAGTCACATAATTAACGCGAGTATACGTATAACTCAAGTAATACATAGCTTTAATGGAGTCCTGGAATATCGATCCCACAAGGAGGTTTTACTTCTAGTGTGTAGCACAGAAATATCTTATCGAATCTCAGCACAATTGCAAGTGGTTTAATTTTTAAAGTAAAGATAAACAGGTTCAGTTACTATTTTTACCAAAGCACGTTCTAAATTCTAGCAAGTTAAACTAACACAAGACTAAATTTATAACAAAGTTCAGTTGCAAGAAAGAGTCTTCCTCCTTTCCATTCATAATATGATGATTATTGTGACATAGATCAGTGATACAAATGTATTGTGCCAAATAGAAGCATTCTTATTCTTTACTCATATTTCAGCGTATAAAGAACATTGGCTAATCGTAAGTTTAGTCCCCAAATCTGTGGCTAGGGTGGGAGGATACTGGCTCTCACTCCAGAGTTCTCACTTCCCTTTACCTGAAGGCTAACTCTCACTTCAGTTTCTAAACATTAGGACCAAATTGAGGATTTCAGTCTGCCACTCTGAAATCTCCAATTCTACCCATCAAAGTATATTTCCTTGTTTATTTGCACTCAATCTCCATGAACTACATCTCTCATTCATGGACATTGAATGTGACCTTCACTTTTACTGTGGAACACATAATCCTTTCGGAGCATATGTTTCCCAATAAATTTTAACAATTCAATTGGCCAGATCAAAAAGTAAATGAAGTTCTAAGTGAAAAGGTCATAAAAAATTCTCCATAATAAATTGGCACATCATTTCCATTTCACAACATCAACACATCACATGACTCAAGACTCATGAGGAAAAGATGACAAAACATGGATTTTATATATAAAAACAACGTCATACAAACAAAGTAAAGTAAAGATAACTTATCTCAAACTCTTTCCAAGTGAATCTCAAGGAATTTCTTTGACTCTTCTTCTTTCTTCACAACAACACACAATTCTCTCTTTAGAATAGTAAGGAAGAAGAAATCTCTCACTTTTCCTCTCCTCTCACACTCCTTAGAAGAGAAAACACAACCCTAACTTCCTACACAAAATGGAAAAAAATCTGTCTCTAAACTCTAAACTCTTCTCTTCCTTTCTTCCCCCCCTTTGAAATTTAGCTCCAAAAGTGTTTAAATTCAGCCAAAACTGAATTCCCAAGAGTTTCCTCAAGCAACCTTTCAAAATTAGGCCAAATACATTGAATCTAGTTCAAAATCGGGATAGGGCGTTGTCCGGCGTTGGTAGGAACGTCGTTCTGCGCATTATTCTGCCAAAATGTTGTAACTCTCTGGAAACTGGTGCAGTCTAGCATTGGTCACAGCGTCATTCGGCGATAGTTCAATAAAATGTACTTTTGTCTTTTTCGCTCCAAATTTGCTCATTTTCGCTTCCTTTTGCTCGAAAGGCCTAAAATCATTGTACCTGCATGAAATCATCAAAAATATCTTCCTTTAAAGTGAAATATCATAAAAAAAAAAATGAAATGAAATGAATAGTAAAAAGCTATCAAATTTTCAGTGGATCAACCATCTCGCAGTTGACCATCGGATCCTCCACTACCTAAAAGGCATACTAGGCTTAGGTTTGTTATTCTCTCGTCACAGTTCTCACTCTATTACATTTTATACGAATGTTGATTCGGTCGGTTTCATCCATGATCGACAATCTTCCTCAGGTCGTATGGGGAAATCTTGTCACACGAAAAAAGTAAAAATAATATATGGTTACCCTTAGCGGTGCTGAAGCCGAGTTTCGTTAAATGTCCATATGGGTATGTGAAGCCCTCTGATTGTGTATCATGCGCAAAGAATGACATATGTCGGTCTATGTTCTACTATAGTTGGTTTGTGATAATACAACAACCATCAGAATAATCTATAATCCGATCCAACATGATCGTACCAATCATACGGAGATTGATCGTCACTTTATCAAAAAGAAGCTTGATTCAAAGGAAATTTGTGTTCCTTTTATCCCTTCCACATGTCGACTCACAGACATTCTCACAAAAACTTCCTCGGTTGTTATTTGACAGTTTAATACCCAAGTTAAACTTGATTGACATCTATGCTTCAACTTGAGGGGGAGTGTTAGAAATTATTTAATTTCCTTTCTGCTTATTTCTTCTTTATTGTATTTATAGTCGACGACTTTCCTTTTTATCATGGAGTAGTTATTAGAGAGATATTTGAGTATTATATTTATACCCCTTTCAATAAAATAATATTATCCTACTCAATTCCCAAATCCTACAATTTATATATCAATGGGAGGGTTTTAATATAAAATATCTTATAATAGTTGTTATTTTGTCAATTAATATGTCACTAAATGAAAGCCATGCATTTTAAAGCATAATTCTCTTACAACCATTTTTGCGTTTCTTAATGATAATGCTTTGGTTTCATTTTAAACGTAATTCAATTCTTGTTTCTAAATATTATGTGAGTTAGCTGCGGATTTATGGCCATGGTATTTACTGGATATTGGAAGAGTTCAATACAGGAAAATCAAATCAGAAGCAAATTTCAGAAAATAAACAGATTTATTTGCATTGGCCTCTTCATTAACAATTCAAGGGTTTCTAATTAACCCATAAATCAACTATTTTACAAGCAATAATATCATAAATTGCAAAAGAAAAAAAAAAGACAATAGAAATTGACCCCAAAAAAAGAGAAAAAATATTGCATCAAGAATCTTGACGCAAAACTACATCATAGTTCTAATCATTATCTGTAACGTGTACAGTCAGATAATTTAATACATAATAAGGACCAGGCTATATAAGTGGTATGCAGTAATTGAAATACTGACACAACGTTACATCAAGGCTAATAATGTAATATTTTTTTCAAAAAAATTTATAAGATAACCAAAATGCGAGATGAAATTAATTTCATCTAGCATTTCCCACTTTAATTTTCTCGGTTGATGGCTTGCGAGCTATCTGTAGAAATACCCCCGACATCTTCCCATCCCCCCATCTCTAATGGACTCTCATCAAACGGCCATTAATTTTGGAAAGTTCTGATTATTATTTCATCTCTTTCAGATCCACAAAAGTGCTGGTTTCTTCAGTTCTGCTATCGCTGCCGCGATGTTTGCCCCCGCGTTGTTGTTAGAGGATCTGGATCTCTAATTTACAGATCCTGAAGACGAAACCATTATCAAGACATAGAAGAAAGAGAACCGAGCTTCGTCAGCAGCCATGAGTGCCATGAAGTTCTGCCGTGAATGGTTAGCAACGGTTCGACTATCTTTTTCCCCTTTTTTGATAATCTTGAGATATGATGTGCCCTACTTAATTTTTTGTTTACAGTAACAATATTTTATATCCCAAGGAAGACAAGGAGCAGAAGATCCTTCTCTATGCATGTAGAAATTGCGATCATCAGGTCTTTTTTTCCTGTTTTTTTATCTTATGATTTCCTCTTTTTTTTTTTTTTTTTGGCAATTTATGGTATTATTGCTTGTAAAATAGTTGATTTATTGGCTAATTAGAAACCCTTGAAGTGTTAATGAAGAGACCGATGCAAATAAATCTGCTGTTTATTATCAGAAATTTGCTTCTGATTTGATTTTCCTGTGTTGAACTCTTCCAATATACAGTAAACACCACAGCCATAGATCCATAGCTAACTCATATAACATTTAGAAACAAGAATTGAACTATATTTAAAATGAAACCAAAGTATTATTATTAAGAAACGCATAATGGCAGCAAGAGATTTATGCTTTAAAATGCATGACTTTCATTTAGTGAAATATTAATTGACAAAATAACAAAGTGATAAGATAGTTTATATTCAAACCCTCCCATTGATATAGAAATCAATCAGGAAATTCTATAAACCTTGGCATTTACACACATACCACCAATTCAATGTATTTACATATCTAACGCCTAAACTTTGCCTCTTTACATTTAAACCGCCCAAATCTTTCATATCACATAAAAATACCATTTTGTTTTTAACTCTTAAAAGGTGACACACAACTTTTCATGCATTGGAAAGGTGGTATAACATGTAAAAATTGAACTCTAGTTGTTAGAAATGTAAATACATAGGAATTTGAGTGGTATGTATAGATGATATAACGATCAAATAAAGGGCTAAAATTTTTCTCCTGAATGATTAACAATTGTATTGAGCTCAGGAGGCTGCAGAGAACTATTGTGTCTATAGGAATGTCATCGATCATGAGGTGGGCGAGTTCACACAAGTTCTACAGGATGTAACTGCTGATCCAACTCTTCCACGAACCAAAAGCGTTAAATGTTCTGTTTGTGGTCATCCAGAAGCTGTATTTTTCCAGGTCAATTTACTTACTAAGTTGTTTTCTATAGCAGTTATATAGATTTTTCACTAGTCTTTCGTTTGCCTTCACACATACATAACACACAATTCTTGTTTATTTACATTCACAGATTACAATTATTGTATATTTACATATCTAACTCTTAAGCTTTAATATTTACGTGTATAACACTCAAGTCTTTTAACATTACATCAAAAATACTTCCATTATTCACTTTTCAAACGTGTAATACACCTTTCATGCATAGGTTCATGACAACAATGCGTTACATAGGCAAATATAAAAGTTTAGGAGATAGATATATAAATATGGAAGAATTGTTTGGTATTTATGTAAAATTTCCATCTTTATATCATGCAATTATGGAAGTAATTAATAGGATTAAAAAGATATTATTTTTGAATCATAGATCACTGCGTGATTCTGAATGATTGCTGAACCTTGCAGGCCACTGCAAGGGGTGAAGAGGGAATGACACTATTCTTTGTCTGCTGCAATCAAAATTGTGGTCATCGTTGGAGAGATTGATGGATTTGAACAGTTTATTTAATAAATAATGGAGAATTGAGGTTGAGAATAAGTGATTTATGTGATTGCTTTTGAATGAGAGTAATTTTTTTTTAAGATCTTATCAGGGTGGGGGACTAAGAAATGTGCTTAGAATCTATGAACCATATGCTGTTGGGAAATGTATTGAAAATGTCTAAATTTAGATGGAAGATCAATGCATAAAAAACACATATTTTTGTACTGTTTTTTTCAATCGATCGTAATATTTTATTGTCGCTGGTGCTGATTTTTTATGATTTGATTGTGAACACTCCTTCAGAATAATATATTCAGATCAGCACAGACCGGATAAATCAGAGGGAAATATAAGCTTTTATCCTCAATGGATTTTATCATTTCCAAACAAAACTGCGTGCTTATATGACTTACAACCCTTTCTAAAATTTAACTACATATTTTTTTTATATGCAAGTCTATGACACAAAAATATTATAAATATAAATATTAAATTTCATATATATATATATATATATATATACATATATATATATAATGCACACCCTTTACTTGAGTGATTCGAATAGCGATCACAGTGGACGTGGCGTGGAGTCCGCTCCTCGTATGAGCTTCAACTCTATAGGGGTTGATCAGCAGTCTCTGACTATCGATCAATCTTTTAATATATATATGTAGTGTCGTTCGTCTTTACTCTTTGGTAGTGCAGTGTTAAGAGTTTTAAGGCAAATATGACGCAAGAATTGACGCAAATCCAGAAAGAAACATAAGGATTTAACGATGTTCGGTAAAGATGCATACGTCATGGGAAGCTGAGCGGCATATTTTCTTTCAATTTAGAAAAAAGAGTACAAGATCTTTTAGTGTTACAATACATCATATATATACAGCCTTGGCGTACAATATGTAATTACAAAATTACCCTCGTACCGTACCGCCGGGGCGTTGCCCCCGCACACCCAACCCACATGATGAAACTCTCCAATTAGACGAATGCTTCTGCTCGCTCGCTCTATTCTGCTCCAGCATCTGTCCTTTATCTAGTAGATCAGTCATACCTAATAAATCTCCACATTTGCGAATATACAACCCATTAGAAGAAATACATCACGGAGTTCCTTACACACCAAAGTGGGTTGGGTTACCATACTTGTCTAGCAACTATGAATATTCAATAAATTCAAGCAATGTAAGAACAAGTTTGATAGTAACTGATTTGGTCAACATATCAGCTGCATTCTCATTAGTATGAACTTTGTGCAACAGTATCTCACCAGAAGTAATCAATTCTCTGATCTTGTGATACCTGACATCAATATGTTTAGTTCTCGCATGGTACACCTGGTTCTTAGCCAAATAAATAGAACTTTAACTATCACAATGCAAATGAACTCCACCTTGCTCAACACCATGTTCCTTTGTTAGCCAGTAAGTCATAAGGCTTCTTTAGTAGCTTCAACTACTGCTATGTACTCAACTTCAGTTGTAGATAATGTCAAAATAGACTAAACTGTTGATTTCCAACATATAGACTCTCCACCAAGAGTAAACAAATAACCAGTTGTAGTCCTTTTGTCATCCAAATCACCTGCATAGTCTAAATCCACGTACCCGACAACTGAAGGATCATTCTGTTGACTGTCAAAAATAATTCCATGTCCTACAGTACCCTTCGAATACTTGAAAATCTACTTGACTACTGCTCAATGTCGTATTCGAAGTTTAGAAATGTATTTGCAGACTTGACTAACAGCATGAACTAAATCAGGGCGAGTATATACTATTGCATACATCAAGCAACCAACTCCACTGGTTTTTGGAACCTTTGTTATGTCTTCGATTTTCCTATCTTTCTTCGGACACTCTTATGAAGAAAGCTTAAAATGATTTGCCAATAGAGTGCTCAGGCTTTGCTTTGGTCATCTCAAACTTGTCTAGCACTTTCTCAACATAGCCTCTTTGAGAAAAACACAACCTTCTTGAGCCTCTATCTCGATGAATATTCATTCGAAGAATTTTCTTTGTAACACCCAAGTCTTTCTTGTCAAATTCATGGCTTAATAAAGCTTTCAAATCAAGGACATCATATATATTCTTTGCAGCAATCAATATATCGTCAACATACAGTAACAGAAAAATAAAAGAATCGTCATCAAGGTTCTTGACATAGACACAACAATCATACTCACATCGCTTGTAACCAATCTAAATCATATTAGAGTCGAACCACTTATATCATCGTCTTGGAGACTGTTTCAACCCATACAACGATTTCTTTAATCTACAAACTAGATGCTCCTGTCTAGGTTGAGTGAACCCTTCTGGCTGCTTCATGTAAATCTGCTCCTCTAGATCACCATGCAAGAATACAGCTTTAACATTCATCTGCTCCATATGTAAATCTCAAATAGCTACTAATGCAAGCACTAACTTGATTGAAGTATGTCTGACCACAGGGGAAAATATTTCATCATAATCTATACCCTTCTGCTGGGAAAACTCCTTTGCTATCAATCTAGTCTTGAATTTTTTCACTTCTTTTTCTGATACTGATGGTTTCCTTTTATACACTCATTTGCACCCAATAGTCTTCTTTCCCTCAGGAAGTTGAACTAGCTCCCATGTGTAATTTTTCTGCAAAGACTCCATCTCCTCAACCATTGCACCCATCAATTTATCTTTCTCGTGGTTGGTGATAGCTCCTTGAAAGGTGGGTGGATCATCACTGCTTATAAGAAGTGCATAAGAGACCAAGTCTAACAAAATATGCTAAGAGGCCTTATATTGGTGTGTATGTCTATCTCTAGCTAGATTATAATTCTGCAAGTCATATGTATTGAAATCACCTGGTGTTGGATTTACACTTCCAACTTTCTCAGTAGCTACTTGATGATGTTTTAAATTCACTTGTGATATGTCTGAGCTGAAACTGTTCTCTTGCACCTTGTCTTGATTCTGCTGCAACATGGACTACTCATAAAAAAAAACATCTCTACTAGTAAGCATCTTCCTTGCAATCGGATCTCAAAACTTGTATCCTTTGACACCTTTCTTGTAGCCCGGAAGGATGCACTTCTTGGATTTTGGATCAAGTTTTGATCTTTCATCTCCAGGTACATGCACATAAGCAGAAAAAACAAAAATTCATAAGTGATCAATATTAAGTAGATTACCTGTTCATACATCTTCTGCAACTTTGCTACCTAATGAGGTTCGAGGTGATTTATTAATGAGGTAGCGCGCCATACTCACAGCCTCTGCCCAGAAGCTTTCGGAAGCCCTTCATTAAGTCTCAAGCATCTTGTCATTTCATTTAAGGATCTGTTCATCCTTTTTGTAACACCATTCTACTATGGTGTCTTATGCACTAAAAAATGCCTATGAATCTCATGCTCCTCACAAAATTTTAGAAACTGTGAATCTGTGTAATCTATGTCATTATCATACCTCAAATACTTGATCTTTCGGTCATTTTGGTTCTCCATCTCAGCTTTTCATGGCTTGAATTTGAAGAAAACTTCATACTTCTGCTTCAAGAAATACAACCAAAATTTCCTAGAGAAATAATTAATAAAAGTAACAAAATACAAAGATCCTCCCAATGAGAATTTCCTGGTAGGGCTCCATATATTTGAGTGCACATAATCAAGAATCTCTTCATTTTTGTGTTTTCCAGTCATGAAACTGACTCTAGTCTGTTTTCCAAGAACATGGAACTTACAAAAATCAAGCTTGCAGCTTTTAACACTATGCAACAAATTTTGTTTATGCAATTCAGTCATCCCACGTTCACTAAAATGACTCAGACGCATATGACATGGTTTTGTATTATCGTCATCTGAATCAACAGAATGAACTCCACCGATAACTGTACTCCCCAACAATTTGTAGATATTACTTGCAGTTAACTTTCCTATCGTCACAGTCAATGCACCCTTAACAATTTTGATGGTTTTCTTATCCTCATCTGCTTTAGGATTAAAACTATTGCTATGTTGAGTGCCCAAGTAAATCAAATTCTTCTTCAAATCTGGAATATGTCTGACATCACATAATGTTCTAACAGTGATATCATATATCTTAATCCTGACATCACCAATACCAACAATATTACAACATCTATCATCATCTAAATAGACTTAGCTAGAATTAATAGACTTGTACGAAGTAAACCACTCCCTATTAGGTGTTATGTGATAGAACATCCTGAATTAAGAATCCATGAATCCATGAACTGAGTTGATGAAACTGAAAGCATATCACCATCACTGCAATCTGAATTGTTACTCTACACCACATTTACAGACTTGGACAATGCATCATGTTTCTCCTCAGTTTTCTTCTTGAGCTTTGGACAATCTCTCTTCATATGACCCGGCTCCTTACACTTGTAGCAATTAATCGTCTTTCTTCTTTTAGACTTCGATCTGGAATTTTGTCTTTCAGAACCCTCTTTCTCTTTCTCCTTCCACGATCATGATTACCCTTAACATATAAAATATCACTATGAGAGTTTTACTTTGCATTATGCTTTTACTGTTTGTGAGCTAATAATACTGCAGTAATCTCATCAATTTTGATTGTTTCTTTCTCATATGTAAGAGTAGTCACCAGGTATTCATAAGAGAAAGGCAATGAACACAATAGAATCATTGCTCAATCTTCATACTCAATACTCACATCAAGTCGTGATAAATCTGTGATTATTTGATTGAAGACATTCACATGCTACGCTAGATCAGAGTCTTCTTGCATCTTCAGTCGATACAACTTTAGCTTTAGATACAATTTATTTGTTAGAGATTTGGACAGAAACTGAGTTTATAATTTTTTTCATACCTCTCTTGGAGATTTTAAATTCATTACGTGATAAATGACATCATCTGCCATATATAAATGTATGATTGTTGTCGTTTGTTGTTTCAATTTTTTCTAATCTTCATCCTCCATGGTTTATTATTTTGTTGCCCTCAAATCATTCAAGTTCCATTGTTGCGCCAACAATTTCTTTACTCTTGTTTGCCACAATTCGAAGTTATCAGTTCCATTAAACTTCACCTATTTCAATTTTGCACCGAATATTACCATCTGAAATTACTCATGCCGCGAACTTTTCCTGTGAATTCCTCCACCTCAGTTGTTGAATTGCTCGACCAATTCCTTCGTACAAAATTCTTCAATGGATATGGAACTCCTTCCTGAGCTGCTGCTATTTCGAGAAGAAGAAGAAGTCGCGAACTACCTATTGGGCTCTTCTTTGAATTGTGTGAAGTCTCTCTACTCGCAGAACCCTAGCCTAGGCTGAACTCCTTTATGTCGCCGAACTCCACTGTCGCGCGAAGCCTGGTCCAATCTGTCGCAAACCCCTCTGCGTCGCGAATCCCTCTCACCTGTAACAGAAGAGGCTCTCTTGCTAACATTCGCCTAGTCATGAACACTCCCGCAAATCCTTCTCACTTGGTCACGAACCTCCTCTGTGAATCTCCTTCGTTGAACCGCTCGCCCGCTTCTTCTCTAAACTACCGCAATTCTTCTTTTTATCAAACTCCCCGAAGCACCAGTCTTCGACCTCATGTGTCGATCTGTTCTGCCCTAGAACCTCTCTCTAATACCCTTTATTGAGAATTTTAGGGTAAATATGACGCAATAATCGACGCAAATCCAAAAAGAAACACACAGACGCCTATGTCCTCGGGAGCAGATTGGTGGCTTTTCCTTCAATTCAGACAAAAGAGTACAAGATCCTTTAGGGTTACAATATGTAATTCCGCTACACTCCGCTCGCGAGCTCCGCTCTGCTGGCTCGCTCTATTCCGCTCCAGCATCTATCCCTTATCTGGTATTGGAACCATACCTAACATGCAGCCTAGCGTAAGTCTCCTAGGGTCAAGAGTTTGATCCCACCTGAGTGCATCTACGTTGCAGTACGGGATCCAGTGGTTAGACACATGAGGGTGGTTGGGGCCTCACCTAGTCCAATAGTTGGGTGTTCTATATCCAACCATAAGATCTTGAGTTCAAAACTTTGCACCTATGAATGTGTACGAGTTAAAAAAGTAATGTTCCTCTCTTTACAAAAAACTTTAGTGCATCTGAATAAGATAGTAAATCCTCAAAAATCATAAAGAATAAATCCATGTCGTCCTTTGTTATCGGAGGGAAAAATATTAGGCTCCTTAACTAAACATATGCCAACAGTGTTGTCATATAGAGATCTTCGAGATCTAAGGCAGCATAGTCCTTCAGGAACTCCAATAATATTTCATTATATCTATTTGCGAAGCTAAAAATGCGTTGAGGTGGCTTTCACCCTTCTAATTTTGCAAAAATCTTATATAATTATTGTCGAGAGTTGTATGTTGTTTGGGGTTCTATTGAGTAATAGGGAATATAGAGAAGTCTAGGGACTTGTGTGTAAGAATATTTAAGCTCTATAAAAGTCTAAATCATTAATAAATAAACTAAGTTTTCTCAATTTGATCTTAGAGCCAAACTTTAGCGCCCCTACCAAGCATGAATGTATTGCGAGGGATTCAGGCAGGAGAGGAGGAACGACTGAGTCTTCGGCATCGAGTGGTGTGACAGGCTTGCGCATGGTGGTCCCTGTTTTGTTGTGATTCCTTTGTTTCTTTCCCACTAACTCGGTCCGCGAAGGCTTTGGCGGCTGGAGAGAGGCGGATGGTTTGAACAACTCGTGTGAATAGTGGCATGCGATCGACAGAGTCGCGCGGAATGGCAAGAGAAGTAGGCAATGCTTCAGTTGATCTGTGTTTTGGGAGAGTAAGGATGACAACTTCAGTGTAGGGAGAGTGATCGGAGTTTGGGATCGAACGATGGCTTTAGGCAAGTAAACATGGGATCACGTGTGAGGCAGGCATGTAGAGCGGTGAACAGTGGAGCAGCTTTGACACACAAGTGAGAGAGCCTGACGTTTTGTGTGATTCCTGCGATGGAGGGAGTGCAAAATGCTTTGATTTGGTGTGAAGAGGCGGAAGGATTCCAATTACAGTTGAGTCGTGTCGTGAAACTGAGAAAGAAGAATCTCAGACATACGTGCAGTTAAGGCTTGTTTAAGGCTTGGTTAAGGCTCGTGTACGGTAGAAGACGAAGGAAAAGGCGAGGAGGCTTTGTATGCAACCAAGAGCAGAAGGAGGAGCAATGAAGTTGCGGGCTAGTATTGCATGCAGGATAGAGGAACGAAGTTTCATGTGATTTAGAATTGCATCCTTATAATTAAGGATGTCAGGAAGAGGAGATGGTGAAGAGGTAAATGATCGGAGCTTTTAAGGAAGATAGATCATGAGGTTCTGAAAGTATTGATCAACCTCATACAGGGAGCTAGCATCTCGACAGGCATGCCTTGATGCAGGTGAAGCTATATCTTATATCTCCTTATTGCGGATCTACAGCTTGTTGAACCAATCACATAATTGGGTTAGTCGAGTCGGATCAAGCTTGTTCTAGAAAAGAATAGACTAGAGGAATATATGATGGAAATCAAGGCTAAGCTAGAGGATAACAATGCTGAAGGAGGTGAGTGGAGGACCATACGCACCTTACTTTACACTTGATTTCTCAACTCGATAGTTCTAATGATTGCCTCATCAATGGATGCATTTTGAAAGGTTAAGTGAACCTATGTTGGATTGAGAACGACATGAGGGTGTTCTAGATTCAACATGAGATAGATGTTGTGGTATAGGTGCAAAGCGAGCTAACTACAAAGTTGTACCACAACATCTATGTCAAGTTTTTATTATATCGATTCAGGAGTACTCCATAAAGTTTGAGCAACTGTGGCAAGATGTTAATCACTTCACACTTATGTTCAGCTGTGATGTTCCATGGTACAAGAAGGGAGAGATCTTTGAACAGATGAGGATTGTACAGTTTCTACCTTATCAGAACCGAGCCTTTGATCAGAGGGCATCGGTCATCCTAGCCCAAGCCACAATTCCTTCACTGGATGAGGTCATCACCGGAATGATGCAAGAGAAGAGTCGCATAAGGAAATACTCTGAGCCTAGTGGACTTCCGAGTATGTGATCACCAGGTTGCCTCGAGCTCACGTATGACAGGTTTCCAAGGGGAGATCCATAGATGTTACAACTATGAAGAAGTAGGACACCTGAGCTTGGCTTTTCCAAAGCCACCTATGGAGAGAGAGACATTTAGACGTGGATAGTCTTGAGGTCATGTCGTAGTCGTGGGGGTTAAAGAGGTGGAATAGGGGGCTACCGGGCAAATCTGATTGTAGCAGAAAATGGGAGAGAGACTGGGGGTCCTTACCGATGAGAATCACTATTTCATGGGAATGTTGAAGAGGAAACAGAGAGTGGTTGCTGATGTGATTGAGGATACATCCACCTTATTTTCATCCAAGGGGAACACCTCTAGTTATACTACTCAGCCAAAGGTACTCATGATACATGTTCTTTCCTCTATATCCACCACAATATCAACAGAATAAATATTAGATTCTGGTGCATCTCGACATGTGACAGGTATCACTAATGATTTCTCTTGCTATACTCATCTGACAATTCCAGAGAGCATTCAGACTACTGATCTCCACCAATAATCTATATTTTAGAATCTTTCCCTTTCTCCTACATTTGATGACATTTTTTTTTATCCCCTAATCTAACTTCTCCATTAATTATTTCCTTTCCAATACGGGATAAACCAAGACAAAGCAATTGTAACTATTAGAAATTCAGCTGAGCATATGGCATAAACTCAGTTAGAATTGATGAGAGTTTCATTGGAAGATTCCAATCAATATAATGCACTTAACAATAATTACTAATCTCTCTGAAGAAAATGAATCACCTATTGTTTAAAAAAAAATTATAAAGTGCTTCTAAACATCACCAGCAGCTGAGGAAAATAACAGAATTTTCATACTGTTAATTGGTAACGGACTCTTTTACTAGATATTGCTCACAATGTAAAAGCTTTATTATTTTGAGAATTGGTTTCTCTTGTTGACTGAGGGCCCGCTTGGGGCAGTTTATAGTGCGAGGGTATTTTTTAAAATGCCGCGGTATCGTTTGGGTTCCACGTTTTGTCTGCTTATCCGAAAATGCGATTGGGTTTTTATATTAAACGCAGACCACGGGTCAAACCCCGCGTTCGACCCGCAGATCGCATTTCATGATAAACTGTTTATCCTAAAACATACAAACTGCCCTAAACGCACACTAAGATTCAATTTGAGGTGGCTGTGACTTTTTACATAATTTTTTTAAAAAGAAGGTAGAAAATAGCAGCCAAATGTGGCGTAATAGTTATAATGGTCTGAAAAGTAAACAGTGAAGAACTCTTAATCTTTTTTTTTTTCTTACATTAAAATTTTTTAGTATGAATACAGAGAAAAATCACGTAGCTAAATAGGTTTAAAACTTGATAGGTATTAAAAATTTACCAGTAAAAAAAAATGCAATGTTCGAATCTCGATGCACTTATAAAAAGGCTTAGAGGATTGAAGCGAATATTTAAGAAATTAATTCATGGAATAGTGGAACTTCGATTTTTGTAAATTTATAGTTAAAGTTTTGGTCTCATCGCAACAATTTTAACGACCTCAAATTCGCCTAATTTCCCAAAGTTTGACATAGAGCTGGCAGGATAATAAAACTTTATCTCAAGTTTTTTTAATGGAATGTCAAATGACATGCTTTAATTTTTTGTATATGATGATCAATGTTTTAAAAGGCATGGGGGTTGGGCTGGGAGTTTTAGTTGTTGTGGGGCGAGGAGTAAACCTAAGGCGTCAAGCGTAAGACCCACATTTTAAAATAAAATGAATATAAATATTAAGAAAAAAATATATATTTTTTTGCATAATAAAAAAATTTAACACAATCAAAACAAGTCTTCTAGGATTAGAATCTTTTAATCCTAGAAAAATAAGTAAACATTTTGAGCCAAAAAATAAATTTATGATCATTTGATTTTAATCTTTAAAGGTTATTCATCCTTCGAATTCATCATCAAATTCTTCTTCTTCTTCACAATAGTTGTGTCTAAATCATAACTAGGTATTTCATATTTTCTGCAGTCATTATCTAATTTATAGAAGTAATCATTATGCTCAATCTCAGGTGTATTTATAATTTGTTTCTCCTTATCATTGTTACATAATTTAAAAACACAAACAAAATGACATTCGTAAAATTTAGAATCTTTTTTCTTTAAGAAAATAAAATGCATATCTATGTAAAAAATAATTAAATGTAAATATGAAACTTACTTCTCTTTCATTTATCTTCTTTTTCCTGTGAGAAAATGTTATAAAAATATCCTTTCTTCCTTGTGTAATATTTTGTGATTCTTCATTTGCATTTGTCTTGGGCACATTTTTTATTACATCAACATCAAAGACATGTTTGTTGTCATTCATCCAAGAAGGTTCCTATGGAAGTATTGGATCTTCTTTCTCAATGATCCACTAATCATCATAGTCTATATCATTTATTAGTATTAGATCGAAGTTTTGTTTATTTCTTACGTCTCTCTCTCAATCTTGTATTATATTTTACATATACTAGAGCATTCAACCTTTTGTGCTCCAACCTGTTCCTCTTCTTAGTATGAATCTAAGATAAAAAATAATATTTTTAGGAGGTGATTATAAAAGCAAATAATAATAACTTTAACTTTTAAGAAATAAAAAAAATTATTATCGATGCAAAAGCGCTCTAATATTTTTCGCAACATGATGAACATTATGTAATTTTAAGAACTCGAATCAGAAAATTAATTAAGCCCGGTGTTTTCCACCAAATCTCATTCACTAATCAGCATGAGATCTCACCTTTCTTGAATCCATAACACTCTACTCCCAAGGTGTCCTCGTAAGTTATCATACAAGTCTAGTTGAATATCAGCTCTAAGAAGATCTTTATAATCCAACTTTCTTTCCATACATGCAATTAAACCTTCTTTTAGCTCATCATCATTAGAAAAATTATCCTCAAAACGAAATTGAGGGTTTAAATAATAACCAGCTGCATGTGGTGGTGTATGAAGTTGGACTTCCCATCTTGCACCAATTTTCCTCCAAATAGGTTCATACTTATGCCCATAAATAAAAACACTTTTTTTTCTTCTGCTGAGTCCATTAACTCATAAGTATAACCTATGGTTGGCCCATAAATGAACAACTTGCTTTTGTTTTGCAATTGTGAACCTTCAACTTTCCAATGCCTTTTAACATTAGGTCAATACAATATGCTGCGCGTGGTGTCCAATAAATATGTTATCTCTTTCTCCACTATTTTTTTATCTGCATTCACATAGTTTGACACATTATCTGTATAATTCTCACCGCATTTTTTCTCCCACTTTCTCAGTCAAGCCATCCAAATAAGAGAATAGTTACTCACTTTTTCTCCTGCTTCCTCAATCATGCCACCCAAATAAGTGAATAGTTACACATATTTTAAAAAAAAAAGTCCCAACTGCACTGTGCATAAGAAAACTAATTAAAGTTCTAATTTTTATATATATTCAACTATCTAACATAATCAAGCACCCATATTTACTCCATGTTGTCTTATGCTTCTTTAACATCTTATTGCTATAGCAACCTCATCTTTGAGTATCTAAGTTCTCAATTCATTTATTTTAGGCGGAGTACACAATGTCCAAAATTAACAACTGCTTCAAACATAGACATGTATTATGGGTAATTGACAATATTAACGCCAACCTGGCTGAGTAGCAGAATCTATCAAATGCCCTACATGTTTCTTTTCTTTCATCTTTTTTTACTTAGAATTTTGAGTATTCCATTAGACCTCTAATTCTAGGTTGCCTCTAAAAGGATTCAACTAATGATGAATTTGTAGCATTTTGGCATTCATCAATATTTGTTGCACTACTTCTAATATCATTTAATACACTATCACGGTGTGCTTTGACTTTTACATCTTCTTCTAATGCTTCCTTGCATCTCTCTTGAACTTCAGTAGGTGCTTTAGTACATAGCTTAATGCCCATGTTTGTGTCTACAAGATGTTGCTTCATCCTTTTTATTCTTCCACTACACACTAGATTGGAAAACTTACTTTTGAAATATTTTTCATTGGGATGCTTGTTATATATTGCCATGCAAATTCATCTTCAACTAGTGCGACTACAACCGATCACACAATCCTCCCTTCAATTACAAGTTAATAACTAATCTAACACGTTTAAAAAAATATAACAGATCAAATCCACCTCTAGCAATTTGCAAACATGAAAAAAAATTATAGTTTACTGTAAACATGAAAAAGAAATTTGTGTTTTATTGTAGATAGAGTGATCTCTAGCAAATTTTTAACATAAAAGGAAAAAAACGTTTGTGTTTTATTATAGCAGCTATAGTGAAATTAATACTGTAACAGCTATAGTGAAATTAATGTAGTTATAGTAACATCACTATAGCTAAATGGAATAATAAATTTAAGACTCATAAAAGCAAAAAAGAAATGCAAGACAATTAAATTTGAGGCTACAATAACCAAACAATCGCAAACCTCACTAGATACAGTGAAATAATAATTTAAAGACTCATATAATTTCGCTATTTCTACACCAAAGTAACCAAAAAGACTCATAAAAGCATAAAAATTTGCAAACCTCAATGGATGCACCGCTGCGAACGAGCCTGGCCTAAGCTTTATGTGAGAGCCTGCGTGCGAGACAAAGATCACCTGTGTGCGGGATGAAGAAAAGTCATACGCGATGAAGATGACTCAGATAATGTTAGTGTGGGAATAAACCGTGGCTTAATGCACAATTACTATGTGGAAGAGAGGAAGGAAGAAGAAAGATAAGAAGAAGGAGGAGAAGTCGAAAGCGAAAACCTTCATAGTCGATTTCGAACTCTACATGCGATGGAGGAAGCAAAACTCTACATGCGGCTAAAATATGATAGGTATTTAGAATTAGGGATTTTTTTTTCTTTTTTTTATTTGATTAGGAGGTGCGGCATATGCCTCGTGAGTCGTGTATTACGCTTCGATTCTTCCGGGCTTAGTCAGAAGCCCTTACGTCCCACCCCTGAGTGCGCCTGACCTGACTTGCAATTACGCATAAATTTAGCTTCCAAAAGATGGCAAAAAACTTGACTTAATTTATATTTAGCTGCTAGTGCAAAATCAAAATGTTATAAAACTTAGAAAATATTTTATACACTAGGGGTAGTACGAAAGTATACGCATCATTTCAAGTAATATAGGATTTTCTTTTAAAATTCATTATATCGATCCCACAGAGAAGTGAGGTAACAAATCCCTTAGGCTAATTCCAGTCTACTACTATCAGGCTTTAGTTTAGAAAGTCGATTAAAGTGGTTTTTCTAATAACAACTCCTAAAAGAAAATCTTAAATCTAATGATAACTTATCTAAATAAATTCGTTTGAAGAATTTTGAGATATTGAAGACTACCTTTCTCCTGTAATGACCTAGAAAATGTGAAAGAATTAAATGCTTAAAATATAATGTTGCCAGTGACAAATAGAAGCATACCCATTCTTTACCCCCTCTCGGTGCTAGTAAAGAACGTTGGCTAATATAAAGTTTGTTCTAGCTTGTGTAGCAGTGTTGAATAGATTCTGACATCTCACCTCTAGATTACCCACTGGGGCATGCATAGCCGCCCAGAAGCATCCAAAACATCACTAAACCACGTAGAATCGCCGAAAATCCGTCCAAAAACCTTCTTGAGCGCCTAGGCACCATTTTCTCGTTACGACAGATGCTTAGGTGTCAGTTTGGGCTCCTAGTCGCCACCATGCTGACAGCACACTCGTTTTGCTCCGTCTCGGCTCCGTTTCGCCTCGTTTCAGCTCCAATTTGATCCAAGTGTTATAATTACAAGATAAACATGAAAATAACATTTCTTTAAAATGTAATTTCATTCAATAATATGCGATAAATGTAAAGGAGATTAAGCATAGATAGACATTTCAAAATGCGTCAAATCAGAATTTTCTTCATTGCTCTATTTGGCTCCAAATTGCACTGTTTTTCCTTCATTTTCTCCAAAAGTTCATTTCTTGTACATGAAGGCAAAAACATGCAAAATACCTTTCTTTAATGTGTAATATCATTAAAAATAAATACAAAATGTATATATAAAATAAGTAATTTTTAGGCGTCTCAACTCCCCCAAACCTAAACGTTACATGTCTTCAAGTAACACTACAACTTTAAAAATATATTGATTTTATTTTAGTGTGTTCCTTTAAGATGACTTATAATTTTGTTCTAAAAAGGTTGTAGTCCAACTTAGAAGAATTTCCAATAAATTAGATGATATCTAAGGTATCAGAATATTTAGTATTAAACTATAGGAGTCCTGATTTTCTATTTAATTCAAAAATAAATGAAACTTTTTCAAACTTTGTATTCTTAGAAAAAAATTAATTTTAGAATTTATGACCTCTAAAAAATAATTTTACTAATACTTTCTGAAATTATGCTTATGATTGATCCTAAGTTTTCTTCCTTAGAAAGATGTAAGTAAAATTAATTTTTAATTAGGTCCTAATCCTCAAGCTTCTCCTCACATTTTTTTAAGATCATTTTAATCCTTACTTTTCTTTTTTTTCTCTCTCTCTTTTTTTATGTGAGGACTACTATATTTGGATAGGCATTTAATGATTTTAAATTTCATTATCCTTTTTCTAAAGTGAAAAACTTATTTTCTTTCCTTAACTTAAAATGTAGTATTAGAAAAAAAAATTTAAATAGAGTCTAAGTTCTTCAAAAAGTATTATTCTAAAAAGCTTTAATTTTTTCAAAAATTCAATTTTTCCTACTATAATAGTAAAATCATTTCCCTAATATTTTATACTAACCATCTTAACTTTAGTTTCATCCTGTTTACTAAAGTTCTTACTAAGTTTTCCTATTGCATTTCTATAAATAAAATTTTAGTAATCTTAAGATAACTCCATATAACAATAAATCAAATTTCAAATAAAATTTATTTGTAGTTTCTTTTAGGACAAGTCAAGTTTAACTTTTGAATTTTATTTTTCTTCCTCTCCACAAACTTGAATTTTTAAATATTTTACAATCAATTCCATAAAATGTAGCAGGAAGAAAAAGTAAATGCTAAATCTATCGGCTACTACAACATCCTATCAAATTCATATACATGCATAATCAGGATAGAATGACTTTAGGAGAAAGTAAATTTAGCCTAAAACATGCTTGCAAAAATATTAAACTAAAAGAAAGTATACTAACTATGAAATTTAAATTTTTCTTCCTCCCCCAAACTTGATTTTTTGACATGTCTAGTATTCAGTACAGGAAATATAGGTAGGAAGAAAGATAGTTTAGAAATTCTATCTACCATAAATATCTATCAGACACATCAACAAATATTGATCAGGATAGAACAATTTGCAACAGAAAGTAAATCTAAACTAAACATGCCAAAATAAAATTGAATTAAAGAAATGTCTAACAAATATGACAGGTATCCGCGTAGGAATATATATTTAGGTCTTCCCTAAGTCCTCCATATTGTTTTAACATAAACACAAACACACATGATAAATGAGATCATTTCTTCCTTTAACTCATCAAATCTCATTACCTTACTTCAAAGTTTTAACAAAATCACTACACTAATATATTAAGTACTTATAAATGATTTTATAGGCTCTAATCCCATGGACATGATTATCCCTGATCTATTGGCTCGTGAGCACTAACCTCAGGCGTCACTTTATCCCTTCAAGTAAGCACCTATAGAAGTTATAAGGATAGTGTAAGATCAACCACATGTTGGTCATCAAATAGGCTCATGACTCTTTCCAAATGAAAACTAGGTCAAAGAAAAGAAGTAAGAAAATTGAGAAGACACGATCACTGTCCAAACTCAAGATGTCTCATGTAAAACTCAATTCCAATTGAGACCTAAGTCATAGTAGACTTGTTAATCCAACTACAACAAAAGAACATAAACAAGTCTAGCCATAATAAGAAGTTAAGAAATCACCTCTCTTATGACGCATACAAAGATCAAATCAATCCACAGATAATCTAAACATCCACCAACATCAATCAAACAGATCAATCCACAATGTTACATAAAGATCAAATCAATCCATGAAAAATTCAAATACTTACCAACATCAATCAAATTGATCAATCCACACTAAAACAAACTAATCACACCTCAAACAATTATAACTCACAAACAAACTAAAAAAGATAACCACGGTTTACCTCCCACAAAGCACTTAGTTTAACGTAGCCAGCCCAACAAATGATTCCTCCTAGATCAAAATATCATTTAAGTAATCATTGATCAACAGCCAAATCTTTTCTGAATCCGGGGATTCCTACAAAATCTTTGAATTTTAGTTTTTCATATAGCTTTTTCTTTTTAGATTGATTCAAATTATTGTTCTCAAAGTTCTTTCTAGATCCAATATTCTTCTAATGATTTTCTCAATTTTCTTATTAATATCATCCATAAAATTTATAAGAAACGGATCTTTATATGATAATTTAAGATCTCCTAAATTATTTATATGATTCTCTCTAAATGATTCAGATTCTGGATCAAAGTCTACTAGATTACTCTTCTGTCAAGTTATCTTCTAATTCTTACCCTTGAGACTGAGGAAATGGTGGAGGTGGTTTTCTATATTTATCTTGGTTGATGAAATAGTTTTTTTTAATTCCTTAGGAATTTCTTCCATTAGTCTTTCAATCACTTTTTTTTCTTATCTCAACTCAATATTTATTTTGAACCTTCTCTTCCACTTCTTAGTTGGGTAGCTTTATCTTGCCCACTATTCTTCTCCTCAAGGTCTATATCAAGGTCACCAAGTAAAATCATTGGAGAATAAATGTTAATTGAATAAGCAGTTTGCCCCAATTGGTTTTCTATATTCCTTATTGTGTCCCATAAACTTTCAAATTGACTCGCCATTTAAATAACAACCACTTCTAAAAACTCATTTTTCTCATTCTATGGGTCAAAATTAAATTAATAAGGAAAAGAAAGTCCATCATTATAGTCGTCCTGGTTATTCTAATTACTTATTTGATTAGATTGATTATCTCCCCACAATTGGTCTTCACCTCCAAAACTATTATTCGAGTTAAAGTTTGAATGATATCCCAACCTGGGTTGTAATAATTAGAATAAGGATTGCGTATCTCATTGATAGTTTCAAAATAGTTAGTCTCAATTAATTGTCCAAATGAATTTTCTTTAATAATTGGAAGTCCTTGACTAGTATTGTAATCCAAATCTGAATATTCATTATTTTGTCGATCTGCCATTTCTACCATTAATTCATGAAGTTTTTTCCAATTCATAATCCTCCTAACAGTTCTTTCTTGATCTGAGTCGTATAATTCAAGGTCTGCAGCTCCTGAACTACTCATACAAATCTAAAAACTTAATTAATAGGACATATATAAAAAATATTTTGGTATTTTGGATTTTTTTTAAATAAACAAACAATAATGAAACACACTAGATAATAACACTACAATTTTCAAATCTATGTCTTACAAGTTTAACTAAAATTTTCCTAAAGTTCTTACCATTGCTTCCCGACAACTGTGTCAAAAACTTGATTCGACCTACAATTATGCAGTAATTTAACATCCAAAAGATGGCTAAATACTTGACCAAATTTATATTTAGTGGTCAGTATGAAAAATCAAAATATTATAAAATTTAGAAATTAGTTTGCACACTATGAGTACTACACAAGTATATATATCGTTTGAATTAATATAGGATTTTCTTTTAAAACCCAGAGTATCGATCTCACAAAGAAGCGAGGTAAGAATTTCATTAAGCTAATTCTAGTCTACTACTATTAGGCCTTACTTTGGAATGTCGATTAAAGTGGTCTTTCTAATAACTACTCCTAAATAAAAATCTTAAATCTAAAGATAACTTATCTGAATAAATTAGTTAGAGAATTTTGAGATGTTATAGACTACCCTTCTCGTGCAATGACCTAGATAATGTGAATGAATGAAATGATTAAAATATAATGTTGCTAATGGCAAATGGGAGCATACCCATTCTTTATCCCATCACGGTGCTAGTAAAGAATATTGGATAATCTAAAATTTGTTTCAGCTTGTGTAGTAGTGTTGAGTAGATTCAGGCCTCTCACCTCCAGATTACCCAATATGCCCTCTTTATAGGACCTACTAGGGACCCTTAGATCCAAACTCTAAACTGAATTAATAAATAATCTAACGTGACACCCTAGAAACATTAACTCCAAAACTTATCTCTATATCTATTTGTGCTAACCAGTGAACTGAGTCGGCCTCCCATCCTAAAGGTTAATGTAGTTCCACTTAGTTGAGAATTACACTGCACTTCAGGATCTTAATGTAATTACAACAAATTTTGACATTAGAACAGGCCTAAATTGTAATGTAAATGAAATCCAAGGGAATTCCATCACATTAATAAAATAAGAGATTATCTAAGCAAAATCTAAATTTTCAAACACGCATCCAATTCATTACAAAAGAAAACTAAAATGAAGATGATGGCATAAGCAGTAAAAGGATTAATAGAATTATGTAATAATTTATGTACCAACAAGAAACATATGTCTACCTACCCTCTTCTGATTGTATAGGTACGCTTAGTATTCTATTAATTTTATGCAACCATATGTCACATAGAAGCTTCTAATAGAAATATATTTTTAAATTATATTTGCTTAAAAGTTGCATTGTCAGCTAAACTATTTTACTAGCCAACAAGTCAATGTGAGTGCACTCAAGTTGCAAGTTCACTGCTCTCCCGAGTCTTAGTTTCACTTACAAAATATTTTAACATAACCTATTGCCACTTAACTTATGTTAATGAAACAAAGGAGATATTACTCATCACATGGAAATAAAAATTATTCTATCATAAAACAAATTTTCCTACACATGCCACTACTCCATATTAAATGACAAAAGTAAAGAAAGCTACTTAGGAAGCATGGATAATTAAATCAATTTAAATCCACTAGAAAGTGTTTGTAGTAATTACAAAATAATGAAGAACTTAATACTTAGCTTTTTCCCTCTGAAAGAAAATGAAAATCTCTCCAACAAATTCTCCTGCCGATTCATGCTCTGCTCATACTTCTTTACTCATATCTCTCAAAATTCATCACCAATCTCTCCATAAAATGGAGAAATCAACATCTTTATCTCTTCTCTACACTCACGCCAAAATTCTCTCTAATAATCCCCTAAAAACTCCGCATCATCCTCATGAGAGGCACCAAGCCCCTCTTTTTAAAGAGACACGAGCACATCTTCATTCCAAGAGACAGACCTCTTAACTCTAAGAGACACACATGTTCACTCCAAAAGAAGTGAAATGCCAAAATGTGCTTTTCCAAATGTCTTGATTCATTGAATATCACCTTGGGGCATAAATGACCAACCAGAAGCTTCTAGAACATCCCGGAACAACCCAGAATCGCCCAAAACCTGTCCAAAAACTGTCTCAGGCGCCTAGGCGCTAGTCTGGACCTAGGTGCCACCTTCAGCTTGCTTCTAACACCTCGGCACAATTTTCTCATCGTGACAGGCACCCAAGCATCTTGGGTGCCTAGGTGTCATCGCGCGGGCAACACACCCATTTGGCATCGTTTCGGCTCCGTTTCTCCCCCTTTCAGCTTCAATATGCTCGAAGTGTTATACATATATGATAAACATGAAAATAATCTTTCTTTAAAGTGTGATTTGTTTCAAAAATATGTGATAAATGTAAACAAGATTAAGCATCGAAAGACATATCAAAATGCGCCAGATCAAAATTTGCTTCCTTGCTCGAGTTAGCTCCAAATTGCACTATTTTTGCTTTATTTTCTCCAAAAGTCCATTTCTTGTACCTGAAGTCAAAAACATGCAAAATACATTCCTTTAAAGTATAATATCATTAAAAATAAGCACAAAATGTATAAAAGATAGATAATTTTTAGGTGTATCAATTCCTCCAAACTTAAACATACTTGTCCAGAAGTAACACTACAACATTAAAAATATATTGATTTGTGTAAGAGGATCCTGTGAGATGACTTAAAATTTTGTTGTAGAAAGGTTATAGTCCAACTTATAAGAATTTCTAGTAAATTATATGATATTTAAGGTATCAGAATATTTAGTAAGAAACTATAGGAATCATGATTATTTATTTAATTAAGAAACAATTGAAATTTTCCAAACTTAGGATTCCTAAAAAAAATTAATTTCAGAATTTAAGACCTCTAAAAAAATATCTTTACTAATACTTTTTGAAATTAAGTTTATGATTGATCTTAAGTTTTCTTCCTTAGAAAGATTCAAGTGAAATCAATTTTTAATGAGGTCCTAATCCTCATGCATCGCCTCACATTTTTTCTCTCAGTATCATTTTAATTCTTATTTTTCATTTTTTATCACTTTTTTTATGTGAGGATTATCATATCTGGATAGACTTTAATGATTTTGAATTTCACTATCCCTTTTCTAAAGTAAAAAGCTTATTTTCTTTCCTTAACTTAAAATGTAGTATTAGAGAAAGAATTTTAAATAGAATCTAAATTCTTCAAAAATTATTATTCTAAAAACCTTTAGTTTCTCAAAAATTCAATTTTTCCTACTATAAATAGTAAAATCATTTCCCTACTATTTTCTACTAAATATCTTTAGTTTCAATCTTTTTACTAAAGTCCTTACTAACTTTTTCTATTGCATTTCTATAATTAAAATTTTAGTAATCTTGAGATAACTCTACATAAAAAATCATTTTTTAAATAAAATTGATTTGTAGTTTCTTTTAGGACAAGTGAAATTTAACTTTGAATTTTATTTTTCTTCCTCCCTCAAACTTGAATTTTTAAATATTTTACAATCAATTCATAAAATTTAGCATGAAGAAAAAGTAAAAGCTGAATCTACGACTACTACAGCATGGGGCACGAACCTTATCAAATTCAGATACATGCATAATCATGATAGAATGACTGCAGAAGAAAGTTAATACAGCCTAAAACATGCTTGCAATAATATTAAATTTAAAGGAACTATACTAATTTTGAAATTTATATTTTATCTTCATCCCCTAGGACTTGATTTTTTAACATGTCTAGCATTCAATACATAAAATATAAGCAAGAAGAAAATTATCTTAGAAATTCTATCTACCACAGATGTTTATCAGAAACATCTACAAATACTTGTCAGGACAGAACAATTTGCAACATAAAGTAAATCTGAACTAAATGTCAGAGTAAATTTGAATTAATGAAATGTCTAACAAGCATGACAGGTATCAGCATAGGAATATATATTTAAGTGTTCCCCAAATCCTCTATATTATTGTAACACTAACACAAACACACATGATAAATGAGGTCAATTCTTCCTTTAACTCATCTCATCACACTACCTTACTTCCAATTTCTAACGAAACCACTACACAAATATATTGGGTACTTATAAATGATTTTATAGACTCTAATCCCATGAATATTATTATCTCTGATGTATTGGCTCGTGAGCACCAACCTCAGGCGTCACCTTATCCCTTTAAGTAAGCACCTATAGCAATTATAGTGTATGATCATCCACATGTTGCTCATCAAATAGGTTCATGACTCATACCAAATGAAAATAATGTCAGAGAAAGGAACTATTAAAATTGAGATGACACTGTCACAATCTAATCTCAAGATGTCTCCTGTAAAACTCAAATCCAATTGAGACCTAAGTCATAGTGGACTCATTAATCCAACTACAAGAGAACATAAATAAGTCTAGCCATAATAAGAAGTTAAAAAATCTCCTCCGTCATGACTCATACAAAGATCAAATCAATCCACAAACAATCCAAACATGCACCAACATTAATCAAACTGATCAATCCATAATGACACACAAAGATCAAATCAATCCATTAAAAATCCAAACATCCACCAACATTAATCAAATTGATCAATCCACATTAAAACAAATAGATCGCACCTCAAAAAATTACAACTCACAAACACACTAACAAAGATAATTATGGTTGTCTCCCACGAAGCGTTTGTTTTAACGTCGCCAACCTGAAAAATGATTCCTCCTAGATCAAAATTCTATTTAAGTAATCCTTGATCAACATCTCAATATTTTCAGACCCAGGGATTGCTACAAAATCCATAAATTTTAGCTTCTTAGAGAGCTTTTTATTTCCATATTGATTCAAATTATTGTTCTTCAAGTTTCTTTCTAGATTCAATATTCTTCTAATGATTTTATCAATTTTCATATTAATATCATCCTTAAAATTTATAAGAAGTTGATCTTTATATGATAATTCAAGAACTATTAAATTTTGGATCGGATTCTCTGTAGATGATCAGATTCTGAATCAAATTCTACTAAATTACTCTTCTTGTCTCAAGTTATCTTCTAATTCTTCCTCTTTAGGCTTAGGAAATGGTGGAGGTTGTTTTTATATATTTATCTTGGTTGATGAAATAGGTTTTTCTAATTCCTTAGAAATTTCTTCCATTGATTTTTCAATCTCCTTTCCCTCTTTTAATAACTCAACATTTATTTGAACCATATTATCTAATTATCTTCCATTTCTTAGTTGGATAGCTTTATCTTTCCCACTATTCTTCTTCTCAAGGTCTATCTCAAGGTCACTAAGTAAATCTCTAAAGGATAACTATTAATTGAATTAACAATGTGCCCGAGCGAGTTTTTTATATTCCTTATAGTAGCCCCCTAGACTTTCCAACTGACTCGCCATTTGAATAAAATCCTCTTCGAATAACTCATTTTCCTCATTATGTGGGTCAAAGTTAAATTTATAAGAAAAAAAAGGCCATTATTACAGTCGTCCTGATTATTCTAATTACATATCTGATTGAATTGATTATCTCCCCACAATTGGTTTTCTCCTATAAAACTATTATTTCAGCTAAAGTTCGAATCATTTTCCCAACTTAGGTTTTAATAATCAAAATAAGGATTGTGTATCTCATAGATAGTTTCAAAATATTAGTCTCAATTAATTCTCCAAATGAATTTCCCTCAATAATTGGGGGGTCATTGACTAGCATTATAATCCAAATATTAATATTAATTATTTTGTCGATCAGCCATTTCTACCATAAATTCATGGATTCTCTTATGATTCCTAATCCTTCTAATAGTTTTGTCTCGATCTAGTCGTATAATTCAAGGTCTGCAGCTCTTGAACTAGGCATACAAATCTAAATACTTAACTAATAGAATAAATATAAAAAATATTTTTAGTATTTTTGATTTTATTTAAGATAAACACACAATAATTAAACACACTGGATAATAACACTACAAGTTCCAAATCTAAGCCTTAAAGGTTTAACTAAAATTTCCTAAAGTTTTTACTGTTGCTTCCCTGACAATGACACCAAAACTTAATCCGATCTGCAATTACGCAGTAATTTAGCTTTCAAAATATGGTCACAAAGTTGTCCCAATTTATATTTAGCGGCTAATGTGCAAAATTTAAATTTTATAAAATTTAGAAAATAAATTACACACTAAGGGTACTACGCAAGTATACTTTCGTTTCAAGTAATATAGGGTTTTCTTTTAAGACTCGGAGTATTGATCCTATAGCGAAACGAGGTAAGAAATCCCTTAAGCTGATTCTAGTTTACTACTATCAGGCCTTGTTTTTGAATGTCTATTAAAGTGGTTTTTCTAATAACTACTCTAAATGAAAATCTTAAATCTAAAGATAACTTATCTGGATAAATTAGTTTAGAGATTTTTGAGATGTTAAAGACTACCCTTCTCGTGCAACGACCAAGATAATATGAATGACAGAAATGCTTAAAATATAATGTTGTCAGCGACAAATAGGAACATACCCATTTTTTACCCCCTTTCGGCTCTAGCAAAAAACATTAGTTAATCTAGGTTTGTTCCAGCTTGTGTAATAGATTCTGGCCTCTCGCCTCCAAATTAATCATTGTGCTCTCTTTATAAGACCTACTAGGGACCCTTAGATCCAAACTCTAAACCTAATTGAAGAATCTAGCCTGTCTCCCTAGAAATATCAATTCTACACCTATCAAAATTTATCTCTCTATCAATTTACACTAACTAGTGAACAGAGTCGACCTCCCATCCTAAAGGTTAATGTGGTTCTATTTAGTTGAGAATAACACCACTCATCCTGACCTTAATGTAATTATAATAAATTTTAACATTACAACAGGCCTAAATTGCAATGTAAATGAAGATCAAGGGAGTATCATCATATTAATAAAACAATATAATATCTAAGAAAAATCTAAATTCCTAAACATACATCCAATTCATTGCAAATAAAAAGTAAAATGAAGATGATGGCATAAGCAATAAAAGGATTGTTAGAATTATGTAATAAATTATGTGTCAACAAGGAACATAAGTCTATTAGTTTTATGCAACTATCTGTTACCTAGAAATATCTAATAAAAACAGATCATTAAATTATATTACCTTAAAAGTTAAATTGTTGGCTAAATTATTTTACTAGCCAGTCGGTCAATGTGAGTGCATCAAGTCGCAAGATCATCACTCTCTCGAGTCTTAGTTTCACTTACAAAAGATTTTAGCATAACATATTGTCACTTAAGTTATGTCAATGAAGCAAATGAGATATTACTCATCACATGAAAATAAAAATTATTCTATTATAAAATAAATTTTCTTACACATGCTACTACTAAATATTAAAAAAAAGAGTAAAAAAACTACTTATGAAGCATGGATACAATGAAATAGAAAAATTCATTAAATCAAAGAAAATTCACAAGAAAGTGTTTACGACAATTACAAGATATCCAAAAACACAACACATAGGTTTTTTCCTTCTGAAAGAAAGATGAAAATCTCTCCAATAAAGTCTTCTGCCAATCTATGCTCTGCTCATACTTCCTCACTTCTATCTCTCAAAATCCCCAATCAATCTCTCCAAAAAATGGAGAAATCTACATCTTCATCTCCTCTCTACACTCACACTAAATCTCTATCTAAAAATCCCCTAAAAACTTCTCATCATCCTCCTAAGAGGCGTCGAGCCCCTATTTTTAAAGAGACACAAAACACCTCTTCATTCCAACATACACACATCTTCACTCCAAGAGACACATCTGTTCACTCCAAAAGAAGTGAAATTCAAAAAGGTCCATTTCCAAATGTCTTAATTCATTGAATATCACCTTGGGGCTTGAATGACCACCCAGAAACTTCCAAAACTTCACGGAACCACCTAGAATCGCCCAAAAGCAGTCCAAAAACCATCTCGAGCACCAAGGCACCTCCTTCAGCCTGCTTCTGTCACCTAGGCGGTGTTTTCTCATCGTGACGGGCACCGAGGCTCCAATTTGGGCACCTAAGCGCAACCCTGCGGGCAGCACTCTCATTTTGCTCCGTTTCGGCTCTATTTTGCCCTATTTCAGCTCCAATATGCTCTAAGTGTTATACCTACAAGATAAACATGAAAATAACATTTCTTTAAAGTATAATTTTGTTTAAAAACATATGATAAATATAAAGAATATTAAGCATAGAAAGACATCAAAATACGACATATCAGAATTTTCTTCCTTGCTCGATTTGGCTCCAAATTGCACCATTTTTGCTTCATTTTCTCCAAAAGTCTATTTCTTGTACATAAAGCCAAAAATTTTCAAAATACCTTCCTTTGAAATACAATATCATTAAAAATAAGAACTAAATGTATATAGAAATGTGTAATTTTTAGGTGTATCAGCGCCCCGAGCGCGCCCAAAAAATGTTTATTTAGATTGAGATGGTGATATTACTTGTAAAATGATATTTTTTGTTTACAGTTTAACATTCATGACATTTTTTACAAGTTTTAATGTTGTATATGGAAATATTCATGACTGAATGATATTTTGGTTCATAAAAACATGAAATCTTATAAATGAAAATTGATGTGTCCTAGGAAATTCATGACAGTAGAGTAGAAAATTAGTGTCTTAGCGTTGTACAAGAATCCAACACACACTCAAAAGTAAATAACTAGTAGAGACAAAAATTTTTTCCATGGAAAACCCGGAAAGTAAAAAAACTCACGTGGCATTTTCTGATTGAATATTCCACTATGAGTTGGTGAATACATGTACAATCCCTTATTCTATATACGAGAAGGGATTACACAGTTTCATGGGTTATAAATTTTGTGCATGGAATAATTCATAGTCCCGTGGTTGGGAGAGGAAGGCGTCAATGGCCATCGGCTGAGGCAGAGGGTTTAGGGTTTAGGCAGCAGAAAATAGCAGCAGGGCAAAAAAAAGTGGCTATGCTAGTCAGAAGTGGCGGCGGCGGCAGTGGTTAGCAAAAGAGAGGCTGAAGTCAGCTCGAGAAGACGGTTGGAGGCGGCGAGAGAGGCGGTGGTTTAAGGGAGGTGGCCAGAGGCGCCGACATCCAGAAGCAGCCGCGGCGAAGGTGACCTAAGGCAGAGGATACCGGAGGCAGCGATGGCCTAAAGCGGAGACAACTTGAAGCGGTGGCGGTTATAGGCGGCGAATACTGGAAGCGGCAACAACCGGAAGCAACTTCAATCAGAAGAGATGGTTTCCCGAAGCGGTGGCGGCGGTACGAGGCAGAGGCAGCCAAAGTTGGTCGGATGCGGTGACAGATATAAGAAGTGATGTCGGTCGGAGGCAACAGCGGGGACCCAAGGCGAAAATGATTGGAGCGGTCGTGGGCTGAAGCGGAGGTGATGAGTGGAGTTGGTTGGATCTAAATTATAGAATGCAGAGTCATAGCTCTCTTATCTACAGGCCCTGGTCTTTCTCTTGCCCCAATGTCTTGGTCCCCTCTCATAAAGGGGGAAGACTCTATTTATAGAGTTAAGGTTACGGATAAAAAAGAAACTTGGACAACTCTTGATCGGATGGCCCGGAGAGAACTCTTTGGTTGAACGACTTTCGATGGATCTTTAAGTGCCTTAGTGATATAAGAATTGAGTGATCTTGAGCCCATTGGATTCATCTTGCCGAGACATTCAAATTGACTATAAATATGTCATATTCAAAATTAGTTTGACCATCCAATTACGCTTGAAAACACTTCCAAAAGTTGTTTAATGACTTGATTTGACTCATATTAGACCGATTTTGTTATTGTTGGGTTCATCTTATCGAACATGTCAGTTTGAATGTAAGTTTTGTTGAAATCCAACTTCTTAGTGATTTTTTATCGAAGTTTGAATGCTTCTTGCTAAAAAAATTATTTAATGATCTATATTATAACTCCTGATTCATGTCGGATGATAAAAATTAATGATGACATATCGAAAGTTGATGTTTCTTTTATATTGTTCATGCTTTTGAGTTAGTTAATAGATAAATTAGAGACGTTATATTATGAGTTGATATATGATCTTAGGTTGAGAAGAGATAAAAATTACGTGCATGAATGAATGTGACTAATGTTCTGACTACCTCCATCAATTTATAATGATCTGTTGCATTACAGCGACTGTGTTGGTTGGTAGGAGTGTAAACGAGTCGAACAAGAGCGAGCCAAGGCTCAGCTCGTGTTCGGCTCGTTTATATTTCGAGCCCAAAAAGTGTGTTCGTGTTCGGCTCGTTTGTTTAACGAGCCGAACACGAGCTATTCACGAACAAAAAGTTGTTTTGACAATCCTAATCACATAACCATAAGATGTTAAAGGTTGAGGCAAGATTCAAGAATTATAGTTTATATTAAAACATCATTTGAATCTAATTTAATACTTTTTATTATATTTAGTTAATTAATAATTTTAATTGATTATAAATCTTTTAATTTTTTAAAAAAACCTACTCATTAATATATATATATATATATATATATATATATATATATATATATATGTGTGTGTGTGTGTGTGTGTGTGTGTGTGTGTTTTAAACCGAACACGAGCTATTCACGAACAAAAAGTTGTTTTGATAATCCTAATCACATAACCATAAGATGTTAAAGGTTGAGGCAAGATTCAAGAATTATAGTTTATATTAAAACATCATTTGAATCTAATTTAATACTTTTTATTATATTAAGTTAATTAATAATTTTAATTGATTATAAATCTTTTAATTTTTTAAAAAATCCTACTCATTAATATATATATATATATATATATATATATATATATATATATATATATATATATATATCTGTGTGTGCGCGCGCGCGCTCGCATGCATGCATGCATGTATCTATACATCTATCCATATACATATAGATAGAAATTATATACATATAGATAGAAATAGATACATACATATATATATATATATATATATATATATATATATATATATATATATACATATATCTATATCTATATGTATGTATGTATGTATGTATGTATGTATGTATGTATTTATGTATGTATGTATTTATGTATGTATGTATCTATATATATACATATATATACATAAATACATACATACATACATACATACATACATATATATATATATATATATATATATATATATATATATATATATATATATTTGAGGAGTAGTATTTCGAGCCAGAACGAGCCGAACACGAACGAACAATCTTTGTTCGTGTTCGGCTCGTTAGGGCTTGTTAACTTAGCGAACGAGCCAAACTCGAGCTTCTTAACGAGCCAAACACGAGTTGTTCGCGAACAACAAGCCGTTTTGACAACCCTATTGGTTGGGTTGGGATAATGACAAAAAGAGCAGCGGAAACATTTGCTATTTCAAGTAATTAGATGATTTTTTGAAGTGTTAGATTACTATTTTTATATATATCACGATCAAATTATTGAAAATTTGATAAAAATAAAAAATATAAATTGAGATTTTATCATGAGTTTTGATATTTGAGTGAGAATTTGAAAAATGAATGAAATGGTGTGCTTGATTTATCTGTATATAATTCCCCTAAAAATTATATATATATATATATATATATATATATATATATATATATATATAGAGAGAGAGAGAGAGAGAGAGAGAGAGAGAGAGAGAGAGAGAGAGAGTTGAGAAGTTCTTTTTTTATGAGACGATGAAAAGAACCTTGAGATGGAATCATAAGAAAAGATTCGCGTGAGAAGGGCGTATGAGCTTATCGTGCATAGGGTTAATCTATAAGTAGGGGTTTAAATGAGCCGAGTTTAAGCATGCTCAGACTAGACTCGTGTTCGGCTCGTTAAAAAATATTATTGTTCGTGTTTAGTTTGTTTATATATAAAGCATAAAAAATTTGTTCATGTTAGACTCAATTTGTTTAATGAGCCGAACACAAGCTGTTTGCAAACAATAATCCATTTTAATAGTCTTAATCATGCAGCCGTAAGATGTTAATGATAGAGACAAGATTTAAATCTTATTATTTATATTTAAATATTTATTTAAATAGAATTTAATACTTTTTTCATTGATAATTTAAAATTGATTATAAATTTTTAGCCATGCAGTCAATTAGATTATATATAATTTAATTATTTCGAGTAAAAACAAGCTGAATACGAATAAACATATTTTGGTGTCAGCTCATTTATATATTAAGGGCCAAAATATTATTTATTTTTAGCTTGTTTGCTTAGCGATCAAATTGAATCCGAGCTACTTGATTTATCAAACACAAATTGTTCGTAAACAACGAGTCATTTTGATAGCCCTATCTTCATTTTGATAGCCCTATCTATTAGCGATATCTTATGAAATGCTGAAGAGAGAAAGCAAATTGCATTTAATCTAACTCTAGTCATGTCTAGAAAGAGCGTGTTAACCATTAATTAACGGGGCATTTGCATACCACCCAATTGCTAATTATTTACATTAACTCCTACACTACTTATTTTGCATCAATACCACCAAAACTTTCAAATCTCATCAAAAACATTACTATCTTAAACATTTAAAACTTTCCCTTTTTCATGCCATAAATGTAATAATTAAAACTTGAGTGTTGGATATGTAAATACATAGGTATTGAGTGGTATGTAGGTAAATGTTAAAATTTTGCAGCCAAAATAAATTATGTGGTTCCAACTTATTCCATGCCAAATTCTTACCTAAAACGTAATCTAAATGTAGAAACAATCCATTGGCTTTGTTCTATGCAAAAAAAAAAAAAAAAAAAAAGCAGTCCCACCTCCCTTTTAAGTTTTATAAAGAACATGTGAAGACCTTTTACTATATTCTATCAATTTTAGCAACCATAAAGATATTTCCATATGAAAGTGGCGACAATTATACATTATCTCTACAATTAAACACTATTCTCACAGTAAATGAACATTAAAAAAGGAAGATTTACTACATACCACTCGGTTCTTATATATGTATTTACATATCTAACACCCAGACTTTAATTTTTTAAATGTATGCCATCCTATCTATGCATGCAAAGGTGCGTGACTTCTTAAAAGGTAAAGTGGTGGAATTTTCTCATCTAATATGAAATATTTGGATTGTGTAGATATAAAAAGCAAAAATTTAGGTGTTGGATGTGTAAATAAATAGGAACTGGGTAATAATGTACGTAAATGCACCCCCCCAAAAAAAAAAGTTATCAATCATCCCAAAGTTAAACAACCCTTTTCTTCCAAAATAAATGAAAATTAAATAAAGAAAATATCAATCATCCAAAAGTTTATACAAAATGAATGTTTAAGAGATAATATAGACAGCTTCCGAGTAATATGATTATCAATCATCAATTATGCATATTTCTCTATATTATCATTCGGCTCATAAACTGTCTTTACAAAGAAAGAATAATGCAAAATTTTGTTTGAGAATTAACTAAATAATGGAAACTTTAACAAAGTAAACTATGTTGGTTGCAAACCGTCTTGAGTCTTGCAAGAGTGGCTATGATTCTGCACAGGAATTCAAACCAACACCATCAGCTTTCAGAAGTGTGGATTCTTCGAAAGCAAGCTCAAATATCTGTCTGTAATCATCAACAAAATGGACATCAAGTCCCTCTTTCACATTATCAGAAAGCTCATCAAAGTCTCTTCGATTTGCAGCAGGGAATATGATTGTCTTCACCTCACTCCTCCTTGCAGCAATAGTCTTCTCCTTAACCTAATTCGTTCAACAAGGATACCAATCAGAAATATAAGAGAGGAGAAAATCATTATTAAAAACTATGAAGAACTAGTAAGGGAGCTTCTTATGAGCAAGAAGACAATAAATTGGCGAATTCTATGTCATTATCTTTCAAGGCAAATGAAGGAGAAGAAAGAAGGGAGTTTTGATAAACGATATTGAAGATACTGCAAAACATAGTGTAAAGATACGTTTGGAAAAGTTCTGAGTGCCAACTGCAGCCATTACAGTAGGGAACCGTTGCCTATTCCCCCATGGATTGTCAGCGCAACACAGAAATTCAGAGAAAAGTAGCATTCGTTCCTGTTTACCTAACTGCTTCAAGCAAAGCCTAATATCAGAGTTAACCAAAACAACTGAAACTGCAAGTTTTCTTACTGAACTCAAATAAAGATTACAAACAAGGTGCTCCGACATGGGAAATAATAAAAGATGGCACAAAATAAATTTAGGGAATAGCTCGAGGGTGGTGGTGCCATGATTTGAGGGGAAGTAATAAGTATGGAGGACTGCATGGTCGATGGGCAGCAAACTTGTCGTTGGTTGGATGGATTGAAGGCAGCCGGAGGGTGTTGGGGGTTGTCATTTGCAGCAGATGATGGTAACAAGGAAGTGTAAGGCTATGGACTGTAGGGAATGAAAAGGAGCTGCGGTTTACTGCAGATGGAAGAAGTGGTTGCAATGGGATGGATGGAGGTCGCAGAGAAGGGCTACGGCATGGACACTGGATGGTGGGCGACTAAGGATTGCTGGTGGGAGGTATGGCAGCTGTAGGAAATAACAAAAGTGCCCCTTGAGGTGGCTGCAACAGTTACGGTAACAACGACAACAGAGGGATGATTGCGGAAGTTGATAAGCTCAAAGATAATCAACACCTCGGAACTAGATACAGTAGGAGCACCACTTGCCCTTGGATACAATACTAGAAGGGAAAACTTGGAGCCGCCGACAACTAACTCAATAGAAAACATACAAAAATTGAAAATCTAAAACACAAAAAGCAGATATATAATAATAGGATGAGTAAGATTGGGCACACTATTGAAAAGAGGCTCCAAATCTTAAGAGCAGATCAGCTCTCCCCTTACATGGACAGGTTGGCCAAGGATCTAGAATGTGGGTGGGGACTACCGCACCCCTCGCATACCCACGTCAGTCTCCTGACATTGGGGGAGCTTCATCATCTGGAATCAGATCCTACATGTTCAAGGTAGAGGTGTTGTTTTCTACTGCCTCCCAAAACACTTGAGCAATATTCCCCACTTAAAAGTAGCAATCGATTTCAGTCAAACCAAATTGGGGTACACTACTGAACTGAACTGAACTAGGACTTTGTGTCAAATATACTTATCTAATGTGAGGACAAGCTTAACTCCCCGTAAGGGTGATGGCACTGACAGTAAAACTATCGATCATGATGTCCCGAAAAGCTCTTTGTAGTGACTGCCCTGTGTCTGGAATTGGTCCTTATGTCTCTCTATTCTCTATCATCACAAAAATCGATCCCACTAGCGCTTCTCCGCTGGCAAAGTACTTGTTACCTCATACTCCGCAGAAGATAGGAGAACTATGTGCTTTACATACTTGGTAAATGAGTATGTATTTTTGAATCCATCGTGCTAAGTTCAACGATCAAAGTGTCACGATCTTCACAGTAGCTGACAGACATCCATGAACACACACCAAACCAAACCTGATCCTATATCTAAATTTCAATGGAAAACTCCACGAGGCATCTCCATTCAATGCTGACTCTGTTCTTCTTCTATCATGTCAAGGAGTATCGATGGGAATGCCTCTAAGTCACGAGAGTCCATTTTTTCACCATCTGTGTAGAACATATTCTTAGTACTATCTCCACGATGATGAGTTCCCTTCATAGTGCAATGAGTGTGGAATATGTTATGGAGAAGCCACTTCTACTCCCCTATAGCCTCAATTTGAAGGACTCATCAAACCAAAAGCATCTCACCCTCATTCGGTGGTACTCCTCACCTTACGCTTCAGCTGTCTCTTCCCCACTCACACCTTATCCATCGCACCTTGCTCAGCGAAGGACATAACTCTGCTCGTTGGGCAGCTAGAGATGATGTATCCATATCTATGGCAATTGAAGCAATTCCTGACTAAAATTTTGCTACTCTTCTCAAGTCTTTTCTCACTCTGGGCAGCTCTATCAATCTCCTAGCCAGCCTCCTCAACTCTCTTAGGAGTGCTCCTACTGATATATCCCATTATGGGTGGCTTCCTGAAGCTTGGTGGGTTTATACTCTACTTCTATTATCTCTCCAACTTCAGTGCTAATGTTGAAAGTCACATAGTGTCCAATAGATTGTAGCTAGACCGCATTGCTAATGGAGGGTTTCAGGCCTCCCAAATACCTGGTTGCCATGTGCTCCCCTGTATCAGTCAGCTCACTATTTAGCTTAAGCTGCATAAGGTTCATTGTGTACTCCACTGATAATTCTCTCTTCTATAGTAGTGGAGCTTCAAGAAAATATCTTTACGGTAGTGTAGGGTTAGATACTATTGCTGCATCGCATTTTTCATTTCCTCTCAGGTAGTGATGTTGTCCCATCCTTCTCTCTTCCTCTCTCTTCAGATTTTCCCATCACAATGAGAAGCTTTTCTTCAGCCTGTGGCAGCAAGCTCCACCTTTCTGTCATCTGGCAACTCTTTGTATTCGAAGATCCTCTCGACGGTCTGCAGACACTCAATGAAGTCATCCAAATTCATTCACTTTCACTCCTAAGTCTTTGTATCCTCCAATAGGCATTTCATCTCTCAACCTCCTCTGATACTGAATCCTGAAGCATCGCGGTAAATTCTTTTCTTTATTAAAATCATACCTACGAAAAGGGTTCAAATTTTCTTCTCACACTCCTCGGATCTCGCTATCATCGTCGATGGTGACCTCTCCCTAGGTCCATTCCTCAATTTCATTAAGCCGTTGTAGCACTCGGCGGATTTGTCGTTGTATCTATTCCATAGTAAAATCCGAATCAAGTTCCAACAATTCTCTCCTCGACGATGTAATTAGGGGTTAAGGTAGGAGGGATGGACAAGCGTGTGGGGGTGGTTTGAGTGAAAAGGAAGGGGAAAATTTTTTAGGGCTGATTTGGGCATTCCTAGGATAGGACTAGGGTTAGATTAGTTTTGATACCAAATGATACCGGTGTTATCCCAAAAAACAATGGAAAATACAAATTATTACTAAAATCAAATAAAGATTACAACCAAGACACTTGGAAATAGGAAATAATAAAAGACACAACACAAACTCAAAGTAGGCATAGGTCGAGGGTGATAGAGATGTGGTTTGAGAGGAAGTAATAGGTATGGAGGACCGTATGGTCGAATGGCAGCAAATTGGTGATTGGTTGGATGGATTAAAGGTAGCAGGGAGAGTGTTACAGGGTTGTTGTTGGGTTGTAGGAGGGAAGGGGGTTTTTGTGACTTATGGCAGGTGATGGTAGAAGGAGCGGCTGGACTGGAGGAGGAAGTATTATGCGGGTGGACTATAGGGAAGGAAAAGGGCTGCAATTGATTGCAAGTGGAAAAAGTGGTTACAGTGGGATGGATGTAGGTGCAGGGAAGGGTTACGACAAGGATGAATGGTGAGCAGTTGAGGATTGGTGGTGGAAGGTATGGGGGTTGTAGGAGATAACAAAGGTGCCCTTCTTGGAATGACTACAACAATTATGGTGATGGCAACACTAGAGGGAAGGTTGCGGAGAATGGGAAAGTCGAAAATAATCACTATCTTGGAACGAGATAAAGCATGAGCACCACTCACCCTTGGATACAGCCCTATAAGGAAAAACTTAGAGACGTAGATAGCCGTCTCGAAACAAAGTACATAAATACTAAAAAGCCTAAAACACAACAAAACAAATATATACTAAAAGGATAAATAGGATTTGGTCCACCATTGAAAGGAGGTGCCAAACCAAGAGCTGAACCCTTACCCAAACCGGTCGATCCCGGGGCTGGAATGCGAGTGGGGACTCCCATGCCCCTCTCACGGCCGCATCACACATACTTTATAATTCAACCCAAAATTGACATATGTATTAAGAAAAGTGTCAAATGATTCTTTGACGCTTTGTCAAGGGTCATTTTAATACCCAGAATCTATAAAAATGCCAATTTCGTCCCCAAATTGTTTTAAATGGGGCTAAAATAAACCTCCATAAAGAATGTTTCAGCTCATATTGAGGACTAATTTCACGAATTTGTAGACTCACAAGCTGAAATGGTGCATGCAAATAGTCATGGGACTACTTTGGTGCTTTACTCCATGAGAATTATATGTAACATAAATCTCAAGAAGTTTAAAAGTTGAGATTTCAAATTTACCGTGCATCAAGAGGCCCAAATTAGGTTCTCTATTTTGTCATTAATGTTGTGTTTGGGGCAGCTTAAATGTTGTGGCGTTGTGGGAGAACACAATATTAGAAGTTTATTTCATGCAATGTGGCAAATTATTTGGAAAATTTCTTTAAAACACGATTGCGAATACGACCACGTAGCCCGCATTATATCGCTAATATATTACCGGGTTGCCCCTTGTATTTGCATCACTCCTCCGCCCCAACAATTTGTTCTATCTGCCCAGCTCCCCTTTATCTTCTCCCACATCTCTGTCCTAGCGGTTGCCTCCTCTCTCATCGTGTGACAATTGCCGAGAATTGTTTACATTTTCCCATTTCTCTGTCGTCCTCTAGTATCTTCTTAGCTCTCTTTGCCCTTAAGTTATTTCCCCACTACGATTTGTGGCTGTTGTTTGTGGCTTGATCATTGAGGTTTGTGGCTTTAGTCTATGTAGAAATAATTTCTATGAATGTTCCCTTCCAATCCTATTTTCTGAGGAATATGTGGTTTGTGGTTGTCATGTATGGCTTGGTTTTTTAGATTTAGGGCTTTACTCTATGGAGAAATTGAGAACATAGGGAGGGGAAAACACTAGATTGCATATCAATTATATTGTGAAATTTGAAAATATATAGGTATTTGTGGTTTGGCTCTTTACTCTTTTGCTCTTTGCGGTTTTTGGTTCACTGTAGTTTCTGGCTTGTTGTTTTGTCGTTTAGGACTTTGATCTATGGAAAAATTGAATATAGGGAGGGGTAAACACCAGATTGTATATCCTTTCTATGTGAAATTTTGAATTTTTTTTGGTCCATGTGGTTTTGCCTTTTTGCACTTTTCAGTTTTTGGTTCAAATAAGAAGTGCTTTTTTTTTTGTAGGTCTCGCGGTTTCTGGTTCATCTTGGGCCGGTGACCGTAGGGTTTTGGCGAGGTGTGGTGACATGCAAGGATCTGTGGAATTCAAGAAAACAAGTGCATTTCTTTTTTTTCTCTTTTTTTTTTTTTGAGACATGAAGGTTTTATGAAGGGGTGGTTGCTATTTGTGGTTTGGGATCACTGTGTTTGATGGGTTGCTATTGTTGCTTGCGGCCACTAATGATGAATTTGTGGTGATGGTTGTGCGTGATGGTGGTGAATGTGATTATGTATTGTCTGTTATTAGTGTGTTGGTTGTGATGGTAATGGTTGTGATGATGTGGTAGTGAATGTGTTTGTGTTGGTGTTGATGTTGATGATAAATTTGTGGTGGTTGTGGTGGTGGTATTTGTGTAGTGGTGGTGGTGATGTTGGTGTATTGGTGGTAGTGGTGGTGAGGTGGTGGTGGTGGCGTGTTGGTGGTATGGGTGGTAGTTGTGGTTTTGTTGGTGGTGTATTGGTAGTATTAGTAGTGGGGGAGTGATGGTGGTGTGTGTTGGTAGTGTGTGTGAGGGTAATGGTGGTAGAGGTGTTGGTGGTGGTAATTATGTTGTAGTTTTGTTGGTGGTAGTGGTGGTGGTGATAATTATGTTGTAGTTTTGTTGGTGATGTGGTGGTGATGTGTCTGATCTTTTTTGTTAACTTTTCAGATGTGGTATTTTAAATGGTAAATTTTTGTTTTCATGAGATAAATTTTTATTGTGTGTCACAAATTTATGTTGTTTAATTCTTTTTATGCTAGTAGACGCGATGAGTAAAACAAAAGAAATCGATTAGTCTGTCATGTGGGATAAAAAAATATTAAGCTAATATTTTGTTGGTGTGGTGGTGATGTGTCTGACCTTTTCTGTTATCTTTTCAGATGTGGGATTTTAAATGGTACCTTTATGTTTTCATGAGATAAACTTTTATTATCCGTCACAAATTTATGTTGTTTAATTCTTTTCATGCTTGTAAACGTGATGAGTAAAACAAAAGAAATTGCTTAGTCTGTCATGTGGACTAAATAAGGTTAAGCTAATATTTTGTAATATCTGTTTTAAGAAGGTTGAATAGAGAAACAAGCTAACCACCCATTTTAACAAAGAATGATGGGAGAATATTATAACAAAATTCAAGGAAACTATAGGAAGAGAAAAAAAAAGAATGCGATTGAAAAATAAGTTGGATCAGTTGAAAAAGAACTGAAAAAATACGGAAAGTGTTAAAACAAGGATCCACGAGCTTTGGTTAAGATCCAATAAAGCAAACCGTCAATGCTTTTGAAGGATGGTGGGCCGAGAAATTGGATGTGAGAATTCGTGAAACATCCAATCCTTCAACTTTTTTAATGTCAATTTCAATTACATCAATTAGGAATTAATGTGTAGATCGTTCCAACTACAAAAAAGTTCAAGTTCAATGACATTGACTCTGAGCTTGAAGAAAAATTGGATCGCATGTTTGGTAGAGTTATTGCCACAGATGATCATGCATGGGCACCAAGCAATGAAAGATCCAACCCCCTAAATGAAGTTGGATCTACTAGTCCTTCAAAACATCCAAGGGTTGAGAAAAAGAAAAAAAGATGGTGCGGTTTTCATTAAAGTGAAATTTTACAATTAGTAGTTTCATGTACCAATGAGCCTAGCACATCCAAGCAACTTCTATTCAATAAGTTATGAGAATTCTAGAGGAAATTTAAAAAATTTATGTAGTCATGCCGCTTTACTTGTTTTCTATGAAGTTGCTAGAAAACCCGACCAGGAGAGAGTTCTTCATGTCGATAACACATAGGGTTAAGTATTTACGTTATTTCTATGACAATCAAGATGTTTAAATTTTATTGTATTTGTTGGACATCATTATGTTTCACTGCTATGAGGACATTATCTATGTTATTTTGTGGACATTATCTACGCTACTTAGTGGACATTATAAAGCTTATAATATAGATTTATTTTTTCTTGCATGTTTTTTTTTGTTTGGTTTTGAGGTTTATGATAACACAAATGAGCTTCCAGGTTATTCTGGAAGGCCTTTGTGGTGGTATGTTTTTCTGACACATATGAGCTCAGTAAAAACAACCAAGAACTCATTATTTTTCTGTCAAATGACTGATGAGGGTTTTTCTAAATGGTCTTTTTGGTAATATACTTCTACGACACATACGAGCTCAATATTACATGATATAAAGACAACCAATAACCCCTTTTTAAGATCTATTGTCTTCTCGTAGTGATAGATTATTGATTGGTTTATACTTTGAACTCTTAGACCTTACAACTTTATAAAATTTTATTTGTGTAATTCTCTTATTCTTTTTTACTAAGGTTGCATCTAAGGATTTGAGCTTTGTGGCTTAAACCTTAAGAAAAGATAAGCTCGAGGTCTATGATGACATAAATGATCTTAAAGGTTTTTCTACAAGGCCTTTGTGGTTTTATACTTTTATGAGACATGCGAGCTCGATATTCTATGGTGTAAAGGTAACAAAGAATCTTTTTTTTAAGGTTACTGCCTTCATATAATGATAGATTATTCGTTGATTTATACTTTGTGCCCAGAGATCTCACAACTTTATAAAACATTCTTTGCCTATTTTTATTCTTCTTTTTTTTACTAATATTGCATCTAAGTGTCTGTGCTTTGTGATTTTAAACCTTCAGAGAAGATGAGCTCGAGGCCTTTCATGTCTTTAAAGTATTGAACTGATACTATGGACTGTAGTGTTCTCTACTTAGCGACAGAAGCATAGCGACAGAAGGCAATTTTATAAGTGTCCAAAAAATAGATCAGAGAACTGTGACTTTTTCAGGTGGGTGAATTAGTTCGATAATTCCACCTACGATAATTAATCGCTTGCATTTTAAATTCCATTATGATAGCATTAATTGTAGTTTTAATAATGTTATTTTTAATTAAGATTGCTCTCATACTCACTGTTTAGTGAGGTGTTAGTTTTATTATGTAATATTCAAACTGAATATCTGTTTTCATGTATGAAATATACAACCAGGACTGATTTTGTTATGAACAATACAATAATACAAGAGCAAAAATGTCTTTTTATCATAAACAGCTGTAGTACAACTGTACAAAATAAACTAACAAATAATTTCCCCGCAGCAACATTTTGGCACAGCTCCTGCATTGTAGTTTTTTAATAAGTAGCAGCTGCCCCGAATAGATCCTTAAGCTTAACAAGTGTATCATGTGAAAGCATTAGAATACCTATTTCTCTCTCCCCGGATTTTATCCGTAGTTTGCTGGAATTTATGAATAACCCTACAACATGTTAAAACTGCTTAAAAGTCCACAACTCTTTATTCAAAAAGTATCCTATATCAAGTTTCGATGTCTAATCCTCTTATATATATAAATTTTATTATTTGCACTAATCTACCTGTGTTGAAATTCCTGCTGCAGGTGGCTGAAAATAAGCCAACATGCTGTTCCAGACATTCGGAACTAATGGTATATCGGAGCCCACAGAAAGCTGGTTGAAGACAGTGCCGGAACATTGAAGACTGGGACTTAGAATATAGATAGGGAGCAATTGTCAGCTATGAAATTGTATAATTGTAGTAATATACTGCAGATACCCTTTTGGTTCTTTGGATAGTTGCTATTTTGTATAATTGGACACTACTAATTCCTATCAGCATGTAGGTGTCAATACAAATTATAATAAAATAAAGGGGCATTTACATACATACCAACCAATTCTTATGTATCTACATATCTAACACCAAAACTTTACTTTTTATATTTATACCACCCAAATCTTTCATATCACATGAAAAATACCACTACTACTAACTTCCAAAAAATGAAGGAAACCTTCTCATGCATAAGTTAGGTGGCATATATGTAAAAATTGAAGTTTAGGTGTTAGACATGTGAACACATAAGAATTGAGTGGTATGTTTGTAAATCTTCCTAAAAGAAAAATTAAAAATGATAACCTATCAAACATCCAAAGCATATTTAATAAAGAGGCTTCTGGAGCTTAAATTGCTCTTTCAGTAAATTTATTTAGGAGTTGCAGTCAGTCAAATTTAACCATACCAAAATGCATAAAAATGGGGACTTTGACATATGTGTTAAGAGGGAGTTACACAAAAAAAAAAAAATTAATAATAAGAACTTGCACTTCTTGGTCAAATCATCAAGGGGCTCATAAGAAAAATGGCATAAAATCTGATTCGAATTGTCTAAATATGAGACGCTAGCTAGGTTGTAATTTAAAGGAGGAAAGAAGAACTATTATTGAATGTGAGGGAGTCAAACAGAGTTTCAAACTACGTAGCATTACTCTGTTACTCTGCACAAAACCACCAAAACGGTGAACAAGTATGCACAACAATACCTTCAAAGTTATGCTTTACAAAAAAAAGCTTCTAAAATAGTCAACAAGCTTAAATTTATAATTCAGGTCAAGAGGGGAAAAAAAAAGGAAAATTTCACACAAAAAAAAAACTATTAAAAGAAGAGCACAAAAAATGCATAACATACCCCACCAATTGGAAGAATACGTCCAGTTAATGTAACCTCACCAGTCATGGCTAGATCCTTTCTTACAGCCCTATTTGTCGCAAGGGATAGCAATGATGTGATCATGGTGCACCCGGCACTCGGCCCATCCTTTGGCGTTGCGCCAGCAGGTACGTGCAAATGAAGTTTTGAGTTTGCAAAAAAAGAACTTTCTGGAACTTTCTCGAGCAAAATTGCTCGGGCAACGGTGTGGGCAATCTGGGCACTCTCCTTCATGACATCTCCAAGTTGACCTGTAAGATGAAGCGTGCCTTTGCCTTCTCCTTGCTCGATGAGCGTTGTTTCAATATATAGTGTAGATCCGCCCAAAGCAGTCCATGCTAGCCCCATAACAACTCCTATCGGCGTTTGGTCGTAGATTTTATCAGCATGGAATACTGGTTTACCCACAAAACCAACCAAATTTGAAACATCAATTACAACTTTATCAATCACAGTATCATCACCAGCTTCTTTTTCTATATCAATCACTTCACTGACCTATCAAAATAACATTCCATCAAACACTCAGTGGTCAAAAAAAAATAAATTAGTTCACTGATCAGCAATCTTTATTGAAGCTACATGTTTTTCAAAAGCAGCATTTACATAACATACCACACAATTGTTATGAATTTACATATCTAAAACCTAACATCATATCGAAAATACCAACTTCAATACCGTTTTAAAAGTGAAATTCATCTTGCTCATGCATAGGTTTATAATACCAACGTGTTACAATACCATTCTAGGGCTCCTCTAAGATGTTTGAAAAGGGGATTTAGCAGGAAGGTGGTTGTAGAATAGCATTGAATGATAATAGGGGTGGTCGACGATGTTTGGAGAGGAGATAAACGATGTTCAGCAGCTGTCCATGCTGAAAACGGCAAAGATAGCATCAAAACAATGAGTTAAGGGTGTCAAAGAGATTCACCACACATTCATCCACAAGATAAAAGCACATCACTTACAAAAGAAAAATGAAATGACACACCATTAAAGTAGAAATCAAAGATACAATCTCTAAAACACACAAACCAAATCAAGTCTCCTAAAACAATTTTTACATATGATATGTATACTAATAATTAAACTAAATCCTAATTAGAAGAAAATGAAAGGAAATAACACAAAAAAGGTAAAAAAATTCTACTTGATTTGACAATAAGGCGGAAAATTCCCATCAGGAAAGTTTTACGGGATGTCATTCCTGTCCCGCAATCGCAGTATTCACAGAAATCTGCGGTTTTGCTGCTCCTTGGATCCCGCATCGTTCGTTTTGCAGTTCTGCGAGCCCCTGGCTTCCGCATCATTCTCCATGGGTAGGAGGAGCTTTGTCTTCATCCCAGGGAGGTTTTGCAGCCAATTTATCATAATCGTGATGAATTCATTGTCTTGTTGTCTCTGAGGCAATTCTACTACAAAATCTATGCCCGCACTTATTCCAAGCACTCATCATTCCAAGGATTGTTCTGATATTATTAGTTATTCTTTTTTGGCACAACCAAGCTAGAACTGCATTTGGGCAAGAACTCCCACGAACCAAGTCTCCAACCATCAAATGTGTAACATGCTTTTACAAGTTCTCATACGGATGGTTGCATCCCATAAATAAGTTGGTGTGGCCTAAAATTTTCTAGAATGAGACCTATGACATGTTGAATCTATGACATGTTGAATCTCTCTCGGTGGTAGTCACTCTAGAGGCAAATTGTCAATCAAGTTATCCAACAACTCCTGCAACAAGGTGTACTATTTTTCTAATATCAACTCCTCGGACTCACTATCTTCCAAGACAACGAATGATAATCTTGTTGGAGTCTCTTTCATTGGCTAAGCACTAGCATCGCTTTTTCATCAGTTGGATGTCAGTACTTCTCCCTGCTCCCTATTTGATGAACATAATCAACCTCCTATTTGAAAAATCAACCTCCTATTAGAGCAATCAAATGCAATATGCCCCAAAGGCGTGGCACTTGAGGCACTTCTTTGCTAGGATGAATTTGGGAGTGCTAGAGTTCTCCATTGTTTGTCCACTCTAAATTCGTTTTTCCTTGAGCGAGGTCGATTGTGATGCTTCACTGGATGGACTCTTACTGCTTGATCTTGGGGTTGAACTATGTTAGTAAGGTGTAGTTGTCAGCTGGCGACATTTCTCCATGTTTAAAACTAGGGTTTGTACATTGAGTAGGAACCAATTCGGCTGCAACTGCATCACATTGCTAATAGACAACCTCAGTTCTCCAAAGTACCTCACTATTGTGTGCTCCTCTGATTCCACCAGCTCACATTTCAGCATGAGTTGACCAAATTCAACTGTGCACTCACAGAAGAATCTCTTTGGCACAGGTGGTGGAGTTCAATGAACATGTAAATATGTAATATGGTGAAAGGTAGTTGAGTTGCATCTCCCTTTCATCTTAGACTAAGTGATGATCTTACTCTTTCCTTTCCACTGTCGAAGATGCTTGAAGTTCTCACACCACAATGAAATATTTTCCTGAACTTGATGGGTGCCAGTTTAACTCTATTGTCCTAAGGAACATCTTTGTACTAAAAAATTCACTCCAATATCTGAAGTCACTCGATAAACTCATCTGGATCCATATGACCGTCGAAATTTGATAAATCCAACTTTACTCCAAGATCATGATCGTTCTACTATTTCATATCGAATCGTTGATGTAATGATTCTTCGTCACTGGAAATTGCATGGTGAAAGGAATTCACTTCCTTCTCTAGGTATGACGAGTCACCGTTGTGGCTATGAGTGACCTCACTAGATTTTCTCCTCTTAAAGGTGTTAAGCTGCTACTGCAATTAGAAGATTTCGCACTACATATCCTATATAATAAGTTTTTGGACATCTCACTGAGGGTTCTTCCTCAGCGTCACGAACCCGATCAACTTTCCAACAAATGTATGATTGCAAATCAAAGTTAGTCAAGGGGTTTAAGTTTTGGTGGTAGGTGTCGAAGTGAAATTTTGGTCGATGTGGAAAAGTTGAATATTGAAAATTTAGGGTTAGGGCTAGGAATTGTGGTCGCAATGATGTAGGTCAATGGGTTTTTTTTTTTTTTTTTTTTTTTTGAATTGGGATGAGAGAAAAACCCTAAAAAATTTAAGACTTGTCGAGCTCTGATATAAGATGATACCATGCTAAAATATGTTCAGGAAGGGAATTTAGCAGAGAGCTGGTCGTGGAATAGCAAGGGATGATAATAGGGACAATCAACGGAATTTGGAGAGAGTGAGAGAGAAACGACAGTTGGCGGTAGTCCTAGCTGATAATGGCAAACATAGCCTTGAAACGATGAGGTACAGTTGTTGAGAAGGTTCACCACATGTTCCTACACAAGCTACAGACACATTACTTACAAAAGGAAAAGGATCTCCATTAGGGTAAAAATTAGAGATACAATTTCTAAAACACACAAACAATCAAAAGTATGTTAAAACAAATTTTACATGTGATTTTATACTAATAAATAAACTAAACCCTATTAGAAGAAAATGAAAGGAAATAATGCAGAAAAGGTAAAAAAATTGATTTAATAAAGTCGGAAAAATTCAATAAGGAAATTTTCACAGGACAAGATTCCAACCGACCCGTCACGCGATCGAAGTAATCGCGGAATCCATGATTCCACGGTTTTCTGGCTCCCAAATCATTCATTACACAGTTACACTGGTCCCTGGCTTCCGTGTCATGTTATAAGTGTAAATATCAAACTTTGCGTGTTAGAAATGTAAATACATAAGAACTATTTGGTATGAATGTAAATTCCGCTTTTCAGAAATAGTTAACAACAATATAAAAGCAACAGATACGCAGGCACATAAAGAGAACAATGGTCATAAAGGGGCCAAAACTCCCTAAAAAACTGTGTTAAATGTCTGTATGCAGCTAAACTTTATATTTCTAGGAAAACTTCAACATTTTTCTAGAGGGTGTGTGAACTCAGCAGAGATGTTGGACAATAATAAGGTTGGACACACTTTAGCCACAAACACAATTATACACCAAATAAAACTTATTTAGAATGCAATAATACCAGCACTAGAGTTCTGGATCCCATAAGAATTTTAGTTGAGCATCACTGATTTTTTCAAAATCTATAATTTATCTTTTAGTTATTAATTAAAAGGGTTTACATATTGCATTGAGCTACTGCTGATACAAAATCTACGAAGAGATTATTATATTCACTCTAAACTCTGCGTTTGAACAGAGACTGTTTTTGTGACTCAAACTTAGCCCTACAGACAAAATTATAAAAGGTAACTTGGTAATTGCTCCAAGAAATATATCTTATCAACGTGATGGTAAAACGTCAAATATTAGAGCAAGACCACTGATCTTTATATCCCATATAAGAATAATTAAAGGATTAAATTTAATCACTTTCATGAAGGTATGCACATAGATCATAATAAAAAAAATAATAGAGAATAATCCACTTAACAAAAAAAAAATTTGTCTTTATTTCTCTAAATTCAAAAATTCTGAAACTATGCTAAACAGTATAAACTACATTTTCATAAAATTCAAAGTATTAGAGTACTCACAAATAGTAAGGTTGTGAATAACATAACTCAAGATCATGACTAATATAACTATCTATCGTACATCTAAATTTAACTCTTATGAGATAACAACAATAACAACAAGCCTTCACCCCACTAAGGGTCTGTTTGGGGCAGTTGCAGCTTATTGAATAATCTGCTGATCAGCTAGGTGCAGTGGCAATTACATATTTTTATTTTTTTGGAAAAGCCAAGCCGCAGCCAAAATTCTGTTACCGCACCTAGATAGATGCAGTGTGAAAATGTTATTTTCGGCGTTTTGGAAACACATAAGCTACCAAAACGCAGTTTACCTAAACAGGCCAAGTGAGTTTTCAAAACGCCACCACACCAAATAAGCTGCCTCAAACGAACCCTAAGTGGTGTCGGCTACATGAATCCTTTTTCTTCATCGTATCCTATCGAGTGTCATATTTTCATTTAATTCTAATAAATTAAAATCACTTTTATACAACATGCTCCACACTTTTCAGGTCTACCTCTACCTTTCTTAACATAAATTGAATCTAAAACATCTACTCTCCTAATCAAATCATTAGATGGTCTACAATGATACGAAACCATCTAAGACGACTCTCTATAATCCTGCCTGCCACGAGAGCAATGCCAACCCTTTCATGAATATATTTGTTTCGTATTTTGTCTCTAAGTCTAAAGCCACCCGTCCACCTATGCACTCATCTCAGCAATACTTAACTTTGTGTTATGCTTCTCTTTTATAGGCTAACATTCTGTGCCATAAAGCATTGCAGTCTCACAACCATCTTATAAAAATTTTCTTTTAAGTCTAAGCGGTACTTTCTATAACACAATAGACTCGATGCATTCCTCCACTTCAACCATCAAACTTGATTTCTATTAATAACATCCCCATCTATATTCTCATCATTTTGAAAAATAGACACAACATATCTAAAATGTTCACTCCTTTTGATGATTTGACCACCCATTGTTACAACTATGCCACTAGATCTACTACTACTACTAAAATTACATTCTATGCATTCAATCTTAGATCCACTCAACGAAGGCCTTTAGAGTCTAAAGTAGCCTCCATAATTCAAGTATTTTATGAACTCTTTTTCAAGTCATAACCACAAGAAGGATATCTTCAGCGAAAAACATACACCAAAGTACATCCTCCTGATACAAACTTAAAACCGATCCTTGATGTAATCCAACTAAAATAGGAAAATACTTGGTCAATCCTCATCCTGCTTGAACATAAGAAACAACTCTAGTATGCATATCTTTAATGGCGTGAATATAAGTCATATCAACATCTTTCTTTTCTATAACTCTCTTAAGAACTCTCTTGGAACCTTATTTTAAGTTTTTTCTAAATCAATTAAAATGATATGTAGAACCTCCTTATTGTACTTCTCCATCAAACCTCCCAATAAATGTATAACTTCCATGGTAGATTTGCTCGACATAAATCCAAACTAATGATGAAAAATCTTTGTAGCACGTCCTAACCTATGTTCCATTACTCTCCTATAATTTTAATGCATAACACATTAACTTAATTCCTCTATAATTTGCATGCTCTTGTGCATCCCCTTTATTCTTAAAAATGGGTACTAAATTCTCTTCCTCTCCTCCTCAGGCATCTTTTTAATTTTTAAAATAATATTTAAAAAGTTAAGCAAAAAAAAATCCCAAATCTTCTAAATATTTCTACGTTTCTATTGGAATACTATCATGTCCTACTGATATTCACCCTTTATTTTCTTTAAAGCCTCCTCAACATCCTTGTTACTAAAACAATGGTAAAAATAAGAAGTTTTATTATAATTAACGATATTAAAATCACCAAAGTCGATCATACTTTCAAATACTACATTGAAAAGTTTATCAAAATATGTCACCCACCTATGTTGAACATCTTCATCTAAGAAAAGTACATATTGATTTTCATTTTGAATAAAATTTACTTGAATTAAATCTTTACTTTTCTTCTCTTTCTTTGGCTAGTTTCTAAATATATCTTTCGCCCTATTTAGTATCTAATCTATTATACAGATCAATAAAAATAGAATTCATAGCATCACAAATATTTCTCTTAAGCTCCCTACGAGCCGCCTTATATTTTTCTCAATTCTCTAAGCTTATACATTTAAACTAATTTTTAAAACAAATTCTTTTATATTTTTATCTTCTCTTACACATTATTATTCCACCCACAACCAACAATTTTAATTTATAAAAGTTTATTTTTTGATTCTTCAAGTATATCTTTTGTCACTTATTAAGTATCTGTTATTTTATCTCACATAGAATTAACTTCTTCATGAATATCCCAAATCTTAAAATCTTGAATTTTGCTCATAAAAAAAAAAACTTTTATATGTGCCTTTTAAGTGCCCTGATATAATTCTATGATAATATTTCATTGTATTTTTTATATTTCAACTCTTCATCTTAAAATCTAAACTAATAATCGAGATTTAGTATTTAAATTTTCACTTAGAGTGGCATTACAATCTTTAAATTCTCGACAATATCTTTTTATTATAAGAAAATATTTAATTTGTTTTTATTAGATTCATACTTATAAGTCATTTGAACACATGTTACTGATAAATTAAAAAAAAAGATAATTTCAAAGAAATTATGAACAAAATATTATTTTTATTTGCATAAAATTGGTCTGTGATGCTAAAAGTTCAAAAAAAAAAAAAAAAAAGATCCAGGCCACTAATCTTTACCTACACATAAGAAGAATCCAGCAATTTATAGAAGCAAACAACCCGCCAGGCAGCAACACTGTTATGGTTCATGTAAGAAAAACTTGCAACTAATGCTATAGTGCTCGTGAAAAATTGAAGGATATGATCTAATCCACTACTAACAAACTCAAGAAAACAGAGAAGGATCCCTATTATGATAAGGAACTGGATAACTTCAATCAACAAGATAAACTCCAGTCGAATCATCATAGTCCTGAATTGAAAATTTATAATAAGTTCGTCCACACAAACTTAAAAACTCAAATTCATTCTTAGCTTGCTAAATCGTAAATTTTAATCTGACGATCTAGCTTTTGGGGTTTTAATTTTCCTCTTATGATGTCTGTTTAATGATGCCATCATGCCAATAGAGTTGTAGACCAAGAGAAATGGTAACTTAGAAATCTCAAGCATAGAGGCAATGGAAAATGTTCAAGTTCAATAACAGCAGTTCATAAACAAATCAACTATGGTTTATTGCTGTATAAATAAGAAACACATACCCCTGAGTCAGTTTGTTCGCCAACTCTTGTACTTTGGTTTGGGGATGGATCAATTTCTGCCCTTTCAACCTCCTCGAAATTTTTGGCATTTGATGGCTCATTTGAAATTGCCTTACGAACTAGTAGAAGAGCTATCTGTCAAATATCAGAGTATCAAGTTACAAAATGAAAAAGTATTGGGAGTGAACTATTATTAATAATTCATACAACATAAGAGCTTCAAGATTTAAATTCTAGAGAGAAGTAGCTTAAGAAGAAAATTGATAAACTAAAGTAAAAGATCCATATAGTTTAATAACAAATTGTTTTACTATCTTTAACAAGATCTCTGAAAGGCATCAAAACATACAATTGGTGGTTCTAAACTATATTCAATAGCAAAGTGATTATAGAGGAGAATAATCAGACATCCTAACCTGTTCTTCCTGATAAACCGAAATATTACAATGATAACTTGAAATTAACAATAGCAGTTTAAAACATTTTTTCCTGGAAATCTATAAGAAAACTTCTCAGCAGAATGAAACTGATTTGCCAAAATCATGGTGGCGCAACTATTACATTGCCTCAAAGCTCAAATCATCTGAGAGGGCACCAAACAAAAGCAGGATGAAAAATCACCATCACTGTGCATCCCAATGAACGAAGCATGCATACAGCTTTAGAATTATATTTCACAGAACTCACGTGAAAAAAAGATAGATTATTAGCTTATTATGATTATTAACAATGATACAAACTAAATTGAAATAACCAACTGAAGTTTATAAAAAAAAAGCACAGTCAAACTTATCAAAATTCATGTATTCAAACCTTGCGGTATATCTTCTCAATGTGTTTCTGCAGATTCCGCACACCAGCCTCCCGGCAATAATTTTCTATTAGTTCAAGTAGAGCTGCATCCGTTACTTCTGCCTGGATATTTAAATCTTATCAGATTTACATGAGTAGGTATATTAAAGAGTAGTGGTGCAGTTGTATAGTCAGAAAGCATCTCAGACATGAAAATATAGTGGCATACTTGTTCAGGCTTTATACCACAAGCTTCACGAGTTGACTTCTCAAGGTAATCCCTTGCAATGTGCATCTTTTCATCAGTTATATAACCAGCAATAGCAATTACTTCCATTCTGTCCAGGAGAGGATTCGGAATCGTCTCAATTACATTTGCTGTGCAAACAAAGAGCACCTGCACTTCAAAGCAGGGATTATAATTCTTTTAATTTCCTGTAAGAAGTTTTGCAAATACTATCCTAAAAAGTACAAATTTTTAAAGAAGTTTTCAAAATAGTTTTACGGAGAATAAAAACAGTTGACAATTCCATTTAAGTGAATGAATCCATTTGTGCAGACTAGAGAGACTCTAACGTCAATTGTGGTCAAATTACCCAAAAATGTTATTTATCTAGTGTGATCTACTATCCGAAACCATAATTAACCATTTAATATCATAAAGTAGAATTAGTGATCATAATAAGTGAGCTAATAAAGCTACAATGTCATGATAGCAGAAATTGATGTGGATAAGGTTCGATGCCAAATCCCACTGTGACTCTCTAAATATTGAAAAGCCCCAATCAAGCAGATCTAGGACATCTTAGAGCCTGTAGTTCTCCGAATGCAAAAATTTAAAAAAATCAAAATTCCAAATCACATCATCTATTAGTTTAGATATAAACTAGTCTCTCTTGATACAAACCCAAAAAACACATACAACGTTTCAAATAAAAATTTTAAAAACATCTGAACCTGAAATTTTGTTTAAAAAAAAATGAGAATAGATCAAAACTAAACAGCAACCATACATCACAGAAGAGAAAATCAAATTTTAATACAATTACTGAAATCTCAATCACCCATGTGGAAAGCAATTACAACATAGTCAAGGATAAAGTCACCAAAGATGCAGGACAATAGACCGCCTAAGAAGAAACCTTTTCCCCTAAAATTGATATCAAGAGTTGCAATCCACTAGAAGAATCCACATCCAAAATACATAATTTTGAGAAGAATAAAACAAATTATTAAATTATTGAAAGATTTTACATGGCTAGAGTATTATTTATAGCCAAACTAGTCTTGAGGTCCATAGTTTTACAAAATTCCAAAAGTCTGGAATAGACAGCAAGAAAAACACTTTCCAAACTGAATTTTTACAGAGAACAACTAAACATGGTTTTCTACTATAGTAAAAAGCCAACACAAGGAAATATTATATATCTGGACATTACAAAGGAAGAAATGAGAATGACCGTAAGAAAGCAAAAGAACAAATGTTCGGCTTCAATAACAGTGAAAAAGAACCAAATACAAAATAAGGACATAGAGAATAATAGACAAATCTATAAGCCCAAGCTTATAAGTAAGAAAAATCCATCTATGCTATAATAGAGAAACAAGTAGCTAGCAACAAAAGAAAATGGCATCAACAACAACATCCAGACAACAATGAGCTTTCAGTGGTTGAAAAAAACAAAGAATTGGGCAATGGCCTTCCAGTTGTTGAAAAAAAAACAAGTGCCATTCACATACAAAAACTGAAGTTAACCCGAAAAACAATCAAACACGAATATTATTGCTGAAACTTCAAAAGCATCACAATAAAGGCTCTTAAAACTAGAAATAAAATAACGCAGCACAGAAAACCTCTAGGGCGAGGGTGAAGGTGATGAACCTTGACTGGACAGCAGTTGTGGGGTGGTTCGGAAGGTTGCGATAGCATGCGGGAGCAGCACGACGGGTTCCTATAAGGGTGGCGGAAGTTGATGATGGCTGTTTAGAAGATTGCGGCATCAGGGAAGGGTGCAGGGAATATTGGCAGCAACAGGTCAGGTGCAGGAAGGCTAGGAACCAGCAAGTGGAGGGACAGGAGTGGCTGGCGACAAACAGGTAGGGGTGCCAGCAGGATGTCAACAACAAGCATAGGGAAGGTGGGAAGCACAAGGATAAGGGCAGCAAGCTGGGACGGGAAATACAAAAAAACAAATTGTAGAGAGAACCACCACCTCAGAGCACGATACAGCAGAAGCACGACATGTCCTCGGATGCAACCATAGGAAAGGAGAACCACGCCTATGGAGAGAAATCTAAAAACAGCAAAAGACCAAACCCTAACAATAAAGCAACATATTTATGGTAGAAAAAACCTAGAAAGGGTAGACAGCCGTCAGCCTTTAAGTAGAGCAGGCCGATTCAGCCTCCCTGTTGGATCGGCCACATCCTTACTAAACTAGTTGAGCTAGTTCAGCCCTAGTCCAGTTCTCAGGGTTGGGAGAGCTTAGACGTCATTCATTGAAGCTTCTGGCTCCTCGTAGTACGATGTCAAGTCCATGACATCGAATGTCGCGAAAACATTGTAGTCCTCTAGTAGGTCAATCTTATAAGCATTGCATTCGACTTTCGATGTATTCTGAAAATTCCATTTGATCTAAGCTTGAGTTTTTTGAATGCTCCCACTGAAAATCTTGTTTTCTTCAGCCAAATACACATTAGGTCGCCATCTTGAAACAACACCTTCTTCGTAGTCAGATTTGCCTATCCTTGGTATTTGTGATTAGTCTTGGTGATCTTCTTTCCAACCTCCTCTTGGAGCTTATGAACCTCATGTACCCGTTCTTCAGCATCTAAACTAATCCATGATGTCGGGAAAAGATGTACCAATTCAAGTGGAATGAGCAGATTGCGCCAGTACACAATCTCAAATGGGGTGCGTCCGATAGTAACTCACGGATCTGTTGTAAGAAAACTCGGCTTGAGCTAGAATCAAATCACACTGCTTGATAATCTTCCCAATAAAACATATCAAAAGTTTCCCAAGGCTCCTATTCACTACCTCCATCTGACCATCTATCTGTGGGTGAGATGTTGAACTGAATTGAAGCTTAGTGCCTAGCTTTCCTCACAAGGTCCTCTAGAAGTGACTCAAAACTTGACAACCCTGTCGGAAATGAAAGTCATGGGTATCTCGTAGCCTCACAATCTCCCTGTAGTACAAGTTGCGATAAGCGATACATCCTGCATCCGGTGGGAGGGTACGAAATGCTCCATTTTTTTGAATCGACCCATAACAACCATAACACAATCCTAGTTCTGTTCGCGTCCTCGGAAGGCCCACGACAAAATCGTTGCAAAGCATCTACTAACGATGCCTCTGTTACTGCTAATGGGGTATATAGTCCTGCATTTTGTCCACGGACTTTGGCTCTATGACAAATCCGTCATTGTTTAACGTGTCGCTCCACATCTCTAGTCAGTCGGGGCTACAACAATTGCTCTCACATGAGATTGGAAAGGGAGGCACATAAGGGGGATGGCAACGAGCAAGTGAGATTGTCAACAAACAATAAAAGGAAGTATATACACCATCGCGGGACGAGTTACAACTGGAGCACCTTTTCGACAATGGATACAACCCTAAAAAGGGAGAAGGGTTGTTGGATGCTGTCCTGATAGAAAATCTCAAAGCAAAACTAATCTAATCAGCAAAATGTACATATTTATATTAGTAGATAGCTAGGATGGGATGGCCCCTCCCTTGGGTGGCAACCCTAGCCCACCCTTGGATCATCCAACTCTTGCAGTAGCCTGCTGAACCGAGCAGCTATACTAAACTAGTCGGTTCAACGCCATCGCCCCGGCCCCCGGCCCCACCCCCCACCCCCCACCCACACCTCCTCCTACCCGGCCCCACGTCATGACCTCTCAATTTTCTTCCTGATTTCTTTGTTTACATTTTCCCACTCTTACCCTTCTATTTCTCCTTTTCAGCTTTACCTCATTTCTTTTTCTTATTTTCTCCCCCTTTTTGTTTCTCTTTGGTTGCTACCTGAGAGCAACAAAACTCTCTATTTCACCCTTTTTTCACACGCAAGATTGCCAGGAGTCATGAAAGGCCAATGATAGGAGAGAATGAACAATTAAAGGCCCAAGTGATTATATATTTAGGAATTTTTTATTAATTCATGGATAATCCTCAGCCCATCAAATATCCATCCGCTCATTACATGATTGAAATTACTGTTTCGCTGTAATGTCAAGGTCTCAAGCAACTTTTAGTATTGAGAAGAATAGGATATTCAATAAAATTAAATTAAATTAAAGGATTTTCATTTAATTTTATACAACCAAATATATTAACAATTTATATACACTTTTGCATATCAATTTGATCAAAACAAAAAGTAAAATCTTAAAAGAATAATTTGGATATTTTTATCGGGAAGTGAAAAATGGGGCATAGTTCAAAATAAATTTTGATTTGTCTTTTCATTTAAAAATTGGGTATTAAAAAAAAAAAAGATTTAGATAGTATAATTTAGGTCCACATATGATTGCATAGTTCAATCTCAGTTAACATTCAATATCAAAATCTAGGAATGAACCTATACTCAATTTTAAACTCATTCCGACTGTAACTCTTGCATGGACATAGGTTAACATTCTCTGTGGTAGCAACAAAATTTAGACTTATTAAGATCATAAAAAAAAAATCAATAATAATTGCAAATCTTCATTTTTTATTCACCAATATTTTGATGATATTTTAACTCCAAATCTTCATCCTAGCTTCCTCGATAAAATCAATTTTGACCATGCATAATCTTTGTGTAAGTGCATGTTTGAAAAACTTAATAGAAAGCATATGGATACCACTTGAGTGATTTTAATTACAATTGTGGTGCTCATAACATAATGATCATTATATATCTCAACATCCAAAGAATTAGATAAAGTCTCATATAGTATTTTTGGTGAATTGTAGCTTTAAAACAAGCAATTACAAGAAAATAATCTCATGTTAGTTTTATGTTTATGTTTCAAGCCCATAATGACTTTTTTTCACTTGAAATACTACAACAATAACATAAGTATGCCCGGCTAATTTTGTGTTAGCAATTAAACTTTGAAAATCAGTAAGTGTTATAATTTTAACTTAACAGTCACATTGTTGTCTTGTGGAACCATATCCTATCCTGACTTTATGTGAAACTCGTTAATTAGAATGACGTTGAACTCTTAACATCAAGATGTCTTTTTGTATAAGGATTGGAATTTCGATAGAAACTCAAAAGTTAAATGTGCTCGTGCTAAAGCACACTTGGGATGGGTAACCTCCTGGGAAGTTACACTAATAGGACAAAACCATGAGGCCATTCGGCTAATGCTGACAAAAACTCAATAGATGAGAGTTCTGGTTGTTACAAATGGTATCAGAGCATTACACCAGTCTGAAGATGGGAACTATGTGCAAAACAAAATAAAGTGCTACGCCATAGGAGCCACCTCTTAAATCATAGATGGAACAAAGAGCTACATTATGGGAGCCACTTCTTGAATCTAAAGAGGTTATCTCTAGAATACTATTTATCTGGTGAATGATTTTTGGTTTAGAGCATTGACAATAACATTGGTTACTTAAGAGGGGGTTACTATGAAACCCAATATGTAGAATAAAGCTGGAATCTTAAATACTGCGACGCCATTTGGTGCAATGGTTGGAGTTTCAATAGAAACTCCAAAGGTAAGAGCGCTCAGGTGAGAGCATGCCTAGAATGGGTGACCTTTTCGGAAGTTACACGAATGAAACAAAACTGTGAAACCATTAGGCCAAAGAGGACAACATCTCAAATGGGTGAGGGTTCCGGATCTTATGGTTTGTTTCCACCGAATCATTTATTATTTTACTTTAATTGACAAAAATATGTCCTAGCTATTACAATGATGTAACCATAAGCTTTGATACCAAATCATGTAAGGGTGCATTTAGGGGAGCTTTTAGAGTGTTTTTTGTTTTGAAAAGGAGTTGTTGTGCGATTGGGAACCCGCCTTTCACCTTCTTTTACATGAATCCCGTTTCGAAATGGTGAAAACGCAAACGACAACTCGTGGCTCCGTTCCAATTAAAAGAAAAGATTATAGATGCTTTAACAAGCCCATTGAGTGTATTTATGTACCATTTTGTAATGTCCTCTGGTAGATGTTCACTATTTCAAACATAATGAGGATTTATTGATGTCTACATTCTATATTTATGTAGCATTTTGTATTGAGGAATTGTTGAAGCCTAACTTTCGCGATGTATATTATTCCTCGTGTTTTTTTATTATGAAATCAAATATTTATTTGATTAATCTACTTGCATATCAAGTCTAATTTGTAAATTAAAGCATATTGTATTATAATATTAGATAAATGAGTTCAAGGTCATCAAGTACTTCAATAGTTATGTGATGTCACTATGGAACACAATGTTCTGAATACACATCAAGAAAAGAAGGCAACTATAGGATAAGATTTTATTGTTATACCAGTTCGATTGGTTGATGATATTGATGAGTTCGCTCCGAATAGCTATTAAGTTTGGAGAGATTTTATAGACAAAAGAAAATTTATTCCAAAGACAAGATCGTTTGGACAAGAAGGCAAACTTCATTATAGCATTGCTGATTAGTTGTGTAATTCTTATTGTTGTCATATTATGCGTGAAATTGTGATTTATAATTGATGTATTGGAGGACTTTGGACTCCCGACGTATTTTATGTAATGGTGGAGCTATTTTTATTATTCCGCTACAATTATTTTGAAAACTGCATTTATTTAGCTAATTTACATATATAAGAGCATAACAATCCTTTTAATTAGAAACAATTGCAACACAGCAAATTATCTAAACAGACTCATGCTATGCCAACAGCAGCTTTCTGACAACACCTATGACGTTGTTCCTCCAAAAAACAGCTTCACGGCTGGTTCTTGAAAAAGCAGCAACTACTCCAAACGCGCCCTAAAACTCGTAGGGTCTAAAGTTCTTAATTCTTTAAATGCTAATCTAAGATGAGATGCAAAAATAACCATATAAAGGATCAAAATTCCAATCCATGAGCTCTTAGATGTGGCAAATATTAGTAAATTTTGATGAAAAACTTGAGAGAATGCATACAACTCACTAAAAAAAATATAATTCAATGTTGGCAAGAAATACTGAAATTTAACGAAATAGAATGGATCTAAACCAAGCCAAATAATCAAAAAACTTACACAGAAAAAGAAAAATCAGAGCATATCTGACAAAATCTCAATCAAAGTGTATAATAAAGCGTAGATTTTTATATCATTACAAGCTTTTAAGTAATCAGATCAAAATTTATGGAATCCATCTCAAATGAATCACATGCCAATTACAGGATCTAATCTTCTTGTATATAATGCAAGATCCATGACCCTACAAGACTACCCATGTTGAGTGTTGGTCTCCCATCTTGCTTAGCTGAACTTCGTATCTGCTATAGCTTGATCAGTCATTCCCTAAGCTTTATTTTTTTTTAACTCAACTTGAGGATTCTATGGAATATGGACATCAATATATTTCTGTTGGCTATTATAGCTATTTAGTCTTGAGCCACCCTAAAATATAAAGGGTTCTCAAGCATGTTCTAGGAATAATAATATTATTGATGAAGGAAATTGCTTCCTTATGGGAACGGCTACATAGTGTGAGATTAGTGATGCTTCATAGATCCAAGCTATGTAGATGGTGCACACAAACATGACTGTTCCCTCATTTACTGGTTTTTCAACAACACACGGTAGTATGAATCAGTTTTCATCACTCACTTGGTAAAGCAAGTTCAAAACTCTAAAAGAAATAAGCAATCTATTTGGATTTTTAAAAATTACATTTCTAGCTAGGTAAACATTCTTATATTTCTTAAATACTTTTTCAAGAACACTACGGCAGTTTAAAACTTCCAAAATTCAATAAGAATCAAAACCAAAGGCCTGATAAGAAAGAGAAATCAAAAATTAAATTTAGGTTCTCCGGTGTTCCAGAAGAATGGAATCTTCAACCTCTGTCCGTAGGAACAGAACTTACTTTTGAGAGATCAATAGGAACATCCAAATAGTGATCAAGGAAGTTCACATTTTGCTCAGGATCAAGAAGCTCCAACATAGCACTAGCTGGATCACCAGCATGCCCTCTGCCTAACTGCAAAAAGGAAAATCTAAAAATAACTTACAGAAAAACAAATATTAGCTAATACAGGCAGGTATAGACAGTTAAACTACCTTGTCAATTTCGTCAATTAGAACAAGAGGGTTAGCTGTCCCAACACTTTTCAAGCATTGGACAATTTTTCCTGGCATTGCACCAATGTAGGTTCGGCGATGACCCTGAGCAAATTGAATCATTTAAATTAACTCCATGTATGAGGACTGCTAAGTTGTAAAATAAAGAAATTAAAGTTCAGCAGTAAAACATTTGCACCTTGATTTCAGCGACATCAGCCAGACCTCCCACTGAAAACCTATAAAATTTCCGGTTCAAAGCACGTGCAATTGAACGCCCAATACTAGTTTTACCAACTCCAGGAGGACCAGAAAGACATATGATTTTGCCTGTGCCCATTACGTGCAAATTAATACCCATAAATTGACGTGCTCATAAATTTGAAAATTCATTTTAAGAAAATACAAAAATTCATCGCAAGAATATAGTGCATTTCAATTTTAGAGGGTTAAAGTCTTAGATTATCAGCTTTAATTACATAGTTGGAAACATAAAGTGGGGTAAAGATCAATAAAATAGTCAATCAAGCATAAATTTAGAAGTTCCAAGTGCATAATGTTGAACCTTATGGGATCTTTCACGACGAATCTTCAAAAAAATTACAACATACTTTCAAATAACATTGGTCACCTTTAAGCCAGCCCTTCATTATTACAGTTAATACTACAATAAGAATAAAGACCCAACTTCAGCAAATTTAAAAAAGAAAAAAAACACGACCAAAAAATTGGGATATGATCAGAACAGAGTTAAGTCAAGAATTCATCCACACCTAGCAAAGCTTGCAATCTCATGCATATCCATATTAACTTAAAAGTAGCCAAACATTACACTTACTGTTTAGTGCACACTGAATTATGTTTATTAGTTATCCTTTATATGCCTTTTTTATCAGCTAAAAACATATTTAGAAAAAAAGAACTACATCTTTGCTCAAATGTATTCATAGTAAAATTATATATATTATTATATAGAGGCAAGCTAACTGAGCTTTCAAGCAAAATATGCTGAAAAAAAATATACTCAATATTTTTTTTTATTTTATATATATATATATATATAGATTGATCGACGACCGCCGATAACTAACCGGGGCGGACCTATTCCAGTCCTGTGTGATATTCGAATTCTCCCGAAATGAGTGGGATTCGAATCCCAGACCTGAGGATCTTACGCCAAGGGCCGCTAACAATGAGCCGGGTTTGCACTCACCCTCAATAATAAAATAATATAATAATAAAAAATAGAGCATACTATAAATAATTAATAGATATTATAGTATAGGTACGTAGGACTCCAATGAAAACTTATAGTGGCATAAAACAGTCAGCTTAATGTTGAATATTAATAGCCACTATAGATGAAGTATTCAAATATTTTGTTGTTTAAAGATAGCTAGTGCTAGAAGGAGCATAATTAATTCATAAAAGAAAAAGATTAATTAAATAATTTTTTTAACTATAATTAATTCATAAATTTTTTTTAAAATTTTTATCAAAATTCAATACCAAGCTTGATCTCTACAACATCTACGACCCAGCTTGAAAATTAAAATACTAAATAAAAGTTTAAATCATTTTAAAACATTTTAAAATATTAAGTTTGATTTTAAAACATTTACGACCCAGCATGAGGGGAGTGTGGAAATCTGGGAAGATTCTATCCTTCCCATCTTTAATTTCTCGTGTTGGCCAGTCACCATCTCCAAATTTTGGAGGATTTGATTGGTATATCTTAAGAAACCTTTGATTGGTTTATTACCTTTCTATTTATATTTTTCTATTTTTTGTTCAGAATTATTACGTTTCCTAATTTAGTTGAGATATGTTTAGTAAGTTTGTAAATAAGGATGGCTTGGTTTCCCTATATATATGTATCCTATTTGTGAATAATTAAATAAGGATTTTTTTCTCCCCAAGTAAATTCTACAATATCTTCATTCATACACCCTATCAATACTCTTCACTAACGCTGTTTATTAATATCTTTGATTAAGGATCTTATCAATGCTTTTTTTGATAAGAATCTCATTGTCAACTCTTTGCATCTGATTCACACTACTATCTCTTTCATGAGAAGTTGTCAAAAGGAGAGCTCTGGTGAAGAAAATCAGCAACTTGTTGGCATGTTGAGATTTAGCTTAGCTATATAATTTCTCCATTACTCTTTTCAGAGATGAATTGTCTATCGACTTTAATATGCTTAGATTTGTCTTGATGCACAGGATTCTTAGCAATACTCATAATTTTTTGCTATCACAAAACATAAGTATAAACCTATTGGGAGAACATCACAGTTCCTTTAACAATTTCTGAATTCATATCCCTTCACAGACACTCAAGGCTTATACTCTGATTATGCACAACTTCTTGAAACAACAAGTTGCTTCTTACTTCTCCATGTAACCAAATTTCCCAATTATATGAGCAATAACCTGTGGTAAACCTTCTGTTGGTGAGTTATCTCGCCCAAGTAACATCAGTGTAGACTTCCACTTCTCCAAATGCTCTTCATTTGGGGTTATTCATGTCTTGGAAAGCAATACTGAGAGAGTATGCAAAATGTAGCCTAGTATGTGACCGATAGATAAATATTCCTACTAAATCTTGGGTATCTTCCATTATCCACAAATATACTTTCTTCTTCTTGTTAGGTTCCAATGAAGTATAAGTAGATTTACATCCAATCATTTATGTTTTCTTTAGCACATCTAGGATGTATTTTCTCTGTGATATAGCAATCACTTTCTTAGACCTTACTACCTTCATACCTAGAAAATATCTCATATGTACTTGGTCCTTAATTTCAAACTCAACGGCCAACACTTCTTTGATTCTAAGAATTTTTCTTTCATCATAAAGTAAGAATCATATCATCTACACATACAATCAGTGCAACAATCTTATCTCTCTGAGTGTGTTTTATAAACAATGTGTGATCAGCTTGACTTTGAAAATATCCACTGGATTTCATAAATTTAGCGAAGCTTTCAAACCACACCCTTGGTAATTATTTAAGCCCATAGAGAGACTTTTTGAGTTTGCATACAAGGTGTCTGCTTGAATCATTCTCAAGTTCTGGTAATATCTTCATGTAGACTTATTCCTCCAGATACCCATTCAGAAAGACATTTTTATGTCAAGTTGATGCAGTCTTCATTCTTTATTTGTTGCTACTGAAAGAACTTTTATAGTATTAAGTTTGGCAACTGGTGTGAAAGTCTTTCGGTAGTCGATTCCATAGGCTTGTGCGAACACTTTAGCAACAATTCTGATTTTGAACTTCTCAATACTCCCATCAACTTTGTATTTTATGCTAAAGACCCGTTTGCATCCAACTGACTTCTTATTCTAAAGAAGTTTAAGAGACCATATGGTGTTTTGCTTTCGTGCTCGAATCTCTTCTTCTACTGTTTTTCTCCATTTTAGATTTTCAAGAGCTTCATGAATGGATTTAGGACCATATTATCAATGTTAGATATAAACACTTTATAGGATAATGACAATTTTTCATAAGCTACATACTCCTGGATTGGGTATCTTGTACAGCTTTCCTTGTCATCGACATAAAAAAAAGGAAGGAGATACCTCAAGAGTACTAGACTTGCCCAAAATTTCAAGAAAATATAGACTTGAGTTTTGGCTAGAACAATTTTGTCTTTGCAAGTTGACTTCCACCTGCTCAAGATTTTCTTCCTCCTAGTGTCCACACGAAGTTACTTTGTTGTGAACTTCAAAATGTATTTGTTGAATATCCCCAACAAGGATAGGAGAGTCAGGTGGAACAGGAGTAGGAAAAAGAGTAGGTGGGTTTGTTTTGTAGGTGTCATCAAAAGCATCCCAAAATTAGTGTTCATTTGCACTCTCTCCGTTGAACATCAGATTTTGGATATTATGTTAATTTTCAAAAAATGTGAAATCCATAAAATTGTAGCATTTTCTTATAATAAAGAAGTACACTTATACACCTTTTTGCATACCAAAAAAAATGTACTTGATAGATTTAGGGTTAAGTTTGATGCTTATTGGAGAATGAATTTAGACAAAAGATACAATTTTAAGTGGTACGGTAGAAGATAAAGATCTGATGTGCGAATAAGTAACCATCAAATTATAAAGCAGCTTTTTGAAGTTAACTACTCTGTTGGGCATTCGCTTGATAACATATATAGCAGTTAAAAAAGCTTCCCTTAAAAAAAAAATTTGGAACTTGATGAGAAATCATAGTTGAGCAGGATACATAATGTATATGTTTGTTTTTTCTCTTTGTTATCCCATTTTATTTTGGGGTATCAATACATGAACTCACAAAAATGATTTTATTTTTTATATGCCACGAAATATTTGGAAGATTTGGGTTGTTTCAATTTTTTGCTTCAGTAGGAATGTCTAAGTAGTTCTAATATGATCTTCAATAAGTAAGACAAACCATCTAGCCCCACTTATAGTTTTTGTTTTTAAAGGTCCCCAAATAGTATTGTAGATAATGAAAAAATGATGTGAGGGTTTATACTGAGTCATGAGATAACTATTTCTAGTGTGTTTGACAAGTTGACAAGTCCCACATTGATGGAAACTAAATTTTTTATTGAGAATAAATGTGAATACAACTTAGCTAAATTTTTTGACATGACTTATTTTTTGACAGATATAGAATCAACTTACTCAGAAATTTGAAACATATGAAGATGGGATCAGTTGTGTGTTTAGAGAGAGATTTTCCTTGAACAGGTATATCTTAGTACATTTCAGCACTGCTAGTCAACTTACCCGATTTCACCACTTGAAATTCATAAGAGTTTGCATAGAATTTGGTTATACATTTTATATTATGAGCAAAGTTAATAATTGAAATCAAATTACAGTCTGATTGAGGAGCATATAAAACAGAAGAAACAGTAATATCCTAAGAGAGTTCCACATCTTCTTTCCAAAAATATTTTGAGTGTGATCCATCTGCAAGTCTTACCAATCTAGATTTAGAAGACTCGTGATGTTAAACTAGGGCATTGATGTTTCCATTCATATGATCAGAGACTCTTGAATCAATGATACAAGTTCTGAATCTGCCATTACTGACAAATTGGGAAAATGATATATTACTTTGGTGTGTCACGAGGCTGGTGTGCTGCTCTGAATTACCTCCAAGGAGTTTATTCGATGCTTTAAGTTGTTCATTGATGAATGGTTCCTCCTATCCTTCGAGTGTGGTATTAGCATTTTCCTTTTTCTCTTATCCTTCATTCCATGACCAATTTTCCAGCCAGTAGTGATTCTGCATGGTACTAGGACCGATCCAGTAGGGAGACTAAATCGGCTAGAGCTTCCTAGAGCAAGGCTTCCCGCCTCCCAATCCTCCTCCCTCTATTTATCTATATATATATATGTTATGTTAGTCATTAGGGTTCCGTTCTTTTGAGTGAGATTTATGTTTGGACAGCCGCCGACATCCCCCTCTTTTTCCTTTAGGCTGTATTTGAGGATGAGTTATGCTCTAGTTGTTAGAGGTGTAAACGAGCCGAGCCTGAGCAAGCATTAGGCTTGTTCGTGCTCGGCTCATTAAAAAGTTTTTTTTTTTTCCTTTAGAGCATTTTGGTCCCCATTTTTAAGAATAAAGGAGATGCACAAGAGTGTGCAAATTATAGAGGAATTAAATTGATGTGTCATACTTTAAAATTATGGGAGAGGGTAATTGAACATAGGTTAAGACGTATTACGAAGATTTCTCATAATCAATTTGGTTTTATGCCGGGCAGGTCTACCATGGAAGCTATATATTTATTGAGAGGTTTGATGGAGAAGTACGGAGATAATAAGGAGGATCTACATTTGATTTTTATCGATTTAGAAAAAGCTTACGATAAGGTTCCTAGAGATGTTCTTTGGAAAGTCCTTGAGAAGAAAGGTGTTGATATGACTTATATTCAAGTCATTAAAGATATGTATGCTAGAGTTGTTACATGTGTTCGAACCGAAGGAGGTTTGACCAAGTATTTTACTATTTACGTTGGTTTACATCAAGGATCGGCTTTAAGCCCATATCTTTTGCTTTATTTATGGATGGTCTTACTTGGGCATTTACAAGAGGATGTACCTTGGTGTATGCTTTTTGCCGATGATATCCTCCTTGTGGATAAGACAAGCGAAAAAGTCCGGGAAAAACTTGAATTATGGAGGTCTACATTGGAGTCTAAAGGTCTTCGTTTGAGTAGAACTAAAACCGAATACATGGATCGTAATTTTAGTAATAGTAGGTCTAGTGACGACGGTGTAACTTTGGGTGATCAAATTATTAAAAGGTGTGAACGATTTAGATATCTCGGGTCCATTGTTCAAAGCGATGGTGATATAGATGGGGATGTTAATAGTAGAATTCGAGTTGGTTGGTTGAAGTGGAGGAATGCGTACGGCCTATTGTGTGATAGAAAAGTACCGCTTAAGCTCGAAAGGAAAATTTTATAAGATGGTGGTGAGACCTTCAATGCTCTATGGTGCTTGAATGTTGGCCTTTAAAAGAGAAGCATAATGTTAAGTTAAGTGTTGCCGAGATGAGAATGATTAGGTGGATGAGTGGCTTTACACTTAGAGACAAAATGCGAAATGAATATATCCGTAAAAGGGTTGGAGTTGCACCGATGACGGATAAAATTAGAGAGAGTCGCCTTAGATGGTTTGGTCACATTAGACGTCGACCACTCGATGATCCGATTAGGAGAGTAGATGTTTTAAATACAACTTATGTTAAGAAAGGCGAGACGGACCTAGGAAAACTTGGGCTTATTGCATAAAAAATGATCTTAATTTATTAGAATTAAACGAAAATTTGACACTAAATAGGACGCAATGGAGAAAAAGGATTCATGTAGCCGACCCCACTTAGTGGGATTAAGGCTTTGTTGTTGTTGTTGTTGTGTCCGACTCGTGTTAAAAATCGGTAGTAATATGTTCGTGTTCGGCTCAATTCAAACTCGTTTGTTTAAATTAAGTTCGCGTTCAAACTCAAATTTCATCTCGAACCAAATTTCAAATTTTAGTTTATTTTTTATTTTAAACATTTTTAGTGAAACATATTCTATATATATATATATATATATATATATATATATATATATATATATATATATATATATATATATATATTGTTTTGCAAATATTACAAAAGCTGGAAGGTGAAGGTTTGAAAAGAGCTAACACCCTTCCTTTTCTTTTTACTTTTATAGCAGATTCTCAATAAAGTTTTCTTCGAAGTCCCGATGTGAGACAAAACTAAGCCAGGCGCAAGGCGGGTGAGATATTACACACATTATACATACCATCAAATTCTTAGAATTTATGTAAGTTCTCTTACACCACATTCAGCAGTGAGACACTTGCCCGGAGGCATGAAAAGTACATGTGGGAAAAATATTGGATCCATTTACATAGATACCACCCAATTCTTATGTATTTAAATGCCTAACATCTTAAATTTCTATTTTTTTGAAATCCGAGGGCAATTTACATGCACAACGCCTAAGTCTTGTGTGTCAACATTTCTAAAAATAAATTTTATTTTAGTTTATTTTACATTTTACAACCTCATGAATATTTTGTATTTATCTTATGTGTTTACTTAAATCTATATTTTATTTAATTTTTTAGTTAATATGATTTCAAGCAATTATAAATTTTTGTTGGATTATTTAAAAATAATAATCATCAAATTTATATATATATATATTGTTGAAGTTTCCAGATTTATCCTGTAAATAGATTGGGAGAATAAATTAAGAATCTATTTGTATTAATTTGTATTAATTTGTAATCCCTTAAATCAAGGGAATTAGGTAGATAGTTTCCTTTTTATTCATTGTAATCTCCTCTATATAACAACTTGTATTACCAATTCAAAGCAAGGAAATACAGAATAATTTTCTCCCATATCTGATTTCCCACATGGTATCAGAGCCCTAAAAATTTTTTCTGGGATTTGGAAGCCTTCATTGCTTCTGTCTTCTTCCTTCGCGTCGATTGGCTTCGTCTGCGTTAACCGCTGCTCGTCCGAATTGAACGCGCCGTCCGAACTCGTCCTCGCGCACTGAACGTGTTGTTCTGAACGCGTCGTTTGCTCGTCTTCGTCTTCGTGGTGCACTGAACGCACCGTCCGAACGCTTCGTCTTCGTTCGCCGTCCGAAAGCTTCGTCGCGCGCTGAATGCTCCGCACCGAACGCAGCGACCGCATCGTCTGTGTTTTGCTGAAGCGCGTTGTCCGCATCATCTGAGCCGAACGTCAGCATCATCAACAGCCTTTATTGCTGTGTTTTGCTGTGAACCTCTCCAACAGCCTTCGCGCCGTCCGCGTCGTCCAGGTTCCTTCGCGCGCCGAACGACGATCTGCTTCCTTTCCCGCAGCCTTTATTGTTGCGAACTTTATTGCTACGAAGTCGTCTCGTCTTCGTTCGATTAGAGGAAAGAACGAGGCCCCGACGCTGAGTCTCTCCTCAACAGTTTGTTCGACGTCTCCCGCACGACGTCTCCCACACGACACGTTTTTCTGAGAAGAAGCGCGCTTCGCAGAGCAGCCTTCATTGCTGCCGCCCAGAAGTTGTGCGATCTCCTGCGATCTGCGTCATCCAGAAACAGGCTTGCGTCTCTTAACCATGTCATCCCGAAACAGGAACAACCTTAATTGCTGTGATTTCTCTTCTCTACCATGTCAATGTTCAACAGTAAAGAAATTGAGAAGTTGAGGAGCTTGTTAGGTTCTCTTGAGAAACCTTCTAGTACAGATTTGATGATGCTTTCAGGTAAAACTGTTTGCATGTATGTCTTAGACAAACTCTATGATCCAAATTCTTGGGTCATAGACTTCGGTGCTACAGACCATATGACCCCCACACCTCAACTCTTCCATTCCTATACCCCATTTCCAAGTAACAGAAAAATTATCGTGGTCAATGGCTCTTTAGCTACTGTTGCAGGGATTGAAGATATACATAACACACCGAGTCTTATCCTTAAAAACGTTCTCCATATGCTACTAAGCGTCAACAAACTTGTGTCAATTCAAAGTCGACTCATGATCTCAAATGCTTATGTTATTTTTTACTCTTCTTATTGTGTTTTTTAGGATCGGGACTCGGGGAAGAGGATTAGACTGCTAAGGAAAGGAACGGTCTTTACCACTTGAATCATCACAGAAAAATAGGAGAAATTTGTCTTCGTTTTCCTAAGTTCAAACAACAGATGTCGTTTGGCTATATCATTTGCGCGCTTGGTCATCATTCTTTTAGGGTTTTAAACACAATGTTCCATCACTTATTCCAAGGATTAGATATTCTTTGAATTTCATTGTGACATTTGCGGAATTGGCAAAACATAGTCGTATATCGTTTCCTATTAACAATATAAGAAGTTCTCATCCTTTTCATTTGATTCATAGTGACATATGGGGACCTTCCATTATACATAACATTTCTGTGGCTCATTGGTTTGTATCCTTAATTGATGATTGCACCCGGTTACATGGCTCTTTCTTCTTAAACAAAAATCCGATGTTAAGATCTGTTATACACTAATTTTCATTCTATGGTTCAAAATCGATTTGAGGTCGAAATAAAAAGTTTTAGGACGGACAATCTTGTAGACTACTTCGATCGGATTCTATCACATTACTTTCAATCACGGGGATTATCCGTGAGTCATCATGTGTGGAACACCCTAACAAAATGGAGTAATTGAAAGAAAAAATAGACATTTACTCAACACCACCCGAGCCTTACTATTTCAATGGAATATTTCTAAATCCTATTGGGGAGATGCCGTTCTTACTGCCACATATATGATAAATAGACTTCCCTTTCGTGTTATAAAAAACAAAAGCCCCATAGAAGTACTTAATAGCTTCTACCCTCGCTTCAGAACCTCAAATGGCCTCACACCTAGGGTATTTGGGTGTACTGCCTTTGTTTATGTCCACAAACAACAAGGAGGAAAGCTGAGACTCAGAGCCATCAAATGTGTTTTCCTCGATTACTCATCCACTCAAAAGGGATACAAGTGTTACAACCCTTCTACCAGAAAATTTTACATCTCTGCAGATGTCACTTTCACAGAAAATAAACATTTTTTCTCTAAGTCCTTTGAACCACCGCTAAAAAAACCTTGACCTTCCGCATGTGTCAGCCCGTATTGTTGAACCGGAATCCCCAGAACCAAACTTTCCTCATGTTCCAGTTGCACCCGATGAACCGAAATCCTCAGAACCAAACTATCTTCATGTTCCAGTTGAACCTGAGTCCCCAAAATCAATCACATCTAAGTCACCCGATCCTATCACTCACAATTTCTCAAGATTTTCTCAGGTGAATTCAAGGAGAAAGACCATTCCTGAACCGACACAATTCCAAGAATCCAATCTAAATTCTGGAAATGAAATCATGGTAAGATCAGAACCTCTTTATCCACTATCTCACTATGTCTCTCTTAAGCACCTATCACCTGCTCAAAAAAGGTTCATTATGAGTTTGAACACCATTGTCATCCCAAAAAATGTGTCTGAGGCATTATCAAAAAGGGAATGGAGGGATGCTATGAGAGAGGAAATGGGTGCATTAGAAAAGAATAAAACATGGGAGATCGTTGATAAACCAAAAGGAAAGAACATTGTTGATTGCAAGTGGATTTTTACATTGAAGTACAAGGTGATGGATCCCTTGAAAGATATAAAACAAGGTTAGTAGCCAAAGGATACACTCGGACTTACGGGGTGGACTATAAGGAAACCTTCGCTCCAAGTAGCAAAGATGAACACTGTGAGAATCCCATTATCATAGTACGCTCACTTAAATGTAAGAATCATTACGGTATGATGTTAAGAATGCATTCCTCCACTAAGTGATCTAAATGAGGAAATCTACATGAACATCCCACCGGATTTGAAGGGGATACGGAATAACGAGTGTCTGTTGAAAAAGGCACTTTATGGATTAAAACAATCTCCTCAGAGCTTGGTTTAGTAGATTTTCAAAAGTCATGAAGGAATGCGGGTATAAACAAGCCAAGTGTGACCACACTCTTTTCATTAAACATTCAATCTGCAGGAGAGGTATTGCCTCTTTTGGTCTATGTGGACGACATCATGATTACTTGGAAATGATGAAAAAGAGAAACATGAATTGGCGACGAGACTTAGTAAAGAGTTTGAAACAAAGAAGCTGGAAATTAAGTACTTCCTAGATATTGAGGTAATATTCCACACAGGGGATCTTCATATCTCAGCAAAAGTACGTGATTGATTTATTGGCAAAAACAGGGAAGACTGGGTGTAAGCCGATCTCTACTCCAATAGATCCAAACTATAAATTGGGAGAAGCTAAAGAAGAACCAAGTGTGGACAAAAGAATGTACTGAGAGCTGGTTGGCGGAATCATATACGCTGCGCACACTCGACCAGGACATAGCATATTGCGTAAGTTTGATCGATCAATTCATGCATGATCCAAGAGAACCTCATCTTCGAGCGAGACTACAGTGCTTACATTACTGAAAGGCGATCCGGGAAAGGAATCTTGTTAAAAGGAATGACGCTCTTACTCTGGAAGCCTACACTGACGCTGACTATGCTTTGGCTTCTGAGTGGACGGAAGATCTACTACGGGATATTGTACTTTTCTTGGAGGCAACCTAGTGACATGGAGGATCGAAGCGAGAATGTAGTCGCGAGGTCATCTGCGGATCGAGTCGGACTTGTGCTCGAGGATTATGTGAATTATTGTGGTCGAAAATTATTTTTGATGATTTAAGAAGTCCAACGGGAGGTCTACGATGAGTCTCATCATGATAACAAGTCGGTATTAATATAGCTCATAACCCTATACTAACACGATAGGACAAAGCGTATCGAAATTGATAGACATTTCGTCAGAAAAACTGGAGGAAGGGTTAGTATGTATGTCTTATGTTACATCGGAGAAGCAACTAGCAGATGTTCAACAAAGGGGTTGAACGATTCGAGTTTCCATGATATTGTATCCAGTTCGGGAATGGAAGACATCTATTCTCGACTCGAGGAGAGAATGTTGAAGTTTAGGATTTATCCTGTAAATAGATTGGGAGAATAAATTAAGAATCTATTTGTATTAATTTGTATTAATTTGTATTAATTTGTAATCCCTTAAATCGAAAGGAATTAGGTAGATAGTTTAGCTTTTTATTCGTTGTAATCTCATACTATATAACAACTTTTATTACGATTCGAAGCAAGGAAATACAGAATAATTTTCTCACATATCTGATTTCCCACATATATATATAATGAGCCGTCGTCTTCTCCGCTCTGGTAGAGTTTCGCTCATGGCGAGCCCTAGCGTCCTCTACAGTCCTCGTCGCCTCCTCGCCTCGTCGCGTCGCAGCTTCGTCGTTGTCTTCACCATCGTGGCTAGGCGTCTTCGTCGTTTTCGCCATCGAGAGGTCTGCTACAAGCCATTCGTGTCGCTGCTTCTTCGCCATCCGCTCGAGCTGCTCCCTGCTGCGCTCGATTCCATTTGCGCCTCTTTCTTTTCTGCTTCGTTCGCTGCCCTCTCTGCGCCTGCGATCCTAAAGTCCTAAGCTTCCGTCAGCGACTACTGCAAGCTCGACGGGATTATTTCTCGTCAGCGGGTTTTGCGCAGCCACATAAATGGCCTCGGGTCGATCCTACGCCACCGCCCTCGCCGGTGATAACCTCGCCCACGCCCCTTCACGTTCTAACATGTTTCCGCAGAGATTCCATGATGCATTCGAACAAGGCATCAAAATTGGGTTTCTCAAATAAGCATCCCGTAAAGACGGCAAACCTGCAATCTTTCTCACAGAGGAAGAGATCTCCATCCTACCGCACCTGCCGGCCGTTTCAGTGGGTAAGTTCCTCTACGGCGATCCTAAACTCGAACCGATCCGAAAGGAATTCGAAGCAAATGAAGCTTAATGGAAGTTGGAAGATTGGAAGACCTGGATGGTAGGCACGTTCTCATCCAATTAACGGATGATGGAGATTACGCCCAAGTGTTTGCTAGAAGAATACTTCGTATAGACAATCGGGTGATGAAGGTGTTGAAATGGACGGTGGATTTTGACCATCGTATTGAACCTCCCATCATTCTGGTGTGGCTACGCTTCCAAGATTTGCAGGTTCATCTTTATGATAAAGAGCTTCTCTTTACTTTCACAAAGATATATGGAACGTCACTCCACACTGATCCGCCTACAGAGCATCTTTCTAGACCTTCTGAGGCTAGAATATTGATAGAACGGGACATTACGTTACACTTCCCGAAAGATCTATGGATTGGTACACAACATCAAGGATTTTGACAACCAGTAGAATTTGAACAGGTACCTCTTTACTGCACCTATTGTCGTATGTTTGGTCACTCTTACCAATAGTATTACCACCTGCATCTGAATCTTAAACCTCCTCGTACAAATGTTATTGGGCCACACATTCCTGCGACGGATATACCGCCTTCCTCACCTCCAGTGATACCCACTACGGTTTCAGAACAGGTTGAGAAAGATCGACCCTTGGAGAAGCATCAGGTTATTGCCACTGATAGGCAGGATGACGTCATCTCTCAGCCTTCTTCTACTGGAGCAGCTATACTACCATCTTAGGTACCCACTACTATGGAGGGAGTTCAGACTCCCCACCATGACAGGTCTGAAGATATGGAAGAAACAAACACTCATAATCTGATGACGGAAAAGATACCTATTACTACTGAGGAAGAACTATTGCCTAATAGTACCTTGGTTCTTCTACCTGCTCCGATCACAGCAGCAGTCTTTCCCGCTTCGGATCAGACTGTTCACTCTTCTGAAGAAGAATGGCACGTGTATACCTCCCGGCGGAAGAAGGCTAGGGGTACTATCCCCCTTAAAAATTTAATGGATGATATTTTGGTCTTCCCTGGTAATAGAGAATCACTTCAGAGTCTGATCTCTGGATGCACTACGTTAACCAGGGGTAGAGAGAAGCCTTGGAGACCTCGTCCTCTTTAGTTGCTTGTTTTCTCTTTTGTCTCGCTCTGTTGAGCTTTATTTTGTTATATGTATATGTATATATATATATATATATATATATATATATATATATATGTATATGTATATGTATATATATGTGTTTGTGTGTGTGTGTGTGTGTATTATTTAATTATTCTGAGCCTAAACAAGCCGAAAGCGAGTGAACAAATATTTGCTCGTGTTTGGCTTGTTTATAAATTGAACTCAGAAAATTTGATCGTGTTTGGCTCGCTTGCTTAACGAATGAGTCGAACACTAGCTGTTCATGAACAACTAGCTATTTTCACAGCCCTACCGGTTGTATCATGCTCTTAGATGGTGATTATCCCCTCATATTCCCTCGCTTCATCCACTCACCAGTTCGCAGCCAGCATCCACGTACTCCTCCCCTTCCCGATCGCCTAATGTTGCCATACCCCTATAGCTCGTCCAGGCTTTTTCCTAGTCGCAGTCCAGTTCTCTGTCGTAACCTTCTCTTTTGTTCCCACCTGTAAACCCCCTTGCTCCTCATGCCAATATACCGTAGCCCCCTAATCCTTTTCTTGCTAGCATGAAATCACCCCAAGCCCCAATAGTAGTTGTTCCCAACCTTCCACTCCTCCAGATCTATCGCACAGCCTAACCCTCTCCCGTAACTCCCTCCAACAACTTGTACCACACCACCGCTACACCCCTTATCCTTCCTACAACCCCTCCTCTTCATGTTCTAACCACCACACATTCTAACCCTCTACCAATTGTCTACGGGTCATCTCGCCTCGTCTTCCCAAGAGAATCTTGTTATTGTGTTTATGTGGTTTATTTCCTGTCTTGAGAAGACTTCAGTGTAACAATTGCATTTCAATGATAATGTTTTCGAATTCTATTGTGGTTTAAGTTAAATCCAGTAACGAATACGCTTTTCATAGAATTCCCAATGTTGTCTTTAATAATGCCCAATCTTTTTGCAGTAATCACATGTGGGACGGTTCTTATTAACTTTCGAGTCAATGTAAGAATTATTGGGGTACATAGTTGAACTTTCAATGATTAATAAAACTTTATTGCCTGTCAGCATCAGCTTCTTCCTATTCTTTTCTCTCCTGCCATCAGCAAATGCTTCATAAGGAGATGGAAGAGGCATTGTTCCCATGATCCTCCCCCTCACCTCATCCAATTCCTGAATTAGTTCTACTAGGAATTTGACGATCTTGTTCTTCTCGATGATGGATTTAAATGTCAAAGCATCTTGTAGACATTTCCACATGTGTTTCAAACACATCCAATTGTAGTCAATACTTTGATAGAGCATTGAAGTATTAAGTAACCCTTAGCTGTCCCTGTTAGGGATCATGAAGCTTGGTTTCGATCACAAACAAATATGCAGCGTTCTAGGTGTTGGATTATGTTTCTCTTGTAGACTTTCAATTTTCTTTGGCAGTTTTGTATAACAGAAAATTCTCTCCCACTTCAGTAGTCATTGAGTTCATTAACAAAGACAAAACCATACGGTTTTGATTTTTTCATGTGAGGAAGTTGGGGTCAGTGAACTCTGAACGCTACCCTCGAAATGTTCACCTTCCTTTTACCACAGATGTATATAACACAAATTGGGACCCCAAAAGGTAGTTATGATCATTTAGTTTATGATTTGTGATGAGGTTAGAGAATTCATGAGTCGTATGGACAGAACCCCTGTTCTCTGACAAGGAATTCACCTTCGAAGTAAACTTAACAACTTCATCCCTTTTTTTGCCATTATTCCTAAGCATGTTTAGGGCTGCTTCTGCTAAGAAGAATCCGACGATAGAAATTGAGCAGAGGAGACCTTGTAGGAAGAATCATGGTGTCATAAAGAAGAGAAACTCATAAGAAGGGCCTACAGGAGGAGTTCAGACTACTGAGAAGAGTTCTGCTCTGTTTCTGGTGACAATAGGAAGAGTTCTACTACAAAAAAAATAATAAATTTCGGATGCTGGAGGAAGTGCAGATTCTAGTGGATGAGATGCAGGTCAGCAGCAGAAGAGATGGAGTAACTTCCTGTGGCAGAAGAGATGTGGGTCTATATGTGGCATCTGGCGCTTGAAGGGGACCCAGCTAGGCTAGGGTTCTAAGTCTCTGATACCACGTAGAATTTATTTGGGGAGAAAAAATCCTTAATCTCATAGATAGGTTGTATATATATGGATAAAGTCAGAAAATATTTCGAGAATTTGAAGCTCATTGGTGGATGGAAATTGGGAGTGTTAGATGGCAGACATCTACTTATTCGGATACAAAAAGAAGAAGATTATGCTAGACTCTTTGCGCAACAATCGGTTTTGATTCTTATCACTCAAACGCGATTATCAAATGGACTTCTGATTTTGACCCTTCTAAGGAGCCTCCTATTGTTCCTATGTGGTTCAAACTTCCGGGCTCCGCTTCATTTGTACAATCCACGTGCTTGTACAACATTAACGAGCTCTCGGTACTCCTCTTAGAGTGGATGCTCCTACTTTTGATATGGTCTCCGAGCTGGTGCTAGGGTTCGAGTGAGAGAGATTTCACTCTCCCGATGTGGATCGTTTTGGATCACGGATGGTGCGGATGGGTCTTGGCGAGGAGGCATGGTGGAAGCAGGCGCCTTATTTGCAAGATTGCAAAATGTTTGGGCACATTAGCGACACTGCTATAGACTACATCCTCCCTCGAGGAAAAGTGGCATTAGGCCTGTCATTGTTGGAAATTCCAACTTGGAGTTGACGTTACCCTAGCTCAGGTGACTAGGGTAGCATCTGATGCTGATAATTCAGCTGACTCGGCTTTCGGGGACTCTGTTGTGAAGGCTGTCGGGGAGACTCCTCAGCAGGTTGCATCAGTTGCCACCCCTGTGGCTACCGTGGTTACTGAACAAGTTGGAAGGGTGGCCCTTCCTCCTGAGGTGCAAACCGCCAAGGCGATTAGGGAACCGATCACTACATCAGCTTCTCCCACTGCGGATCAGACGGCTCACACTTCGGAGGATCAGTGGCGAGTGTATACCTCGGGAGGAAGAAGAAGACGGGGCACTTTGCTACTTGGAAATCTTATGGATGACACATTGGTCTCTCCCAGCAATGGGAATCTCTCCGAAGCTTGATTATTGAATAAGCTTCGAGAACCCATGGAAGAGGAAGGCGCCTGCGACTCATCCATCTGAAAAATTTTAGTTATTAGTTTATATTAGTCCCATCTTTCGTACTTTTTATTTAAGTTGCTTTTTGTTTCTTTGATTTGGGCTCCACCATGAGGCCCTCTCATTCTACTTGTTTTGTAACTCCCCTCTTTATCTTAATGAAAATAAATTTCTAGGACCTTTTGAAAATATATATATATATATATATATATATATATATATATCTATCTCGTGTGTGTGTGTGTGTGGGGAGGGGGGGTGTGGGGGGGGGGGGGGGTGGGGGGTGGTCTCTCATTACTTGCAAACATATCAAACATATCTCACCTATGTAAATAAAGTAAATAATTTCGAATAGAAAGTAGAAAAAAAATAAAATATGAAGGGAATAACCTACTAAAAGGTTTCCTAAGATATCCCAATCAAATTCTCCAAGATTTTGGAGTTGAAATTTCGAGGTGGTGGTCGGCCCATAAGAGAGGTAAATGTGAAAAGAATCGAATCTTCTCGGATTTCCACAGACATCAATAGTGTAATGTTGCTTGAGAACAAGCATAGATTACAAATGAGAACCAATTTTGCCGGAAATAGAGGCAAAGTGCCCAATTGGTCGACAATGTGAATAAGCTGATTGGTGGCTAATTCTCATCGGCGAGCACACGTGATAATTAAATAAGGCAAATGGGGATTGGAAGTTCAATGCCATATCAAAATTAAGGTGCTTAGAGAAATTCGAAAGGATTAGAGGCTATGGTTTGATAGCATGCTGAAGAGAGAGAATTGAAAAGGATTACATCTTTCCTAAAATGTCTTCAAGTTTATATATGTACTTATATATAGGTAAGAGGAAAAAACATTAAAAAAAATATTCTCAATAATGAGATGAAAATAATACATAATGCAAATTCCTACAATAATAGTTCAAACATGTGATAATTTAAATATAACAAGAAGCACAATGAAAAACGAGATGCTAGCAAGAATTTTCAAATTTAAAGAAAGACAGAATAAAATGTATATAATCTGTGGCACATACAAAAAGAAAATGAACTTTTTTTTTTTTTAATTTATCAAACAAAGAAAACAAATTATCATATATTGAAGAAACTATGGAAGAACATCTTTGCTAACCATGAGAAGTTCCTCTTAAATTTCCAACAGCTATAAATTCCAGAATTCTTTCCTTCACGTCAGATAAGCCATAATGGTCCTCATCTAAAATCTTTTGTGCATTATGGACATTAAAGTTTTCATCACTGCAATCAAAATGAAAATTATAAACTTTCATTAATTGGTAGTTTGAAAAGGTCATTCATAAAATAATTCCACAAAGGCATTCAATAAAACAAAAGAAGAGTTAGAATACCATAAATTGCATTAAAACACTACATAAAAACTAGGTATGTAAGTGAGACAAGCTGACTCGTGAGCCGGCTCGGGTGGCTCGCTAAGCGACTCGTGAGCTGAGCTCAATAAGCTTAACAAGCCAAGCTCAAGCCAGCCCCGACTCAATTCGTCAGCTCTTAAGCCAACTCGTTCAAAAATATATTAATATAAAATATACTCAAAATAAATTAAATTTCAAAACATTATCTTTAAATTATTAAAATCATTAAAAATTTTAATATTTTATATCAGTGATTTCTTATTAATTATCTTCTAATTGCTCATTTTATTTTTTTATTTTATTATAACACTAACTTAAATTAATAAAATTTTCTCTTTTATAATAAACAAGCAGGTTCACAAGCCAGCTCAAAACTCGTAGACTTAAGCTCGATTTTGAGCTCTAACTCGATTAGTTAATCAACCTCAAAACTCAAGCAGTGAGTGGCTCGAGCTCGACTTGACTCATTTACACCAAACTAAATTAGTTGGATGAAACTATATTTCCAACACTATCAAGAAGTTTAGCCAACAATAGAAGGAAGAAGGCTTCTGAAGAAAAGAATTTGGATTAGAAAAAGAGAAAGAACATGGAATAGTAGTAATAAGTGGGCAACTTCAAAACCTAAGGGTGATGAAGAGTGCTTGACGCTAGCATTATAAAGTTAGATTCTCATCATTTTGACAACTAGCTCACAACTCATGATCCAGTCCCATCTACAGTGTAATATCACTATAAATTCGTGGAGGTTAAGAAATGTTAGTGGCTGGTAGTACTGCCAATGAGACCATGGTTCTCAATACTATACATATATAAATAAATAATTGTATATATACATGTGTGTTCGTGTGTGCGTCAGTGTGTGCGTCTGTGTGTGTGCGTTTGTTCGTGAGTGTGTTTGCATATGTGTGTAGGTGGGTGGGTGCGTGTGTCTATGGGTGTGTGTGTGTGCTTCCTAGATTTTTGTAACTGCATCTACTCATGACACATTACAAGGAGAGATCATAAATTTAGATAAACAATAAAAGGAAAATTTACACACCTAGCACACAATTCTTATGAATTTACATATCTCACACCTAAACTTCAATATTTAAATATATATAGCACTTTGGTGCTTTAAGCCTGTTCATGAAAAGGTGTATTTCACTTTCAGAAAGGGACAATAATGCTATTTTTTATGTGATATTATGGATTTGAGTACTATGTGTGTAAATATGAAGTTTAGGTGTGAGATCTGTAAATACATTAAAATTGTGTGCTATGTATGCATGCCCTATTAAAAAAAAAAACATAATCCTAATTAACAAACAACAGAAAATAAAACTAAAGCATTTCAGAAAGAAACTACTCTTTGGCATCTACCAAAAGTAACATCCCTTATAAGTTAAATATTTTAGAGTAAACAGAAAATAAGAAGGCTGAAAATCAGTTAAACTTTCTGCAGTTGTCATTCGCTTTGAATTACTGGATATGTTGAAAGAAAACAAAAATTCTCTTTGAACTACTATGAGATTAAGAGCTAGTAAGTAGAACCTGTAGTCTCCCCAAGGTAAAGCAGTAAGCCAGTCAAGATAATTGCGAGTAACATTAAACTCACTAGAGCTGGCTTCCAGCAGCTGCAGCTTCGCAAGCTCTTCTTCGATAACCTGCAATACATGAGCAGGGAATCTATCCTTTTTTGGATCAATCCTTTCTCTAAACTTTGCTGCAAAAGGAAAAGATATTGAAAATGAGTTATTTCCGTAATCTGGAAATGCATCACTTATAGATTGAATTTCACACACTAGGCCAAACTGTAAAGTACTATTAAACCATAAAGTGCCGTTTTATTAACAGAAATTGCAGTTTTGTCATTTGAGAACTCACAAGAAAGTGCGGTTTTGTCATCAGTTTCCAAACCAAGCTCCTGGATCAAAGGAATAAAGTCATAATAATGTAAAATATTATCAAAACAATAAGCTAAGTTTAAAAGAAACTGTCGCCCGAGGCCCCCACCAAAAGGCTAAAACCCTTATGGCCTTTTTTTTCCCAGAAAAAGTTATGAAGATAAATAGCCATTGTCATGTACTCAGAGAGTAGAAGAGGCATTACTCATAAGTATGATCTTACAAGTCAACATTTACAAAAGCACAGCCGCTTTCCAAATGAAATGAAATAAGCATCTACCTTCTTAATTGCTTTTAGTTGCTCGTTTAGAAGATAGCGTCGCTGCTCACCAGATATTTTTTCTTCAATGGCTTTTGCAATTGATTCCTTGAATAAAAAATAAAAAAGTACAAAACACCTTATGACATGTTTAATTTGGGAGAGGGGAAAAATATATTACAGATACAATAGCAACAGTACCTGTATTTTATTGATCTCGATCTCTTTCTTGATTAACTCGAGTGTGAGCTTCAAGCGCTTGTGCACCTAGTTAAAAAAAAAATTAAAATTGAAAAGCATCATAAGTTGGAAAGCTGATAATTAGAATGCAAATTGCTGGTGGACAGCAACCTATCAGCATATACAATTAAGAGAAACAATCACAGATTGAATTATGCTTGCAACAACATAACGAAAACTTGATTTCTCAAGCGTTAAAGCTGATAAAAAAAAAAAGTTAGTAAATATAACTTAAAATTAGATTCAAATACTAAATAGTAAGTTACGTTGCAACCAGAACACGATGAAAAATTAGCTACAAAAGAAAGCAACAATTCAGCAGCCTTAAGCCACGCTGTGGAATGCCAAAAATTTGGGAGACAGGAATGTTACAACTGCAACTATATGTATATGCATATGTATATGCGTATGAGTATGCGCACGCGCGCGCTCTCATAAAATAATGTTGCATGTAACTTTCCCTACCAAGCTCAGTAATGAGTCACTTATTACACCTGATATGAAACTCCCTTTTAAGTAGAATGAAACTAAACTCCTTTTGGTGTAACAATAGGATTCGTCATAAACTCCAAAATTAAGCATGCTCGCATGGGAGCACTTACAGGATAAGTGACCACCAGGGAACTTACACTAATGGGACAAAACCGTAAGGCCTCCAAAGCAAACAATATCTCGATGGATGAGATCTTAGTTTGTTACAAATAATATCCAAGCATTTCACCAACCTGAAGCAGGGAACAATGTGTCATACCTTACGAAGTGCTATGCCATGGAAACCACCTCTTGAACCATCTTGGGAAAAAATACTACATGGTGGGAGGCACCTCTAGAATCCTATCAACCAGGTGGATGATTTTGGGTCTAGAGCTTTGACGAGGACGTCAATTACCTAGGTGAGGAAAATTATGAAATCCCTAGAGTAGAATGAAGCTAAAAACTTAAATACCGAGGCACCTTTTGGTGTAATGGTTAGAGTTCGTTATAAACTCCAAATTTAAACGTGCTCGCATGGAAACACTACTATGATAGATGATCTCCTAGGAACTTATACCAATGGAACAAAACAATGAGGAAATTAAGTCAAAGCAGGCAATATCTCGATGGATGAAAGCTTAGACTGTTACACTTGAGATGCCAAAAATAAAAGTGCGCATAGATCATTAGTCTAAACATTTTGATAAATTACATGATAATGCGGGGAGCTCAGGAAATTGCAGGATCGGAAGCTATGTGATCTCAATATTACGAAATACCCAAATCCTGTGGAATCGAGATTTCCCACATTCATGGGAAACCGAACAAGCAATTTTCGTTCAGTTTCAAATTTCTACAGGAATTGTTACTGTTTCTGCCATATTTCTTATTTTTCTTATTTCTAATTAGTGATATTTTCTATTAGGAACTATTTATATGTTGTTTTTTTCCGATTTAAGAAACATTTGGCTTTGTTTATGGCATTTAGAGATGTTTTCTCCTTGTTTTCTTCATTGGAGAGTTGTATCATTGGATTTCTTTTAAAATTACACGTCGTCATCGTCTCGCTGATTCCTCGACGGTTGCAGAAAACTTGCACAACGTCGTCTGGTCGCAGCTTGACGCGTCAACTTAGTTCCTGATACGATTTTGGTTACGTCGTTTGCAGTCCTCGCACGTCGTCTGCTAGGGTCATCTTCCTTGGGTGGCTAGTTGAAGACTCGCCACGATACGTGGCGACTCCGCCGCTCCAGACTCTGGCAGTGGTCATCTTACCTGTTGATGGCCTCGGGGCTCCGTTTCTATGCCACTGTCGTTGTCGGCGACAATCCTACTCGTGCCGCTATTTCGGGTACTTTCCCACAATGCTACCACGACATTTTAGCATCGGGTGTTGACACCAGATTTCTCAAATGACCATCCCGTAAAAATGGTAACCCTGCAATCTTTCTCTCAGACGACGAGATCTCTACTTTAGCTTCATCCTGCCGACTGATCTTAATTGGTAAGTTCCTCTATGGAAATTGATACTCGAGATAATTCGAAAAGATTATGAGCAAATGCGTCTGAAAGGTGATGAAAGATTGGTAAACTAGACGGTAGACACATTCTAATTCAATTATCAGATGATGAAGACTATACTCATTTGTTTGTGAGAAGACTCATTAGAATAGATAATCGTATGTGAAAGTATTAAAGTGGACAGTGGATTTTGATCCTCGCACTGAATCTTCTACCATTCTTGTATGGTTGCGCTTCCCGGATCTGAAGTTTCATCTCTTCAATCACGAGTTATGGTAAACCACTCAAAACTGATACTCCTATGGTTAATCAGAGTCGACTTTTTGAAGCAAGAGTTTTGATTGAACAGGACATTACTTTACCTTTTCCGGGGGAGATTTGGATTGGATCACAGCACCAGGGTTTTTGGCAGCTAGTGGAGCTCGAACCGTTCCTACTTTACTGCACACACTGTCGTATATTTGGACACTCATTCTCAATGTCATCGTCTGCACCCTCAATTAAAACCTCAGAGAAAAATGTTACTGGGCCTTCTACCCCAACTCCCACCTGTCCTTCCTCCACCCCTGAGTGCAATCCAATAGGTACTGAAACATTGATCGAAGCGCCATCTGCTCTCCCTCCCACTACCGAAACACCCCCCTTGATAATACTCTTTATGTTTCTGCGATAGTCGTGTTGTCGGATAGTTCAACTGGACAACTTACAACTCCAAACGTTCGTGAAAACAATGTTGAAGGAACTTTACTTAAAAATGACAATGTTCAGTCTGATAATCAGGCGGGCTTTGCAGCTCCTTATATTCAGAACATAGGTATGGTAGCGACATCTCATCATCCAAAGAACCCAGAACCTATCATTGTTGCAACAGTTGACACTCCTACTGGGGCTCTACCACCTCATCAAACCAAGCAAGTTATTACCACTACTCAGGTGCAAGGGGCTCATGATGTACATGCTCGACAAACTGTTGCCAACATACGGATCAGCTGAGCCAGTCCTTAGATGAGGAATGGCAGGTTTACACATCCAAGAGGAAGAAGAAGAATGAAGACCTACTAGAACTCAAAAATTTAATGGATGATACATTAGTTACTTGAACGATGACAATGAACTTAATAATTTGTTACGTTAGCTCCTTCCTGAAGCTAGAGACAGAGACAGGACAAAATTGGGTCATTCTCTAGCTACCTAATTTTGTGTGTTTTTGGCAGACTTAGTTTTTTGGGTATACATGTATCTTTCCTTTTGAAACCTTGTGTGTATTGTATACCGTGTGGGTAGGGTACCTGTTTTGGACCCTCATCATACAACATATATGCATCCTTTTTTTTAATATATATATATATATATATATATTGGGAGGACAGGGTTCTTCATTCATCGGCTATACTGCGGGGTCATCTCTAGGGGTGGGGTTGGCTTTTGATTGACTCTGGATTCTTCCATTTTACTTCTATTTGTTTGGTCACAGTCTTTTGGTTACTATGTTATTAGTTTCTCGGGTTGTTCTTTATGACCAATCTGGCTCCTATTGAAGTGACTACCAACGCTGAGTGGGCCAAGGCCACTTATGCTGGGGTGGTCACCCATTAATTCAGACCAATTTCTATTTCCTCAAGCCCTGCATGATGCTGCAAAAGGTAAGGGGTCCTGACCTTTTGTGAAACCACTGGGTGTTAAAGATGGGCACCCGACTATCTTTTACGCTGAAGAGGAAATGGCCAATTTGGTAGAAGCTTGTAAATTCATCCTCATTGGTAAATTTCAGCTGGGTCACCCAAAGTTGGAGCCTGTAAGTAAGTGTTTTTCTGAAATGAATTTCAAGGGGGCCTGGCAACTGGGTCTAGTAGATGGAAGACATTTAATGATTAAACTTTCTCTGGAGAAGGATTATATCAAGCTGTTTGTTAAGCAAGGTCTTGTTATTGAGGCGGTTCACATGAAGCTTCTCAAATGGACACCAGAATTTGATCCCAATAAGGAGTCCCCCAATTGTACCAATTTGGTATAAATTACCTGGGTTACCTTTTCAATGTTTCAACCGAAATGTGATCTTCAATATTAGTAGAGCACTTAGCAGACCATTGAAGGTTGATGTCCCTACTCAACAGTTCTCCAAGCCAGGTGTGGCCAGAGTTCTAGTGGAAAGAGACATTTCCCTGCCTGATATAGAGAAGATCTGGATTGGACCAGCCCACGTTGGTTTTTGGCAGAGATTTGAAGTGCAATCCAAGCCTTATTACTGTCACCATTGCAAGATGTTTGGTCGCACTGATGATAGATTTTCAGGCTCCACCCTCCCTCTAAGAAGAAAGCAGTTGGGTCCTCTGACCCCAATACACTTCAACCAGCTACTGAGAAGGCACACCCAAATGAGAAAATAAAAGAAAATGTCCTAAGGGTTAACTGCCCCCTAGTCTCCCAGGGGGAGGACACATCCATTATAATATCTGGAAATTCCCCTTTACCTTCTAGGAATATAGAGAAAAGTCAATCTTCATCACACAATAAACTTAAGGAGCTGAGCATATTATGGGATCACTCTCCACTACTGAAGCTACTCTAGGCTCAATGGGGGAGGTTGATAGGGGGTTGGCAGCCACCCCTGTTGTCTCACCAGGGAGGGAAGAGGAGGATATACCTCTATTTGCCTTCAATAGAGGTAAAGAAGTTCAATCAAATCAGACTTTGGCAGAAATGAATCGAGCTTTACAAGAGGAGAGGAACCCTTACTGCTGGTAGCACTACAGTAAGAGGGTCTCCTATCAAAATTACTAGAGGGAGGACCAGATCAAAATCCCACCTCTCACACCCCCCCCCCCCCCCTTCTACTCAACATGATTAACTTCTTATTTTAGAACATCAGGTGTATGGCACACATGATTAACTTCTTATGTTAGAACATCAGGGGTATGGCACACCCCTCTTCCATCAGAAGATTGATTCATCTCACCAAAAAACAGCATCTTTGGTGTATTGCTATCTAGAACTCTTGGTTCATAAGCACCCCAAAAAACTTCTCAACAATTTTACAGGATTTTCTCACTTGGCTAACATCAATAATAAAATCTGGCTTTTCTGCAGAAAAGAGATATCCTAGAATGTTCAGATTAACCATCAACAGTTTATCCATATTTCTTTCCAAATGAATGGGCACACTGGTTATGCTTCCTTTATCTATGCAGGTTGTAAGAAATCTGGTAGCCAGGAGCTTTGGTCTTGGCTGCACTCTATTAGCTCCAACATGTCCTCATGTTGGTTAGTAGGGGGGACTTCAATTGTATTGCTAATTCTACTGAAAAGTTGGGGGGTAGAATTCCCAATTTGAATACAATGTCAACCTTCAGTGATAATATACAAAAGGCAGCTCTCTTTGATCTGGGGTTTATAGGCCCAGCTTTCACCTGGAAAAGAGGTACTTTATGGGAAAGGCTTGATAGGGTGTTGGTTAACAACTGTTGATTTCAACACTTTCTCCATACTTCAGTTACTCATTTGAGCCTTGCCGGTTCAGACCATAGACCCCTATTGATCTCAATTTCTGCTCCATGTAAGACTGATGGGCCCTCTCCATTTAGATATCTTAATATGTGGTCGAAACACCCCCAATGTCTACAGACTATTTCTGATTCCTGAGGAGAGGTATGTTACACTGATCCTTGGATTAATCTTAGTTAACTCCATATTAATCTTAGTAAGGACATTAAAAAGTGGGGTTGGAAAGCCTTTGGGGATGTCTTCAGAGAAGTGGAAAATGCAAGGAAGTCAAAGAGTTGGAAGCTGCTGTCTTGGAAGGATCTGCTGAGGAGAGAACACTCCTTGAGGCTCAGGAAAACCTCCTCAATGCTATAGAGAGGCAGGAATTATACTCAAAGCAAAAAGCTTCTATTAATTGATTTAAAGAAGGTGATAGAAACACCAAGTATTATCATGCCTGTATCAAATTCCGAAGAAAATGTAACACTATTCATAACATTCAAAATTATGAGGGTATTTGGCTCTCTGAAAATAATGCTATAGCAATGGATGCTCTTAGTCACTTTAAGCACCTCCTGAATAAACCCCCCAAACAAAGAATGCCTGTTGATAGTTCTTAATTCCAAGAGGAGCACTCCTATACCTCTCAGCTTGCTCTAGCACACCCACCTGAATCTGAAATCTGGCAAGCCCTCAACTCCATTGATAGCAGTAAGACTGCAGGGCCAGATGGCTTCACTGCAGATTTCTACAAAAAAGCATGGGGAATTATAAAAAGGGATGTCACTGCTGCCATACAAAGTTTAATCCAAGGTTCACATCTTCCAAACTACTTCAGCGCTTCAAACATTGTATTAATTCCTAAAGGCACTGAACAGAAAATCTAGAATCATTACAGGCCCATAAGTCTTACTTCAGTGATCAGCAAGATTATTGGCAAGATCATTGTTAGCCGGCCACAACCTCACCTAAACAAACTTATTAGCTCCAATCAAACTGCTTTTGTGAAGGGGAGATCCATCACTGACAATGTACTACTTGCACAAGAACTTGTCCTTGATCTAGCAGACCTTGTAGAGGAGGCAATCTGATCTATAAGTTGGATATAAGGAAGGCTTATGATACTATCAGTTTGGGAATTCATCTTGGAAGTACTAAGTGCGAAAGACTTCTCTCCTGAATTCTGCAGCCTCATTAACAGATGGCTCAATGATAATGTGCATTTTGTTCTCATCAATGGGCAAGCATGGGGCACTTTCACTGCTAATTGTGGATTGAAGCAAGGGGACCCCCTCTCCCCAACAGTTTTTATTTTGGCTATAGACTACTTATCCAGAATGCTCAATAGGGGCCTCCTCCCTCACCAATATTCAAGGTATCACCATAAGTCCAATATTGCTGTCTCCCACCTTATTTATGCAGATGATATCATGATTTTCTCTAGAGCTAACAAAAATGCAATGAAAAAAGTAAACAGATGTCTACAGCTATTTCAATCCCATTCAGGGTTGACCTTTAACCCCAGTAAATGCAACAAGTCCACCTCCTCACCCATTAAGCAATGGGTATTGGAGTGTATGCTGCTCATCTTACCCTACAGTATCTAGCAGTCGAACTACTCAAAGGTAGGACTGAACAAATCCAATTTGAAGGGGTCCTGAGTAAAATTTCTGCTCAACTCTCCTGCTGGACTACCTCATTCCTCTCGAATGGGGGCAGGATCACTTTGTTAAAGAGCATCATCACAACACTCTCCTCCTATATACTGAAAATGACTACAATGAAGAAAAGTACTCGGATTCAATTGGAAAGAATTTTCAACAAGTTTATGTGGTCTGAACAGAAGCAACAACTCCACTGGGCTGGTTGGCAAAAGGTTGCTAAACCAATTGAGGCTGGAGGACTTGGGTTTAAAGGCCTGCACTAGCTTATGCAAATCAACCACTGCAAACTTTGGACTAAATTTAGAGAGCAATCTTCCCTCTGGGCAAAGTTTATGAAGGGTAAGTATTGTAAAGAAATCCACCCCTCCCTCATCAATAGAAAGCTGGGTGACTCCGAGGTGTGGACTAGCATGTTGAAGGTCAGACAATTGGTTGAAGAACTCTCCATCTGGGAGCTAGGAAAAGGGAAAATTCAATTTTGGCTGGATCACTGGTGTCCCAGGGATATGTTAGAGCCTTTACAATCTGAGAATAATCCCTCTATCACTGTGGCTGAGCTCTGGTCAGGTGATACCTGGTCTCTGCCTGCACTTCAAAACATTCTGCAAATGAGCTCAGCTCGTCAAATAAGTAAAATCCATTTTGACAGAAGCAAATCTGATCAACTAAGATGGCAAGGAGTATTAATCAAAGCTTCACTAAAACTATTTATCAAAAATTGTTTAGCTGGGATAAAGTGCCTTGGGGGGAGATCATTTGGAAGGTGGGGCTCTCCCCCTCTGTCTTTTCTCTGTTGGAGAATATTTCATAATGCTTTGCCTACTGATGACATCCTCAAACTCAAAGGGCTAAGGGGCCCATCCAAATGCTACCTATGCTCAGAAGAGGAAGAATCCATTCAACACCTTTTTTTCAAATGTAAAGGCTCCCAAGAAGTTTGGAGGTCATTATGCCAGCTTATTTCTATTGACACTTCTCATCTACGATGGGATTCCTTCCAAATTAGCTGGGCCAATCGGAATTCCTGCCAAGCTACCCATATTCCATTTATTGTGGCTTGGTTCCTCTGGATGGGTAGGAACAAAGCTAAGTTTGAGGAGAAGGCTTTTCAGTCACTCAAGTAGTGAGAAACTGCATTACCTATGTGATTAAGCTTATAAAGTATAAGAATTTTCCAAATATTTGCCCCTTCCTCCTTGTTGACAGAGCCTCTAAACCTTGGGTCACTAAAGTTTTTTGGAAACCTCCAGCCTCACACATCATTAAAGTTAACACTGACGGCAGTTATGCTGAGTTTGAATCTGGTATAGGGGGTGTTTTCAGGGATTCTACTAGCCAATGTTTGCTATATTTCCATGCTCCAGTTGATGTTGTTGATGCACTTGAAGCCGAACTAATCGCTGTCTATTGGGCTCTGAAGTTTGTTGTAATGAACCATTGGCATCATATTCATGTTGAAGGGGACACTTCACTAATGTTGTTCCTGTTGGAGGAGGTTCAGCAGGCCTCCTGTTTCATGCTCAATGGGTGCACAAAATCAATATATTAAGGGACTACATTTCAGTGCACTTCTCCTTATTTACTGGGAAGGAAATAGGCCAGCTAATTGGCTTGCTAGATTTGGCTGTTCTTCTAAAATTTGTACTCCCCTCCCCTCCCCTCCCCCTCCCCCTCCCCCTCCCCCTCCCCCTCCTATTTTTGCTTCATGGGGACCTCTTTATGTCCCCCACTTAAGACTTGTATTTTGACATCTATTAATAGATTCCCCCTTTTGGTTTAATATATATATATATATATATATATATGGTACATGTATATAATATATATGCTACGCGGATGTCTCTGCCAGGGATTACTCCCGTCGCGACTCCATGGCGTCCCGAGTAGCCCTCGTCTCTGAGACGGATCGAGATTGCAGCCTGCTCCTTCTTCGTGCATCTGCTTCGACTTTTGTCTGCTCCTTCGTCGTCCTTTTTCATGCTTCATCTGCTCGACTTCGTCTGCTTCGACTTCGCGAATTCGTCTGCTTCGACTTCGCGAATTCGTCTGCTTCGACTTCGCGAATTCAACTGCTTCAACTTCGCAACTTCCTCTGCTTCGCGACTTCTCTGCTTCAACTTTGCAACTTCCTTTGCTTCGACTTCATATGTTGTCTCATCCTTCGTTGTGCTCGAAAAAGAAGGGTTCGCGCCTCCTCGACTTCATCTGCTCGTTAAAGGACGATTTTCGACGACTTCCACACTGATTCAACTGTTCACCCTAAACCTGAGCTTCATTCCATGCAAGTGGTGATGGCCTCGGGACGTTATTACGCCACCGCTCTTGCAGGTGACAACCCCACTCGCGCTCCTATTTCGTGTATTTTCCTGCAGCGTTACCACGACACCTTCGTGTTGGGCGTTGATACCAGATTTCTCAAAAAACATCCCGTAAAAAGGGTAAGTCTGCACTCTTTCTCTCTGACGCGAGATCTCCGACATAGCTTCATCCTGTTGGTTGGTCTTAATTGGTAAGTTCCTCTATGGAAACTATAAACTCGATGTAATTCGAAAAGAGTTTGAGCAAATGCGGCTAAAAGGGGAATGGAAGATTAGTAATTTGGACGGCAGACATATTCTTTTCAATTATCAGATGATGAAGACTATACTTATTTGTTTATGAGAAGACCCTTTCGAATAGATAACTGTGTGATGAAAACTTTAAAGTGGACAGTCGATTTTGATCCTCTCACTTGACCTCCTAGCATTCATCTATGGTTGTGATTCCCGGGTCTGAAGTTTCATCTCTTCAATCACGAGCTCCTCTATTCCTTATTAAACCCCTCAAAACTGATATTCATACAGTTAATCTGAGTCGGCCTGAAACCAGAGTTTTGATTGAACGAGAAATTATTTTACCTTTTACGGGTGAGATCTGGATTAGCTCGCAGCACCAAGGTTTTTGGCAACGGGTGGAACTCGAACAATTCCCACCTTACTGCACCCATTGTCGTATGCACTCTCAATGTCACCATTTGCACCCTCATTTAAAACCTCGGAGTAAAATGTTACTGGGCCCCCTGGCCCCATATCACATTTGTCCCTCCTCTACCCTTGAGTGCAACACCTTATCTATTGAAAATTTGGTAGAAACGCCATCTACTCTCCGTCCCACTCTCCCTCCTCTAAATATCATTTCTCTCTTCACTGCCACATGTAACCCCCTTACTACTGGTACCCCCTAACAATATTGTTCATGTTTCTGTGAATGACATGTTGTCGAATGGTTTAGTTAGGCAACCTACAGCCTCAAACTTCTTTGAAAACAATGCTAAAAAAACTTAGGACAATGTTCGGTTCGATCATCAGGAGGGATTTAAAGCTCCTCATCTTCCTGAAGAAGCCTCAGGTGTAGAGGATATATGTCATACTTCACCTACCCTAGAACCTATCATTGATGTAACGGTTGGCAATCTTTCTACTGCGGTTCAACTACCTCATCAGATCGAGCAAGTTGTTACTGTTAGTCAGACACAAGAGGCTCATGATGTGCAACAGCCTATACATGCCTGACAATCTTTGGACCAATACACTGATCAGATGAGCTAGCCTTCGAACGAGTAATGACAATTTTGCACATCCAGGAATAAGAATAAGAAGAATTGAGGCCTATTAGAACTCAGGAACTTAATGGATGATACATTGATTGTTTCGGGTAATGGCAGTAAACTCAACCATTTGTTAGCTGACTCCCTTCCTAGAACCAGAGATAGAGGTAAGACTAAATTGAGTCATTCTCAAACTACCTGAATCTGCAAGTATTGGCAGATTTTTGGCGTAGAGTTTACATGTCTACGTTATAATCTTGGTTTCTGGGTATACATGTATTTTTTTTTAACGTTGGTGTGTGTTGTATATCAAGTGGTTAGTATGTCATTTTGGGCTCTCGTATCCAACCTATCTGTACTTTTTCTTTTTAATATTAGCCCTTGGGCTTTAAAAAAAATGGTGTGTATATATATGTGTGTGTGTGTGTATATATATATATATATGGTGACTCTGGAAGGGTGGTCAGGTAGGTGGTGCTCCTCTCTTGGGTGGTTTAGTGTGGTGGTGGTGCTTTTGGGAGCCTCCTCTGGGTGGAAGTCTCTTCCCGGGTCCTCTCCATTCAAATTTTGCTATTGTTTCATTGGATTTGGCCTCCCTGCTGTGGTGGTTTTCTTGCTGGATCTTTTCTTTGTAACCGCTTCTCTGAATTTTTGCCACTTCAGTATAGTGGTCTGCTTGTTCTAGCCTTTGTTTGTTGTGTGGTTCTGTTCTGTTTAGCTGCTGGTTGTTGATCTGTGGAACCATGGCCTGTCCAGTTGACCTGAATACTAATATAGAGTGAGCCAAAGCAACTTATGCTGGGGTGGTTGGGAAGGGCCCCTCTTTTAATGATCCTGATTCACTGGTGTTTCCCCAGAAAATGCATGATGCTGCTGCTGGCAAGGGATCCTGTCCCTTTATTAAACCCATTGGAGTAAAGGATGGCTGCCCTGCAGTTTTCTTTACTGAACAAGAGTTGGAAGTTTTAAATGAGGAAGTCAAATTAACTCTGATTGGCAAATTTGCCCTGGGTCATCCAAAGATGGAACTAGTAAAGAACTACTTTGATTCCCTTAATTTTAACAGCAATTGGAAAATAGGCCTGCTTGATGGAAGGCATCTCCTCATTAACCTCACATCAAAGGAAGACTATGCAAGGCTTTTTGCAAAGCAGATGGTAACTATAGCAGGAATGGAGATAAAGTTACTCAAGTGGACCCCAGACTTTGATCCCAGCAAGGACCCCCCATTGTCCCTATTTGGTTTAAGCTTCCCAGCCTTCCATACAGATTCTTTAACCAAACTGCTCTTTTTCAAATTGGAAGGGCCATTGGCACCCCTCTCAAACTTGATGCTACTACCCTCCATAAGACCAAACCTGAATATGCTAGAATTCAAATTGAAAGGGATATCACCCTCCCAGATGTGAAAAAGATATGGATTGGCTCAAGGCAGATGGGCAATGGCAGGAAGTTATAATACAGCAAAGGCCTTATTATTGCTCCCACTACAAGATGTTTGGGCATACCACAGACAGATGTTTCAGACTTCACCCACCCCCCAGGAGAGCTCCAGTCCAAGCTAGAGAGAATTCTAATAGAGAAGTGTCCAGAACTCCTTCAACTAACCTTCAGCCAGCAGCTACTGTGTTGAGCTCAACCAGGCAAGGGGAATAAGCACCCAGAGTGTTACAGATTACAGCTGAGGAACCTCATAGTTCTGAAGTTTTACCACCCCCAAATTCTGAAATAAAAACTGCTCAACATGAACCTATCCCTACCTCCTCACCTTTGCCCAATCCATCCTCTTTACCTCATCATAAATCTTCCCAGCCTACCCAACTTGACTCCAACCTTCAGACCATTCTTCCCCTTTCACCTTCAAAATTGGGGACTACCCTTGATTCTATGGAGGAAGAGTGGGAAATTTACACCTCTAAAAAGAAGAAGAAAAACAAAACTGAACTTCAGAAACTTGTGGAATCCTCGGTCACTATGAATAGAGAGGAATCCCCCCCCCACTAGAGGAAGAACTAGATCCAGAACCCATAATTCACCATCCCCACCACCAACCTCAATGATTAACCTACTATGTTGGAACATTAGAGGGGTGGCCTGTCCACACTCTCTAAGGAGACTTAAATACCTTAACAAAAAACACACAAAATTGAACTTCAGAAACTTGTGGAATCCTCAGCCACTATGAATAGAGAGGACTCCCCCCCCCCCCACTAAAGGAAGAACTAGATCCAGACCCCATAATTCACCATCCCCACCACCAATCCTCAATGATTAACCTATTATGTTGGAACATTAGAGGGGTGGCCTGTCCACACTCTCTAAGGAGACTTAAATACCTTAACAAAAAACACACCCCTTGGTATATTGTACTTTTGGAACCCTTCGTTCAGAAAAATTCTATTAGCATTCTCAAAAATTTTCCTGGTTACTCTCACCATGCCAACATTAACAACAAGATCTGGATACTTTTCAGAAAAGAAATTGGTCAGTCCATCCTTATTGATCATCAACAATTTGTAAACCTCTCTTTACAGTTTGTTGGCCACACTGTCTGTGCTACCTTCACATATGCTGGTAGCAGAAAACTAGACAGATTAAATCTCTGGAACAACTTCATCATATCAGCCTCTCCATGAAAATTCCTTGGGTGGTTGGGGGGGGCTTCAATTTTATCGCTAATTCTGCTGAGAAGAAGGGAGGAAGGACTCCAACCCTTAGTACCATGAATACTTTCAGAGATAATTTTCAATCTGCTGGGCTGTTTGATCTGGGATTTAGAGGTCCCCCTTTCACCTGGAGAAGAAGCAAAATTTGGGAAGAGGTCGGACTGATTCTTGGTGAATGAACTTTGGTATTCTCAATTCTTACACACTTCAATTACCCACCTCCCTCTCATCTGTTCTGATCACAGGCCTCTCCTTCTTTCCATCTCTGCTCCTCCACCCAGAATTTCCAACCCCAACTTCAGGTACCAAAACTTCTGGTCAACCCATTCCCAGTTTCTTCCTCTTATTAAGTCCTTGTGGCATGGGGTGGCTCATAATGACCCTTGGACTAAGTTAGGACTGCTTCACATCAAAACATGCAAAGAACTTAAAAGGTGGGGTTGGAGAGAGTTTGGTAATGTTTTCACCACTGTGACTGAAGCTGAAGAGGAAGTGGCTCTATTAGAACAGCAAGTCTTGATGGGGGAGACCACTGATCAAATTCTTTTAGCTGCTCAAGCTAAACTTTCTAACTCCATTGAGGTCCTAGATATGTTTCTGAAACAAAAGGCATCTCTCTCTTGTTTCTCTGAAGGGGATAGAAACACTAAATTTTTTCATGCATACATCAAATATAAAAGAAGTTGTAACATAATCCATAACATTAAGGCTGAGGATGGAACCTGGCTCAAGAATAATCAGGAGATCGGCAGAAGTGCAATCAGATATTTTCACCACCTGGTGTCCCAACCTCCAGAAGATAGGGCTCATATCAACCCCACCTGGTTACAAGAACAGTACCATCATACTCATTCCTTGACCCTTACTGAATCTCCATCAGAGGATGAAATCTGGCAAGCTCTCAGCACTATTAACAGCTCCAAAGCTGCTGGACCAGACGGTTTCACAGCTGATTTCTATAAGAAAGCTTGGACTGTGATTAAAACTGATGTTACCAATGCAATAATTAGTTTCTTCCAAGGAAGGGAAATTCCTCACTACTTCAGCTCTTCCAACATTGTCCTCATACCCAAAAACTCTGAGTTAATCACTTGGGACCAATTCAGACCTATAAGTCTTAATTTTGTTATCAGCAAAATCATCAGCAAGGTGATTGTCACAAGGCTTCAACCACATTTAAATACAATTATTAACTTGAACCAATCTGCCTTCATCAAGGGCAGGTCAATTTCTGATAATGTGTTGCTAGCACAAGAGATGCTCCTGGACTTAAACAGGAAATGTAGAGGGGGGAATTTAATTTACAAATTGGACATCAGAAAAGCCTATGACACCGTAAGCTGGGACTTCATCTTAGAGGTTCTTTCTGCCAGGGGGTTCAAAAACAGCTTCTGCACTTTAATTCAAAGACGGCTCAGGAATAATGCACACTCCATTATGATCAATAGTTCCAGCTAGGGACCTTTTTCTGCTTCCAGAGGACTCAAGCAAGGGGATCCTCTCTCCCCCACTCTTTTTATTCTTGTCATGGATTACTTCTCTTCTATGCTTAATAACCTGCTCATCTCAAATCAGCAAGTCAGGTATCATCACAGATCCAACCTCTTAATTTCTCACCTCATCTATGTTGATGATGTAATGATATTTTCTAATGCATCTAAGAAAGCAGTGAAGTATATATATCAGTGCATTCAGCTTTTTCAAAATCAATCAGGTCTAAGCTTCAACACAGCAAAATGTCAAATACTGTTCCCCAAAAGACTCCTCAAGATGTCAAACACTGGATACTTAATTACACTGGCTTTTCTAGTACCCATTTGCCTATGAAATATCTGGGGGTCCAGCTGAGCTTTGGTAGAACCAAACAGAATCATTTTGATGAGATCCAAAATAAGATCAGCACATATCTTGCTAACTGGACTCACATCTATTTATCATCTGGAGGGAGACTAACCTTACTTAGAAGCATTCTCACTACCCTCCCCTCTTATGTTATGCAAATGACAACTATGAAGAAGAGCACTCAAATACAACTTGAAAGGGCCTTCAATCAATTTCTCTGAGTCCGGGAAAAGAAAGCAGTTCCACTGGGCTTCTTGGCAAAAACTGGCTAAACCTGTGTGGGCTGGTGAACTGGGTTTTAAGGGGTTACACCAAATGATTCAGGTGAACATCTGTAAACTTTGGATCAAATTCAGGTCTCAAGTTTCACTTTGGGCTAAATATACGTTTGGAAAATATTGTAAACATATTCACCCAACTTTGGTGACCCCAAAGTTAGAGGATTCTAAATTATGGAGAGCAATGACCAGAAACAAGCATCTGGCTGAACAAATTTAAATTTGGAATGTAGGTAAAGGGAGTCTGAACTATTGGTTAGATCATTGGTTCCCTCAAGATTGGCTACAACCTTGCAACCCTATCATCAATTTAAACCTTCAGTTAGCTGATTGTTGGGAAGGGGAGAGTTGGTCACTACCTTTACTGTCATCTTTACTGCAAGCACCCTCTGCACAAAAAATCCTCACTTGCCTTTTAACAGATCCAAACCTGACATTCCTGTGTGGACTGCCCTTAAGAATCAAAATTTTTCGCTATCTATGCTAAACTCTACCAATGGGAAACTGTACCATGGGGAGAAATTTTCTGGAACAAATATCTCTCCCCCTCTATGGCTCTTTTCTGCTGGAGAATATTCAAGCAATTCCTACCCACTGATGACATCCTTAAGTTGAAAGGGCTGAGAGGGCCTTCTTGCTGCAGTCTATGCCATAAGGAGGAAGAATCTATTTCACACCTGTTTTTTGCTTGTAGTTACTCCCAGCAGGTCTGGATTGAATTGCAAAAACAGACTAATCTTAATACTCTTCATCTACAATGGAACAACATCATCACTTGCTGGACTGATTGGCACAAATTAGGCACTGCTGCACTTACTCTCCTCACTGCTTGGTTCATATGGATGGCCAGAAACAAGGCAATCTTCGAGGGTGTTTTAACTAAAGAGAAAACTGTGGCCAGACACTCTCTCTCTTATCTGCAGATTATAAGGTATAAAAACTTCCCAAATATTTGCTCCAACTCTATCTCCATGAATATTCAACCTCCAAAAATTCAGAAGGTTTTTTGGATACCCCCCAAGTATGGATGAGTCAAAGTGAATACTGATGGTAGTTACAAAGATGGAACTGCTGGCATGGGGGGCATTTTCAGAAACCACTTGGGGACTCGCTCGTTGTTTTTCAATGCTCCCCTGGTGGCAACTGATGCTTTGGAAACTGAACTTATAGTAGTTTATTGGGCTATGAAACTTGCTGTAATTTACCAGTGGACTTCCCTGATTGTTGAGGGAGACTCCCAAGATATGATTAAAATGATAAATAATCACAGCATCACCACCTGGCATCACTCTTATTGGCTACACAAGATCCAATACATCAAAACACAGCTCAATGTTAGTTTCCATTTCAGTTTCAGAGAAGGAAACAAACCTGCAGATTGGTTAGCCAGAGAGGGTGCCCTCTCCTCTAGGGTGACTCTTGCTACCTCCCCTCCTCCACAATTACAAGTATTGATAGATGGAGACCTCCTAGCTGCCCCCCACCTCAGAATTATTCAGAGTTGATGCTGTTAAACGTGTGGTTGGGGTCTGTTGGTTTATCTTTTTGGCTAGGGTAGATTCTTTTGGTTCTTTGTATAAATATATATTTCATTTATATATATCTATACAAAATTTTGTTTTGTTGTTTTGGTCTTTTGGTATGAAGTGGCTTTTGGCAGTGACCCTTTAGGACTTTTTGTATTAGTTGGGCCCTCCTCCTGTTTCTTATGTACTTTCAACCTTTTTTCTAACATGAAGGGAGCCAGGCTGCTCCTTCTTTTAATATATATATATATATATATATATATATATATATAAACATCATAACATAAAAATAGCAAATAATAATGAATTATGTATTTAAGAGCCAACTAATTAATAAATCATATTCATAATAACATTTAATAGATTAACTATGAGCTAATTTTGCTAAAATTATACTAATGCAAAGTTCACAAAATTAATAAAAACTTATAATAATATTATCAATAACTCAAATAAATTTATCGCAATGGCAGCAACGTGTCAGTCAAGAAAGAAGGTAGCAATGGCTTTGAGGTGGTAGTAGAAGGAGTTCATTGTGACTGCGAAAGTAGTAGAATAAAACAGCATATGTTGTAGGAAAGACCTTGCACAATGTGGCGAGAGGGGAGATTGTATGTGCGATCATAGAAGCAGTGGGAGGCAACAACTATGGTGAAGACGACTGAAATTTTGGGGATGAGTGCGTGTGATGTCGTGAGAGAGGAGACCAAAGACATGCGTGCATCTGGAATGAAAGCCAAATAGTTATGACTCAGGTTAAGTAGAAACTAAAAAATATTAATTTCCTAACTATCAAGGCAGATGCCTAGATATTTCTGAGGTGAAGCATGCCTTAAGGAACAAATATGAGGCGTACGCCTCGCACGGGGAACCTGAGGCATGCGCCTCATCACGCTTGAGAAACACTAAGAGACACTGAAGAAGAAGATGAGGACGCAAAGAAGTACTAGCTTCCAGTTGATGAGAGAAAGATGTTAGTAATCCGACGGGTCATTCAGATTAAGCCTGCGAGAGAAGCACCACCAAGATTAGCATTGGTTTTCCTATATAACTGTGAGTCCGAAGAGCTGATACCAAACACATGTTAGCCTTAGCTAAGTGAGGTTCAGGATTGTCTGATCTACAACCTATCCCCTAGGTTGCCACTACTAAGGAAGGCCCGACATGTCATCGCTTCCAATAAAATGAGAAATTTTTTAGGGATTTTTAAAAATTCTATAGAACGGAATAAGTACTAAGTTTCAGTTCAGTTCAGCAGCACACCCACAAATAGATGGCCATACAGGAGTGGTGAACCACAGTTGTGAAAATCTCTTAGTAATAGAATTTATGTCCTTCCATAAAAGAAGAATAAACCTCTCCAAACATGAGAGAATGACTCGGGAGCTCCTAGCATAACCGCAGGATCAGAAGCCCAACAAACTGAGGATCGCAGGGTCCCGCAATGCTGTTGAACTACACAAACGAGCAATTTTTCTTTGATTTTCAACTTCAAGGAAATTTTTATCGTTTCAACCTTATTTCCTCTTTTCTTATTCTAATAGGGATTATTTTCTATTATGAACTATTTATATGTTATTATTTTTTGGTTTATGAGACTTTTGACATTGTCTATGTTTTTTGGAGATATTTTCTCCTTAGTTTCTCAATTGGAGTGATGTACCCTTGGATTTCCTTCAGATTGTGAGTCAGTAATATAATAGCATTGAGATGATGATCTCTTCCGAACGTTCGAAGGTCACCTTCGCCGTTGAACATGCTGCCTACTGCTATTTGGCAGCAGAATAACCTGATGCATTATGCCGTATGCCAGTTGCCTTGCTACCACTCACGCCCAAATTTCATCCTACAACTTACCTATCCCTTTCTTATATTCTCTCACATCTTTGAGGAGCCCTAGAACAGTGTCACAGATGGCTCAAGCTCATAAGTTTGTCTGTTTTAAATCTTCCGTGCAGGCAACGTACTTTTGGCCTTACGATAACACATTTTGGCACATCGTTGATTATTTGATAAGTTTGGGCTAATGTGGGAATGACCATTCATAGTGGAAAAAGTCTACCAAGATGGATTCTACCAACTCATTAATTCTAGATGATCATCCAATACTTTCAATCAACGGGTATTGCCTAAAGAAATAATATGTGTAATTGTATTTCAAGAGCATTTTTTTTCTAATGTTGGTTGAGCTTCCATCTGAAAGAGAAAATCTTCTCCCAGGAAATTTGTCCTCATTCCTTCTAAGGAACAACTAGTACAAAATTATAACATCACTCGTGGTATACTCAGTTGTCCCTAAGAGGAAAAATAGTCAAATTCTAACTTAAATTTTAAATTTCATATCTAAATCAAACTTAAAGCTCTGAATCAAAAGTAAACTTAAAATTTTAAACAAATCTCACAAACAAATCAAAATTTTCATAATAATTTCATTCTATAATCAAATTTCTCTTTCCGAATTAGGATTCTTTTTCTAGATTCGCTTTTGTGGATTGGGTTTAGGTTTCATGTAGGATTGGATTAAGCCTAGATAGCCCATTTCAAGTCTTTCCTTAATTAGCTCTCAAGTTAGATTTGAGTCCTCGTGCTTCCTTTCCTGATCCAATCACCCAACTGGTTCTTAGGTTAGGTGTGAGTTATCATGCTTCCTTTTCTGAACTAGTCACAATATATACCTCGTAGGCTAAGTGTTAATCATGCTTAATATCCTAGTGTAATCAATTGCTCTTAGATTAGGCGTAATGTCCCCAGTGACAGCCTATCTCAATCAGTGATAGCCTTTCTCAATCAGCCTTGCTCTTAGAAAGGAACGATATCCATGTTAAATAATTGCATTTTAGTTTTGTTAAAAAGAATTTTAATGATTTCATATTATAAGATTCCAGTAAAGATGCATTTATTAATTTATTTTATGGTCTACATATTTAATAAATATGCATTTTATTGGTAGATAAGATAAGTCTTATGTATGATAAGATGTTTTCCAAAGAATGTATGATATGAAGGACAAGTGTTGTATCTATGAATGCTTATACGTGCATGTTAAGAGGAGATGTTCACCCCCTTATAATACAGGAAGGGGACGTCAATGTACTTGTGCACATAAATATTTTTCTACCACCCCAAACAATTGTGATGTTTAGATCGCTAACTGTTGTGCCGACGGGAGAATATCGATCAAAAGTGAGTAGACACATTTCAACCTCAGAAAATTGTGTAATTTAGATTTCGATCCCCTGCACCGACGAGAAAATATTAGGGATGTGAATTTAGCTTGAAGATTGGTAATCACTAGAAAATTGTTTGAATGTTGGCTCCTATTGAAATAAATATGCCAAGCCACATGCCAAATATTTTAATTGAATTTTTTTCGAGCTGACCCAGCTCTGCTCCAAATTAGATTGTTAATAGCATTGGTGATGTAGGGTTATGAATTTAGCGAATTTAGCGAATTTAGCTCAAAAAACATTAATCGCTCGAAAATTGATTCGAATTTTGGCTCCGATCGATATAAATAAGTCGAGCTATGAGCTAAATTTTTTTATCGAATTTTTCAAGCTGATTTTGGGCCAACCCCGACTCGGCTCAAAATATAATCATTAAAAATCTAAGATAATATGAATCAAGAGTGTGTTAGGTTATGCTTCGACGGTGTTACTAAGGCAGATGTGAATACTAAGAGTATAAATAATAGTAAATGTTTTAATGCATAAAGAAATTTAAGTTATTTCCATTAAGTAAATGTCATTGATACATACATTAGGTTATTATTAGATATTTTATAAAAGTATTAAAAAATTGTTTTCTCATTCTTAATTCATTATGTTGTTTTAATGACTTTTTTTTAAGCTTTTAAATAAGATGAATAAAAGAGGAGTTAATACGTATAGGGAGCAAGAACAACAAACGGAAAGATAAAACTTCTATTTGTTAATTAAAATACTTTTTTTAGTAGCTCTTTTATGAAAATTTGAATATTAAATTAATAAAGATAAAAATTAAATAGCATAAAATTTAATTACACGGTCCGACCGTTCATTCCCGTCTTAGTTAATTTCAATACCTGGGTCGAGTCGTTATAGAAGTGGTTTCAAAGCAAAGAGTTTAGAATAAACAGCATAAATATTAATGAAAGAGCAATTAGAATGATTGAATTTAAGTTATAAATAATAAAAATTAAAATTTTAACCGAATTTAATTAAATTATTGCGTTATTTCCTAATTATGGATGATTACAAGAAAGAGGTAGGGCATGATAATGTGGAATTTGATACACCTCAAAATTTCATAATTAATACTGCTGCATTTTCTAATAAAATGAATGTTGAGACTCAACTGTCTAAGAATTCTCAATCTCAAACTATTAGCAGTGGAGGAGCACCGATGGACAAGTTTCTGAAACTATTTCAGGATATCAGGACAACTCTCTTTTTGGAGAAGGAATTTCGGTGAATGTTGAGAAATGACTATTGAGAATGGAGAAGATTATATATGGGTTATCTTATCCACCAGAGAGAAGGATTACACAAGTCACATTTGCATTTTCAAGAAATGCTAAGGATGGTGACAAGGTCATGTACAAAAGAAATTTTGTTGTCAGCCCAGCCACTTAGGTACAATGGAATGAGTTCGTGAGAACCTTTACATATTGGTTTGTACTATTGTCAGCCATAAGATATATGCAAGATAAATTCATTATGTTGGTGCAGGGAGATTGATCGATTATTCAGCACGAAGTAGAGTTTACTATACAAACAAGATATGCACCATAGCTTGTTCCAAATGCTAAGGAGAAATTTCAAAGGTTTATTCTAGACTAAAAGATTCAATCAGGCAGCCACTAGTATCACTTGGGATCGAATTCTATTCGGTACTACTAGAGAGGGATAGGCTGCAACCTTTCTGTGTTGGAGAAGGGGAAGATTCCAACACCTCTAGCGCGCTTTTGAGAGACAGAGGCGAGGAAGGCGTGTCGTATCGTACCCTAGTCTTGCAAAGGAAGAGAGGACGTGAGCCGCAACAAGCGTTGAGGAGAACTAACCTTTCCTTGAAGTGGAATGAAGCCTTCGTGTGAGTGAGAAAATGAAGCTGAATGAGCAGAAGAAGAAGGTGAAGGAGGAAGAAAGCGTGTAGCTCTGTCAAGAGGAGAAGTAAACCAAGAGCTCAAAAGAAGATGTATCGAAGAGGCTTCAAATGTGCGTACAGTGAAGAGTGAAGGGAAGGCTTGACAAAGCAATTATAAGGAGAACTATACAGAAGTGTTTAATTCTTTTTAATTATAGGATTTGTTTTAATTAAGTATGTCATAAATAAAATTAAATTAAACGAATAAATAACAGTGATTAATTGGGTAAAGTATAGTCAAAAGAATATTTCGAGTTGGAGGAAGAAGAAAAGATTGCGACAATAAGGTTAGTGTTTGATTAAAATTTTATTTTAGTCAACTTAAATTACACGATTAATTAATAATATTAGAATTTTGTTAAATGTGACAATGAATTAATTGAATAAATTATAAGGGATTGTTATTTTGATAGAAGAAAGAAAATGTAAGGAAAAGGTTAGGGAGATAAAATCTAATTAAGTGTCTCTTTCCTTAAAAAAATTGAATTAGTGAGTATTAATATATATATATATATATATATATATATATATATATATATATATTAATGTTAGGTGTTGTTGCAATAATAAAAGCATTCAAGGAAAACGTTAAAGGCATACAGGTTGAGGTGAGTAACTATATTTCTAAATTTCAGTAATTTTTCTTATTTTTAAGAATATATTTGATTGTATTTATGATATATTCCAGTGAGATTTAAATTATAATAGATTATTTAGATTGTTAGATAGGTAGATCATGCATGTTAAACAGTTGCATTTTAGTTTTCCTACAAAGAGTTCTACCGATTTCATAACAAATAGATTCCAGTATATGTGCACTTATCATTTTATTTCATGACATACTGATTTAATAAATGTGCATTTTATTGGTAGATAAACATAAGTTAACTCATAAAATGTCTCATTAAAATGTATGATATAAAGAATAAAATAATATATATATTAAAGCTTGTATGTACATGTTAAGAGAAGTTCACCCAATTATGATGTACGCAAGAGATTTCAGTGTAAGAGCGCATGTAGATGTTTTCCTACCACTCAAGACAATTATGATGTTTAGATCGCTAACCGCTATGCCGACAGAAGAATATCGGTCCGGGGCGAGTAGGCGTCTTTTCACCTCAAACAATCATGTAATTTAGATAACGGCCTGCAGTGCCGACGGAAAATATCAATCAGGGGTGTTTCAGGTTAGATTTTGACGGTGTTCCTAAGACAGATGTAAATGCTAAAAGTATAAATTAAAAGTAAATGTTAATTTATATAGAAATTTAACTTGTTTCTATTAAATACATGTCATTGATACATATAAATGATTACTATAAGATTTTTTATAGAAATATGAAATACAAGCATGCATATTATTTTCTCTTCCTTGAGTTACTGTAGTTTAGATGTGTGATTACTCATATGTTATCTTTTGATAACTCATTATGTTATTTTAATGATTTTTTATAGATTTTAAACTTTTAAATAACATGCATACAAGAGGAGCTAATGTTTACAATAGGCAAGAACAGCAATGAGAACGGTAAAACTTCTGCTTGTTAATTAAATTACTTGTTTAGTTGTGTTTTCATGAGTATTTGAATATTAAATGGTTAATGATAGAAATAAAATAGTAGAAAATTTAATTTCACCGTCTGACCGTCCACTCCTGACTTGGTTAATTCCAAGCCCAGGGCTAGATCTTGACAAGTAAGGCTTGCAACAAGGATCACTATGAAAGCACAAGGGGAAAAAAGGTTTTCAACAAACAAATGACTCTATGATGAAAGGAACAATGGTTGGACAAATAAGTGCGCAAACCCCGTTAAAATGGCCACTGTCAATTGCCAAAGATCTCCAGAAATGTGTCGGTGATCAAATATAATCAAACAATAAAATAAAGATGTGAACATTTGTAGTTGCTAAGTTTGGAGGAGGCATTGGAGATCACCGCTTGACAACCCACTTCATGAGCCATTCCAAAAAATATGGGCCTAAAAGATACATATCACATCTTACAGCAGAAATCACTTCCCATTTTCACGTTGTACATCAAACCAAAATGATCACACTTCCCGTTCGTTATACAGAACCAATCAACCGTTAAAGCAAACAGAATAAAGGTTCCATTTAATTTGGAATCCACCAACATCCCACAAACCCACCACGCCACAATAAGAAAATTCTCCATGCTGATTTCCTAACTATTTACTGTTAATTTATCCGGAGCAAGTGTGATAAGCAACCTATTTTTCTTTTGACTTTGCAGCAAATCCTTATAAAGTGCAGCACCTAAACCCATATCTGAAACTAAGAATGAATGAATTTCTTACAGAAATATACTTAATTCTAAAGATAAAAATAAATATAGAACTATGAAAATAAAATTTCAGATTTACTGAAAAATGCTTCTTACATCGAGTTCTTCAAGCACTTGCTGGCAAAGTAACTTGTTGGCCATAGATAAAGCAGCTCCAAAATCTGCTAGCCTTCCATATGTGAAATCACCAATGTACTGGGAATGCCAAGAAGACTATTTGTCAGCTATGGCAGCTGAATTGAGGCTTCATCAAGTGAACCAGAAAATTAACTAAGCATCGCAACAGATAAAATGCCATAATCACTTATACAGAATTAAGAAGATATTTAGAGAACAAGAATAAAGTTTCACAACTAAAGAAATAGAACAAAGGAAATTGAACGTGCGTGCCAAAAGTCTTATGGTTATAATCATAACAAAAATACTGAGAGAGCAATTTTTCTGATCAGCATACCATCAAAAAAAATGTAAAACTATATTTTGGAACCTGTGAATCAAGAATATATTAGATTTAAGCCACGTTAGGTGATGCATTAACTGATTTTATTTTCAAACCAGACATTTTAAAATTTTGATTGTGTGGTAAACGTGTAAAGAGCATAATTCCACATAAAACTCTTCCATGGCTTAACAAACAGGTGCAATGTACTTGCAGAGCAACTTGAGCATCCCTTCAGGGTAGCGGGGACTCAATTTCTTACCAAATATATAATGCAAAAAAAGTATATAATACCAAACAAAGCCTTCTGCTTTATTTAGGCCGGTTTATGCTTTTCTGCTTTTGGCATTCGAAGTTAGCTTTCCAACCCTAAGGTCTATTATGCTTTCCCAAAAGCAGTCTAAGACAAATTTGAAAAGACAGTAAAACAATTATCATTCCAACAGGCATTGCTTTCAGTTTTATATTTTTCATACCACATAAACAGTGAAAACCATCACAAATGAAGGTGTTTAAATAATAAATTTTTAAAGATATTCAAATCCTATTTTGATGCAATCAATATTTTGGGCAAACCTATCAATTTCTACTATGCTTAAAAAATATAGCATTGAACAAAGTATATTGCATTTGATAGATCACATTGTTTATCTGAATAACAATTTTACATCCATAACATTATAGTCTAAATTACATTGAATCACAAAACCACTTGAAGCCATAACCAGAAGGGAAAAAATATAAGAAAAAAGTGCCAAGAGTGAACAGGCAGCCAATTATAGCCACGCGACATACCCGAGAATATGTTTTAGCATATTCTCTCCAAACTGAACTTATCTTCAAAACATCTCTTAATGTTGAAATAACTTCAAAATAGGTCGCTTTTATCACATCATCATCTTTGTTATAGGGAATTTCCTGCAATATAAAAAGCTTCAATGATGAGAAAAGTTAAGAGAGTAAAACAAAGCATGAGATAGTATTCTTCAAGTACCATCCACTAATGTGGTACAACCCAAATGGTGAATTGAAAACATATCATACCAAACAGCAACTAGGTCAATCAAGGCAAAAAAAACAACCAAAAAAATTATAAATAATTAACAATTAATATATCTCATATTAATTTGTGCGGTACTATTTTTGTATCACTTATTCATGATCAATTAACAGTGCCTTCTACACATAACAGAATCAGTCGGCAGTATCTTCCATGCGTGAAAGAGTGTGTATGTGTGTGTGTGCACACATGCATGCGCACGCACATGAGAGAGAGAGAGAGAGAGAGAGAGAGAGAGGTCATTCTAACAAACAATCTAAAAACAAAAAGATTAAACATCTCACATCTTATACTGATACTTAGAACCAAAAGAAAATATATTTACTGAAAATACACAACTTAAAAAGAAGAATGAATAGATTGGGGGGGAAGAGAGCGTGAGAGAAACGGGGAGTAAAGAGAAGGATGGAGAGGCAGTGGATGACCAAAGATAATAACATGCCTTCAGGTGATCAACTTTAACTGTAAGAGGTTCTTCATCAACCTGCATATAATAAGCATGTCAGCAAGCAGGAAAAAGATTGAGGAAATAAAAATTAAACAGAAAAAAAAAAATTCAAGCTCTTCAAAATACCAACCATCTCTGTTTTTCTTAGTCGACGATGACCAAGAAGATAAACCTCGTTTCCTTGGATACTACTTATCTATATAAAGAAGTGCGATGCAGTGAGTTAGCTAATTAGTTGATGCATGTTACACTAATTAGTTATTCTTTTTTATTCAAAAGAAAGATGGTACAAGCTACGTTCATATATGACAAAAAAAACCTTTTATTACAATACAAAGCAAAAAAAAATGGATGGAGACCTGAGCCAGGGTACCAATGTCATGTAGGCGGTCAAACAATTCTTGACCACCCTTGAATTCATAGATATTTTTCCCTGTTTCTGTACCAGACACCAGGCTAGGGTCAGTTCCAGGCTCATCTTTGAAAAGAAAAGCACCCGCATATGTAACTGATCTTTTACAGTTTTCCGCCAAAGCTGAAAGAAGTTTAGAATCCTAGACAAAAAGAATAAACGAAGAAATTACAAACTACCCTCGATAAATTATTCAAACAAGTACAAAGAAAACCTGCACTATAAGATACAATGATCAGCAAACTAAGAGGAAAAATAAAAGGTTCATACAAAGATCACAAAGCGTGGGGTGAGGCATTCAACTCCCACCCACGTTGGGTGATTAAGAGAAAAAAGTAGTCACTTATTTTTCACAAACCATAAACACAAATAAAATTTGCAAAAATGTAATAACAATCTCTTCTTTATTTCACAGATCAATATTCAAGGAAGTTCAAAAAGGACATCATGATGTTATCAGATGGAATATTCTTCATATATTCAATAAATCAATAGATAATAAGATGATATAATATCACGAGTGACTTGAGAATGCCTCCTGCAATCGAGACAATAAGGTCTACATGCAAGGGTTTATTTACGTGTAAAATATTTTATTTACAGATACATTTATATCATGAAAAATTAGACTGCACTACAAAATAAGTCTAAGATAAAATCTGACTGATTAGTATAAAAATCATAGATCTATACTACCATTATAAAAATGGCATGTACTTCTTCACATATAGAATCTTAGCATTACATTGATGAATTGAATCTTAGTCATTATATTACTTTAATATTCAATCAGATGAAAACGTGTTACTTTTTATTCAATATTAGCAAAATATTTAATTAATAAATGAAAATTAATTAATCGATTATATTATTATTGATTAATGAGTTTATATTCTACTTTAAAACCACTGCTAATTTTTATCTTTAAATCTATGGCATTTAAGATTCTAGTTTATAAAAAATTTGATTAATTATAAATTAATAAATATTAATCACTAGACTCACATATAACGGTTAAAAATAATTTTTATATTACATATAAGTTTCTTCTAAATATAAGTTATTCTTCTTCTTGCACTCATTAGAACTTCCATTTCTTTCTAAGAGATTAATAAAAACAATCACTAAAACGTAATATATTTCACCTACATTGTTACATCTATATTATATACTTCCACAAACAGATCTCAACCTTACATCTAAAAACATAACTTCAAACCATTAGTTTTTGCATCGTCATATCCCTATTTTTCTCTCCCTTCTCAATGGAAAAATAATAAAGGCGAAAAAAGCATAGTACATGGAGAAATGAATGATTCAGGTATTAAAATTTTATCTCTTCATATTCACATTCTACTCACTTTTCTCTTGGAATAATAGTTTTAAAAAAATAAAGGCATAAAAGAAGGACACACAAATGATTTGAATATAATCCATTTTCATTCTTTTGAATAATTTAAAATTAAAATTTACCCCTTTGCATTCCTATTTTACTCTCTTCTCACCAGCAAAATAAATTTAAAAATAAAAGCATAGTAGACATAGAGATAGATTATTCAATCATGATCACACGTCTTTATTTCATCTATATTTTCCAAGTTGCCCAAGATTTGGCTTTTGCTCTCCTCTCTCTTCTCCTCCTCCGTCTACTTGTATATATATATGCCATCTTATCCTCCGACATTCCACTTTCTCACATTCTTGACATTGATCAAATCACCCCTCCTTATGAGTGGTACGTCTACGTAGGCTGTTTTCCAACTTGCTATTGTAGACGTCACTACCACCATTCTGAGCTACTGCACGTCAGTTCTGGCAAGCCAAAATATACGAGTCTCCTTCCTCCTTCTGAATGATCATTTATGTTTCTTTCCGAGGAAGTAGTTCTTTGTCCCATTCGCTCAATCAGCCTCTTTTAAATAAGCTAGCTCTTCTATAGCTCCTCTACTTTTCTTTTCTTTTCAAGGATTGTTTATTTTTAAAAGTGTTACTTTATATGAAATAAGCTAACAGTTGGGGTTAATGGTAAATGGCTCCTTCACTTTGAAAAGTTTGCTAGTAGCGATTGATTAATAATTTCTTAAATGGACTAAAAATCATTTAACATTTGTGCCTTCACCTAAAAATTTATTTTCTTTGCTTTCTTGAATTAAATTTTTAATATCTATAGTGCTTCTCTCGTTGAATTTTAATAATTGGCCTAGTAAAAAGCAGAACTTCTCTCAAGTTTGTGGTGTTTCAAAATGCATAATATTACATCCACTAGGTTAGAAATCTTTTAAAAGAGAGCTTGTAATTTAAAGCAAACAGGAGAATTCTTGATATCATTACGAAACACATTCAAAGTTTGGCCTTCAATTTGTTTTACTAAATGTCCTCATGTTCCTTCTGCATATATCCATTTTCTTAAATTCTATCAACATGCACTTTATGCACCATAAATTGAAATATCTACTATTAAAAAAAGAACTTGCGGTCCTTCTAAAAGTACATATTAACCTAAATTTTTATAAATAAATCTAAACCTTCAATTTCCTATCGTGGCCCTTAATATTCCAATTTTATTTCATATTCATATCCTAATCGTTGGTATATTTAGCTTTTAAATGGTAAATCTTAACCAGTCACAATAATAGTATCATATTGAACCTTTAAGAGGCAAAATGAACCTTGTCACAGAGAAGCAAAATGAACCTTGTTGGAACATACCAGTAAAATGATTCAGAGCCAATTTTTAATCCAATGAACGTCAAATTTTGATTTAATCAAAAAAAGACAATCTACATACCTTGATGGAGACTGGCATATAAAAACCAGGGAAAAGAGGCCGGTGTGGAAGTGGCACAGCTATAACCTGCTAACGCATGGAAAAATATGAGCACAAAAAAAAAATATAGCAAATTGAATATAAATGGAAAAATATTAATGTAAAGACAAAATAATTTTCTTAGGCACTAATATTCTAAAACTATGATAGATAAAAAATTTCGGTAAAGCTAAACGGTCTTTGATTCAGTTCCAAGAATTTGATGCTTCAGAAATATGACCGCACTAAAGCAGCATGTTACAGCGTCTCCAGAAAAAACTAACGAGGGTATGCATTATAAGTTCAATCATGAGTGTGAAATTCATCAAGTTCTTTCCAAGAAAATAGATTTAGAATAGTTCAAACCAAAAAAAATAATAATATTTTCTGAAACAATCCATACATTCCATTGCAAATGTACTGTTCAAGAAATAGAAACCTAACATAATGGCTACGGGACTAGTAAGACAAGCAAGCTACCACTCTGTAGAAACGAATTAAAATTATTTATAGATTGAAAACAAAAATTAATTCACCCATGTAACAACTGAAGTCAGCAAAATTAGCCTGAATCAAAGCTATCATGATTTAATAAGGCTATGCAGTAATTCCACTTAGATAATTTTTAAGTTGTTACGACACAGAAATTAAAGATCACAGGTAAATCAATACAATCACCACAAAAAACTTCCCCTCAAAAAATCAAATCCTTCAAGTAAAATCATCAGAGTAAAATTGCCAATGGATCTTCCCTAAAAGCAGTATCCTAACATGGTTGAACAAGACAGGGACCATGCATAGAGGTTGACAAGCAACAATTCCAAACAGAATCCTTTGTCCAAACAGCAAAAGCACATACAACATTATGGTTAAACATGCCAATTTAAGCACAAAAGAAGGGCACGAACCGTCAGGTGATCTTCTGGCCGGGGAGTAGTCGGCACTATGGCCGACGAACTCTTAGCCTCGTCCGCATCCGCTTCGGAAGAAGCGTACACCGCTTTATCCGTGCCGCCATCTCCCTCCCCAGAATCCGAGCTGAATAAAGCAGTCTGCCGAAAAAAAGTTGCATCGCCAGTAGAACTCCTTAGAGACTCAATAAATCGTAACAACTGTCTCTTCTCGAGCCCGCAATTGTCAGCGCCGTCAGGGAACCTAGTGTGTAGGATCCGTAATCTCCCTTGAAAACAGGAGGAAGACAGAAGTTTCAGCATGGGTTATGGAGGACGATGAAGGTGAGAAAAGTTGTGATCTGTATTGTACTTCCACCTTGATTTCTGTCTCAATTCCTCATATGGCTATCTAGTTAGGATAATTTTTCTCAGTTTCTCCAGGACTAGAGCTTCTAAAGCAGCAATTTCTCTTGCCACGCCTCCGAAGCAGAAACCCCTACAAAAACCCTCGGAACTGCACATGCACTCTCACAATACTTGCCGTTCAAGAATGGTATAAATACATGCAGACCATTCGTGACTTTGATATTTACAAATTAACCTTTCTTCAACTACTAAAATCTCGAAAATTTTAAAAACTCTTGCTTATAAACTCTAAAAGGCCTCAATGAGATATTCAAGAGATGCAAATGCTAAGAATTGTTTTCTTTGGTAGAAATTATTAGTCGACCGAATGATATTACAGTCGAACGAAAGAATGTGTATTACATAATCTGAGGGACAAATATTCGTAATTAGCTTCATCAATAAATTATGGAAGTCTTTACAAAGATGGTCAAAAGCGTGCCTCTCGCAATACCTCGCTGATCCTCTAATAAGGCCCTTTGTCCATTCAGAGCTGCCTGTTAGATTACCGCAATACACCATATGCCTGACGGTCTAAGTTTACACTTACAATAGGAGGGCCTCTACCTGGGATTTCATTGAGAGTGTATGTTGACCAACCAAAGGTTTTCAGCCAACCGAACAATAATATTAATGGGTCATTAAATGTTCATCTTTAAGTAGTTATAAATATGAAACTGTGCTAACATTGGATATGGATATGAAATGGCACATGAGTTAGTTACAAAATGTAAGAAAGTGTCATAATAACTTGTAATGTTCCTATTAAAATAGGGACAAACATGTATTTTCATACTAGATACTCCTAGGACCTATAATTAGGAGATTATTTCTTTAATAAAGGACTATTATGTTACTCTTTCAAAACTTGAGTTACTGTGTTCTTAATACCTCTCTCAAACTCTCTCATTCTCTATGTCTATAATTTGTCCAGCACTGTATTCTTTAGGTGTGATCTACATGACATATATGGATTCAAAATTATAAAAGGTGAGGTGAGCGTGGCATCATGTCATCTACAAGAAAAGAAGCACGTCATGGAGAAGGAACTTATCAGAGGGAAACCTAAAACATTGAGTAAGTGAGAAATTTTGGGCAACAATTCTGAAACTCCGAAATCAAATGTCTGATCAAATGACAGAATTGACCTGTGTGCTACTAAAGAGAAGAGTGCAAGCTCCTTGATACACCTAAAAATGTATTACTTTTCATATTTTATAATGATATTGCACTTAAAAGGTATGTTTTCTTGTGTTTTTTGTTGTAGGTGCATAAAATTGAAGAATTTGGAATAATTTGAGCAAAAGGAACAAAAAAGAGACCAAAATGGAGCATACCGGAGCAAAACAGGTCAAACCGGAGCATACCGGGCTAAAACGGGTCGAATTGGACACTTATGTACCTGTGTCTAGCGCATAAGAGCCAAATTTGGCTCTTAGCCGCCAGACACCGGCGCTTAGGCATCAGTGACGGTTTTGGGCGTAATTTCTTCAATATAACTCGGATTTTGATGATTTTTTATGCGTTGCGAAGCTTATTTCGAGGGGAGTTCATTAGAAATGATAAAATGAACTTTCTAGAAGATTTGGGGACAGTTATGAGAAGTTATTATTGAAGAGAAGTGTGTTTTGGATTGAAGAGACACTTGAGGCACCCTTTGGAAGATTCATTGAACCTGGACTATTTTGAAGAGGCACTTAAGCATCTCTTGAGATATTATAAATATGAATTTGAGATATTTTAAGAACACTCTTGAAATCTCTTGACTCTTGAGAGGAAGAAGATTTAGAAGGATTACGAGGAGAAGAAGGTCGAGAAGAAGAAGACTTGGGCGTGAGCCCCAAGTGGGGCGACAAGGTGAGAGAGAAAGAGAGAGTGCGAGAATTTCTTTTTTTCTTTTCACTTTGTTCTTGGAGAGGATTGCAAGGAGATTGCTTTTGCTATACAATGAGAGTTTTATTTTCATCAGAGATAAGTATTTTCATTGTATTTTGATTTGGATTTAATAGTTTGTTAGTGTAGTTTTAAAGACTTGTTCAATGAAAAGTTCTTATTGTTTCTCCATGTATAGTGAGTACTTTTCTTTACTCTTCCCACTTACAATGAATTAGTATGCATGTGTAGGATATAAAATTGAGTAGAGTGAGAATATATTGTAATGATTTTACTTTGATCTTCATTTACATGTAAACTTGATCAACTTGCATGTTAAAATCTGTTGAGAGAATATGTAAGAACAAATGCATTATTGTCTCATTCAACTATTGGTAAAAATCACATGAGATTATATGGGTGAGAATGTAGTCCATATAATTGAATGCAAATAAATAGGGAGATATGCATGTTTAAGAGGTATAGAATTAGAGGACTTTAAGGTGACAGACTAAAACCCCTAATTTTGTTTGATGTGAAAAGTTTTGTTATGAGATGTTAGCCCCCAGGTGGAGGGAGAAGAGGGAACTATAGAGTGAGAGCTAGTATCTTCCCTGCCTAACCCATCTACAAAATTTCAAATCATTAAATTATCCTATGTTCTTTATAGAACCAAGTAAGGGTAAAGAATATAATTGCTTCTATTTGTCACAATCTCTCTCGCTACTTGTTTTACTTTTACACATGTCACTAATTCATTGCATGGGAAGAGTACTTTTAATATATTAAACTCCACTTTTCTGATTTTAATTAAGTAGTTTAGCATTAGAAGTAGTATTGTAGTGATAATTGTAGTATATAATCAAAACCAAACTTTTATGAACCTTCCAATCTAAGGTGTGTTATTGTAGACTAGAACTTCTCTTGAAAGTAGTTATGATTAACCACAATCCCCATGGGATCGATATTTGGGGCTTAATCAGAAAGCTATATATTACTTGATAACGATACGTATACTTGCGTAGAATCTCTTTAAAGATATCAATTAAACTCTCATTTGCATCGACATCAAGTTTTTGGCATCGTTGTAAAGAAAGAGATATAATTGAAAGGAAATAAAAAGTATAAAAAAAACTTAAGCATAAATATAAGGGATCACTCCTCAAGAATCGAACCCTTGAGAAGAACTTGAAGCTCAAGGCTAGCGAATGACTCAAGAGTGAGAAAGAATTGAAGAATTCCAATACCAGGATAGTGTTGGATCTACACCAAGGTCCAGACCATGATTTAGACAAGTGGAGATCTACCGATAGTCGGAGAATGTGTTATCCCAACAAATCGTCGATGTTGAGTCCACAGAGAAATTCAAACTTCCATCTTTGGAATCCTAAGAGGGTAAGAGTGATCCAACCAAACCACATAACTTCCTTTGAATTGGTCGTCTGCCTTCTCAAAATATCAAACGCATTATATTCTCGGGTATTTTATATCACACAGAGAGATTCATCCCTCAGGTGATTTAATGGCTTCTCGACAGGAGGTATCACTTCCTAAAGCGAATTCAAGAAGATTTTCATAGTACAGTTTGCTAGCACCCATAATTCTCATAAGAATTCATAGGCCTTATTTTTTAGGTATGACTCATATACAAATAATTTAGAGTCTCTTGGAATGAAGAGGCATGTCTCTTGTGATGAATAGGAGTGTCTCTTGGAATTTAGTGGGTTGGGGGGTGATCCACTAAAAATTTGATAACTTTTTAATGTCCATTTCATACCTACTTTTGATGATATTGCACTTTAAAGAAATGTATTTTTCATGACTTCATGTAGGTACAATAATTTTAGACCTTTAGAGCAAAAGGAAACCAATAGGAGAAAATTTGGAGCAAAATGAGGCAAAATGCAGATTTTGAACTGCAGTGCTGTCACCAGTGCTGGACCGTGTCAATTTACAGAGAGTTTTGACCAGAAGACGGAAAATAGCGTCGGACGGTGCCCTATCCTGCGACGGACCGTGCCCTATCCCGATTTAAAACTAGATTCAATGTATTTGGCTGAATTTTGGAGAGATGCTTGAGGAAACTCTTGGGAAATCAGTTATAGACGAATTCAAAATGTTTTGAAGCCAAATATAGAGAAGGGGAGAGAGTCTTTTGAGCGGGCTGAGTGAAGAGTGAGAGTGTTTTTTCATTGTTTTAGTGTAGAGAGCCAATCTAGGGTTTGTGTGTGTTCTCTTCGAAGGAGTGTAGGAGGAGAGGAAAAGTGAGAGATTTCTTCTTCCTTACTTATCTAAAGAGAGAATTGTGTGTTGTTGTGAAGAAAGAAGAGGAGTCAAAGGAATTCTTTGAGATTCGCTTAGGGAAGAGTTTGAGATAAGTTGTCTTTTCTTTACTTTGTTTGTATTACGTTGCTTTTATATATATAATCCATCTTTTGTCATCTTTTCATCATGAGTCTTGAGTAGATTTCTTTGTCTTCCTCCTTTTCATGTGATTTGTTGATGTTGTGATATAGAAATGACGTGTCGATTTATTATGGAGAAATTGTGATAACCATTTCACTTCGTACTTCATTTACTTTTTGATCTAGCCAATTGAATTATTAAAACTTGTTAGGAAACATATGTTCCGAAAGGATTATGAGTTCCACAACAAAAGTGAAGGTCACATTCAATGTCAATGAATGAGTGACAGTTCATCGAGGTTGGGTGCAAATAAATAGGGAAATATAGTTTGATGGGTGTAGAATTTGAGATTTTAGAGTGACAGGCTAAAATCCCCAATTTAGTCCTAGGGATTGAGAATTAAAGCGAGAGTTAGCCTTCAGGTGAAAGGAAGTGGGAGCTCTGGAGTGAGAGCCAGTGTCCTCCCAGCCTAACTACGGATTTAGGGAGTGAACTTAGGATTAGCCAATGTTCTTTATGCACTTGGAAGAGAGTAAAGAATAGGAATGCTCCTATTTAGCACAATACAGTTGCATCACTAATCTATGCCACTAAATCATCATATTATTATTGGAGAGGAGGAGGTTTCTTTCTTACATTTGAACTTTTGTTATAAATTTAGTCTTGTGTTAGTTAACTTTGTTAGAAAGTTAGAACGTTCTTTGGTAGAATTAGTAACTGTAACTGTTTACTCCTCTTTTATTATTAGTCATTACCTGCAATTATGTTGTGATTCGTGAAGTGATTTATGTGTTACATTATCAAATTAATTGCCTCCTCGTGGGATCGATAACCAGGACTCCATTAGAGCCCTGTATTACTTGAGCGATACGTATACTTGCATTTAATTGTGAGACTCAATAGAAAAGTAAATCAATATATATATATATATATATATATATATATATATATATATATATTCGAGTTAATAAATTTTGGCAATTTTAAAAAGTCGCACCAAGTTTTTGGTGCCGTTGCCGGGGAGGTAACTATAAAAATTTATTTTGTAGTATTTTAAAGCTTATATTTGAATTACAAATCGTAATTGTGTGTGTTTGTTTATTATTAATGTGCTTATTGTGATTGTTTGTGTAGTATTAGATCTATAGATTTAGTGTCTTTTGATTCTAAATTAGAGTGTACTATTAAAAAATTTCGAAAACAAAAAAAAACAATCTGACAATCCTCATAAAATGGCGAACAATTTGAACAATCAAAATGAAAATATACCAATACCTTTAAGAGATTATGCTAATCCAACAACAATTCACTTAACTATTCAAAACCCTGATGTTGTTGTTAATTCATTTGAGCTTAAATCTGTTATTATCCAAATGATACAAAATAATCAATTTGGAGGAACACCTAATGAAGATCCTAACTTACATCTCGCTAGTTTTCTAGAACTGTGTGCTACATTTAAATATGATGGAGTGTCAAACGATGTTGTTAGGCTTATACTTTTTCCTTTTTCATTAAGGGATAAGGCTAAGACATGTTTAAATTCGTTAGCACCTGGATCTATCATAACTTGGGGAGAACTTTCACAAAATTTTCTATCAAAATAATTCCCTCCTTCAAAAACTGCTAAGCTAAGGAATGATATCACATCTTTTAGTCAGTTTTATGAAGAATCTATATATGAAGCTTGGGAAAGATTTAAAGATCTTCTGAGAAAGTGTCCACATCATGCTTTACCAGACTGGTTAATAATTCAAACATTTTATAATGAATAAGTGGGATATTTGAGATCGATTATAGATGCTGCTGCTGGTGGATCATTAATGTCAAAACCTTTTGATGAAGCATATTCATTAATAGAAGAGATGACTACTAATAGTTTTTAATGGCCCTCTGAGTGAGTAAATCCTAAGAGAGTAGCTAGTATTCATGATTCTGATGCGATAACTATGATAGTCTCTCAAATTGCTGCACTTTCGAAGAAAATAGATCAATATGGAATGAATTATTCTCAAACACCCCCAGCGTTAGAAGAAAATTCATAAGGACGGATGATAGAATCTCAAACACCTTATGATACCTTGAATGTTATAAATAATAAACTCAACAATCCTTATTCGAACTATTATAATCTTGGTTGGAAGAATCACCCAAACTTCAACTGAAATAATAACAATGTTGTTGTTAACCCGCAATGGGGAAACAATTCTATGAACCCAGTTGAAAATCCGAACAACCAAGGAAATACCAATTATAGACCTTCTTATCCTCCTGGTTTTAATAGTAACCCACAATTTAAGGAAAAGAAGTTGTCTACTGAAGAAATAATTCTGAATATGGGTAATTAAACAAAATATTGCGATGAAGAACATTGAGAATCAATTGGGACATAGTTTTACTGCGGTTAATAATAGACCTTATGAAAATCCTCCTAGCAATGTTGAGATAAACCCAAAAGATAAAAACAAGGAGCAAATTAAGGCTACTCAATTAAGGAGTGGAAAAGAATTGGAAACAATATTACAAAAAGAAGTTGAAGTTGAGAGAGAGGAACTGAACATTGAAAAATCTTCTAATAAGATATATCCAAACTTAGAATATCTAATTGAACCATTGAAGATTACTGTTGAAAAACCACCTCCTCCGTTTCCTCAAAAACTAAAAAAACAGAACATGGATAACAGATTTGCAAAATTTTTGGAAATCCTTAAGAAATTAATGATTAATATTCTCTTTATTGAAGCATTGGAGCAGATACATGATTATGCAAAGTTTATGAAGGATATTATTAAAAAGAAAAGAAAGTTCAAAGACCACGAGACTGTTGCATTTAGCGGTGAGTGTAGTGCACTTATTCAGAAGAAGCTTCCTGAAAAACTTAAAGACCCTGGTAGTTTCACTATCCCATGTGCTATAGGTGAGAAATTTTTTGGAAGAGCCTTATGTGATCTAGGAGCTAGTATTAATCTTATGCCTTTATCAACTTTCAAAAGATTGGGAATAGGAGAAATTTCACCTACATCTATGACTCTTCAATTGGTTGATCGTTCTATCACTTATCCTAAAAGAGTTGTGGAAGATGTATTAGTGAAGGTAGATAAATTTATCTTTCCTGTGGACTTCATTGTATTAGATATGAAGGAAGATAAAAAAATTCCAATTATTTTTGGAAGACCATTCCTTGTTACTATGAGAACTATGATCGATGTTCAAAAAGAAGAATTAACTATAAGAGTTAATGATCAATAGGTAACTTTTAATAATTTGAAATCTATGAAATACCCTTCAGCTGAAAAAGATGATGAGTGCTTTCAAATGGAAATTTGCAATTATTTGAGAGAACATCATTTTAAAGAAGTGTTTGAAGAGAATTTGGAATGTGAAGATGAAAGTGAAACTGAATATAATTTGGATGATATGAAGAATGAAAAGTTAGAATTTGTTCAAGAAAGATTTGAAAGATTGTATACTATAGAAAGTGGAGATAAAAGCTTAATTCCATCTATCATAAAACCCCCTGAACTTGAGATGAAATTCTCCGTAATCATTTGAAGTATATGTTTTTAGTAGAATCATCTACCTTATCAGTCATTGAATCTTTGTATTTAAATGAATATCAAGAATAAAAATTACTGGATACCTTAAAAGATACAAAAAGGCTTTTGGTTGTTCCTTAGTAGATATTAAAGGAATTAGTCATTCGATCTGTATGCACCAAATTTTGTTAAATGAACAACATAAACCTAGAGTTGATATGCAAAGGAGACTGAACTCAATGATGAAACAAGTTGTTAAAAAGAGATTTTAAAGTGGTTAGATGTTGGAATTATATATCATATTTCTGATAGTGTTTGGGTAAGCTCAATTCATTGTGTTCCTAAAAAAGGAGGAGTTACTGTTGATGTAAATGAATGAAATGAAATCATACCGACAAGACAAGTTACTGGTTGGCAAATATATATTGATTATAGAAAATTAAATGCTGCCACCAGAAAAGATCACTTCCCTTTACCTTTTTTAGACCAAATGTTAGACAGACTTGCTGGACACAAGTATTATTACTTTTTGGATGGATATACCGGTTATCACCAAATATCTATTGCTCCTGAGGATCAAGAGAATACTACATTTACTAGCCCTTACAGAACTTTTGCTTTTAGAAGATTGCCTTTTGGATTATGTAATGCACCTGCAATATTTCAAACATGTATGATGTCCATATTTAGCAAATTAATAGATGTTAGAATAGAAGTTTTTATGGATGATTTTCAGTATTTGGAGATTCATTTGATGTATGCCTATGCAACTTAGAAAAAGTTTTAGAGGTATGCGAAAGAACAAATTTAGTCCTAAACTGGGAAAGTGTCAATTTATGGTTGCAGAAGGAATTGTGCTTGGGTATAAAATATCTGAATATGACATGGAAGTAGATCTTGCAAAGATTCAAATTATAGAAAAATTACCACCTCCAACAACTCTGAGAGGGGTAAGAAGCTTTTTGGGACATGTTGGATTCTACAGACGATACACTAAAGATTTTTCAAAAATAACTAAGCCTCTATGTCAACTTTTAGAAAAAAAATAAGAAATTTGATTTTAATGAAGAATGTTTGAAGTCCTTTTAACTATTAAAGGAAAAAATTAATCGCTACTTCTATAATAGTTTCACCTGACTGGGATAAACCATTTGAATTAATGTGCGATGCAAGCGATTATGCTATTGGAGCAATTTTAGTGTAAAGGCACGAGAAAATGTTTAAAGTTATATACTACGCTAGTAAAACTCTTACTGATGCTTAAATTAATTACACTACTACAGAAAGAGAGTTATTAGCTATCGTTTATGCCTTTGAAAAGTTTAGATCTTACTTAATTAGAGCCAAATGTATAGTGCATACTGATCATTCTGCTATTAAATATTTAATGTAAAAGAAGGATGCTAAACCATGATTGATTCGATGGATACTTTTAATGTAAGAATTTGATTTTGAGATTGTTAATAGAAAAAGGGTCGATAATTAAATAGCTAATCATTTATCTAGACTTGAACAACCTAAATTGGTTGATTTTGAAAAGGAAATAAATGAACTTTTCTCTGTTGAGAAGCTATATAATATTATAAAAGGAAATATACTGTGGTATACTGATATTGTAAACTACATCGTTAGTAACATTTTACCACCAGAATTAACAATGCAACAACTTATGTGGTAGATTTGAATTATTGTATTTTACTAGTTGAGAGAACCTTTCTTGTGTGAATATGAAAATTTTGTTGTTACTAATGAAGCATTGGATATGGTTATGAATTTTTTGACTTATGAAAAAGGGGAATGAAAGATTAAACAGAGGCAAAAAGTTAACTTTCTCCTTTCTACATTGAATCATGTATCAAAAGCCTGATATTATTTCATTTTTGCAAGACTTATGCCCACCAGCCATCACAGTGAAGTTACTGTAGATAAAACTGTTCTGAATTATTGTATTCAAAACATGAAGAATATGAATATTGTGGCTATCATTCATAAAAGTATTTTGACAAATTCAAAAGGAGAGACTACAGGTGTACTAGGACACCCCGGCCTAATTCATGCCTTATGTATTCAGTCAGGTGTAGCAACTAAAGATAACGATAAGTTAATCCACCCCCTGAAGCCAGTAAGTTAATTAAACCTGAAAACTTATGAAGCCCGTGTAGGATGGAAATAGAGTAAGAAAGCTGATGTACCTTCTTCTAGTCAGAAGAGACCATCTACATCTAAGGAACCTACTCTGCATTATGTTATGGATCAGTTAGAAAAGTTGAATACTAGAGTAGGGGGACTATAAGCAAAGAATAAGATAAATGATGATTATCAAGTGTGGTGGCGAGAATATGATATAGCTTGTCATGACACACAAATGAGATTCCTCGGGGGAGATATTAGTGTTGTATTCCCTACTTACCCTGAGTATACTCCATACCAGCCTGATGAACCTGAAGATGGTGATGCTGTTGTAGATGATTGGTAGTTTAGTATTTTTATTTTCATTACATTTAGTATTTTCTAATGTATTTGTGATGTACTTGAGACTGTGTTAGTATTTGTGATGTAATGTGTATTTGGATGTATTTGTTGTTAACTTTATGTTGAATTGTGTTGGATGTGATGTGACTGTATTTAGTTTATTAGTTTAATCTGTGATTGTAACAATTGGTTGTTAATGTGTTATGTGTTTAGTTGATGTTTTATGTTTAAGATTTCAAACTTCTTCACCTTTCAAATTTCTAACATATATTTGTGCGTAGAAATGCTCTAAATTATTTTAGGCTTACTGTTATAATTTATAAATAAGACCTGCCTAAACTCAAAGGTATGAAAAGCCCAACATATTGAGGTATGAGTTACATATATGTTTAAATCTTTTCTTTCTACCTATGCTAATCTTATTGATATTAGAAAATTTAAGTTTGGGGAAGGAAAAAATTAATTGTTAGTTGTTCTCATTTAAAAGTATTTTCAAAATTATTAATATGATTTCCTGTGATAGAGCTCAATTTCAGATAATTGTATTTTGATTTTATTTGAGTACTTTAGTGGACTTGAATGAAAATTTTTAGTAATGAAAAGTAACTTTGTAGGCTAAGATATTTGGTATAAGAGAATAAGACTATAATCAACTATTCAAAGTAAGAATAACTGTTTGTTTGAAATATTAAGAATCTTAAAACTTTATGTGAAAGGAAAGGATTGAGACTTTATGATGAATCAACAATAAGTTAAAGAAATGCCTATAAGGTAAAGGATTGTGGTAAGTTTCAAATTTAGGGTGAGAAGGGTAAAATTGAAAATTATTAAAGACTATCCAGATATAGTAATCCTCACTTGAAAAAAGTAAAAAGCAAAAATAAAAAGAAAAAAATGAAGAAAAAAAGAAGAGAAAAGAGAAAAAGAAGAAAAAAAAAAAGTGAGGAGAAGCTTGAGGAGTTGCATAATAAAAAATTGGCTTCACTTAGACCTACCTAGAGAGAAGAACTTAATTAATTTCTTGAACTTATATTTATGGATTAGTATATTTACTAGTAGTGTTCTCATAAACTTCTGTTCATGTAATCCTTTTAAGTGTCTTAATAGGACAATCTACAGTCATTTTTAAAATGAATAGAATGCTAGAACTCTTAGACTTAATAACTAGATATCCTTATACCTGCAGAACTTACTTGAATTATTCAAAGATCTTTCTGAAAATCCTACTACTGTATTTATCTAAGTCAAAATTATGTTATTCTAGAAAGAATGTTCATTGCAGTGGATAATTATTTTATGTATTAACTAAATTGCATGAGGATAAGTAATAGTTAAGTTTGGGAGATCTTGATCCACTGAAAATTTGATAGCTTTTTAATGCTATTTTTGATGATATTGCACTTTAAGTAATAGTTCATGCAGGTACAATGATTTTAGGCTTTTGGAGCAAAAAGAAGCAAAAAGGAGCAAATTTGGAGCAAAATGAGACAAAATGCAGATTTTGAACTAGATCGCTGGACGGCGCTGTCACCAGTGCCGGACCGCGCCAATTTACAGATAGTTTTGACCAAAAGGCGGAAAATAGCGTCGAACGGCGCCCTATCCTGTGTCGGATCGTGCCCTATCCCGATTTAAAACTAGATTCAATGTATTTGTTCGGATTTTGGAGGGATGCTTGAGGAAACTCTTGGGAAATCAGTTATAGCCGAAGTCAAACTGTTTTGGAGCCAAATATAGAGATGGGGAGAGAGTCTTTTGAGTGGGGTGAGTGAAGAGTGAGAGTGTCTTTTCATTGTTTTAATGTAGAGAGTCCATCTAGGGGTTTTTGTGTTATCTTCTAAGGAGTGTAGGAGGAGAGGAAAAGTGAAAGATTTCTTCTTCCTTACTTATCTAAAGAGAGAATCGTGTGTTGTTGTGAAGAAAGAAGAGCAGTCAAAGGAATTCTTTGAGATTCACTTGAGGAAGAGTTTGAGATAAGTTATATTTTCTTTACTTTGTTTGTATGACGTTACTTTTATATATAAAATTCATCTTTTGTCGTCTTTTTCTTATGAATCTTAAGTAGATTTCTTTGTCTTCCTCCTTTTCATGTGATGTGTTGATGTTGTGATATGAAAATGATGTGTCGATTTATTATGGAGAATTTGTGATGACCTTTTCACTTCGTACTTCATTTACTTTTTGATCTAGCCAATTAAATTGTTAAAACTTGTTGGGAAACATATCTTCCTAAAGGATTATGAGTTCCACAACAAAAAGTGAAGGTCACATTCAATGTTCATGAATGAGTGACGTAGTTCATGGGGGTTATGTGCAAATAAATAGAGAAATATAGTTTGATGGGCGTAGAATTGGAGATTTTAGAGTGACAAACTAAAATCCCCAATTTGGTTATAGGGTTTGGAAACCAAAGCGAGCGTCAGCCTTCAGGCGAAGGGAAGTGGGAGCTCTGGAGTGAGAGTCAGTATCCTGCCAGCTTAACCACAGATTTAGGGACTGAACTTAGGATTAGCCAATGTTCTTTATGCTCTTGGAAGAGGGTAAAGAATAGGAATGCTCCTATTTGGCACAATACAATTGCATCACTGATCTATGTCACTGAATCATCACATTATTATTGGAGAGGATGAGGATTCTTTCTTACATTTGAACTTGTTATAAATTTAGTCGTGTGTTAGTTAGCTTTGCTGGAAAGTTAAAACGTACTTTGGTAGAATTAGTAACTGTAATAGTTTATTCCTCTTTTATTATTAGTCATTACCTGCAATTGTGATGTGATTCGTGAAGTGATTTCTGTGCTACATTATCAAATTAATTACCTTCTCGTAGGATCAATAATCAGGACTCCATTAGAGCTCTGTATTTCTTGAGCAATACGTATACTTGTGTTTAAGTGTTTGACTCAATAGAAAACTATATATATATATATATATATTCGAGTTCATAAATTTTGGACTTTTTAGGGCGTTTTAGTAATTTTATCTGTGGGTTTTATCTATAAATAGATGTGTAACCCTATGGTATGTGACAAAACTTTGTAACTCCTCTAAAATAGTGAATTCGCTGCTCTGCTCCCGAGGACGTACGCATCTTTGTAAAACATCGTTAAATCTCTTTGTTCTTCTGATTTTGTGTTGATTCCTGTTTTTCTTTGCCCTAAATTACACAACACTTATGGCACGTCGAGTAAGGGTCGAAAAAGAGACTTCGACCACATGTCACTCAGTTTTAGAAGAAAATGTGGGGTGTAGAATTTGGACCCTGCGGTAACACGGGATGCCATGACAGAAGAGCAAACAATTTAGATATTTTCCAAGCTTAAGAGAACCCAACAGCTTGGTTGAACTCTTAGAGTTAGCCAACCACCACATCATAGTAGAAGAACATGTTCACCACCCTACCATAAAGGTGAATAATCCAACCATTGCTGGCAGAAGAGGGCCACACTAGATAATGAGTTGAGGCTAAAGGACGACCCACTACCCAAATGTAAAAACAGTTGGCCACCTTGTAATGATAAATATCAACATAAACTACCAAAGAGGATGAAGTAGGTCGAACGACTGATCTTCAAGCGACTGAGGAACACCCAAACCCATTTAGCTAAAAGATTCAATGGCATAGTTAGTGGAGGCCATTAAAGATAAGAAGTACTCCAAAAAAACTATATTGATGAGAACATGAACTTTTCTTCAGAACATGAACATGTTGTGTAAGTACCACAAGGACCATGATAATGATATGGAGAAGTGTAGAGACCTTAGAAACTCCGTGCAAGAGTTGATCTAGGCCAGAAAAATCAAAGAGTTTGTGGCCACAAGGGTGTCAACCGAAGGCAAGGGAAAGCCTTAATTGAAGAAGACTAGTGAATCCTTCTGAGCCAACACTATCCACATCACAGGGATAGTATCAACAATCCTGAGACGAGACTATGTTATGCTGGTCGATATAAAAGGCTTTATATGGGGAAATTTGTGTTGTCACTTTTGCTCCAAAGTAGAAACTTCATCCCCCAATTATTTTTACTAATGAGGATTTTCGCTGAAGGAGAATCCCTATAATGACGTGTTGTAGTCATGGAGAAGAAAAACAACAGTCAGATGGGTAGTATTTTGGTTAACACTGGTAGTTGATGTGCGGCTTGCTGACATAAGTTAATATTCAAAAAGTATTTTCAGATTTAGTTATTAAGGATATTCAGTTTAATCTTAAAGCAGCCAACCTTTCCGCAAGTATACGTATCGCTCAAGTAATACAAGGCTCTGGTAGAATCCTGGTTATCCATCCTACAAGGAGGGTGCAAACTTTATAATGCAGCACAAAAATCCAATATTCCAATTTGCAAATTACCAGACTTACATATTGAATGCTAATGTTTAAAGATGCAAAAATATATAAAATAACTACAGAACTATCTAAGCTTTAAATTAAGTAATTAATGTTATACTAAATTTTATGATGCAAGGGTTTCAAATATAGAGAAAGTATCCTTCCCCTTACAATGATATTTTGGTGAGTGAATAATATATATTAGTTTAATATTTGTATTGTGCCAAATAGGAGCATACATATTCTTTACCCTCTTCCGAGTGCTATAAAGAACATTGGATAATCCTAGGTTTAGTCCCTAAATCTATGGTTAGGCTGGGAGGATAATGACTCTCACTCTGGAGCTCTCACGTCCCTTTGCCTGAAGGCTAACTCTCACTTTAGTTTCCAAATACTAGGACCGAATTGGGGATTTTAGTCTCTCACCTTAAAATCTCCAATTCTACGCCCAACAAACATATTTCCCTATTTATTTACACCCAACCTCCATAAACTTCACCATTCATAGAGTTTGAATGTAATCTCCACTTTTGTTGTAGAAAACATAGCCCTTTCAGATCCTATATTTCACAACATATTTTAACAATTCAATTAGTCAGATCGAAAAGTAAATGAAGAACGAAGTGAAAAATCATCACATTTTCTATTCTTTTATGTCACATCCAATCTACACTATCACTTCAACATTTATCATTGTAAGGACAAAGGCAAAGAAGCCTACTCATAATTCATGAGGAAGATACAACAAAACAAAGATTATATATATAAAAGCAAAGTTATACAAACTACGAAAAATAAATACAACTTATCTCAATTTCTTCCCCAAGCAAATCCCTTGAAGTTCCTTTGAATCTCCTTCTCTCTTTACAACAACACACAATTCTCTCTTAGAATAGTAGGGAAGAAGAAATCTCTCACTTTCCCTCTCCTCCTACAACTCTTTTGAGAAGAATCCCTCACAAATCAACAATAAAACTCAAACCCTAGACTCTAAACTCTCTCTAAACACTTCCTCTCCACTCACACACACTTTTTCTCCACTCAAATAAACACACCCACACTTGTTTTAGCCGCCCAAAAGAAGTTATATTCGTCTAAAAACGAATTCCCCAAAAGTTTTTTCAAGAATCCCTTCAAAAAGCATCCAAATACATTGAATTTGACTTAAACCGACATTCGGAGCTATCTACGGGCAATAGAGCGCCAACGGTGGCCTATCCCAACATTTAACTCTAAAATCTCTAGAACAACGTGTCGTTGGCACTAGTTTGGCCGCTGTCAGCGCCAGATCTTCAAAAATCTGGTTTTTGCCTTTTTTCGCTCCAATTTCATTTCTTTTCTCTTCTTTTTGCTTCAATTGCCTAAAATTATCATACCTGCAAAAATCATGAAAAATATTTTCCATTAAAGTGTAATATCACTAAAAATGTGTGCAAAATATATATGAAAATTTAAGCTTATTTTTGGTGGATCAAAATCTCCCAAACTTAACTATTACTTGTCCTCAAGTAATCTTTTACTAAATAAAAATATGGCTCTTTAATAGTGAACTTTAATTAATGATTACTATGATTTTTTATTTAAATGAATATAGTAGCAAGATTTTTTTAGAATGATTCTTAATAACTTAGGTCTAAATTATAGGTATAAGGACATTTAATAATCAAGTTTAAGAGTTCTAGCTTCCTATATCAAGAATAACCATAATTTTGTCACATTAAGGGTACTTTAAAGGATCATATGAAAAAGAAGTTCATGTAAACTCTATTAGTAAGGATGTTAACACTTTAAATATAAACTCAGAAATGAAATTTAGCTCTTCCTTTAAGTTGATTCAAGTGAAGCCAATTTTTTATTACGCATCTCCTCATGCTTCTCCTCACATATGTTTTTCTTTATATTTTCTTTTTCTTTTTAGGATTGTTATTCAATCCTTTCTTCTATTTTTTCTTCTTTTTTTTCTTGTGAGGATAGCTATATCTGGATAGCCTTTAATGATTTTGAATTTCACTCTCCTCTTCCTAAAGTTGAAACTTGAAACATTTCATTACTTTATATCTATATATTAGCTTTTTAATGATTCATCATAGAGTCAAACTCCTTTCCCCTCACATAAACCTTTAAGTTTCTTAAAATTTCTAAAATACAACTTTTTTTACTATAAATAATCAACTATAATCTCATCCTTAAATATCTTAACCCATAAAGTTAACCTTTCTTACTAAGAACTTTCATTCAAATCAACTATGATATTCAAATAAAATAAAAAATTTAGTTATCTAAAGTTAAGCTCAACTACTTTAAGTCATGTTAAGATAATTTTTAAAAAATATTATTTTGATTGAGAACAAACAAAAGTTAAAATTGTCCTCCCCCAAAATTAATTCTTTCAGCATATATTAAATTAACAAATGAGAGAGAAATACAAAACTAAAAACTAACTTTTTTTGTGGTGGGCTTTTGATTCTTCTGAAGCATGCAGATATTAATTAAAAGCTTGACTATTGGCATAAAATAGTTAGAAGCATTGTTCACATATATATCAGGGATTTGCAGGATAAAGAATTAAAAAAAAAACTACATAAAACACTTTAAATAACATCTACTACATTTCGATTACAACAATGAAAAATTACATAAGCTTTAATACAATTTAAACAAATTAAAAGTATTATCACTACATACAACTGCTACAACACAATAAACCACTAAAAAACACAGAAATCAACAAAACAATACATATATATAAATACTACCCTACCAATCATCATCATCTCCTCATTCTTATGCTCCTTCACCAGGCTGGTATGGAATATAAAGGGGGCAACTAGGAAATATCACTTCAGTTTTTCCCCTAGTGTATCTCATTTGTGCATCATGATATGCAATATCATATTCCACTCTCCTCCTCTGATAATCATCATTGATGATATTCCTTGCTTCCAAACTATCCATCCTGCCATAAAGTCTAGAAATATCTCCTTGTTGAATCCTCAGCTGCTTCATAACATCTGAAATAGTAGGAGTCCCTGAGGTAGAAAGCATGTCATGGCTAGTGGATGGAATCTCAATACTCTTTCCTCCATACCTCCATCTAACATGAGCCTCATAGGTGCGAATGTTGGCCTTACTAATTGGCTTCAAAGGATGGACCAACTCTTTGCCACTATCAACATCAACTTCTGCTTCTATGCACAATGCACATATCCGGGCAAGATGTCTCAATCCTCTAGTGATTTCTCCCTTAGCAAAGGCAAGAAAGCTATTAAATATAACTCCCTGAATATCAATATCTCTCATGTTTTGAATATAAAATTTTAAAATCTCTTTATCTCTAAAAACTTCATTGTGATGATAGGTAGGTAGTAGTCTTGCAGAAATAAAGTAATGTCAGGCTTTAGATGCAACATTAAGAGTGGAATCAGGAAAGATTATCTTTTGCCTTTGCTTCCTTTTCCACTCTCCTTTTCCATCAGTAAGAAAAATAATGACCTCATTCATAGCAAAATCCTCAGTACCAAAGGATTTATAAGCACAGAACAGTTGGTCATACAATTGGTAGAAGGCATTAATCCACTCAAGGGTAAATTCTATCATTTACCCACGAACAAGCACATACTCCTCTTCAGTGTACCACAAGTTGGCATAGAACTCACGAACAACATCAGCAACAACATTTGCAGAAAAGTAACAGAAAATCTCCCAATTCTGCTCAGCAATCACCTGTTCTACAACTCTGCTTTGATTTTCAAATCCTCGATCTTGAATACATTTTTTGCTGCTAAGCGTGGATTTGAAAGGGTACTGAGCCTTAATATTCACAAACTTTCTTTCATCAAAATCAATTTTTCTCTTCCCCTTAAACATCTTTGGAGCATCTCAAATTTTTATAAAATTGCAAATAAATTCCAATAAATTCCCAAAATCACAATGCACTAAACTCGAAAGTCAAATCCAGCAAGTAAGAGCATTTCACCATGGATTTTCTCAAAATTTCTTAAAAGAACCCAAATTTTTGGATTTTTCCAATGTAGAAAATTTCCATGGTAAAAATAAAAAATTTTTATTTTAAAGGAGAGCTCTTACTATGGGAAGACAAGATTTAACCTCCAAAAGCTCTGAAATCGCCCCAAATCCAACTACAAGCAAGTCATAAGGTGTTTTTCGGCCTTAGTTGGAGGTGGAAGATGGTTAAATGGGTTAAAGTCAAAAATCATGGTTTTAAGAGGTCCTTGGCAGTTTTGGATCTATGGCACCGTCGGCGCTCTTTGGGAGCTGTCGGTGCTGAATACAGAGTCGTCGGCTCTAAATCAGGCACCGTTGGCACCAGTCCAATCTTCTTCCGGTTCCAAAAAATTTCACAATTCTGACCATTTCCAAGTTTCTATAACATCTAATTAGTCTTTTTTAAGCATCTTAATCAATATTGAGTGATAAATAATATGAAAATTACAAAAACAACACCACATCACTTTTATTTATAAAATCCAAAGTTACAAACTTACACACATCAATCAAACTAATACATCATAAATTCAGCGTCCTAATCAAACCACAACACTCTGACGCTGACACTAAACAAAAATTCAAATCTCAGGCATATAAGTCTGAAATCACACCATAAGCAAGCCAAATACAGACCAAACTCAAGCAAATAAAGTCCAAATACTAAATATAAAGCAAATAAAACAAAGAGTTACTACTCATCATCAATGTATGTGCTATCATCTCTGATATCTCCCACATTCGTGGTGCATAAACTGATTGTAGAACTGTCAATAAGGGAATTCATCAGTTAAATCCTCTCCAATCTAAGCCATTTTCTTCATCAAATGTATCAATCCCTTTTTCATACGTCCAATATGTTCAAACTGTTCTTTAATCCTCCAATCAATGTGATCAAATAATTGAGATATATTATAATAGAATCCATAAGATTTCATACCTTATTCTCCAGTTTCTTGATTTTCTTCCAAATAAACTGTGCACTTTCAAAAAAAATGAGGTTGAGTAGGAAGTAAACTCTGAGATGGCTGATCCAAAGATACACTCGAATCTTCTTCATTCTTAACTGCTTGATTAGTTGGGTCTATAGGTTTCCAAGCAAGAAGCACTTTTTTCCCAACTCTCATAAGGCACTTGTGAATAACTGCAAAGAAGAAATATAGTACAAGGATGTCCCAAGCCATAATTTGATCCGGGCACGATCAAACCAAAAGCAGATTTCACAATTATAGTGTCATTATCAACAGGTCTTCCAGTTTGAATACAATACTTCAAAATTACACTTTCCTTCGTCATAGTACCAATTTTCATGGTTGGGTGTAATTTCGAAGATATAAAGAAATGTCATTTTTTTTACACAGGATTCAATAAATTAGTAGAGAAATTGACATACACATTGTCTCTTATCTCCTAATCTTCGCTTTCATCCATCAAATATTATTAGATTTCATTCATGTTGTTTCTTGTAGGGACGAAATTAGTGTAGTGACAGATTGACACATTATTAGTCATGTAAAGTTCATTGATTTTGGAAGGAGTGAATAGTATCCACCTACCTCACACATAAAAAATTCATTGGTTTATTCCATGAAGATTTGCATAAAATTCCTTCACCATAGAAATGACTACTGCGGTAGTAGTGTAACAAACCACTTCCCAATGCCTCTGCTGAATAATCTCTTCAATACAAGTATCAGGAACTTCCACATCTCGATTGACAATGCCTCATTCTTCGATAAGTCTTCTCTTGATAAGGACTTTGTCACAAAGTCGTCGTGCCTCGAAACTGATGAACTTTCTTCCATTGAAAACACTAAATCTTGGAGAATCTAAGAAGTTGGAAGCCATTAAAATACAAACTTTGGAACTTCATTTTTGTCTTTATGCAGTTTGGGTTTTAGAATGAGTTTGGGGAGTTATAGAGGTGAAACTCCCGCTTAAAACCACCAAAATTTACCATTTTAAACTTAAAAAATCACTACTCATTCTTCAGTGCCATTAGCCCTAGTTTGGGCACCGTCGGCCCTGGTTTAGGTGCCTTCGGCGGCCAAGCCCAAAAATTAGAGATGATGTCTAGAAAAATCCACTGTTGGTTCTGTTTTGGGCACCATTAGCATTGAGACGAGCGATGTCGGCGCGGATTTGGGCACCTTCAGTGCCAGTTCAAAACTTCTCTCCAGCGTCATTTCGTCCAAATAAATTCAAATTCTTCAATTCAATCCAATAATTAGTACTATTTAGGATAATTATGAATGAGTAAAACTCAAATATACGAGTATTTAATAACTAAATTAACTGAAATCACCTCAAAACACACTAAACACAAAGATAAGTATGGGTTTCCTCCCAAAAAGCGCTTGGTTTAACGTTGTCAGCCCGACATGATGACTTAACATTAAAACCTCTTTATAATTAGGTCGTGAACCTTCAAAGTATGGTTTTAATTGATGCCCATTCACTTTAAATATTCTTCTAGTTTTAGGATCTTCAATATCAACAACTCCAAACTGGTGAACTTTAATAGCAGTAAAAGGTCCTATCCACCTAGACTTAAGTTGTCCAAGAACTAATCTTAGTCTAGTATTATATAACAAAACTTATTGTCCAGGTTCAAATATCTTTCTTATAATCTTCCCATCATGCCATATTTCATCTTCTCCTTAGAATGAGCTTGAGAAGATTTATTTCTCATTTCTTCCAATTCATTTAGTTGCAATAATCCTTTCTCACCAGCATCCTTTAAATTAAAATTGAACTCTTTAATCACCCAATACACTTTATGTTCCAACTCAACTAGTAGATGACAAGTTTTTCCAAAAATCAGTTTATAAGGAGACATTCCAATAGAGGTTTTATAAGCTATCATATATGCCCATAATGCAGTATCTAATCTCGCAGACCAATCCAATTTATGTGGATTTACAAATTTCTCCAAAATTCTGTTTATTTCATGATTAGATACTTCAGCTAATCCACTTATCTGGGGATGATAAGCCGTAAAAATTCTATGCATAATTTTATATTTCACAGTCATTTTCTGAATCAAATTATTTCTAAAATGGGATCCACCATCAGTAATGATAACTCTCGGCATTCCATATCTTATAAAAATATTTTTCTTTAAAATTTTTGAGACACTCAGAGCATTACATTTTAGTAAGACTATCAGTTCAATCCATTTGATACATAATCCACAACAACTAATATATATATTCCCAAATGAAGGAATAAATGGTCCCATAAAATCTAATCCCTAAACATCAAAGATCTCAACGTCCAATGTAAAATTTAGAGGTATTTCATTTCTTCTAGAAATATTACCTACTATTTGACATCGATCACATGATTTAATATATCTATAAACATTCTTAAAAAGAGTAGGCCAATAGAATCCATATTGTAAAATCTTATGTACAGTTTTATTAGTTCCAAAATGTCCCCCAAATTCATAATGATGGCATCTTTGAATAATTGGTTTGATTTCTTCGTATGGCACACATCTTCTAATAACTAGGTCCTTACATAATTTATATAAATATGAGTCATACCAAAAATAGGATTTAGCATCATGGATAAATTTTTTCATTTGCTGCGTTAGTAATTCAGGTGGTAAAATATCACTTACAATATAGTTCACAATATCAGCATACCACAGTAAATTTCACTACTTCATATTGTAAAGTTGTTCATCAGGAAAATTTTCTGTAATTTCATCTTAAAAATTAGATAATTCATACTATTCTAGTCTAAATAAATGATCAACTATTTGGTTGTCATAGCCTTTTATGTCCACTATTACAAAGTCAAACTCTTGTATTAGAAGTACCCATCTAATTAATCTTGGTTTAACATCCTTCTTTTGCATTAAATATTTAATAACAAAATGGTCTGTATGCACTATACATTTAGTTCCAATTAAATACGACCTAAAATTTTCAAATGCAAATACTATCGCTAACAACTCTCGTTCAGTAGTGGTATAGTTAATTTGAGCTTCGTTAAGAGTTTTACTAGCGTAGTATATAACTTTGAAAATTTTATCATACATTTATCCTAAGACAGCTCCAATCTCATAATCAGTTGCATCGAACATAAGTTTGAATAGTTTCTCCCAGTTAGGTGAAACAATTATAGGAGCAGAGACTAATTTTTCTTTTAATAATTCAAATGCACTTAAGCACCCTTCATTAAAATCAAATTTATTATCTTTTTCTAAAAGTTGGCACAAAGGTTTAGTAATTTTTTAAAAAATCTTTAATATACTATCTATAGAACCCAACATGTCCTAAAAAACTTCTTACCCCTCTCACAGTAGTTGGAGGTGGTATTTTCATAATAATTTGAATTTTTGCAGGGTCTACTTTCATGCCATATTCAAAAATCTTGTGCCCAAGTACAATTCCTCCCGCAACCATAAATTGACATTTCTCCCAATTTAGAACTAAATTTGTTTTTACACATAACTCCAAAACCTTTTCTAAGTTATTTAGGGAATTATCAAATGAAGTTCCAAATACGAAAAGATCATCCATAAAAACTTCTATTCCATTGTCAATCATTTTACTAAAGATAGACATCATACATCTTTGAAACGTTTGTAGGGGCATTACATAATCCAAAGGGTATTCTCTAAAAAGTAAATGTTACATAAAGACTAGAAACCGTAGTCTTTTTTTGATCCTCGGGAGCAATTTGTATTTATTGATAGCCGGTATATCCATCTAAAAAGCAAAAATATTTGTGCCCATCAAGTCTATCTAACACTTGGTCTACAAAAGGTAAAGGAAAGTGATCATTCCTAGTGGCGGTGTTTAATTTTCTATAATCAATATAAATTCACCAACCAGTGACTTATCTCGTTGGTGATTAATTTATTTTTTCGATTTGTCACAACTGTCACTCCTCCTTTCTTAGGAACACAATGGATCAGACTCTCCCACACACTGTCTGAAATTAGATATATAATTCCAGCATCCAACAATTTCAAAATTTATTTCTTTACTACTTCCTTCATTAATGGATTTAGTCTCCTTCATGGATCAGCTTTAGGTTTATGTTGTTCATCCAACAGAATTCTATACATATAGATTGAAGGACTGATTCCTTTAATATCAGCTAAAGTGCAACCAAAAGCTTCTTTTATATCTTTTTAAAGTATCTAATAATTTCTGCTCTTGTAAATCAGCCAAATCGGAGGATACAATAACCATTAATGTAGATAGCTTTCCTAAGAACACATGCTTCAAATGATTTGGAAGAATTTTCATCTTAGACTCATGAGGCTTTATGATAGATGGAATTAAACTTTTATTATCATTTTCTAAAATATCCAACATCTTAAATCTTTCCTGAACAAAATACAGTTCTTCATTATCTATCTCATCATATTCATCTTTTATTTCATCTTCTTGTTCCCCTTTTTCTTCAAACTTTTCCTTGAAATACTCATTTTTTAAATAATCACAAATGTCCATTTGAAAGCATTCATCATCTTTTTCTGTTGCAGGATATTCCATAGCTTTTGATATATTGAATGCTACCTCTTGATCATTAACTCTCATAGTTAACTCTTCTTTCTGAACATCTATCATGACTCTTCCAGTAGCAAGGAATGGTCTTCCTAAAATTATAGGAATCTCTTTATCTTCCTCCATATCTAAAACAATAAAATCCATAGGGAAGATAAATTTATCAACCTTCACTAAAACATCTTCAACAACTCTTTTAGGATAAGTAATAGAGCGATCAGCTAACTGAAGAGTTACCGAAGTAGGTGATTTTTCTCCCATTCCCAACCTTTTAAAAGTTAATAAAGGCATAAGATTAATGTTGGCTCCCATATCACATAGTTCTCTTCCAAAGAACTATTCTCCAATAGCACAAGGTATAGTGGATCTTCAATGATCTTTAAGTTTTTCAGGAAGCTTTTCTGAATAATTGCACTACACTCTTCACTGAGTTCTACAATCTCATTATCTGAAAACTTTCATTCCTTGTTTAGTATATCCTTCATAAACTTTGCATAACTAGGAATTTGTTCTAAAGCTTCAACAAAAGTGATATTTACAGTTAATCTTTTAAGGATTTCTAGGAATTTTGAAAATTTTTTTTGACTCTTTTATTGTTTCAATATTTGAGAAAACGGAGGTGGTGGTCTTTCAACAATAATTTTTATTGGTTTAAGCGGATACTCCATATCAGGAAATATATTATCATTACATTTTTTCTATTTCCACCTTCTCTTTTTCAACTTCAACTTCTTTTTGTACTTTTGATTTCAATTCCTTTCCACTTCTTAACTGTATAGCCTTGAGTTGTTCTTTATTTTGATCCTTTGGGATAATCTCTACATTACTAGAGAAAGTTCCAGAAGGTCTACTACTAAGTGCAGTAGTAATATGCACCAATTGATTTTCAGTACTTTTAATAACAGCTCCTTGACATTAGAATTGGGTCCCTTGACTTTGCAACTGATTACCTTGACTTTGCAATTAATTACCCATGTTTAATATTAATTCTTCCATAGACAACTTCTTTTCCTTAAATTATGGTTACTATTAAAACCTGGAGGATAAGAAGGTCTATAATTAGTGTTTCCCTTGTTGTTTGTATTTCCTAGTGGTTCACTGAATTATTCCCCCACTGCGGATTAACAACAACAGTGTTATTATTCCAATTTAAATTTTGATGGTTTTTCCAACTAGGATTGTAATAATTGGAATAAGGATTATCGGGTCTACTGTTGATAGAATTTAAAGTCTCATAAGATGATTACAAATCTACTAACCCAATAAATTTTCCTCTAATACTAGAGGTGTTTGAGAATACTTCATTTCGTATTGATCTATTTTCTTTGAAAGTACAGTAATTTGAGAGACTATCATTGTTATCGTATCAGATTTATGAATACTAGCTACTCTCTTAAGATGTATCCGTTCAAAGGGTCATTGAAAATTTTTAGTATTCATTTCTTCAATTAAAGAATATGCCTCATCAAATGTTTTTGACATCAACGATCCTCCAGCAGTGATCTCACTAATCCATTATAAAATGTTTGAATTATAAACTAATCTGGTAAAGCATGATGTGGACACTTCCTGAGGAGATCTTTAAATATTTCCCAAGATTCAAATTGATTCTCCTTCAAACTGACAGAAAGATGTAATATCATTTCTAAGTTTAACAATTTTTTATGGAGGGAAATATTTGGATAAAAATGTTTGTGAAAATTCTCTTCAAGTTTTGATAGATCCAGGTGTTAACAAAGTTAACTACACCTTAGCTTTATCCCTTAATGAAAAAGGAAAAAAGTCTAAGTCTGGCGGTATCGTTCGACACTCTGTCATATTTAAATGTAACACACAATTCTAGAAAACTAGCAAGCTGCAAGTTAGGATCTTCATTTGGTGTTCCACCAAATTGATTATTTTGTAACATTTGGATACTAGCAGGTTTAAGCTTCAATGAATTAGCAGCAACATCAAGATTTTGAATAGTTAAGTGTATTTCATATGTCGTAGGGTTTGTATAATCTTTTAAAGATCAAAATTGATGTTCATTTTCATGTCTTTAATTATCTAAATTGTTTGTCATTTTGCTCAGATTTTCAATTTCTTTTTGTTGTTTTCGAAATTTTCTAACAGTGCGTTCTAATTCTAAATTGTAAGGTAATAAACTTTCAGATCCAAATCTACGCATACACAAATACGAATTAAAGGATTTAAGATACTACTAATTTTTGTTATTGCCTCCCCGGCAACAGCGCCAAAAACTTCATGCACAGCTTGCTAACTTAAGTTAATATTCAAAAAGTATTTTTGGATTTGGTTCTTAAGGATATTCAGTTTAATCTTAAAGCAGCCAACCTTTACTCAAGTATATGTAACGCTCAAGTAATATAGGGCTCTGGTATATTCCTAGTTATCGATCCTTCAGGGAGGATGCAAACTTTATAACATAACACAAAAATCCAATATTCAAATTTGCAAATTACCAGAGTTAAATATTGAATACTAATGTTTAAAGATGCAAGAATATATAAAATAACTACATAATTATCTACGCTTTAGATTAAGTAACTAATGTTATACTAAATTTTATAATGCAAGGGTTTCAAATATAGAGAAAGTATCATTCCCCTTACAATGATATTTTGGTGAGTGAATAATATTGATTAGATTAATATTTGTATTGTGCCAAATAGAAGCATACATATTCTTTACCCTCTTCTGAGTGTATAAAGAACCTTGGATAATCCTAGGTTTAGTCCCTAAATTTGTGGTTAGCGTTGGAGGATATAGGCTCTCACTCCGGAGCTCCCACATTCCTTCGCATGAAGGCTAACTCTCGCTTTAGTTTCCAAACACTAGGACCAAATTGGAGATTTTAGTCTCTCACCCTAAAATCTCCAATTTTATGCCAAACAAACATATTTTCCTATTTATTTGCACCCAACCTCCATAAAATTCACCATTCATAGAGTTTGAATGTGATCTCCACTTTTGTTGTAGAAAACATAGCCCTCTCGGATCTTATGTTTCACAACATATTTTAACTATTCAATTGGCCAAATCAAAAAGTAAATGAAAAATGAAGTGAAAAAGCATCACAATTTCTATTCTTTTATGTCACATCCAATCTACACTTTCACTTTGCCATTTATCATTGCAAGGACAAAGACAAAGAAGTCTACTCATAATTCATGAGGAGATACAACAAAACAAAGATTTTATATATAAAAGCAAAGTCAAACAAACTATGAAAAGTAAATACAACTTATCTCAATTTCTTTCCCAAGCATATCCCTTGAAGTTCCTTTGAATCCCATTCTCTCTTTACAACAACACACAATTCTCTCTTAGAATAGTAGAGAAGAAGAAATCTCTCACTTTTCCTCTCCTCCTACAACTCTTTTCAGAAGAATCCCTCACAAGTCAACAATAAAACTCAAACCCTAGACTCTAAACTCTCTCTAGACACTTCCTCTCCACTCACACACACTTTTTCTCCACTCAAATAAAAACACCCACCCTTAATTTGGCTGCCCAAAAGAAGTTATATTTGTCTAGGAATGAATTACCCTAGAGTTTTTTCAAGAATCTATTCAAAAAGCGTCCAAGTACATTAAGAGGGCGTTGTTGACCTCATTTTTGATGAGGTCTTCTCTTCTTCTTTTTAGTGCTTAGGATCTAGCCTTAGGCTTTTCCTTTGACTATCTTAGAGGACTAGAATTGGGACCCACCTTTTAGAAACTCAAACCACTTCTTAACTCCCTTCAAACTCCACAAACTTGACTATAGACCCCTAATCACCTAGAGGGTTGAAATCAAATGTGGAAGTTTAAGGATGAGTTCCTATAGGACTCTTTGGCCTTAGGACTGCCCTGGGTGGCCTGGTCTGGTGAAGGGGTTGACTTACACACACACTACACTTATACACTACACTTTCACACACTTCCTAAAACACACCCATACCCAACTTGACCTCCCGACTCATGTAGAGTGATTCACATGGATGATCCTTAACCCCTAAGCCCTCGCGCAAGAGGTTAGGAACAACATAAGTGAATGCCTCAAATGAGTCCCTTCATGGCTCATGTGGGCTTGATATGGCTTCATGGCTCAACCAAAATGATTTCACTCCACTTACATCCACCCAATCTTCAATTTCCCAAATTTTCAATTTTTGACCCCGGACCCTACACCCGCCTACCTTACCCAAAACCCTCGAATTACCCAAATTTTTCAAAATTTCCTAAATCACCCAAAATTCCTCAAAATTGATCTTAAACATTTCCACATTACTCAAATTGATCATCCATACCCAAAAATACCAAAAATTCCAAAAATACCTCCCAATACCCTCCAAATACCCAAAATACCCCTCTTGGCCAAAAAATCCAAAAATTCAGAAAATTCCCAGAAAATTCCAGAAAATCCCAAATATTCCCAATTTCATTTTGTCCAACTACACCATGGGCCAATTTGGTCAATTTACCCTACTTTTGTCAAAACCCCCAATTTGACCCATTTTAACCCTAAGTGAACCCAATGTCAAACCAAACCTACCCAATTGACCCAAATTCTGGTCCAATTCAGTTCTAAACTTCAATTCAACATTCCCAACACCAATCTAGACCAAATTCAAGTCCAATTTGATTGATATTTGGATCCAATTTCACTTTTGGCCTTAAAGCCCAATTTGGACCCATGACCCAAACCTAACCCAAACTCACCCAATTCAACTCCAATTAACCCCAAATCTTTTCTAAATCTTCCTTAACATTCCCACAAATAAAACACTAACATGATTTGCCCAAAATTTAGACTCAAACCCCACTCAAATTCAACCCAAAGCTAAAAGGCCCATTTTTGACCTTAACTCAAACCTAACCCAAATGAGCCCAAACCCCAAAATCAAAGCCCAACCAAAGTCAAAACCTCTTTGAAACACTCCCATAAATATTTCTCAACATTAATTTTACATCAATTTTAACCCTAGCCCAACATTGGCCCAAGTTAGCCCAATTTGACCTACATAGGCCCACTTACCAAATAAATCCAAATTCAAACCAATTCAACTCCAAATCACACCAAATTGACTCCAAGCCCTTCATAGAACATCCCTAAACCAATTATAACACTTATTTGACAAGGTCCTTCACAAAATCTTCACCCAAATGCTCATCCTAAAATCAAAAAGCCCATTCCCCTTAAACTTTCCTAAAAGCCCACTTCCTTCAAATTCAAAAGCCCAAATTCATCTAAAGCCCACATGGCACTTCCCCTCATCATCCATTTAATCAAAATTGCCCCTAAGTTTCAAAGTCATCAATTAAACAATTCCAAATCAAGCCCCATACAAATTCCTATCAAAATATCAAAATTTTCTTAAATCCCTTTTTATGAAATTGACCCAAGCTTTTCCCAAGCCAAATGGAGCCAAGGGTGAGCCATTCACAAGCCATATGGAGCCATGAAAGTTTGGCATGTGACCATGCCATTAATGGTAAAAGGAGGGGCTCCTTTCCTAATCTTTCATTAAGCTTTTTAACCTTATCCATGACACACTCTAAACCATGTTTAGCCACCTCATCATGGATAGAGACCACACCATTCTCTCTGGTCGACCTAACCGATCCTCTCAGCCCAAAATCGAGGCCATGGGGAGGTGCACCCAACCCAAACCAATGGGTTGACCAAATTGAAGCCAAAATGACCCCTTCTCCATTCCATTTTAATTCAAAGCCTTTACACATGTCAAACTCCAACCGACTTCACCAACTTCAAGCCCCGGACTCCCCGACCCCCGAAGGTGACCCATGCTCGCCGGCCACCGCCCGGATCGCCGGAAAACACCATGGCCGAGACCTTGGGAGGAGCCAAACTTTGGAATTCCACCTCGCCGAGCCGCCCCATGCCCAATGGCCACCATGGTCGTTCTTCCCACGACCGGAGCAACTCGATCCCAACCCTCGGCCATCCCCGGGAGGCTCTCCAGCCCACCTCTATTTAAACCCGACCCCCTCACGGCCATGAAGAGAGAGTTGCACAAACCTTGCCGAAACTCCGCCAAAATTGTTCCAAACCTTCTCCACCCTGTAGAGCAGTTGATCCCCAAGTGTCAATTTGCCCCGATCCCCACCGACAAAACCCAATTTCTCAACCGAAATTCCACCCAAAACCAGGACACTTCTCCACAAGTGAGCCAATCCCCAAATTGATTGGTTCTACACCTTCACCGTACCAAGGGAAGGTGTCCACCAGCAAAAGCCCCATCTCCGAGCCTCCCAGTTGCTCCGACCTCCAAGCTTTGTGATCGGCCGTGGTCGAAATCCAACCTAGACAATTCACTGCACCGGAGACTTCATCTGGAGCTTGCTAGGATCCAATCGAAGGTGCAACAACTCTCAGATTGAAGCCATACTTCTCTGAGCAAAGGTATGAGCTAATTCTTCATCCCGAGCTTCTGGAGATTCTCCATTTCAAATGCTTTAATTTCAATGCATGATAACCGTATAGATGTGTTCGTCTCTTCAAGACGAATCCATAGAAGCATAAGAACATGAAAATCCATCGAGTATCGAGTGAGATATTAGTAGATTTAGTGTGGACGGCTCTCGGGCGAGGACACTTGGGGACGATGAACGGATGCCTTTCATTTAATACACGCGCGGACGGACGGCCAGGATCGCGTCGGATCGGAAGACGGAACGATACAGCCGGGCCCCGGAGCGCCGAGTCGATGGCGGCGTCGAACGGGAGCGCGCCACGCGGCGTTTCGGAGCTGCCGAGGTCGACGTGGCGCCGCGTGGATAAATAAAAAATTAGGGATTTTTTCGATTTATTTAATTCCCTAAACTTCAAAAATTCATAACTTTGTGTAGAAAAATCGGAAAAATAAAATAAAAATACCCTCTCGCTTCGGTGAACGGAGGAGAATAATGTGGAAAAAATATCATTTAATTTCATCAAGTATTTTATTTTTTATAATTTATTTACTCTCTGCATACTTTTAATTCTCCATGCATGTATACTATTCACCATGGCATGAGACCATAGGAGCTTTGAAGCCTCCGAACTTGGGAACATTCCCCGAATTTTCCAAAGTCGAGGCCATCCCTATGAACGATAATTGATTTTTCAAACTCATGTTACTGTTTTGAGTATTTTAATCCCAATAAATAGCATGTTGTGAAATAAATTCTAGGAAAATTTGATGATGTTCCTTATGAGCAGAGAACCCTAGGAAAAATAGGTTTTGAGTTAGTTCATTTAAAACAACCCTAATTGGCTTAAACACTCAAAATAGGTCTCTAATTAATTAGAGCTAACAATACATTAAATTGACTTCAAATCAATTCTCCATTAACCTTTAGGATCAGAGGAACCCACCATAAAAATTTGAGGTCAATTGGACTTGGTTAGCCCCACTAATTGGGTTGATTAAGCCACTCAGTCATTTTAAACTTTAAAAATTCATAACTTTCAAAATACCTTTCAAAAATTCACCAAATTGGTTTTGGAGCCTCTATGATATTAGAGGAATCTAAGAAAATTAAAATTTCAATTTTCTAAAAAAGTTTATTTTTAATATTATTTTAATATTTTTAATAATTAAAAAATAATAAAAATCACAAAAATAATAAAATTCATCAAAATGTCACATTTTGAATTTTAATCACTTAGGAACAAACCCCATATTTTTCTTAGGTCTATTTAGTGAAATATTAAATTTTAAAGCTCTAGGGCAATTTTAAAATTAAAAAAATATGTTTTCTAGCTTTTTCACTAAAATAATTATAATAAATCATAGAAAAATCAGAAAATTGCAAAATTTGCTTCTCTGATTTCCTTGATATCAGAGAGATTTTTGAAAAATATAAAATTCATTTTTCAACATTTATTTTATTTTTAAATTAATTAACACTCCAAAACTTAAAATAATTATAATAAAAATAATATAATTCAAAAAATTACCAAAATTGGTCCAAGTGGTCCTCTGGTCATTAGGAATGTCCCCTAATTTTCTTAAGGATAGAAACTTTCCCTTGGTCATGTTATTAAATTTTCCTTAAAAATCTCTATTTTCTACCAAAAATAATTATATAAATAAATTAAATACAGAAAAATTACATTTTTCTCCTCTCATGTCTTTATTGACATATGAGTGAAGTCACATAAAAATTTCAAGTTCATTTAAGTTCAATTTAGTGAGTTATGAAATTATTAAGCATAAAGGGTAAAAAAATGGTAATTAAAAATCTTAATCCTTAATTAAAACTTTAGGTTTAATAAAAAATTAGCAAGTACAATTTTTGATCCTAATTTGATTTGGATGATTGAAATTTAAATAATTAAAGGGTAGAAACCCATTAAGCAATTTAAAATGATTAAACTTTAATTAAATAATTGATTAAATTTGGAAGAATAATAAAATTGGAATTATTAAAATAGGGATATTATTAGGAAGAGATTTATTCTTCAATTTTAAAATCCCTAAATTAATCATCTCATTAAAATTCAATTCTTAATTAAAATGATAACTCAAATTCAAAACATTAAAAGACTTAACCATTAAACTAAAATTAAATTATTAAACTCTTTTAAAAATTTCAATTTAAATTAAAAATTAAATTAAATTAAGTAAATTAAATTGGATCAAATTAAATTAAATTAAATTAAATAAATCAAATTAAAATAAATTAAATAAACAAATTAAGTTAAATTAAATTAAATTAAATTAAATTAAATAAATCAAATTAAAATAAATTAAATAAACAAATTAAATTAAATCAAATTAAATTAAATTAAATTAAAAATTAAATTAAATTAAATCAAATTAAATTAAAATTAAATCAAATCAAATTAATTTAATGTAACATTAAATCAAACTAAATTGAATTAAATTGAATTAAATAGAATTAAAACTCAATTAAATTAAATTAAATTAAATTAAGTTGAATTAAATATAACATCACCAAAGACATAAAGAATTCAAAATAAATCTAAAATAACTTGAACACTATTCCAAATTTAAACCCATTAATGGAAATTAAACCGAATCACAAACCATTCGAACACCAATTTACCCTCAAAAGCTTTAGTTATCATAACTCCTAAATGTAATATTAAATGAAATGTTACTTCATTTATATGATATTCAAATGTCCTAATTCACCGAGCAAGTTAACAAAACTCGAATCCCTGACGATTAATTCATTTATATAATTAAATTCATTTGGACTTAAAACAATCCTAGAAATATCGAAAAGATGTTTAAGATTATTCTTAAGCACTTCCTCAATATGATAGGACATTTATAAGAACAATCGGACTTAATTGTTCTTCGATGAAGAAAATCGTCCTCAAACCAAAACACAAAGACCTAGACGTCATAGGAAATGACTAGCTATGTGATTAGAATTTGGTAGAAAACCATAACCCTTCCCTTAGCTTTACCTAGGAACTTGCTTAAATATTCTAATTGTGTTTTAAGTGCAACTTGGGATGACGGGAAGAACCTCCAGGTACGCTCGTTATGTTATCGCAATTTACTTTCGCAATTTACATTATCGCAATTTATTTAATCGCATCGCACTTACTTTTCTGCATGATAAACAACTGTTGCATGAAAACTCACACCTTTAGGATAGCCCCTAAAACTCGAAACCAAAACTAAATTAAAAGTCATTGCAAGATAAAATTCACCGCCACAACATTTCAAAATATAAAACAACTCAAAATTTAATCACAAACGTAACACAAAACTACAATTACAACTAAATTAAAACGTCCCGTTGGATGATCTAGAATACCTCTGATGATGAAACCTACGTGTCGCTAACGAGATTTCCCACGGTCTAAATGAAAGTGTGGAACTCATTCAACTGAGTTTAGCAAATTCATCCGGACTAAGTGAATCCGATAAAAATAATGATGCCGGAAGGATGGAACCGCGGGATCTTAACCGTGTCGTTATAATCAACTTTAAGATTTGTTTTAATTAAAATATCGAAAACACTTGGAAATTAAGATTTTCTTTAAACCAAAACACTTTTCTCATCCCCCGATTTATGACTTCTAAAACTAAAACCTCTCGCAACAACAAGGAGCTCGGAGCATGGTGGGCAAGACGACCATCGTCATCGCAAAACCTCGAGTCTACTTCAAAGAAAAAAAACTTTCTTAGAATTAAACAACCAAGCCATAGGATTTCGAGGTACTTTCGCCTACAGTGCAACATAAATCCTCAACCTTTTGTTAGTGCATTTGCACCGCAAATTAAGCCCTAACCGGTTTTAGGATTCCGAGGTAGTCGTCCGATACGACATAAACCCTCACATCTTCGAGGCTATTTGTGTGATTTTATCATACAAATATAAGTCCTAATTAATTAAAATCGACAAGATCAAAACATTTAAATAAATATTAGGACTTTCCTAAACTCAAGCCAAACAATAGGATAGTCGGGAAATTACCGAAGTTCGCTTCGAATCCGCGATTTCTCCTACTTTTCTTCCTTCGGATTCCCAAAACAAAATGTTCCAAATTTGATCCATTCCCTATCGAAATTCCAAACTTCAATCCTTTCGAGAACTTAAACTTTGAAATTCTTGAGAGCAGCACTATTGATTATTATCGAGAGTTTTCTTAGGTGATTCCCGTCACTTAAGATGTAATTAACTATAGTGGCTTGCCCTTATAGGAATTTTAAAGAAACCAGGTAATATAAACCCCGCTTAATGCTTTCATATTAAGCTAGTGGAATTTGTCGGCTTATAAAATAGGTTCGCAGACCAAACGGATGTCACAAATCTTCTAGCTTATTTAATCGAGCCCCATCGTCAAGCAGGTGTCTATTCTTCGGGATAGATATACGGTTTGTGATGTGGTGCTCGTTTATATAAACTATTTGGGATGTGAGATCGGTTTGATTTCATATCTTAAAATCTTCAAATTTAAAATTTATTTCAAAAATCAAATACTACTTTTCAAATTATTTATTTAAATTAAATTAAAAATTCGCCGCACAATTTCTGTTAGGCGACCCCTTTTTCAAAAATTAAACACACAACCTAAAAAATAATGCTGACAAATTTTTGGCGACTCCGCTGGGGAAAATTCCTCTCTCCATTTTAGTCAACTAATTTTGCTTTCGAAAATCGGTAGTGTATCCATGTCCCTAATGGATCGAACTACCCTTCTTTCTGTTGGGATACTATGTTCATTTCTACCTTGAACAAGTATACCAACATTCTCGGATTTAGGAACCACCGTTGTAGACACCCCTAAACAGAGAGGTTCCGAGATCCTTTTACCTCATTTCGAGGTGGGGTGGACCCCAATAGGTGTTAGTTTAGGAATGATCCTTCGAGTCGAGAAGTCTCGCTTAAGACTCTCTTTTCCTTTCCAACTCCGAATCTGATTCCTTACCTTCTCTACACCTTTCAACATTTCGTTCTAAATAAACAAACCCTCTAATAAGTGATTCTTTTAATAAATGATTCCTTCTTATAAATACATGAACAAGAATGTGTTCGGACTCTTTTCAATTCCTTTCTTTTCGTCCTAAAGAAAAGAAGCATAACTCGGGACCGACAACCGAATCTACCCCGCGAAATGGAAGCCCCGAAACCGATTTTCTCCTTCACCAATGGACCGGACTTCGCCGTCTATAAGGATGAGCCGCCCGACAATGGGATCATCCGATTTGGACAAGGATTTGAAAACACGAATGTCAAGATCACCGACGTCTCCCTCTTCGCACCGACGAACAAGGTATCCGAAGCCGAGGAGCCGCCGCTCGAGTTCAACCTTAGGTCGACCCAAGAGTTTCCTCCCCGCAAAGGATCCCGACTAAGAGGAGTACCGCCGTCCGCAGGAGGACTCGTTCTTACTACCCCCACCTGGTCTAGTTGTTTCCGCACCTACCCCGACTTCCGCAAAATCAAAGGGGAAAGAAATCCGTAACTATGGTAAACTCCGTTACCGTGGAGGGTACAGCATCTTCTCCGTAAGACCTTCTCGTTTTCGAAATCGGGTCCAGCTTCAAAGATTCCGTCACCGACAAGGACCCAAAGAAGAAACAAGTAGAAGGATCGCTGGAGAAGCCGTAGCCGCTGAAATCGCTTTCCTAGAGGAAATTCCGTAGCCGCCGTAATATACACCGCTGCCAGAATATACACCACTGCCTGAATACATACCACTCTTAGGAGGAAGCAGGTTCCATCCCCTCTCCGCCGCAGAGGATGAGGAGAATGTTCGCAAGATTGCTGCCACATTACCTCAGCCCGCATATTACAACGATTGCCGCAAGAAAAGAACTAGAACTACGCCGTTTGCTCGACCGCAAACTTTGGTAGTAAAAGTTAGCAAAGAAGGAAAACCGCCCCGTATCGGAGATTCTACGAAGGATGTGGCGGGTGCCGCCAAATCCCGTCTCGGCCCCGAGTAGAACCCGCCATCATGACGAAAAGCCAAGTAAAAGAATGAAGGCTAGTCCGCCCGTCGTCGTCTCGTGATTACGGATCAGGAGGATACTACCTTCCAAAGCATTTGGCCGATGCACCATCCGGTCCTGGACCTTCCGTCGCTAGAAGGATGGTATGGCGTCCCACTACCGGGCAGCTAAGATCGAAACAAGCAGCCCGAGAAAGAAAGTCTCGCCAGGAGGCCGGAATCCGAAGAAAGTGCTATTGCGATAAAGGGGACTCGTGAAAAGGGGACCCTGCAGCCTATCGCACGACAACCGCAATGACACACGTAAAGCCCCGCTAGAAGATGCCATGGAAAAGCCGAGAACCGATATCCGACGGCTGGCAAAAGAAAGAGAAGAAAAGTTCGGAGATGAGATCGATTCATCGGAATTCATGGACGACGAATATGCGTAAATCAACATGGTCGAAACACGAGCTTCATCGCCTTCGCAAGGTGCTCCCGCAACCGCAGAAAAGAGGAGCCGTAACCGATGAGAAGACAGCCTTCGGGAGAAAGACGACACGATCGCTCAAATGGCGAAAAGGATGGAAGAGATGGCCGTAGCTCTGGCCACTCTCCAGAGTCAAGTACAACCACAAAGAGAGACACCCCCAGAGGTCATTCACATTGTAGACGGAGGAAAGGAGATTACATCCGTCAATGGGGATGATCAACTGAAAAAGGATACAACACAAAGTATGATCCCTGAAAAGGATATCAAGAACTTGGTGGAACAACAGGTGCGAGAAGCCTTAGCACAATCGAAGAGCGGGACATCCATTCGGACGGGTAGACCTTACCCGTAAGAATTCGACGCCGTCCAATACCCGAAAGGCTTCGTACCACCTCTCGTTCAAGACCTTCGACGAACCGGAACCCCCGACAACATGTTGCACACTTTCGTGCCGCTTGTTGTAATGCCGGCGGGAGCGATGCATTACTCTTCCGACAGCTCGTCGCAGACTCGTCGGAATCGCCTTCGACCGGTATGCGGAATTACCAAATGGTTCGGTGAAGACGTTCTCGTAACTAGAGAACCTCTTCATCAAGCGATTCGTCGGAGCTCAAAGCACCACATCACTATAGGTGATTTAGTGCTAGAGAAACAAAGGCCGAACGAAACTTTGGTGGATTACATACTTCGATGGAGGAACTTAAGCATGAAGTGTGAACCACAACTACAAGAACAACATGCAGTCGGCATTTTACTTAAAAGCATTCACGGCCCGATAACACTTCTCCTCAAAGGATTCACTATTAAGACTTTCGAGAAGTTGTTAAGCAAGGCCGGAAGCTTGCAAGAGGAGGCGAAGCAATTAAGTTTCGCCGACAAGACGGATAAACAGAAGCCGGTGAAGACCTTCGAAAAGAAATCTGGGATCGTTGCAGCAGTTGACAAAGGCAAGCAACCGATGCAAATACCACCGTAACGGCCGCGAAGAACCACAACAAGCACTACGACGAACCCCGGCCCAACTGATCACCATCTCCACGAGCATGAACAACCGCCTCGTCCGCAACGAACATTAAGGGAGCTTCCGAGCAGAGAATATCCGTTCAAGAATGAAGCAAGATCGAAAATGTTCCGTAGTCCGATGAAGACTCCGGATTTCCACCGCTGCAGCCTAAAAGACCGGAGGAAGTCAACAAGAAAGGTGATCCCAACTTTCGCCCCTACCACCGGATGCTCGGGCACAAGATGTAAGATTGCATTACCTTTAAAAGTTGGCTCAATGACAACCTTCGGAAAGGGAATATAACAATCCCGAAGGAGTACATGAAGGAACCCCGTAAAGGAGGTTCCGTCAATGTTATCTCAACCGATCCCATCATTCCGATAGATCCCTACACGACCGACGATGGATGGACTACCGCATGGACGAGGTCTTCGAAAAGATTTTAGACAAAGATCCAAACCGCTTCGGTGCGAGCTTCAATTCGTAGTTCGAGACCCGTTAAGCCGTACTATCACTTGCGATAGAAGAACCACCTCAACGAGAGGCGATTGAAGAAAAGAAGAAAATCGACGAAGAAGAGAGGACCGAGACCCCTAAGGCTGGACTAGGGGCCGCTTATCCTAGGATAGTTGTTTCCGATTCGGGGAGAAATCTCTCGAACCTCTAATTTTGTATGATTATCTGCTCACTTCGGTGGGATCATATAATGATAAGGGTGATGGCGTTGGCTACGTTTTGACTGTTTCTAATGATTACGTTGCTAGCGACAATCCGGACATCGATTTCGATACCAACGACAATTCTCAAATCATACACGATCTCGACGAGCAAAATAACGAAGAAGGCATCCTTCAAGGAGGCTACGAGAGTTCAACAAGGAACGAATCTATCTGCGAGTTTCGAGGAGCTCCAGTCACAATAGAGTTAGAACCTTCGCACTCGAAGCTAATCCGGAGGAGCCCGTCATTCCGATTCAAGAAGAGACACCGCAAGCTCAATACTAGATTCGGAGGAAATTACGAAGTCAACTCGAGAAGTGGAAAAGTTCTACCTCCGAGAATGGGTCTAAAAGACAAAGGAAAGGTGGTTGTTCAAGAAGAACCAACCCCGACAGAAGAAATACCCATTCAAGAAGAAGCCGAGACGCATGAAAATAAAGTGACTACAACGTACTAGCCCATCTTAGGAAACTACCGGCCAAACTGAGCATTTACGATGCTCTCATCTTATCAAAGGAGATGAGAGAAGCTCTGATCAAGGCCTTACTGGATCCGGAAATTTGCTTAGCTCAAATGGTTGGAGATTCCTTAGATGAGGTTTGTTCGTTAAAGGAACAGCGAGGTGTTACCTTCACGGACAATGACCTACTACTTGGGACGATGCAGATCACAACCGACCGTTGTACATTTCGGCTATAATCGGGAAGTTTACGCTCTCCGCAGTATTAGTGGATCCATGAGCATCAATCAATATAATGAGTCTTCGAACGCTAAGCATACTTGGAAATTGATGCTCGCGAGCTCGAAGCGTACAAAATGTTATTAAGAGGATTCAACCGTAAAGGAGAAAGAGCCCTCGGGTCAATAACGCTACTAATGAAGACCGGTGACTTAGCAAAGACAACCGCAAAATTTCACATAATCGATTCGTAAACATCGTTCAACGCTCCGCCGGGCCGACCGTGGATACATGAAAACAGGATGGTACCATCATCTCTACATCGTTGCATCAAATACTACGATGGAGGGGAACAAGTGCATCAAAGGCGACTTACAACCATTCTCCGTACATGAAATTGGAATCCATGAAGATGCAGACTTATTATGCACCACCGAAGAAAACGATCTTCTCCGGAGATACCGTAACAAATGAAGCAAAGAAAGTTCGAGACAACGAAGAACCCGAAGTTCTAGTCCAACAGCCACTCACCACTCCCTTCCGGCGAGATGGTGAAGGTTTCTCCACAACTCGCATCCGAGGTCGAGGCCGTGTACGAGGCCGTGGTAGAGACGTTAGGACGATTGGACGGAGGAAACCAGCCATCAATGTCGATTGGGAAGATAGTTCTAAAGAAGAAAAAGAAATCAAACAAGAAGCAGCGACAATAAGTCAGAAGAAGCCGCAATTCAAGATCTCTCTCGAAGATGAGAAGAACAAAGAATACAAATCAATGTACGAAAAAATTAACCACTACGTACATACTATGACCCTAACCCCGATCCATTCTAACAAGATCGAGGGTATGGTGGTCAAAGAGATACGTAGCGACGGTGCAAAACCAATCAAATTCTACCGTGGTGCTTCTTCCTCCAAAACTGAAAATCATGTACAATTCGAAGATGTCACTTCATCAGAATTAATGAAATTACCTTTTGAGTGGTACTCTCCCTGTGTTCAAAATTTAATTCAGCGTGGTTTCTTACCTCGACAATGGACAAAAGGTCAATCTCAATATTTTGAAAAATTATGGAATAACTCTGGTCGTCCTCCCAATTCAAAGTATGGACTCGGATTCGGCATAGTAGGATCAGTTGACGATACTGAATTTTGCTTGGTTGTCACTTGCGAGCCCAATGAAAACTGCATGGAAACTACGGACGAACTCGAAGATTTACAAATCGGAGACGCTCCACCGAATTCGAAGAAGAAATTAAATCTACAATAGATGGGTTAACGGAAGTTAACTTAGGTACTAGCGAAGAGCCTGGACCTACCTTTGTTAGCTCCTTACTCAATAAAGAAGACTCCGAAGAAATAATCAAGTTATTAATGGAATTTAAAGACCGTTTTGCTTGGAACTACGATGAAATGTCGGATTAGCTCCGCAGGTCGCAGCTCATAAGCTAGGAGTGGATCCTACTCGTCTCCATCGACAAGGTCCTGAAGAATGCGTCTAGAAATTGAACAACAAGTCATACTCGAAGTTAAAAAGCTAATAGACGCCAAATTTGTCCGCGAAGAACAATACCCGACTCGGCTAGCCAATGTAGTGCCGACGTAAAGAAGAATGGTCGTATCGAATTTGTGTGGATTTCGGAGATTTAAACAAGGCATGTCCAAAAGATGAATTCCCTCTACCGATCCCGAACTAATGATCGACATTGCTTCAACACATGAAATATTCTCGTTCATGGATGGATCTTCAGGATACAACCGGATAAAAATGGCTCCGAAGATGAAAAGCTTACAGCGATTCGGACGCCGATCGGAGTATTTTGCTACACAGTGATGTCATTCGGACTGAAGAACGCAGGAGCAACCTACCAGAGAGCAATGACAAGAATTTTTGATGATCTCATCCACAATCAAGTCGAATGCTACGTGGACGATGTGGTCATCAAAAGCAAAGTAAAGGAAAACCACCTGTATGATTTGAGAATTATTTTCGAATGATTAAGACAATTTAACCTTAAGATGAATCCCTTAAAATGCGCCTTCGGCTTCACCTCCGGGAAATTCTTAGAATTCGTTGTCCGACATCGTGGAATTGAAATCGACCCGGAAAAGATTAAAGCTATCTTAGAAATGCCGCCTCCCAAAACCTTAAAACAACTACGATCTTTTCAAGGGAAGTTGGCATATCTTCGACGCTTTATCTCAAACTCGTCGGTAGGTGCCACCTTTCCCGCACTAGTTAAAAAGGACGCCAAATTTATTCGGGAAGAAAATGCCGAAGTCCTTCGAGGACATTAAACAATATTTAATGACACCTCCCGTCTTAGCAGCCCTGGCCTCGTGTAGACCGCTGATACTTTATACCGCGGCTTTTGACGACTCTCTCGGAGCCCCGTTAGCCTGTGTCAATGATGAGGGTAAAGAAAATGCTCTTTACTACTTAAGCCGTCGTTTACTTCCGACGGAAGTAAGGTATCCCGCAATTGAAAAGCATTGTTCGGCCCCGATCTTCGCCGCTCAAAAGCTCGTGCACTACATGCTTTCTCATAAGGTCAACCCGATCTCGAAATTTAATCCATTGCAATACTCGATGACTCGTCCAACACTTTCCAGACAGACTTGCGGATGGTCAATGATATTATTGCAATTCGATATAACTTTCGTGCCTCTGCGTGCCGTGAAGGGACAAGTCTTAGAACACTTTCTCGCAAAGACACCCTTTGCCGACAGAATCTCCTCTCAATGACGATTTGCCGATGAACAAATAATGAACCTAGAAGACCTCGATGATCGACGTCGGGAATTGTATTTCGACGGAGCATCTTCAAGACACAAAGACGAAGAATCGCAAGTGATAGTGCCCGGTAAGGCAGGAGTCGGCTAATCTTTATAACACCGGAGCGGGGGATGTTAAGATACTCCTACCACTCGACGAACCGTGTACAAACAACGAAGCAGAATATGAAGCCCTCATAACGGGACTAGAATTAACTATTCAAATGGGGATAACAGACATCAACATCTATGGGGATTCGCAGTTAATCATTCAACAGATCGCCGAACAATACAGAATTTTAAAGCCAAGACTCGAACAATACTTCCAAAGATGCCATACAACTTGTTGGAATGCATTCCAAATGTAACGATCTACAAAATTCCGTAAAAGAAAATGCTTTAAGCAGATGCTTTAGCCCGTCTCGCAAAAGAATTTGCCTGTTTGCAAGATGAATCGATGGAAGTGTCGGCTCACGGACGTCGGTCCTATCACAACTCGACATAGACACAATACACAAATCGAAAAAGAAAAAGAATCAGCTAGCAGCAGATGACTAAAAACACGGAAGATCAGGCGACAACCATTGATGAAGCTACCCGCAAACAGAAAGCTACCGGACGATAGGTCGCTAGCCCATCGGATCAAGAAAAGAACTCGTCTTACGCATTAATAAACAACACATCAGTACGAAGGTCTTTTGATCAAATGTGGCTAAGGTGCCTAAGCGGGTCCGAGGCCCGTGAAATTGTTAAGGAGGTGCATTCAGGACTCGTGGCGCTCACCGACGGTCCGAAGATGAAAATGAAAATTAAAAGACTAGGGTACTACCGGCCCTCGATGATGACCCATCGCATGAAAATCGCCAAGAGCCGTCACCAATGCCAAGTGCACGGAGTGGTTCTACACCAACCTCCAAATGTGCTACATCCGACAATCGCGTCGCGGCCATTCGAATGTCGAGGCACGAGTATAGTGGGTCCGATAGAACCACCATCTTCAAAAGGACATCGCTTCATTCTTGCGGCTACGATTACTTTTCCAAGTGGGCAGAGGCAGCTCCACTTAGAGAAGTGAAAGTACACCACGTGCTACAGCTTTTCAAGAACCAAGTTGTCTACCGTTTCGGGGTGCCGCGCAGGATCATCTCGTATAATGGGTCAGCATTCGAAGCACGCAAATCAACAATTTTTTCAGAGACACGGAATCGACCGGCGATACTCAACAATTTACTACCCAAGAGCAAACGGCCTCGCCGAGGCTTTTAATAAAACTCTCGTTCAAATCTTAAAGAAAACTTTGGACGATAATAAGAGAAATTGGCACGAGAAGTTGTTAGAAGCCTTATGGGCCTACCGGACAACCTTCGTAACTCCTACTCAAGCTACACCTTACGCTCCGGTGTATGGGTCCGAGGCAAGATGTTACCTTTGAGAGGTTCGAGCTTCCTTCACTCGAATTGCGAGTTGCAAACAAGATCACGACGAAGAGAACACCAAATTACGACTAGAAGAATTAGAAAGCTTGGAAGGGAAAAGACTTGCAACACGAGCAGCAATTTAGAACTATACCAAGCTAAGATGGTTCAAGCCCACGACAAACCGGTCCGCCCAAGAACCTTCAAAGTTGGTGACTTAGTTCTCGTTCTCAAGAGACCTATTCTCGCACATCGCAAGATGGATGAAAATTCGAACCCACTTGGGAAGGACCGTTCGTGGTTGAAGCAAGATACTCGTGAGGTTCCTACCAGCTAGTGAATTGCCGTGGAGAACGACATATGCTTCCGATCAACGGACGATACTTGAAAAAGTATTACGCTACCCGATGTTTCAAGGAATGAATTCTTCATCCCTAAGAAACACGGCGAAGTAATTACTTATGATTGGGTCCGAACCCAAAAAAAATAATAAAATGTGTTAAAATAAATAAAATCGTGATAATAAAGTTGTCCTTGTTTTCTTTTCCAAATCTAAATCTCTTCCCTGATCTTATCCTACTTCATTCCTGTTAAATTCGAAAATACAAAAAATATAATATAAAGAAAATATGTCTTTAATAAACATTTTCTTAATGTTCTTGTTCTTAAGTATGCCCCCGATCCTTTTCCTCGTCTTTTCGCAGGAAATGTCGAACGGGCGGTTGGTCCCGAACTTTAAGAATGGCGTAAGCCTTGCACTCGATGAAAAGAGGGTGAAAGATGGAGCGATAATCGAGATCGACTCGGATTTCGCACCAGCAGCCTACGCGTACGAGGAAAGTGACCGGGTCCCGGCCGACCGAGAAGAACCGCCCGGCAGTACAGTGATGAAAGTGGGTGGCCCAAGCCACCAATCCAAAGAAGAAGAAAAGAAAGGCAAATACCGAAGAAGACAAGAAAATGAAATCCGTAGTCGCTACAAGCAGAGGGCAGCTTGTCGCCGCCGCGCCCACGGAGATTTAAGAAGTGCGGAGAGCTACTCTCACAGCCGACGCAACGAAGAAATAAGAATCGCCGTATCCGTAAGATGTTAACAAAACTAGCCGCGGACCGACGCGACGAGACAAGCTCGCTAATGCCGTAACATACACTTCAAGGACACCGGTTCACCAGAACTCCGAAGAAAGGAGGCCAGCTCCTAGGATAACGTAAAGGACCGGGGAAATCTCACAAAGACCAGAAGAAAGAAGGCTACCACGCCACCGGATAGAACCACCGATGATGCATGACCTTGTTGCAGAGCAACCCCGGGGATGTCCCGACGTGCATCATCCCCGAGGAGCCGAGGTATGCAGGAGAACGCGAAGGGATCGAGCCGTATATCCCACAATATGTCACAAGGCCTCGCCATCCGCAGATCATTCCGAATACGAGCCGGAGAGAATGCAAAATGTTGAAAAGAAAACCTTTGAATACTTCGAGAGAATTAGAGGCAGAAGGATCAACATACTAGAGGGCCTCGAGCTACATACGTACGTATTCTCGTAGTATGAACAATAGAGAATCGTGGATTGCATCCAGGATTTGAAAAGAATGGGCCGAGCAGGCCGCCTAAGGGAAAATACCTACTCAGAACCCCGAAGATGGATGCCAGGGAAGGGAAGAATCACAATACAATGTGGATGCTGCTACAACTTTGCTGAAGACAGGAAGGGAAACCCACCGGGAATACTCCGTCATGGGCAAGTGGATTTGAGCAAAATGAAGAATGGTACAAAATTGATCTGTGCTGCTAAGTGACCCAAACCTGGCGCTTACGCGCCAGAGCCTCGCGGCTAAGCATCCAAACCTTGCGCTTAAGTGCGGCAGTTACTTTAGAAAATTTAAATAAATTTTGTTGCCATTTTGAAAGGGTGTTTGAGGCATCGTTTGGTATAAACGTGGGTAACTTACTATCAGCGCCAACTTTAATTTAAATTTCTCTTGAAAGGATGGATCTCTTTGAGGATTCATTGAATTTGGACATGATTTTAAGAAACACCAAAGAAACTATTGGAAAATTATATTAAAAAGACTTAAAGATTAGAAGTTGGTTTTTGTTGGAGGGCGTGTGATTTATGTTTAGTGAGTAGGATAGTTCTTCAAGTATCTCGCCACTCTTCTTCACCATATCTACTTACTTTTTTATAGATTGTATTAGGATTATAAGAGAGATTTGGAGTCCTTAGAGTTGGGTGCCACCCTCTAAGGAAGATTGTAAGGAAAAGTAAAGTTTTCAAAGGAACTTCAAGTGTTTGGTGGAGAGGATTTTTAGATAAGTCTTTATCTTTGTTACTACATTTGGTTTTTAATTAAGACTTCTTGTGTATTCACTATGATTTCTACTTTTAAACCAAGTTGTGATTATATTTTATTCATGAATTATGAGTAGTTTTCTTTATCTTTTTCCTTAAAATGATGAGTAATTATGTTATGGATGGAAGTTGTGTGAAGTATAGGAAATCAATGTTGGAAGAAGTTGTGATGATTCAAAACCCTGCACTTCATTTACTTCTTGATTTGGCTAATTAAGATGTTAATATATGTTGTGAGTACTTGTAAGAACCTACAAGGTATTGTATCAGTCAACGATTGATAAGAATCACATGAGATTATATGGGTGAGAATGTAGTTCATATAGCTGAGTGCAAATAAATAGGAAGATATACTTTGATGGGTGTAGAATTAGAGGACTTTAGAGAGATAGGCAAAAGCCCCTAATTCGATTCAATGTTTTATGTCTTGATATGTGATGTTAGCTCTCAAGTGGAGGGAGAAGAAGAAACTCTAGAGTGAGAGCTAATATCTTTCCTGCCTAGTCTGTCTTCAAGATTACTAAAGCATTAGATTAACCAATGTTCTTTATAGCATCTCTTATAAGGGTAAAGAATATAATTGCTTCTATTTGACGCAACAAATTTTAGATACTTTCACAATAGAATTCCATGACTTGTTCTTGATTCATAATAAGAAAAAAAATATCTTATTTGCATTTGCTTTTATCTTACAAAAATCTAGTTAAATTTAGTTGTTTGCTTTCATTTCAAATTACAAAAATTACCAAAAAGAATCAAACTTTCTTTCCTAGAATATTATCTTTAGTTTGAGTAAGATCGTTCTTAAAATGTAAAAAGCTATTTTTTTGTTTTCTTTGTTAAGAATATTTAATATTTTCCCTGTGGGTTCGATATCTCGGGGCTTAATCAGAAAGTCCTATATTACTTGATAATGATACGTATACTTGCGTAGAAGCCCATTTTATAATAATAACAATTAAACTCTCTTTTTCATCGGCATCAAGTTTTTGGTGTTATTGAAAGAAAGAGATATAATCAAAAGGAAGTATAAAGTATAAACTCATATATAAAATGTAAGCATAAATATCAGAGATCACACTATAAGTAATATACCATCCCGAGAGATTGGCATACTGCTTGACATTGGGCTCGACATAATTTATGACATTCATTTGGATTGTGAACCTTTTATGTGGGACCAACAAGTTCCCCTATCTAATATAAAGATTAGGTAGGGTTTATTTTTCTTAGGTTCCAAGTTCCCTATAAGGGCAAGCCCCTATATTTAATTATATCTTAAATGACCAAAGTCACTTAAGAGAACTCTTGATTAAAATCAGTGGTACAAGTCTCCAAAAGTTTAACGTTCATGTTTTTAAGTTAGGATTCAAGTGGGAAAGGACCAAATAGGAGCAGTTATTTTAGGAGTCCAAAGGAGGAAAGAGTAGGGGATGCCACGGATTCTGAGGATAACCTCGATGACTTACACTATCCTATTATTTGGTTACATATTTTGAAGCGATGTTATCGTGTTCACTCCTGTCAATTTTATTATTTAGGGCTTACACTTGCATGATACCCAATCATGTAAACAACCTATGAAGATAGGGGGTTTACGTCACACCGAACGGCAAACTTAGAACCTAAAAGAGTTAGGACTTATGTTTCACAACAAGATAGTGTAGGGGTTTAATGGTAGTGCGAGGATTTATGTCATGCTAGATGAACCACCTCGAATTCCTACAGGCCATGTTTTTTAAGACTAAGGAATGGTTCAGTTGGAGTATACCTTGTTCATGTCGGGTCTTGTTTTGGTACTTGAACTTATCCTCTGTCCTATTGCTTCCTCATCGTGCTACCCACAACGTTTGCTCCAAGCTCAGTATGTAGCAGCTTTAGATTTAGTGTTTTATATGTGAACATGCAATATTTTTTTGTCGATGGTTTACCGTAGTGTACCTCCTAATCAACGTCCTACTATTCTCTAACCTAGGGGCTTTCTAGGTCTTATACATAAATGAATAAGTAAAAGAACAGTAAAACACAGTAAAGTGCAGTAAAGAAGAAAAAATAAATGTGCATACTTGGGATCCTGTCGCTGCTACAAAAGGGTTAGCATTACAAGCAAATATCATGTAGATTAAAGAAATCGAACAAATGTAGAGAAAACACAAACATGTAAACCATTCGTATGATACATATAGAAGATCGAGAATGGGTGTAAGACTATAGTCATGGGGGAGCTTAGAATCAAGACCAGTGCCCCTGATAATTCTTCCCAAAGGGACTCTGTAGGCAACCATTCACATCATATATAAGAGACCCAACATATGGTAAAAAGCTTCCAACCAGACAATCATAAGAGGGTAGTCTCCAACCCGGTCTATGTGACTGACACTAGAGTTTGTCCAATGTAACACTTTAAAATGAGTTTTAATTTGTCATGCAAAATAATTCAAGTTTGTGTTTATTGAAAAGGAAATATGGGTTTTATTCAAAAATACATTTTTATTGTTATATGCCTATTTTGAAAATCGGACTTTTCATGAGTCAGTCACACCGATGGGCTAAGACGGTCGATAAAGGGTAACTATTTACTAAATGTTAGAGAGCAATAATACTAATCCTTGGCCCTCCTATCATCAGGTTAGGATATACATCACTCTCACATACATAGATGCTTTCTCATCATTACTCTTACCACTAATACCTCAAACTTACACCAGTTTGATGATTCATATGTGGCCACTTTCAAATATCCCCAATTATTGGAAGGGTTTGAGTGTAATGTTCAAACTCATACTCCTAAGCATTGAGTATTACTATAAGTTAAGTTGTAACTAGAATTTTCATTGATGTCATTTAGTTAAAATGGTTATGAATCACATCTTGGTGTTTACTTATGTTTGAGGATAATTTTCTTCAACAAATTTTAGCAAACTCAAGTGTCCTATAAAATATCTAAAGTCTTGCAAGGGTGTTCAGAGAGTGACTCTGGACAATCTTAGTGATCACCACTATAGACCAGGAACTGCTCAACATTTAAATCTAGAAAGAAAGAGGTCTCGAGACTAGTGAGACCCTCCTCTGGGTGCCCACAACTAGCAAGGATGTACCTAGTAAGAATTTTCTAATCAGCATTAACTTTGATGCAGGGCAGATGGACCTATTGATTCAAACCCTCGACATTTATTGAGACGTGTTTGCTTAGACAGTTACGGAGAAGACTTGGGTTCCAATCGACATCACATGCCACAAGCTCAACCATTTACTCGACCAGTGCAATAGAAATCTTGAATGACTACTAGGTGTTTGCTGAACCAATAGCTAAGGAAGTCCAAAAACTATAGGAGGCAGGTTACATTCGAAAGGTGCAATACACGACCTGGTTCTCGAACATGGTGATGGTTTGAAAGCCCAACGATAAATGAAGAATGTGTGTTGACTTGAATGTGTGTTGACTTCACTAACCTCAATGTTGCATGTCTAAAAGACACATATTCCCTGTCAAAGATTGACACACTAGTTGATTCGATGGTCGGCTACTCCGTGATGAGCTTCCTCAATGCCTTCTCGGGTTATTACTAGATAAACATGCACTCAACAGTTTGCAAAAAGACTGCATTTATTTTTGCACAAGGAGTTATTTGCTTTGTTGTAATACCTTTTGAGCTAAAATTGCAGAGCAACCTATCAATGCATCATGGATGTAATATTTTCAAACCAGAAAGGAAAGAAAGTTGTGGTGTATGTCAAAGATGTTCTAGTGAAAAGTAAATCGACTGAACAACTTATAGAAGACCTAAAAGAAACCTTTAAAACACTTAAACTTTGAAAATCTTAAAAATTAACATGAAGTTTAACCCTTTGAAATGCATCTTTAGAGTGTCGATTGGCAAGTTTCTAAGGTTTTTATTAACCATTGATGGGTTAAAGGCTAACCCGGAGAACATTCGGACAATCCTAAACCTGCCCCCCCCCCCACCCCCCCTTTAAATCTTAAAGAGATACAAAGGCTAGTCAGACGAGTAGTGGGACTCAACCGCTTGATTTCAAAAGCTGGCGAAAAATGTGTTGCATTCTCTAAAATTCTAAGGAAAAGCTAGAATTTTGAATGGAGAACTGATTGCAAGTCAGCATTCAAAGGCCTAAAAGTTGCTCTAGCCTCGCCTCCGTTGCTCTAAAGTCCAAAACTTGTGGAAGAATTATCGTTATACTTTGGGGTCGGATGAGAAGCAGTCAGCTCAGTACTATTCAAAGAGGAGGTTGGAAAATAATTCTGAGTGCATTACACCAACTCAGTTTTTTGAGGAGTCGAGATGAGGTACCTGATTATGGAAAAATTGATGTTTGCCTTAATTATCTCTACTCTAGGATCTAGCTGTATTTTTAGATGCACAACATTCGAGTTATTCCTGAATATGTGCTCACTCAACCAAAACATTCTGTTTGGTTGCTAAAATGAGCAGTAGAACTCGGTAAATATGACATCAAGTATGTCCCCTGAAAGGCTATAAAGACACGGGCGATCACAGATTTTCTAGTGGATTTCTCTGAGGTGGAAGAATCACGTGAAGTGAACCCAGCCGATGACAGAACTAGGATCTTTCACAACGACGGGCTATCCAAACAGGCGACCGTCGAGCTAGGATTAGCAATTGAGCAATCCAACAAGAGAACACTTCTACCAGTCTGTCACTGGTTACAAATAATCAAGCAGAGTATAAGGTGTTGATCACTAGTCATTGTTGGGCCTACGAGATAGGCACTCACGAGCTGCTGGTAAAATCAGACTCCTTGCTGGTTGTAAATCAAGTGAATAGGGGTTCTTAGGCCTAAGGAAAAATGTTTATCAAGTACCTCACTAAAATACGAAAAGAAATAGGAAGGTTCAAAAACTTCTGTATAGATCATGTAAGTCTCAAGGAAAACTACATCATTGATATCCCTACATCCTCTACCTTAAGACAGTAAATATATTGAAGGAGGTTATAGATCCGAGACATTCCAATATCAAGGCCGCATTGTACTTGATGATAGTAGGAAAGCTCTTCAAGAGATCATTTACCTCAGTATACCTAAGGTTCCTAAGGGAACACGAAGCTTTGGACATTCACAGGGAAGTGCACTTCAGAGAATGCATGAACTACACCAAAAATAAAATTTTAGCCTATTAGGTACAACGATAAGGCTACTTATGGTTGAGCCTACTCAAGGAGCCACACCAAAAATAAAACTTTCCCGAAAGTGTGAGCAGTGTTAGAAATATGCACCTCTACACCATCAAACAACATGTAACCTTTAGCCAATCTCAAGTACTTGGACATCCTGGGCCCTTTTCCCCTGTCTAAGAGACAATATAAGTTCCTTATAGTAGTGATTGATTATTTTTCCAAATGGATCGAGGCAAATCCACTTGCTCAGATCATCGTAGGGTACGGAACTTCATCTGGTCGGATCTCATATGTGATACACAACAATGATTCAACACACATGTGGCTCACAAAAGTGCACATGTCGTATCATTAATATCCAAATTAGAGTCTGAAATGTTGATTCAACAGTTAATGAACTGATTCTTACTAGGAAAATTTCTAGCCTACAAGTTTTAGTTTTACCTGAAAATTGGATTTTGTTGAAGTCCTATAAAAGCAATCCTAATGTTTCACAAGTAAATTGAAAGATGTCAAATACTTTAGTGGTTGTTCTTTGAAATGAGTTAAGTTGATTTCATAGAATTAAGAATTACAAATAGAAAAGACTAGTGACAAATATGAACAACATTCTTCTTTACCCCCTCTCAGTGGCATAAAAATTCTTGATCAGAAATAACTTTGTTTCCATAAATCCCATAGCCAACTTATCATGACATATTTCCCTAAATTTGTAGCTCCCTATAGGATATATCCATATTCCTATAAGTAAATGTGATTAACATAATTAATTCCACCATAATTATTCCCAAGACATATAGTTCACAATATATTTTAATAAATCACTTGAGTAGAATGAAATGTAAATTAACTTCTCACTATACATATTAAATAAATTACTCAGCAATTTTACCTCATTATATCCAACTTAATCATTAAAAGGAAGAATAAAAAGCTTACTTAAGAAGCATGCATAAGACATTAACAATATTCATTGAGTTAAGGAGAAGTACACTAAATGACATAGCTTTTCCACTTTTACATTGACCAACAGATGAACTAATTGCAATCTCTTTGACTTCTTAAGTCTCTGCTACTATAGTACTGCTCCTCTTCTCTGTTCGGGAAGAAGATTTAGACTCCAACTGGCAATAGGAACCACCAAATACCAACCCAGCATTAATCTCCTCTTGTTCTGCAATTCACTGTTATTTATATCCTTCATCTCTTAGCTTCCATGACCCCCTTGCACCTCTACACGATCCCCCACATTTGAAGCCCCGAAACAATGCAACTGCAAGTTTTAGTTGCTGGTGCCTAGGTGCCAAGCTCTCTATCTGTGGTGGAAGTAACAGGGGCTTAAGCACACAAGGTCCATGTCCTCTCTTGCTTTCAACACTTCAACTCCCTATTGTTACCTGCAAAATAAACACAAAATGCATTTCTCAATAGTGTAATTTCATCAATAAAATGTATAAAAACAATCCACATTACTTGCCATACTTATCCACATACCAAAATATCCTAAACTTAAATGTTACTTGTCCCCAAGTAATATCAAAAATTAAATATTGGTTCAATTAACTAAGTAGGAGTTGGTTTCATAGGGAACTACATACAAACATGCTTCAAGAGATTCATAGTTAAGAAAATGCAATTTCTCAAGTGAATAAGTCTATACCATAAGATATAAGAAGCTTTGAATTCATAAGAAAAAAAATATTATGTCATATTCATTTAAAAAAAATTAGAAAGTGCTAACTAGTGAAAATTAGGTGTCAAATATAAGGAATAAAGCCCCCCATTAAGTGATCTACTAATAATTCATAAACATATATAAATTTAAGAAGGTTGTGGAGTTTTTAATTTAAAAAGAATGTTAGTAAAACCAGATTTTGGTAAGGCCACTAGCTCTCTTCTCCTTAATATATTTTTTGCATTTTTCTTACTTTAGGATGTCTTTTTCATTCCTAAGCATAATTTCTTAAGGATTACTATATCTGGATAAGCCTTTTAAAGATTTTGAATTATACTACAATTTTCTTAAATTAAAATACTCCACATTCCTTTTCTATTCAATGCTTTAATATTTTAAGAATTATTAGAATGAAAATACAATCATATAGAGGCTATGTTTTTATTAAATACACATCTAAGTGCACCTAATTTAAAAAATAACTAATTCAACTTAAAAGTAAATATGCTAATCATTTTTTTCAGTTGCTGACTTTCAAGGTTTACTTAACACTACAATAACATAACTTACAAAAGAGTTTGAAATAACTTTAATTTTTTTGACTTTAAGATCGCTATAGTTCCACATTTATCCCCCACTTTTCTGATGTTAATGTTAACCTCACTTTTGTGAGGTTGCATTATGAATGACATTCATAATCCACCTTCAGAATGAGTATACCAAAATTGACTTACTAAATATATCCAAGATCTACTAAACCCTAAAATTTAGGGTAAAATTAAATTATACCCTTTTGAGCCAAAATTCTGGAGACATCCTAGATGAACCAAACAAACGACAATAAACCCTAATTTAGGGACACATAAACCATTTGGTCAAACCCAAGACCAAATTGGTCAAACTTCAACCCAAAGACCAAATTGGTCAAACTTGGTCAAAATGATCAATTTTGGACCCAATGACCACCACATTGACCATTTGGTCAACCCAAAGGCCAAATTGCTCAAACTTGGTCAAACGAATCAATTTTGGACCTAGTGACCACCACATTAACCATTTGGTCAACCCAGACACCAAATTGGTCAAACTTGACCCCTTGATTAACTCGACACCAAAATGACCGAACTTGACCATTTGGTCAACCCAAACCCAAAATTGGTCAAACTTGATCAATTGGTCAACTAAAGACGCTATGTTAACCAAAGACTTCACAATCTGCTCAATTTGACCATCTTGGTCAACCATGGTCAATTTTGGTAAACATTGCTAAACTAAGCCATACCACCGTACCCAGTGACTAACCTAACCATGAAAGGTCAAGTAAGTCAACCTGGTCAACCTTAGACCCAAATTAGTCAACATTGGTCAAACTCAGTCAAAAAGTCAACCTTGGACCAACTTCATGAAAAATGATCAAATGGTCAACACCGAAAATCATTTTGATCAATACATGGGTTAATATTATAATTTCATATATTTTTAGTTAATTATATAATTAATTCAAAATAAAATTATAACTAAATAACCGTAAATTGAAGTTGAATTTATGACATCATACAAGACATCAAAAACCCATAAATGATTTTCAAAATCAAATTCAACTTATGAGAGGTCACCAATGGGTCATCCATGACCCATGAGACTCACCATTGCATGGTTAACACATTAACTAACCCATGAACCATTACTTTTAACCAAGGTTAAAAATTATCATGACACCATCCTGAAGGGGAATGATATGTGTCATTCCTCCCTAAAATTGATGTATGACATGTATGCTTAGGTAGAGAGCCACTCAACCTTCACCCAATAGAAAAGAGACCATACCCAAGTCAACCTTTTCACTATAATTAAATCTCATCATGACTAGCCATCGAAATAAGGGAAGGATAAGCTTATGTGTCATTCCCTCTCAAGCTCGTGGAGTAAACTTGTAAATCTTATGTAGGTGAGGTCAAGCCAGCTTAAGCTAAGGATCTTATCCACCTCATTCCTTCCCCAATAATAATAAGACAAAACCATAGCCTCCATTTTAAAAAATTTTGAAGATAAGATGAGCCAACCTTAGGGATGCTAAATGCAATCATTCTCAGCCTAATTTTGATCTATTTGGAATCCTTAATCTTCCCTAAGATGTCACCTTCCTCCCCAAGCAAACCCAAGCTTATTCATGGCCATTCATGGCTATAAAAGGAGCTAACTGACACGCCTAAAATATATACGCTTTTTGCTATATAATTTTACTTATTTATGATAATATTACACTTAAAAGAAAGGTATTTTGTATGTTTTTTGGTTTTAGGTACAAGAAATGGTGATTGGAGAAAAAGGAAGCAAAAATGGTGTAATTTGGAGGAAAAACGAGTAAGAAAGCAAATTTTGACTTGACACCTTTTGATAAGTCTTTCTATGTTTAATCTATTTTACACTTCTTGCATATTTTTTAATGAGATTACACTTTAAAGAAATATTATTTTTATGCTTATTTTGTAGGGCTATCTTTTAGGAATGCAACGCAACTAAAACGGGACTCCATTAGAGCCCTGTATTACTTGATACAATATGTATACTTACGTTGGATCATTTTGACTTTATAAAAATTATTATATATATATTATTCATAAATCCTTACATATAAAAAAAGTCATATCAAGTTTATGGCGACATTGTTGGGGAAGCTTCGATAAGAATTTTAGGAGAATTTCAGTTGAAGTAATTAGGCTTAGAATTGGAAAACTTTAGTGTCGTAAAATTGTGTTTGTCTGAAAAGTATTTTTTTGTATGAAAAAATTTTGTGAAAAAAAAAACTGTTTGTGTGAAAAATAATGTGTTTGTGAAAATGTTTTGTTGCGTTGAATATATTTTTGATTTTTTTTTGTTTTATTGTTAATGCATTGTTTGTTGTGTTATGTATGCAAAATAAAGGATCTGTAGAACTTGTGCCTTATGATCCCGAGTTAGAAAAATGGAAAGAAAATAAAAAAACAGAAAGGACTTGAAAAACTAGAAATGGAAATGGAAAACATTCAAAATAACAACTTGAAAAATCATCATAAATCATTGAGGGATTATGTAAATCCTATGATAGATAAAATTCACTCAAGTATACAAAACCTTGTTGTAGAAACTGACTCATTTGAACTAAATCCAGTGATTATCCAACTTGTGCAGAACAACTAGTTTGGGGGAACTCCTTCAGAGGATCCCTATTTACACTTATCTAGTTTTCTGGAACTTTGTGCTGCATTTCGTTATAATGGCATGTCAGACGATGCTGTTAGGCTAAGGTTTTTTCCTTTCTCACTAAGGGATAAGGCTAAAATGTGGTTATACTTATTAGCACCTAATTCTATTAAAAATTGGATGGAGTTAACTTAGAAATTTCTAGCTAAGTATTTTCCACTTTCAAGGACTACTTAGCTTAGAAACGATATTATCTCATTTTGTCAGTATGAAGGGGAATCAATATATGAAGCCTGGGAAAGATTTAAGGAACTCCTAAAAAAGTGTTCACATCATGCTCTGCCAGATTGGTTAATCATTCAAACTTTTTATAATGGGTTAGTAGGATCCCTTAGGTCCTTTATTGATGCTGCTGCTGGTGGTTCATTAATGTCAAAAAACATTTGATGAAGCGTATGCATTAATTGAAGAAATGGCTACAAATGAATTTCAATGGCCCTCTACAAGGGTAAATTATGAAAATGTAGCTAGTGTTCATGATACAGATGCGATTGCAATTCTTGCATCTCATGTTGTTGTAATATCAAGGAAGTTTGACCAATTTGGAATGAACCAACCTCAATTTACTCCTGTAAGTGAGGAAAGTTCATTAGGGCGTATGATTGATTCCAATTTATTATATGAGACTTTAAATACCATAAACAACCCACATTCTAACTTTTACAACCCATTTTGGAAGAACCATCTTAATTTTAACTGGAGTCATACTACTGAGGGTGGAAACCAACAATGGGAAACAATCATACACATCCTAATGGAAGTTGGAATAGACAGGGTAACACAAGATATAGGCCTTCACATCCATTGGACTCTAATATTGATCAACAATTTGAGGATAAGAAGATGTCTATAGATGAAGTGGTATTGTAAATGGGAAACCTATTGCAAAGTCAAAATGCTGCGATTAGAAACATAGAGAATCAACTGGGAGAAATTGCTAATTCACTTAGATCAAACCTAAAGAGAATGATAATGAATAACTATTCATTGTTATTAGACAAACTATGATAGATGTGCAAAAAGGAGAGTTGAAGTCACTTTTGATGTGTTATTAGACAAACTATGAATATCAATGACCAGGAAGTCACTTTTGATGTGTTGAAGACTATGAAATTTCCAGTTGAGAGAAAGTTGATGAATGTTTTTGGATGGATGAACTTGATTATCTAAGTACAGACCATTTTCAAGAAAGTTTTGAGAGTAGTATAACAGATGAGGTCGGAAAGGATTTTCATGATGAGTTGAAAACTTTATCTAAAGAAGACTATATGTATGTTCAAGAGAGGTGTGAAATGATGGAAGCTGCCAAAAATAGTGAACTTGTAATTCCATGTATTGAAAAATCTCATGAACTTAAGATAGATGTACCCTACACAATTTTAAAGCTTGCCTATTTAGAGAATTCATCTACACCACCAGTCTTTATATCTTCATATTCAACTCAATTACAAGAAAAACCTGAATTGAATGATGAACAAGATAAAGTTATTGAACTAGGGCTTGGAAGAGAATTTTGAGAATAAATTTCAAAAGAACTTTGAGTTGGGAAAAGAGGATAAGGACATTGGAAGACCATTGAAAGAAATTCCTAAGGAATTATAAAAACCTTTTTCTTCAACTAAGATAGATCTTCCATCATTTAATAATTATAAAGGGAAAGAATTGGAAGATAGCTTGAAACAGAAGAGTGACAGAGAAGAATTTAATCCTGATCTGAATTATCTAGAGAGAATCTGATCCAAAATTTGGGAGATCTTGAATTATCTTATAGAGATCCATTTTTATAAATTTCAAGGATGATATTAATATGCAAATTCAGAAAATTAATAGAAGAATATTGGATCTAGAAAGAGATATGAGAAACAATGATATAAATCCATCTGAAAAGGAAGAGCTTAATGAAAAATTACAATTTAAGGATTTTTTAGGAATTGCTGGATCTGAAAAGGATTGGGCGATTGATCGAGGATTACTTAATTAATATTGTGATCCAGGAGGAATCATTTGTCGGGCCCACGACGTTAAAACGAAGCGCTTTATGGGAGGCAACCCATAGTTATCAATGTGCTTTGATTTAGTGTGCTTGAGAGTCATGATTGTTAGTGTTGTATGGTGTTTGCTTTAGAGAGGATTGACTTGATCTTTATGTGTCATAATGAATTGATAAGTTTGATTATTGATTGGTAGATGTTTGGATTGTTAGTAGTTTGATTTGATCTTTGTGTGTCATGAGAGAGGTGATTCCTTAACTTGTTATTATGGTTGGACTTGTATGTTCTCTTGCAGTAGTTGGATTGACGAGTTCAATATAACTCGGGTCTGACTCGAACTTGAGTTTTACAAAAGATATCATAATTTTGAACAATGACAGCTTCATCTCAATTTTGTTACATCTTTTCTCTAACTTTATTTTCATTTGATAGGAGTCATGAACCTATTTGATGAATAACTTGTGGATAATCTTACACTACGATTTATAACAGTTAGAGGTGCTTAATTATAGGGATTTGTTGATGCCTGAGATTGGTGCCTAGGAACCAATTTATTAGGGATAATCTTATTTTTGGGATTATAATCTATAAAATTATTTTAAAATGTACCTGATTTATTAGTGTAGTGATTCCATTAGAAATTGGAAGTAAATCAATGTGATGTGATGAGTTAATGGAAGAATTGACCTCATTTATCTTATGTGTGTTTATGTTTGTGTTACAATTTTATATACTAATTGAAGAACATTTTTATATTCCCTTGTGGATACCTGCTATGCTAGTTAAACTTTTATTTAGTTAATTTCATTCTGGCACGATTAATTTAGATTTACTTTCTGCTTTATATTGTTCTGTCCTAATGAATACTTGTAAATGGTTTTCATAGACATCTGTGGTAGATAGAATTTCTAAATGCTTCTGAGTATGTTTTTCTTCCTGCTTATATTTTATGTATTGAATGCTATATATGTTAAAAATTAAGTTTGGAGGTAGGAAGAAAAATAAAATTATAATGTGAAAATACTTCCTTTTCGTGTAATTTTATTACAAGCATGTTTTATGTTAGATTTACTTTCTCCTACAGTCATTCTATCTTGATTATGCATGTATATGAATTTAATAGGATGTTGTAGTAGTAAGTAGATTCAACCTTTACTTTTTCTTCCTGCAACATTTTATGGAATTAATTGTAAAATATTTTAAAATTTAAGTTTGGGGGGAAGAATTTTTTTTTTAAAATGTAACTTTATTTGTCCTCAGTAGCCTGTAATTAATTTGATATCACTTTTAAAATGACTTGTGGTATGTGGTGTTACCTTTAAGTTACTATAATTTTGATTTTAGGAATGTTAGAAAAATAACTTAGTTGAAATCCTATGTGAAGAAACTGTTCTAAAGTTAAGATATTTTGTAGAAAACATTGGAAAAATGATTTTTCTATTCATGTAAAAAGAGTTGAATATTTGAAAAGCTAAAATTCTTAGATTTATACTTAATGAGAATTAAGCCTTTATTGAAAACCTTTTTCGAACTAATACTTACACTTATAAAAAGTGAGGGAAAGTTTTGAGTTTTGGATTTTAGAGAGAGGATAGTGAAATTTAAAATTATTAAAGGCCTGTCCAGATATAGTAATCCTCAAATAAAAAAAGGGATTAAAAATGATCCCAAAAGAAATAAAAGAAAAAAGTGAAAAAAGGGGGATTGAAAATGATCCCGAAAGAAAAGAAAAAAAAAGGAAAAGAAAATAAGTGAGGAGAAGCTTATGGGGAAGCCTAATAAAAAATTGGTTTCAATTAAATCTTTTTAATTAAAAAGACTTAAAAACAATCCTAAGCTTATTCTTATTTTAAAAGGTATTGGTTAAATTGGTATAGATATGGTGCTAAAATTACTATTTTTATACTTTTTATGAATCTTTAGTTTGACAATTTTCAATAACTATTGAAGTAAATAGAAAATCAGGATTCCTAAGTTGAATATGAGATATTCTTACACTCTAGTCCTAGGTTGATTTGCTAGAATTTCTCCTTTATTATACTATAATATTTCTGAGATGAAATTATGGAAAACTCTATTAAAACCCACAACCACAAGTCAACATATTTTATTTTTAAAGTAATAGTGTTACTTGAGGACAAGTAACAGTTAAGTTTGAGGGTATTGACACGCCTAAAATATATACGCTTTTTTCTATATAATTTTACTCATTTTTGATGATATTACACTTTAAAGGAAGTTATTTTATATGTTTTTTGGTTTTAGGTACAAGAAATGGTGATTGGAGCAAAAGGAAACAAAAATGGTGCAATTTGGAGGAAAAACGAGCAAGAAAGCAAATTTTGACTTGACACCTTTCGATAAGTCTTTCTATGTTTAATCTCTTTTACACTTCTTGCATATTTTTGAATGAGATTACACTTTAAATAAATGTTGTTTTTATGCTTATTTTGTAGGGCTATCTGTTAGGAACACAATGCAACTGGAACGGGACTCCATTAGAGCCATGTATTACTTGATACGATACATATACTTGCGTTGGATCATTGTGACTTTATAAAAATTATTATATAACTATTGTTCATAAATCCTTACATATAAAAAAAGTCGCATCACTAACCCAAGAGCTCCCAAGGAGAGGAGAGAGCCACCAACACTGCCTAAACTCTGAAACATCCAAGACAAAAAAATGTTCCCTATGTCCTAGGCAATTGATCCCACATAGCCTCAGCCTCTGATATCCATTAAGCTCTCCCAATTTCATGCCCTGAAAATAGGATAAGTTTTTTGGCATACACAAAAGCTTTTCAAACTTCAAATTTAGTATTACAACACCATCTTTGAGACCAACGAAGAAGTTTCTAATAAAAGGATCTTCTCGTGAGCTCCAACCCACTCCTCAGTGAAACGAAGACCCATTTTTATTGAACTTATACTCAGACCCAATTTCAACTCAAATTGAGTCAAGGGCAAGCTTCCTGAGCTTAAGGCTAAGCTTTGGAACCATTCCAATCGAAATTTCATCCACTGAGGCCAAGTCATGGTGCTAAACCCTAATTTCATCTCGTTTTTTAGACATTGTGAAGAAGTTCGTCACTTCATGGTCAAAGATCCGTATGGATGTGTTCGCCATGTCAAGATGATGCTTTAGAAACAAAGATTTTTAAGTTTGGTTCAATATCTGGGGAGATTTTTAAACGATGAATCGATGTCGTCCATTTCTATGTATCAGAAATGGATGACCCCGATCGAGCCGAACTGTGATTCTGTCCATACAAGACAAACAAAACCACATGCCAGCTCAGCACGCACGTGGATACTTCCGCGAATCAGGTAGCGCCGCGTGCATTTTTTATGATCCAGTTAGCCACCACACATATAAATAGGAAATTAAGAATTTTCCATTTATTTAAATACAGAAAAAAACAAAAAAACCTTCAAAAATTCTTATCTTGATATAAAAAAATCACGAAAAGATAACAAAAATACCCCTGGACTCAGAAAAATGAGGAGAAAATTATGAAGGTAAAATCAAAATTTAATTATTTATATTTAATTTTCAATTAATTAATTACTCTATGGAGTAATTTAATTATTAAAAATTATCTATAATTCCAAAAAACTGAAAATTTTAGGGATTAACCTTTAAGTCCTTAGGAACATCCTTTGATTTTTTCAAGGTTAGAAAAATTCTCTAGGATCCAATTTTCTAATTTCTATCAAATTTTGTAATTATTTCCAAAAATAATTATAAAGATTTAAGAAATTGGAAATTAAATTTGAAAATGGTTAAAATATTTAGAGGGGCAAATTTAAACTCTAAAATTATAATTTTTAGCCGTTAGAAAATTTAAAATGACATCTTCATCACTTAAATTTCAAATTTACATTGACCTTAGCCTTAAATGACACATAGGATTGACTAAATCTGGACCCTTAGGTCTAACCTCAATCTAGATCTAAGGTGAAATTAAGCCCTAACCAAAATAGGGTCAAGTTTTCTCCTCAGGACTATTAGATCTAAACTCTATAGATCTAAAGTCAAAATCCGAGTTGTTGAGATTAAACTCACATGACATTTGGGTCTAACCAACTTAGACTTAAGTTACAATCTAAATCCAGTTCAAACCGGACACAAACATCTAAGTTTAATCTAGGTGAACTCACACTTCAACAAACCCTAATTAGTTCTAAACCACAATTAGACCTAATTAAACCCTTTTAAGGTTTAACCACATTAGGTTTAACACAGACAAATCCTAATTAGGTCTATTTAATCAAATTAAATGTTATCTAAATTAGGTTTAATTAATCATAAACCATAATCGAACATAACCCTAATTAGGTCTAATTAATCCAATTAAACCTTATCTAAATTAGGTTTAATTAATTTTAAACCTTTATAAGACCTAACCCTAACTAGGTCTAATTAATTCAATTAAACCTTACCTAAATAAGGTTTTATTAACCATAAACCCTCATTAGACCTAACCCTAATTAGGTCTAATTGATCCAATTAAATCTTATATAAATAAGGTTTAATTAATCCTAAACCCTAATTAGATCTAACCCTAATTAGGTCTAATTAATACAATTAAACCTTACCTAAATAAGGTTTAATTAAACTTAAACCCTAATTAGATCTAACCCAAATTAGGACTAATTAATCCAATTAAACCTTACCTAAATAAGATTTAATTAAACTTAAAACTTAATTAGACTCAAATCCTAATTAAAGTCTAATTAATCCAATTGAACCTTACCTAAATTAATTTTAACTAAAATTAAACCCTAATTAGATCTAACCTAATTAGGTCTAATTAATCCAACTAAACCTTACCTAAATTAGGTTTAATTAAACTTAAACCGTAATTAGACCAAACTTTAATTAGGTCTAATTAATATAATTAAACCTTACCTAAATAAGGTTTAATTAATCCTAATCCTATTAGATCTAACCCTAATTAGGTCTAATTAATCAAATTAAACCTTACCTAAAGAAGGTTTAATTATCCTAAACCCTAATAAGACCTAACCCTAATTAGGTTTAATTAATCTAATTAAACCTTACCTAAATTATGTTAATTAAACTTAAACCCTAATTTTACCTAAGCCTAATTAGGACTAATTAATCCAATTAAACATTACCTAAATAAGGTTTAATTAATCTTAAATCCTAATTAAACCTAACTCTAATTAGGTCTACGTAATTCAATTAACCTTACCTAAATTATGTTTAATTAAACTTAAACCCTAATTAGACCTAATCCTAATTAGTTCTAATTAATCCAATTAAAAATTACCTAAATGAGCTTTATTAACCCCAAACCTCAATTAAGTATAACCATAATTAAACTTAATTAACCCTTAAGCTTTACATACATTAAGCTTGAACCCTAATTAAGTCTCTCTAATCAAATATTTAGGTTCAACCTACATTTAACCTAAATCAAACCTAAACTTAGGTTCAACCCGAGTTGAACCCAAGTTAATCAAATCTTTAGGTTCAACCTACATTGAACCTAAATCAAAACTATAACTTAGGTTCAACCCAACTTGAACCCGAGTTAATTAAATCTTTAGGTTTAACCTATATTAAACATAATCAAAATTATAACTTGAAGTTCAACCCAATTTGAACCCAAGTTAATCAAATCTTTAGGTTTAACCTATATTGAACCAAAGTAAAAAATACATCATAGATTCAACCTACATTAAACCTAAATTGACTTAAAACTTATATTCAACCCAAAAAAACTTCAGGTTCTATTCATAATTGCACCTTAAGGAGTCACACATTAGATTTATCCAAATTAAATCTAAGACATAATAAATTTTAGATTCTACCTAAATTGAATCAAAATAAAATAAGTTTTAGATTCTATCTAAATTGACTCTAAGTAATATCAACCCCTTGACTTTACCTGAACCTTAGGTTTAATCCAAATTGAACCTAATGGACATTATACCCTAGATTCTAATTAAATTGAATCTAAGCAATATTGAACTTTAAGTTTTACCTGAATGTTTTGGGTTTTACTTAAATACTCGAGATTCTATCAACATTTAATCTAATTCATCAAACATTAGGTTCTACCTTAATTGAGCCTAAATCACCTTTTATTTTATATTATACCTAAATTGAATCTAAATATTAGGTTCTACTTAAATTGAACCTAACAATCTTGTTCGAATCATTCAAAATGAAATAAAATGATATAATAACTGAATTTAATCAGTTAATAAATTGTAAACAACTTAAAACATTTCAACCTTTAAAATTCAATATAAAAACATTAAAACTTAAATGAAACTTTAATCAACAAAGATCATCGAATGCAACTTAAAACACAATATGTTTTGATCTACGAAGATTTCTTGGATGATGGAATCGGTGGTTGTTGACAAGAGACTTCCGGTCCTTGTTTAAAATACCTTTCAGACTAAATAAAATGAGGCATCTGAAGTTCCTAAAATGATGGAGCCATGTACATCTTGAATGATTATCTTAAAATTAAAAATTTATCCAACTAAAGCAATAATTTAAGAAAAAAATCAACATTATTTATTTTATAAATCTGACACTATTTTCCTTGCAGGTTGAAGATAAGTTCCATCTTCAATTTACTTTGCATATTATTCGGGTATGCTAACTCTGTTTTGTAGGATGACATTCTAAGGATAGGACAACAAACTTCAAAACAAAAAAAATAACGATATCAATAAAATAATGACATCTAAACAAAACAAAACAAAATGTAATAATGAAACCAAAGTGACAAAACAAAACAAAACCAAAATAATAATTAAACAAAACAAATCAAAACTTTAGGGTAGTTGTTGCGACTTTTTAAAATTCCAAAATTTGATGAACTCAGATATATATATTGATTTACATTTCTAGTGAGTCACACATTCAAAATGAAAGTATATGTATCACTCAAGTAATATAGGGCTCTAGTGGAGTCCTAATTATCGATCCCACGAGGAGGTTTGTAAACTCTATAATGAGCATAGAAATCAATATTCGAATCACAACATAATTGCAGCAATTACTAATACTTTAAGGATGTTCGGACAAGATAGAGCTACTAATTCTACCAAAGTACGTTCTACTCTTGTAACACAATTAACAAACACAAGGCTAAGTTTTATAACAAAAGTTCAAATTGCAAGAAAGAATCGTCTTCCCTTCCAATGATAATGTGATGATTTAGTAATATAGATCGGTGATACAACTGTATTGTTCCAAATAGGAGCATTCATATTCTTTATGCTCTTTCGAGCAATATAAAGAACATTGGCTAATCCTAAGTTTTGTCCCTAAATATGTGGTTAGGCAGGGAGGATACTGGCTGTCACTACAGAGCTCCCACTTCCCTTCGCCTGAAGGCTAACTCTCGCTTTAGTTTCCAAACCATAGGACTAAATTGAGGATTTCAGCTTGTCACTCTAAAATCTCCAATTCTACGGCCATCAAAACATATTTCCCTATTTATTTGCACCCAACCCCCATGAACTACGTCACTCATTCATGGACATTAAATGTGACCTTTACTTTTATTGTAGAACTCATAGTCCTTTCGGAACATATGTCTCTCAACAAGTTTTAACAATTTAATTGGCCAGATCAAAAAGTAAATAAAGTTCAAAGTGAAAAGGTCATCACAAGTTTTTCATTTTAAATCGACACATCATTTCCATATCACGACATCAACACATCACATGAAAAAGAGGAAGACAAAGAAATCTACTCATGACTCATGAGGAAAGTACGACAAAATATGGATTATATCTATAAAAGAAATATCATACAAACAAAGAAAAATAAATACAACTTATCTCGATTTCTTCCCGAAGCGAATCTCTTGAAATTCCTTTGACTCCTCTTCTTTCTCCACAACAACACACAATTCTCTATTAAGTTGAGTAAGGAAGAATAAATCTCTCACTTTTCCTCTCCTCCAACACTCCTTAGTAGAGAAATTACACTAAACACTAATCCCTAAACTCTCTCTATTGAACTCTCCACACAATAACAATGAAAAGACTATGAATAACAATGAAGTGACATTGAAATTTTGGCTCCAAATTCATTTAAATTTGGGTAGAACCAACTTTCCCAAGAGTTCCCTTAAGCATCCCTCCAAATTTTGGCCAAATACATTGACTCTGGTTAAATTTGCTATAGGGTGCCGTCCGACACTATTTTCTGTCATTCTGCCCAAACTCTCTGGAATTAGGCATGGCCCGGCGCTGGATAAAGCACCGTTCGGCGCTCCAGGTCAAAATGTCCAATTTGCCTCATTTTGCTCTAAATTCGCTCATTTTTTCTTCATTTTGCTCCGAAGGCCTAAAATCATCGTACCTGCATGAAATCATGACAAATACCCTTATCTAAAGTGCAATATCATCAAAAATAGGTATGAAATAGGCATTAAAAAACTATCAAATTTTTAGTGGATCAAGATCCCCCAAACTTAACTATTATTGGTCCTTAAGTAATTTGGTTACTAAATAAAATAATGATGCACTACAATGACTCTTCTTCCAGAATACCATAAATTTGATTTTAGATAGGTATAATAGCAAAATTTTCAGAAAGAGTTTTGAGTAATTCAAGTAAATTCTGCAGGTGTAAGGCTATCTAGTATCAAGTTTAAGAGTTCTATCCTTCTATTCATTTCAAAAAAGACTGTAGATTGTCTTATCAAGACACTTAAAAGGATTACATGAAAAGAAGTTTATGGTAACACTACTATGAGAACATTAATAGTAAAGATGCTAATCCATATATATAAGTTCAACAAAGTAAATATGTTATCCCTTTAGGTAGGTTCAAGTGAAGCCAATTTCTAATTAGGCATCTCCTCAAGCTTCTCCTCGCTCTTTTTTTTTTCTTTTGTTTTCTTTTCACATTTGGATTGCTTTTCAATCTTTTTTTTACTTTTTCAAGTGAGGACTACTATATCTGGACAACTTTTAATAATTTTGAACTTCACATTTCTTTCCCTAAATTTGGAACTTACCACAACTTTTACCTTATATATATTTCTTTAGCTTATAAATGATTCATCATAGAGTTTCAATCCTTTCCTTTCACATAAATTTTTAGAATTCTAATATTTCAAAAGTACAGTTTTCTTTACTTTGAATAGTTGACTATATTCCTATTCTCTTATACCAAATATCTTAGACAACAAAATTACTTTTCATTACCCAAAACTTTCATTAAAGTCCACTAAAATACTTAAATAAAATCAAAATACAGTTATCTGAAGTTAAGCTATATTACAGAAAATCATGTTAATATTTACTTTTAAATGAGAACAATTAATAGTTAATCCTTTCTCTTCCCCAAAATTATGTTTTTAAATACTGATGAAACTAGCATATGTAGAAAGAAAAGACATAAACATGTATATAACTCATACCTCATTGTGTTGGGCTTTTCATACCTTTGAATTTTGGTAGGTCTTATTCATAAATTTAGAATAGTAGGCCTGAAATAATAAGAGCTTTTCTACACACATAATATATTAGAGATTTACAGGGTGAAGAATTTTGAAACTTTGAAAACATAAAACATCAACTAAACATCACATATTGGCATCTAACTGTTACAATCACATATTAAACTAATAAACAAAATATATGCAAATTTACATATCACATTACATCACATCAATCACAGTTCAACATAAAACAAATACAACCAAATACAAATCACAGTCTCAAATACATCACAACTACATCACAATACAATAGGAAATACTAAATGCAATGAAAATAAAGATACTACACTACCAATCATCATCTCGTGCAGCTTCAGCATCTTCAGGTTCATCAGGCTAGTATGGAGTGTACTCAGGGTATGTAGGAAATACAACGCTAGTGTCTCCCCTCAGGAATCTCATCTGTGAGTCATGATAAGCTATTTCGTATTTTCTCCACCGCACATGTTAATCATCATTCATCCTATTCCTTGCTTCTAGTCCTCCTACTCTGGTGTTTAACTTTTCTAACCGATCCATAACATCATGAAGAGTAGGGTCCCTAGATGTAGATGGTCGCTCCTGACTAGAAGAATGTACATCAACACTTTTACTTCACATCTAACCTACATGGGTTGTACATGTCTTGAGGTTTAATTTACTAATGGGCTTTAGGGGGTGGACTACCTCATCATTATCTTCAATTTCTACACCTGACTGAATACACAGGGCATGAATTAGGCTGGGGTGTCCTAGTCCTCCTGTAGTCTCTCCATTTGAAACATTCAAAATACTTCTATGAATAATAGCCCCAATATTGATATCTTTTATGTTCTGAATACAGTAATTCAGAACAGTTCTCTCTACAGTTACTTTGCTGTGGTGACTGGTAGACATAAGTCTTGCAGATATGAAATAATGTCAGGCTTTCGATGCAGGATTCAACATAGAAAGGGAGAAGTTAACTTTTTTGCTTCTATTTGATCTTCCATTCCCCTTTTCCGTCAGTCAGATAGTTCATAATCATATCAAGTGCCTCGTCATTAACAACAAAATGCTCATATTCACAATAGTGAGGGTCTCTCAACTGGTAAAATGTATTGATGCGCGTAGAGGTAAACTCAACCATTTGTCCTCTAACAAGTATATATTAACTCTCAGAATACTACAGGTTAGCATAAAATTCTCGTACTATCTCTAGTATCGCATCGGTAGTAAAATAACAGAAAATGTCCTAGTAATGAATCACAATTAATTCTTCTATCACTCCTCCAGGATTTTTAAAAGCTTTCTCTTGAATACACTTCTTATTGCTAAGAAATGTACTAAAGCGAGAGTGAGCTTTAAAATTCATAAATTTCCTTTCATTGTATTCCAATTTTCTCTTCCCTTTCGACGTTTTTGGAGCCATTTTTCTAAAAATATCAAAATAGTCTAAATCAATCTCAAAATTTGCAATGTATTAGACTCCAAAGTAATTTAAGTAAATAAGAACTTCAATACCAAGGAAAATCTCCAGATTTTCTCTAAAAACCTCAAATTTCGAATCTTCCTAATGTAGGAGATTTCCACGGTTCAAATAAAAAAAATTTAGTTTAAAGTGAAGATCTTACCGAGAGAAGATGGAATCTGAATTTTTGCGGCCACGAAATCGCTCTAAATCCAAATGCAAACGAGCCCTAGATGCGAAAATCAGCCTTGGCTAAAGGTAGAAGACAATGGATTGGGTTAAATCGTGAATCCTAGGGTTAAATAGCAAAATTTGAGTAATCTGGACTTTTTAAGTGTCGTGCGCGGTCCATCACTGGTGACAGCGCTGTCCGACGCTATTTTTAATTTACTAGGCCAAAGTCTCTGTAATTTGGCGTGGTCCGGCGCTCGTGACAACACTGTCCGGCGTCAGTTCAAATTCTGGCTCCGAAATTTCTTTTGCAATTTCAATCATTTTAAGCCTACACCGACGTTTAATTAGTCTATTTAAACATCGAATAAAGTACTAAAGCCACGACAAACAAAAATTTTTACACAAACAACACAAAACATCACTTTGATATATAAAATCTAAATTACAAACACACATAAGTAACACTAAACTCTACATATTTATCAAGCCATAAAACACTAAATTTTAGCATCGCTCACAACCATGACACTCAGACGCTGAAAACTAAACATGAAAGCAAATTCAAACATAGCAATCAAGAAAAACAAACTAAGTAATAAGTTCAAATACATAAACACATAATCAAGTCTCTACTCTTCCTTAGAACTATCATTATCTCTAATGTCTCCAATTGATTGAACGTGAACGAACAAATTATAGAATGAAAGATACAAGAATTCTTTAGGTGAATCCTCCTCAATCTAGCCTTTTCTTTTCATCAAGCATATCAGACTTCCTTCAAGATACCCTGAATGCTCAAAGTGTTCCTTCATTCTCCAATTCAGGTGATCAAATAAGTTAGATAGATTGTTGATTGCACTCATAAGGTGTTGCATCTCTTTCTCCAATTTCTTAATCTTCTTCAGAATTATCTGTGAACTTTTAGGAAAGTAAGGAGGAATAGGCTTTGAACTCTGATATGGTTGATCCAATAATACTCATGTCCTTCACATCTCCAAACTGTCTCAGTTACCGTGTTCGTTCTTGGGGTCCGCAGGCTTCCAGGGAAGAAGTACTCTCTCCCAATTTTCATATGGCACTTGTGATTGACTACAGAGAAGAAATATGGTGGAAGGATGTCCAAGCCCAAATTTTGATCCGTGTACGTTCAATCCCAAAACAAATTTCACAATAATAGAACCAATATCAATAGGTATCCACATTTGAAAACAGTAATTCAAAATAGCACATTCCTTAGTCACTTTACTGATTTTCATAGTTGGGAGTAATTTTGCACATATAAAATATTGTAAGTGTTTTGACGTAGGATTTATAAGTGTGGTTGAAAACTCACATACCTGTTATCTCTTATCTCCCAATCATCATTTTTATCCATTAAGTATCTGTATATGTCGCACATATTGTCTCTCGTTGGGATAAAATTTGCATAATGACAGATCGACACATTCTTAATCATATATAAGTCATTAATCTTCATAGGAGTAAATGTGACAAACCTGCCTTGCACATAGATTGATCCTTGGTTGATCCCATGAAGATTTGCATAAAATTCTTTTACGACAGGGACGACTACAGTAGCAGTAGTGTAACATAAAACTTCCTAACGTCTTTGGATAATAATTTCTTCAATCCGAGAAGTAGGAGAATTAAAATCTTGATTCACGAAGCCTCACTCCTTAATCAGCCTCTTCTTTGAAATGTTCTTGTCGAAAATACGTTGCACATCGAAACTGATGAACTTTCTACGGTTGAAAACTTGAAATCTTGAAGTTTCGATTGAGTTAGAATTCATTTGAACGAGATTTGGGATCTTCATTTTCGTTTCTCTTGTAGTTTTTTAACTTTAAAGGCGGTTTTTGGGAGTTTAAATGGAAGGATTGCCACCTAAAACTGCTAAATTTGTATTTAAGAACGAAAAAATTATTTCTGGTCAGCGGCGAATCAGGCGCTAGTTCAGTTTTGGCCAAATTTTGGTAATATATATTATGATCAATAATGGTAGCTCGACGAACATTTTATTCAAACTAGTATTCAACAATATAAACTTACGAGCCGACGAATTGGTGTCACCATCCAGAACTCTCTTTGGATTCTTAAGGGAAACAAAACTCGGGATGATAACATTACGGGTCAGCTAGGGAGTGGATGAAAAGCAGTTTATTTATATGGATTTGTCACAGACGTATAATGCAATCTTTGGCCACCCACTGTTAAATGACTACAAGGTTGTGGTGTTTATGTACCATGTGGCAGTGAAATTTTTGTGTGACAATGAAGTAATTACCATGTGGGGAAGTCTGGAGCAGTCTTGAAACTGCTATCTTTGGGAGGTCAACCGGATGGGGCAGGAACCACTAGACTTCTAGCATCCAAGGGAGGAGGGCCTCAAGGCCAACAAGACCATCCTCAAAATAGTAGTGACCTAAGGGGAGCCCGGTAAATATTTTCTAATTAGGGAGGCTTTCGATGCAAGACCAAAGGATTTGCTGATCAACGCTCTCCGGGGTCATCTTGATGTCTTCGACTGGTCAACGGTAAAGATGCCTAGCAAACCATTGGACATCACTTGCCATCAAATGAATGTTAATTGATGCAGTGAACTTTAATATTGCAAGAACTTATGAACTAAAATTTATATATATTTTTAATGATTTTGTAAAGTTCAAACATTCAACACAAGTATACGTATCCTATCAAGTGTGGTGCTTTGCTTGGATTTTTTTTTTTTTTCTTTTTTTTAGGCAAGAATTCTTAGTGTTTTGCATTTTCTTTGGAAGGGAAGGTTGGTTCCTAGAGTTTAAGATGGTGTTTAACTTGTGGTAGTTTGGGTGCGCATGGGTGAACTTGAGTTTGCATGAAGCTTGGGTTGGTCATGGCCATTTTTTGGCATAGTCAGAGCTTAATTTTCTCACTTGGGTGCTTGGGTTTGGACTTGACTCGTCTTAAGATGAGGAAGCTTTGGATGTGATTTGTTATGACATTGGTTTTGGGTTTGGATTTGGCTAGGAATGAGGAGTTTGATGGCCAAGTGGCTTGGCTTTGGACTTTTACAGTGATTTTGGCTTATCATGAGCCAAAGTTTGTCTTGGATTAGGGGTTAAATGGCTTGGGCTTGAATTGTGCTTTTCAGTTTAGTGGACTTTGAATTTGGGCTGGAGACTTGGGCATGGTAGATTTGGATTTTGTCATGAGTTGGATTTGGGTAGGATGATTAGTTTGGGCTAAGCTCGGTAGATTTTAATGTGAAATGTGATACGTTTTATTTTTGTTTTTCGATTTTAAGTTAATTTTAGATTTTATTTTCCTTTAATTTTGAATTTATTAATTAACTTTTGATTTTGATAATTCAATTATGATAATTTTAGTTGATTTTAAATTTAATTAATTTAGATTCATTAATTAATTTTATTTTAATTATTTCAATTATCATCATTTGTTGATTTAGATTTTAATTAATGTTGATTTAGGTGTTTTGATTATGTTTGATTTTAATTTTAGATATCTAACCCGTATGATCAATTTCTCGATAATTGCATGAAAAGTTCCACCTTGGAGCATGATTTGAGGAAGAAATGCAAACATTAGTCTTATTAAACTCAAATGTGTATTTCCATTTTTTTATTAAAATGTCAAGTTTCGGTGTTATATATGTCAATATATAATAATTTTGTTATATGTATGTAAATGCCCCTTCTTTATAATGGTAAGTGATTGTATTTATATGTTATTTAATTTTTTGTGTTGTTACAGGCATAGAAGGGCTTAATAAAGTTTAATACTGACTTTGTTGTGAAACAAAAATAATGGTTTGTACTACTGCTAATGTGTGAGTTGGAGTGCCTAATACTTTGAGGCCAAGAGGAAGACCAAAGAAAATAAGATTCAACTTAAAAAAAAAGTCAAAAAGTCAAAAATGTTCATGCATGTAGTCATTGTGGGCTTTGGAGTCACCATAATATTACGGGGCCCGGGAGCACGAAACTTCGGTTGATATATGATGCGCAAAAAATATATACGGTTTTTGTTATATGATTTTACCTGATTTGGTGATATTACTTTAAAATGAAGGTATTTTTTATGTTTTTTTTTAGTTTTAGAGTACAGAAATAGTGATTACGAAGCGAAAAAAACGGTCTGATATGGGTAACGAGCGGCAGAGTTTTGGGCAGCAGCGCTTTTGATAGAATGCTTTTACATGTTTAATCTATTTTATACACTTAGCATATTTGTTAATGAGATTATCATGAAAAATAAAAAGTTTTTTTAAAGACATTTTTGTAGAGTTATCATTGAGCTGTATAGCTTGAAACGGGCCCGAACGGAGCAAAATAGTGGGCTGCGCGAGATCATCAAACCTTAATGACGCCAATAGCCCTGAAAACCAAAGGCACAAAAATAAAGCGCCCGCTGACTACTAATCAACACAGCCAGTGCAAAAACTAACCTCGATGTAAAGCCAGCCAAATTGTCGCCATATACATTGAATCTGGACGCTTTTGGAAGGATTCTTAAATTACCTCTTATGAAATTTGTCATAAAGCATTTTTAAAGCTAGTGAAGTCAAAAAAAGAGAGATGATAGGAAAAACTTGGAGAATGTAGAATCTTGAATAGGAGTAGAAAAGTAGATTCCTACCTTTTTAGAGAAGATTAGTGAGCGGTACAGAAGAAATACGTAAAGTGTTCTAGCACATTGCATCATCGGCGGGAGACTTTATGGGAGAAATTTTTATCTTTCTTTCAAAGGAAAAAGCTAGGTATTGTGTTCTTTTTATTATCTTATGATTGTGTAAACAACATTTTGTGGATTCTTTTGAAATGAGATTTTCCGGGTAATGTTCTTCGTGTTTTGTGATGTCTTTTACCACTTCTTTCTTTATTGCTTGTTTGGAAATAGTGACATAAGAAGTTTATGTCGTATTTTCCCTCTACTTTTCTTTTGATGAGTAGGATTCATGTTTAGGATATTGGGATGCTTGCTAAATGTTGTTTTAATTATAAATGTGATGGTCTTTACTTGCACTTCATTTACATTACGATAAGGAGCTGAATTGTATTGTTAAAATTCGTTGTAATTGCGTGTGGCGGTGTAATTCTCGACGAAGTGAACGCATTTGATGTCTGTGAATGAATTGCGTAGTGCATGGGGATTAAATGCAAATAAATAGGGAAATATGGTTTCATGGGAGTCGAATTGGAGGTTTCGGGGTGACGGGTTGGGGTCACTTTAATTTGGTCTTAAGATTGAGTAACTAAAGTCGAAGGTTAGCCTTCGAATTGAAGGGTGAGTGGGAGCTCGTAGTGACGGTAATATCCTCTGACCTAGCATAGATTTAGTGGTAGCCGAACTTAGGATATGTCGATGTTCTTTACATGCGGGGGGTACTCTTTTGAGGGTAAAGAAATATTTATGCTCCTAATTATTACATGGGAATATTTAATGCATCTCATTCACACATATATTATCGATTCGTTACGTAAGGAATAGTAGTTTTATTATCTCAAAATTCACGGAAACCAATTTCACGAAAAGGGTTATCGTTAGAAGTAATATTTACATTTAGGAGTAGTTATTATTCTTACATATAATCATACGAATTTACGAGTAGTTGTTAGAAACACCTTATATCCCATTCCCGACTAAGGTACATTAGTAGTATACTAGAATTTGCTTAAGAACCACTTACCTTGCTTCCTTGTGGGATCGATAAACGGGACTCATTAGAGCGTGTATTACTTGATATGATACGTATACTTGCGTTGGATCGTGTAAGCTTTATAAAAATTATTATATATATATATATTGTTCATAGAATTCTTGCATATAAAAAAGTCGCATCAAGTTTTTGGCGCCGTTGCGGGCGGAAGCTTAATTAAAATTTTAGGAAAATTTTAGTTGAAGTGATTAGGCTTAAATTGGAAAACTTTAGTGTCGTAAAATTGTGTTTGTGTGAAAAGTATTTTTATGTATGAAAAGTGTTGTGAAAAAAAGCTTGTTTGTGTGAAAAATAAAGTGTTTGTGAAAATGTTTTATTGTGTTGAATATATTTTTCATTTTATTTGTTTTATTGTTAATGTATGTTTGTTGTGTTATGTATGTAAAGCAAAGGATACGTAGAATCTTGTGTCTTATAATCCCGAGTTAGAAAAATGGAAAAAAATAAAAAAAACGAAGGGACATGAAAAACTAGAAATGGAAATGGAAGCATTCAAAATAATAACTTGAAAAATCGTCGCCATCATTGAGGATAGTAAATCTACGATAGATAAAATTCACACCAGTATACAAAACTCTGTTGTAGAAGGCGGCTCGTTTGAACTAAATCCCGGTGATTATCCAACTTGTGCGAGAACAACCGGTTGCAGAACTCCTTCGGAGAATCCTGTTACACTTATCTAGTTTTTAAATTTTATGCTACATTTCGTTATAATGGCATATCAGACGATGATGTTAAATTTGAAATTTTTGCATTCTGCCTTTAAGGGATAGGGCTAAAATGTGGTTATACTCATTGCTTTTTGGTTCTATTAAAAATTGGGAGAAGTTAACTCAGAAATTCCTAGCTAGGTATTTTTCACCTTGAGGACTACTCGACTTAGAAAAGATATTATCGTTTTGTCGGTATGAGAGGAGATCGATATACGAAGCTTGGAATGATTAAAGAAACTCTAAGAAAGTGTCCACATCATGCTCTTGTCAGTTGGTTAATCATTGAGCTTTTTATAATGGGTTAGTAGGATACTTAGGTCCATTATTGATGCGCTGCTGGTGGTTCATTAATGGTCAAAAACATTTGATGAAGCGTATGCATTAATTGAAAATGAAAAGCTCACAAATGAATTTTTAATGGCTACAATTAAATCATAGAAATTTAGCAAGTGTTCATGATACGAATGCGATTGCAATCCTTGCATCTCAAGTTGCTGCAATATCAATGAAGTTAGACCAATTTGGAATGAACTTGACCTCAATTTACTCTGTAAGTGAGGAAAGTTCAACTAGGGCGTATGATTGATTCTAACTTATTATATAAGACTTTAAATACCATAAACAACCCATATTCTAACTTTTACAACCCATGTTGGAAGAACATCCTAAATTTAACTGGAATCATCACTAAGTGGAAACCAACGATAGGAAAATAATCATGCAAATCTTGATGGAAGTTGGAATAGACGGGGAGTAGCACCACAGTATAGGCCTTCACATCCTTTGGACTCTAATATTGATCAAAACTAATATGAGATAGAAGAAGTCTATAGACAAAGGCGTATTGCGAATGGGAAACCAGTTGCAAACTCAAATCTTTGCGATTAGAAACATAAAGAGAATCGAGTTTGGGAGAAATTCTTAATTCACTTAGTAATAGACCCGAAGGAACACTTCTAGCACCTTGCGAGATCAAAACCTAGCGAGAACGATAATCAACAACTATTCCTTGTTATTGGACAAGAAACATGATAGATGTGCAAAAGGAGAGTTGATTATGAATATTAATAACCGAAGTCACTTTTGATGTGTTGAAAACTATGAAAATTTTCGAGAGAAAGATGATGAATTTTTTTGGATTGATGAAATTGATTATCTAAAGTAAAGACCATTTCCAAAAAGTTTTGGTAAGATATGAGATGAGTTCGAATGGATTTTCATGATGAGTTGAAAACTTTATCTAAAAGAGAGCGTATGTTTTGTTGAAGAGAGATGTGAAATGATGGAAGGCTGCTAAAAATAGTGTACTTGTAATTCCATTTGTTGAAAAATCTCATGAACTTAAGATGGATGTACCCCATACAATTTAAAACTGCCTATATAGGGAATTCATCTACACCACCAGTCTTTATATCTTTATATTAAACTCAGAATTACAAGAAAAATCTGAATTGAATAGAGTAGACAGATAAAGTTATTGAAGCTAGGACTTGAAGGAAGAATTTGAGGATAAATTTTAAAAGAACTGAGTTGAGAGAAAGAGGATAAGGATATTGGAAGACCATTGGAAGAAATTCCTAAGGAATTAGAAAAACCTATTTCCTCGAAAGCTAAGATAGATCATATCATTTAATAATTATAAAGGGGAAGAATTAGAAGATAACTTAAAACGGAAAGTGACATAAAATAATTTGATCCACGAATCTGAATTATCTAGAGAGAATCGATCTAAAATTTGGGAGATCTTGAATTATCTTATAGAGATCCATTTCTTATAAATTTCAAGGATGATATTAATATGAAAATTCAAAAAATCAAATGAAGATTATTGGATCACAGAAAGAAATATGAGGAACGATGATATAAATCCATCGAAAGGGAAGAGTTGAAGAAGAATTGTTGAGGATTTTGTAGGAATTCACCTGGATCTAAAAAGGATTAAGCGATTGATCGAGGATTACTTAATTAAATTTTGATCCGGGAGGAATCATTTGTCGGGCTGCGACGTTAAAACTGTACTATGGGAGGCGGTATGTGGATTATCGGTGTGCTTTGATTTAGTGTGCTTGAGAGTCATGATTGTTAGTGTTGTATGGTGTTTGCTTTAGAGTGGATTGACTTGATCTTTATGTGTCATTATAGATTGAAAAGTTTGATTGTTGATTGATAGATGCTTGGATTGTTAGTAGTTTGATTTTATCTTTGTGTGTCGTGAGGGAGGTGATTCATAACTTCTTATTATGGTTAGACTTGTATGTTCTCCTGTTGTAGTTGGATTGACGAGTTCACTATAACTCGGGTCTTACTCAGACTTGAGAACAGGAATATCATGAATTTGAACAATGACGGCTTCATCTGATTTTGTTGATCTTTTCTCTAACTACATTTCATTTGATAGGAGTCATGAACCTATTTGATGAATAACATGTGGATGATCTTACACAATTTATAGCGTTAGTGCTTAATTAAAGGGATTATATGATGCCTGAGATTGGTGTCTAGAAACCAATTTATCGGGGATAATCTTATCTTTAAGGATTATAATCTATAAAATCATTTTAAAATGTCTTTAATTTATTAGTGTAGTGATTACGGTAAATTGGAAGTAAATCGGTGTGAAGTGATGAGTTAATGGAAGAATTGACCTCATTTATCTTATGTGTGTTTATGTTTCTGTAACTAATTTTATATAATAATTGAAGAACATTTTTATATTCTCTTCTTGAATTTTCTTATCTTAGTTAACCTTTTATTTAGTGAATTTCGTTACGGCGTGATTAGTTTAGTTTACTTTGTTCTTTGCGTATTGTTCGCCCATAATGAATACTTGTAAATGGTTTTGATAGACATTGATAGAATTTCTAAATGCTTCGAGTATGTTTTTCTTCCTTGCTTATATTTTATGTATTGAATGCTATATATGTTAAAAATTAAGTTTGGAGGTAGGAAGAAAAATAAAATTATAATGTGAAAATACTTCCTTTTCGTGTAATTTTATTACAAGCATGTTTTATGTTAGATTTACTTTCTCCTACAGATCATTCTATCTTGATTATGCATGTATATGAATTTAATAGGATGTTGTAGTAGTAAGTAGATTCAACCTTTACTTTTTCTTCCTGCAACATTTTATGGAATTAATTGTAAAATATTTTAAAATTTAAGTTTGGGGGGAAGAAATTTTTTTTTTAAAATGTAACTTTATTTGTCCTCAGTAGCCTGTAATTAATTTGATATCACTTTTAAAATGACTTGTGGTATGTGGTGTTACCTTTAAGTTACTATAATTTTGATTTTAGGAATGTTAGAAAAATAACTTAGTTGAAATCCTATGTGAAGAAACTGTTCTAAAGTTAAGATATTTTGTAGAAAACATTGGAAAAATGATTTTTCTATTCATGTAAAAAGAGTTGAATATTTGAAAAGCTAAAATTCTTAGATTTATACTTAATGAGAATTAAGCCTTTATTGAAAACCTTTTTCGAACTAATACTTACACTTATAAAAAGTGAGGGAAAGTTTTGAGTTTTGGATTTTAGAGAGAGGATAGTGAAATTTAAAATTATTAAAGGCTCGTCCAGGATATAGTAATCCTCGAATAAAAAAGGGATTAAAAATGATCCCAAAAGAAATAAAAGAAAAAAGTGAAAAAAGGGGGATTGAAAATGATCCCGAAAGAAAAGAAAAAAAAAGAAAAGAAAATAAGTGAGGAGAAGCTTATGGGGAAGCCTAATCAAAAATTGGTTTCAATTAAATCTTTTTAATTAAAAAGACTTAAAAACAATCCTAAGCTTATTCTTATTTTAAAAGGTATTGGTTAAATTGGTATAGATATGGTGCTAAAATTCTATTTTTATACTTTTTATGAATCTTTAGTTTGACAATTTTCAATAACTATTGAAGTAAATAGAAAATCAGGATTCCTAAGTTGAATATGAGATATTCTTACACTCTAGTCCTAAGTTGATTTGCTAGAATTTTTCCTTTATATACTATAATATTTCTGAGATGAAATTATAGAAAACTCTGTTAAAACCCACAACCACAAGTTAACATATTTTATTTTTAAAGTAATAGTGTTACTTGAGGACAAGTAACAGTTAAGTTTGAGGGTATTGACACACCTAAAATATATACACTTTTTGCTATATAATTTTACTCATTTTTGATGATATTACACTTTAAAGGAAGTTATTTTATATGTTTTTTGGTTTTAGGTACAAGAAATGGTGATTGGAGCAAAAGGAAGCAAAAATGGTGCAATTTGGAGGAAAAACGAGCAAGAAAGCAAATTTTGACTTGACACCTTTCGATAAGTCTTTCTATGTTTAATCTCTTTTACACTTCTTGCATATTTTTGAATGAGATTACACTTTAAAGAAATGTTGTTTTTATGCTTATTTTGTAGGGCTATCTGTTAGGAACACAATGCAACTGGAACGGGACTCCATTAGAGCCATGTATTACTTGATACGATACATATACTTGCGTTGGATCATTGTGACTTTATAAAAATTATTATATAACTATTGTTCATAAATCCTTACATATAAAAAAGTCGCATCACTAACCCAAGAACTCCCAAGGAGAGGAGAGAGCCACCAACATCGCCTAAACTACGAAACATCCAAGACAAAAAAATGTTCCCTATGTCCTAGGCAATTGATCCCACATAGCCTCAGCCTCTGATATCCATTAAGCTCTCCCAATTTCATGCCCTGAAAATAGGATAAGTTTTTTGGCATACACAAAAGCTTTTCAAACTTCAAATTTAGTATTCCAACACCATCTTTGAGACCAACGAAGAAGTTTCTAATAAAAGGATCTTCTCGTGAGCTCCAACCCACTCCTCGGTGAAACGAAGACCCATTTTTATTGAACTTATACTCATACCCAATTTCAACTCAAATTGAGTCAAGGGCAAGCTTCCTGAGCTTAAGGCTAAGCTTTGGAACCATTCCAATCGAAATTTCATCCACTGAGGCCAAGTCAAGGTGCTAAACCCTAATTTCATCTCGTTTTTTAGACATTGTGAAGAAGTTCGTTACTTCATGGTCAAAGATTCATATGGATGTGTTCGCCATGTCGAGATGATGCTTTAGAAACAAAGATTTTTAAGTTTGGTTCAATATCTGGGGAGATTTTTAAATGATGAATCGATGTCGTCCATTTCTATGTATCAGAAATGGATGGCCCCGATCGAGTCGAACTGTGATTCTGTCCATACAAGACAAACAAAAGCACATGCCATCTCAACACGCACGTGGATACTTCCGCGAATCAGGTAGCTCCGCGTGCATTTTTTATGATCCAGTTAGCCACCACACATATAAATAGGAAATTAAGAATTTTCTATTTATTTAAATACAAAAAAAAACAAAAAAATCCTTCAAAAATTCATATCTTGATATAAAAAAATAACGAAGAGATAACAAAAATACCCCTGGATTCAGAAAAATGAGGATAAAATTATGAAGGTAAAATCCAAATTTTATTATTTATATTTAATTTTCAATTAATTAATTACTCTATGGAGTAATTTAATTATTAAAAATTATCTATAATTCCAAAAAAACTGAAAATTTTAGGGATTAACCTTTAAGTCCTTAGGAACATCCTTTGATTTTTTCAAGGTTAGAAAAATTCTCTAGGATCCAATTTTCTAATTTCTATCAAATTTTGTAATTATTTCCAAAAATAATTATAAAGATTTAAGAAATTGGAAATTAAATTTGAAAATGGTTAAAATATTTAGAGGGGCAAATTTAAACTCTAAAATTACAATTTTTAGCCGTTAGAAAATTTAAAATGACATCTTCATCACTTAAATTTCAAATTTACATTGACCTTAGCCTTAAATGACACATAGGATTGACTAAATCCGGACGCTTAGGTCTAACCTCAATTTAGATCTAAGGTGAAACTAAACCCTAACCAAAATAGGGTCAAGTTTTCTCCTCAGGACTATTAGGTCTAAACTCTATAGATCTAAATTCAAAATCCCAGATGTTGAGATTAAACTCACATGACATTTGGGTCTAACCAACTTAGACTTAAGTTACAATCTAAATCCAGTTCAAACCAGACACAAACATCTAAGTTTAATCTAGGTGAACTCACACTTCAACAAACCCTAATTAGTTCTAAACCACAATTAGACCTAATTAAACCCTTTTAAGGTTTAACCACATTAGGTTTAACACAGCAAATCCTAATTAGGTCTATTTAATCAAATTAAATGTTATCTAAATTAGGTTTAATTAATCATAAACCATAATCGAACATAACCCTAATTAGGTCTAATTAATCCAATTAAACCTTATCTAAATTAGGTTTAATTAATTTTAAACCTTTATAAGACCTAACCCTAACTAGGTCTAATTAATTCAATTAAACCTTACCTAAATAAGGTTTTATTAACCATAAACCCTCATTAGACCGAACCCTAATTAGGTCTAATTGATCCAATTAAATCTTATATAAATAAGGTTTAATTAATCCTAAACCCTAATTAGATCTAACCACTAATTAGGTCCAATTAATACTAATTAAACCTTACCTAAATAAGGTTTAATTAAACTTAAACCCTAATTAGATCTAACCCAAATTAGGACTAATTAATCCAATTAAACCTTACCTAAATAAGATTTAATTAAACTTAAAACTTAATTAGACCAAATCCTAATTAGGTCTAATTAATCCAGTTGAACCTTACCTAAATTAGGTTTAACTAAAATTAAACCCTAATTAGATCTAACCCTAATTAGGTCTAATTAATCCAACTAAACCTTACCTAAATTAGGTTTAATTAAACTTAAACTGTAATTAAACTAAACTTTAATTAGGTCTAATTAATATAATTAAACCTTACCTAAATAAGGTTTAATTAATCCTAATCCTATTAGATCTAACCTCTAATTAGGTCTAATTAATCAAATTAAACCTTACACAAAGAAGGTTTAATTATCCTAAACCCTAATAAGACCTAACCCTAATTAGGTTTAATTAATCTAATTAAACCTTACCTAAATTATGTTAATTAAACTTAAACCACTAATTTTACCTAAGCCTAATTAGGACTAATTAATCCAATTAAACATTACCTAAATAAGGTTTAATTAATCTTAAATCCTAATTAAACCTAACTACTAATTGAGTTACGTAATTCAATTAACCTTACCTAAATTATGTTTAATTAAACTTAAACCCTAATTAGACCTAATCTTAATTAGTTCTAATTAATCCAATTAAAAATTACCTAAATTAGCTTTATTAACCCCAAACCTTAATTAAGTATAACCATAATTAAACTTAATTAACCCTTAAGCTTTACATACATTAAGCTTCGAACCCTAATTAAGTCTCTCTAATCAAATATTTAGGTTCAACCTACATTTAACCTAAATCAAACCTAAACTTAGGTTCGGCCCGAGTTGAACCCAAGTTAATCAAATCTTTAGGTTCAACCTACATTGAACCTAAATCAAAACTATAACTTAGGTTCAACCCAACTTGAACCCGAGTTAATTAAATCTTTAGGTTTAACCTATATTAAACATAATCAAAATTATAACTTAGGTTCAACCCAATTTGAACCCAAGTTAATCAAATCTTTAGGTTTAACCTATATTGAACCCAAGTAAAAAATACATCATAGATTCAACCTACATTAAACCTAAATTGACTTAAAACTTATATTCAACCCAATAAAACTTCAGGTTCTATTCATAATTGCACCTTAAGGAGTCACACATTAGATTTATCCAAATTAAATCTAAGACATAATAAATTTTAGATTCTACCTAAACTGAATCAAAATAAAATAAGTTTTAGATTCTATCTAAATTGACTCTAAGTAATATCAACCCCTTGACTTTACCAGAACCTTAGGTTTAATCCAAATTGAACCTAATGGACATTATACCCTAGATTCTAATTAAATTGAATCTAAGCAATATTGAACTTTAAGTTTTACCTGAATGTTTTGGGTTTTACTTAAATACCTGAGATTCTATCAACATTTAATCTAATTCATCAAACATTAGGTTCTACCTTAATTGAGCCTAAATCACCTTTTATTTTAGATTATACCTAAATTGAATCTAAATATTAGGTTCTACTTAAATTGAACCTAACAATCTTGTTCGAATCATTCAAAATGGAATAAAATGACAATAACTGAATTTAATCGGTTAATAAAATGTAAGCAACCTAAATCATTTAAAACTTTAAAATTCAATATAAAAACATTAAAACTTAAATGAAACTTTAATCAACAAAGATCATCGAATGCAACTTAAAACACAATATGTTTTGATCTACGAAGATTTCTTGGATGATGGAATCGGTGGTTGTTGACAAGAGACTTCCGTTCCTTGTTTAAATACCTTTTAGACTAAGTAAATTGAGGCATCCAAACTTCCTAAAATGATGGAGCCATGTACATCTTGAACGATTATCTTAAAATTAAAAATTTATCCAACTAAAGCAATAATTTAAGAAAAAAATCGACATTATTTATTTTATAAATCTCACACTATTTTCCTTGCAGGTTGAAGATAAGTTCCATCTTAGATTTACTTTGCATATTATTAGGGTGTGCTAACTTTATTTTGTAGGATGACATTCTAAGGACAGGACAACAAACTTCAAAACAAAAAAACATAACGATATCAATAAAATAATGACATCTAAACAAAACAAAACAAAATGATAATAATGAAACCAAAGTGACAAAACAAAACAAAACCAAAATAATAATTAAACAAAACAAATCAAAACTTTAGGGTAGTTGTTGCGAATTTTTTAAATGCCAAAATATGATGAACTCGTATATATATATATATATATATATATATATATATATTGATTTACATTTCTAGTGAGTCACACATTCAAAATGAAAGTATACGTATCAATCAAGTAATATAGGGCTCTAGTGGAGTCCTAGTTATCGATCCCACGAGAAGGTTTGTTAACTCTATAATGAGCACAGAAATCAATATTCGAATCACAACACAATTGCAGCAATTACTAATACTTTAAGGATGTTCAGACAGTAGCAGTTACTAATTCTACCAAAGTACGTTCTACTCTTGTAACACAATTAACAAACACAAGGCTAAGTTTTATAACAAAAGTTCAAATTGCAAGAAAGAATCGTCTTCCCTTCCAATGATAATGTGATGATTTAGTAACATAGATCGGTGATACAACTGTATTGTTCCAAATAGGAGCATTCATATTCTTTATGCTCTTTCGAGCAATATAAAGAACATTGGCTAATCCTAAGTTTTGTCCCTAAATATGTGGTTAGGCGGGGAGGATATCGGCTGTCACTACGAGCTCCCACTTCCCTTCGCCTGAAGGCTAACTCTCGCTTTAGTTTCCAAACCATAGGACTAAATTGGGGATTTCAGCCTGTCACTCTAAAATCTCCAATTCTATGGCCATCAAAACATATTTCCCTGTTTATTTGCACCCAACCCCCATGAACTACGTCACTCATTCACGGACATTAAATGTGACCTTTACTTTTATTGTAGAACTCATAGTCCTTTCAGAACATATGTCTCTCAACAAGTTTTAACAATTTAATTGGCTAGATCAAAAAAGTAAATGAAGTTCAAAGTGAAAAGGTCATCACAAGTTTTTCATATTAAATCGACAAATCATTTCCATATCACGACATCAACACATCACATGAAAAAGAGGAAGACAAAGAAATTTACTCATGACTCATGAGGAAAGTACGATAAAATATGGATTATATATATAAAAGCAATGTCATACAAACAAAGAAAAACTTATCTCAATTTCTTCCCGAAGAGAATCTCTTGAAATTCCTTTGACTCCTCTTCTTTCTCCACAACAAGACACAATTCTCTATTAAGTTGAGTAAGGAAGAATAAATCTCTTACTTTTCCTCTCCTCCAACACTCCTTAGTAGAGAAATTACACTAAACACTAATCCCTAAACTCTCTCTATTGAACTCTCCACACAATAACAATGAAAAGACTCTGAATAACAATGAAGTGACACTGAAATTTTGGCTCCAAATTCATTTAAATTTGGGTAGAACCAACTTTCCCAAGAGTTCCCTTAAGCACCCCTTAAAAATTTGGCCAAATACATTGACTCTAGTTAAATTTGTGATAGGGTGCCGTCCGACACTATTTTTCGTCGTTTTGCCCAAACTCTCTGGAATTGGGCATGGCCAGGCATTGGATAAAGCATCGTTCGGCGCTCTAGGTCAAAATGTCCAATTTGCCTCATTTTGCTCTAAATTCTCTCATTTTTTTTTCATTTTGCTCTGAAGGCCTAAAATCATCGTACCTGCATGAAATCATGAAAAATACCCTTATTTAAAGTGCAATATCATCAAAAATAGGTATGAAATAGGCATTAAAAAACTATCAAATTTTCAGTGGATCAAGATCCCCCAAACTTAACTATTATTGGTCCTCAAGTAATTTGGTTACTAAATAAAAATAATGATGCACTACAATGAACTCTTCTTCTAGAATACCATAAATTTGATTTTAGATAGGTATAATAGCAAAATTTTCAGAAAGATTTTTGAGTAATTCAAGTAAATTCTGCAGGTGTAAGACTATCTAGTATCAGGTTTAAGAGTTCTAGCCTTCTATTCATTTCAAAAAAGACTGTAGATTATCTTATCAAGACACTTAAAAGGATTACATGAAAAGAAGTTTATGGTAACACTACTATGAGAACATTAATAGTAAAGATGATAATCCATACATATAAGTTCAACAAAGTAAATATGTTCTCCCTTTAGGTAGGTTCAAGTGAAGCCAATTTCTAATTAGGCATCTCCTCAAGCTTCTCCTCGCTCTTTTTTTTCTTTTGTTTTCTTTTCACATTTGGATTGCTTTTCAATCTTTTTTTCACTTTTTTAAGTGAGGACTACTATATCTGGACAACTTTTAATAATTTTGAACTTTACATTTCTTTCCCTAAATTTGGAACTTACCACAACTTTTACCTTATATAAATTTCTTTAGCCTTATAAATGATTCATCATAGAGTTTCAATCCTTTCCTTTCACATAAATTTTTAGAATTCTAATATTTCAAAAGTACAGTTTTCTTTACTTTGAATAGTTGACTATATTCCTATTCTCTTGTACCAAATATCTTAGCCTACAAAATTACTTTTCATTACCCAAAACTTTCATTCAAGTCCACTAAAATACTTAAATAGAATCAAAATACAGTTATCTGAAGTTAAGCTATATTACAGAAAATCATGTTAATATTTACTTTTAAATGAGAACAATTAATAGTTAATCATTTCTCTTCCCCAAAATTATGTTTTTAAATACTAATGAAACTAGCATAGGTAGAAAGAAAAGACATAAACATGTATATAACTCATACCTCATTGTGTTGGGCTTTTCATACCTTTGAATTTTGGTTGGTCTTATTCATAAATTTAGAATAGTAGACCTGAAATAATAAGAGCTTTTCTACACACATAAGATATTAGAGATTTGCAGGGTGAAGAATTTTGAAACTTTAAAAACATAAAACATCAACTAAACATCACATATTAGCATCTAACTGTTACAATCACATATTAAACTAATAAACAAAACATATGCAAATTCACATCACATCACATCACATCAATCACAGTTCAACATAAAACAAATACAACCAAATACAAATCACAATCTCAAATACATCACAACTACATCACAATACAACAGGAAATACTAAATGCAATGAAAATAAAGATACTACACTACCAATCATCATCTGCAGCAGCTTCAGCATCTTCAGGTTCATCAGGCTGGTATGGAGTGTACTCAGGGTATGTAGGAAAAACAACGCTAGTGTCTCCCCTCAGGAATCTCATCTGTGAGTCATGATAAGCTATTTCGTATTTTCACCACCGCACATGATAATCATCATTTATCTTATTCCTTCCTTCTAGTCCTCCTACTCTGGTGTTTAACTTTTCTAACCGATCCATAACATCATGAAGAGTAGGGTCCCTAGATGTAGATGGTCTCTCTTGACTAGAAGAATGTACATCAGCACTTTTACTCCACATCCAACCTACATGGGTTGTACATGTCTTGAGGTTTAATTTACTAATGGGCTTTAGGGGGTGGACTACCTCATCATTATCTTCAATTTCTACACCTGACTGAATACACAGGGCAAGAATCAGGCTGGGGTGTCCTAGTCCTCCTGTAGTCTCTCCATTTGAAATATTCAAAATACTTCTATGAATAATAGCCCCAATATTGATATCTTTTATGTTCTGAATACAGTAATTCAGAACAGTTCTTTCTACAGAACAGTTCTCTCTACAGTTACTTTGCTGGGGTGACTGGTAGGCATAAGTCTTGCAGATATGAAATAATGTCAGGCTTTCGATGCAGGATTCAACATAGAAAGGCAGAAGTTAACTTTTTTGCTTCTATTTGATCTTCCATTCCCCTTTTCCGCCAGTCAGATAGTTCATAACCATATCAAGTGCCTCGTCATTAACAACAAAATGTTCATATTCACAATAGTGAGGGTCTCTCAACTGGTAAAATGTATTGATGCGCGTAGAGGTAAACTCAACCATTTGTCCTCTAACAAGTATATATTAACTCTTAGAATACTACAGGTTAGCATAAAATTCTCATACTATCTCTAGTATCGCATTGGTAGTAAAATAACAGAAAATTTTCCACTAATGAATTGCAATTAATTCTTCTATCACTTCTCCAGGATTTTTAAAAGCTTTCTCTTAAATACACTTCTTATTGCTAAGAAATGTACTAAAGCGGGAGTGAGCTTTAAAATTCATAAATTACCTTTCATTGTATTCCAATTTTCTCTTCCCTTTCGACATTTTAGGAGCCATTTTTCTAAAAATTTCAAAATAGTCTAAATCAATCTCAAAATTTGCAATGTATTAGGCTCCAAAGTAATTTAAGTAAATAAGAACTTCAATACCAAGGAAAATCTCCAAATTTTCTCTAAAAACCTAAAATTTCGAATCTTCCTAATGTAGGAGATTTCCACAGTTCAAATAAAAAAAATTTAGTTTAAAGTGAAGATCTTACCGAGAGAAGATGGAATCTGAACTTTTACGACCACGAAATCGCTCTAAATCCAAATGCAAGCGAGCCCTAGATGCGAAAATCAACCTTGGCTAAAGGTAGAAGACAATGGATTGGGTTAAAATCATGAATCCTAGGGTTAAATAGCAAAATTTGAGTAATCTGGACTTTTTAAGTGTCGTGCGCGGTCCATCACCGGTGACAGCGCCGTCCGACGCTATTTTTAATTTAATAGGCCAAAGTCTCTGTAATTTGGCGTGGTTCGGCGCTTGTGACAACACTGTCCGGCGTCAGTTCAAATTCTGGCTCCCAAATTTCTTTTGCAATTTCAATCATTTTAAGCCTGCACCGACGTTTAATTAGTCTATTTAAACATTGAATAAAGTACTAAAGCCACGACAAACAAAAATTTTTACACAAACAACACAAAACATCACTTTGATATATAAAATCTAAATTGCAAACACACATAAGTAACACTAAACTCTACATATTTATCAAGCCATAAAACACTAAATTTTAGCATCGCTCACAACCACGACACTCAGACGCTAAAAACTAAACATGAAAGTAAATTCAAACATAGCAATAAAGAAAAACAAACTAAATAATAAGTTCAAATACATAAACACATAATCAAGTCTCTACTCTTCCTCAGAACTATCATTATCTCTAATGTCTCTAATTGATTGAACGTGAACAAACAAATTAAAGAATGAACGATACGAGAATTCTTCAGGTGAATCCTCCTGAATCTAGCCTTTTCTTTTCATCAAGCATATCAGACTTCCTTCAAGATACCCTGAATGCTCAAAGTGTTCCTTCATTCTCCAATTCAGGTGATCAAAGAAGTTAGATAGATTGTTGATTGCACTCATCAGATGTTGCATCTCTTTCTCCAATTTCTTAATCTTCTTCAGAATTATCTGTGAACTTTTAGGAAAGTAAGGAGGAATAGGCTTTGAACTCTGATATGGTTGATCCAATAATACTCATGTCCTTCACATCTCCAGCTGTCTGGTTACTGTGTTCGTTCTTGGGGTCCAGAGGCTTCCAGGGAAGAAGTACTCTCTCCCAATTTTCATATGGCACTTGTGATTGACTACAGAGAAGAAATATGGTGGAAGGATGTCCAAGCCCAAATTTTGATTCATGTACGTTCAATCCCAAAAAAGATTTCACAATAATAGAACCAATATTAATAGGTATCCACATTTGAAAACAGTAATTCAAAATAGCACATTCCTTAGTCACTTTACTGATTTTCATAGTTGGGAGTAATTTTGCACATATAAAATATTGTAAGTGTTTTGACGTAGGATTCATAAGTGTGGTTGAAAAACTCACATACCTGTTATCTCTTATCTCTCAATCATCATTTTTATCCGTTAAGTATCTGTATATGTCGCACATATTGTCTCTCGTTGGGATAAAATTTGCATAATGACAGATCGACACATTCTTAATCATATATAAGTCATTAATCTTCACATGAGTAAATGTGACAAACTTGCCTTGCACATAGACTGATCCTTGGTTGATCCCATGAAGATCTGCATAAAATTTTTTTACGACAGGGACGACTACGGTAGCAGTAGTGTAACATAAAACTTCCTAACATCTTTGGATAATAATTTCTTCAATCCGAGAAGTAGTAGAATTCAAATATTGATTCACGAAGCCTCGCTCCTTAATCAACCTCTTCTTTGAAATGTTCTTGTCGAAAAGACGTTGCACATCGAAACTGATGAACTTTCTACGGTTGAAAACTTTAAATCTTGAAGTTTCGATTGAGTTAGAATTCATTTGAACGAGATTTGGGATCTTCATTTTCGTTTCTCTTATAGTTTTTTTAATTTTAAAGGCGGTTTTTGGGAGTTTAAATGGAAGGATTGCCACCTAAAACTGCTAAATTTGTTTTTGAGAACGAAAAAACTATTTATGGTCAGTGGCGAATCAGGCGCTATTTCAGTTTTGGCCAAATTTTGGTAATATATATTATGATCAATAATGGTAGCTCGATGAGCATTTTATTCAAGCCAATATTCAACAATATAAACTTACGAGCCGACGAATTGGTGTCACCATCTAGAACTCTCTTTGGATTCTTAAGGGAAACAAAACTCGGGATGATAACATTAAGAGTCAGCTAGGGAGTGGATGAAAAGCAGTTTATTTATATGGATTTGCCACAGACGTATAATGCAATCTTTGGCCACCCACTGTTAAATGACTACAAGGTTGTGGTGTTTATGTACCATGTGGCAGTGAAATTTTTGTGTGACAATGAAGTAATTACCATGTGGGGAAGTCTGGAACAGTCTTGAAACTGCTATCTTTGGGAGGTCAGCCGGATGGGGCAGGAACCACTAGACTTCTAGCATCCAAGGGAGGAGGGTCTCAAGGCCAACAAGACCATCCTCAAAATAGCAGTGACCTGAGGGGAGCCCGGTAAATATTTTCTAATTAGGGAGGCTTTTGATGCAAGACCAAAGGATTTGCTGATCAACGCTCTCTGGGGTCATCTTGATGTCTTTGACTGGTCAACGGTAAAGATGCCTAGCAAACCATTGGACATCGCTTGCCATCAAATGAATGTTAATTGATGCAGTGAGCTTTAATATTGCAAGAACTTATGAACTCAAATTTATATACATTTTTAATGATTTTGTAAAGTTCAAACATTCAACACAAGTATACGTATCCTATCAAGTAATACAGGGCTCTAATGGAGTATTGGTTATCGATCCCACAGGGAAGTTACAAGTTATACAGTAGATAATGAAATATTGAATTCCAATACTCAATTTGAAATTAAAATTTAATGTTTACTTTTACTACCAAAATGCAGAGAACAGTAATAATTAAGCAAACTACAATTACTTTTGATATATAAGAAAAGTATCTTTCTTCTTGCAATGAGAATATGATGTGTGGATGATATGAAATGATTATTTATGGTATTGTGTCAAATAAGAGCATAAATGTTTCTTTACCCTTAAAAATGTACCCCCTCTTCCAAGCATGAAAAGAACATTGATATATCCTAAGTTTAGTCACTAAATCTAAGGCTAGGCTGGGAGGATACCGACTTTCACTACGGAGCTCCCACTCACCCTTCACCTGAAGGCTAACCTTCGAGTTTAGTTGACCAAATTGGGGATCTCAACCTGTCACCCTGAAACCTCCAATTTGAAGTCCATCAAAACACATTTCCCTATTTTTTTGCACTCAATTCCCATGAACTACTCAATTCATCCATGGAAATTGAATGAATTTTTCATTATTGTTGTAGGACACTAAATCCTTTCAAAGTTAATGTTCAACAACATATTTTAACAATTCAATTGGCCAGATTGAAAAGTAAATTAAGTTCAAAATGAAAAACCCTCACATTTTCTTCAATACTTTAGAAGCACTTCAAATCCACATCAACACATCATCACATCTCTATGCAAGAAGAAAGACAAAGGAGACTACTCAGAATTCATGAAGAAGATACAATAAAACAGGGATTTTATATATAAAAGAAAAGTCTTACAAAACACAAAAGAAATTACAACTTATCTCTTTCTCTTCCCCAATGCGATTCCCTTGAAGTTCCTTTGAATCCTCTTCTCTCTTCTTTGCAACACTCAATTCCCTCTTTAGAATGAAAAGGAAGAAGCAATCTCTCACTTTACTTCTTCTCCTTCACTCCTTAGAGAAGAATTCCTCTCAAATTCTCACTTCTACACTCTTCTCTTCTAAGCCCTAACACTCAAAACACACTAGAATCTCTAAAACACACAATACACACTATTTTTCGTCCAAAAATAGTTACTTATAAGTTAGAGACGAAATCCCAAGAGTTTCCATAGGCATCCCTTCAAAAAGTAGCCAAAACTCTTCAAATTTGAAATCCACTGACATTGGGCACCGGCGGCGATCTATCGCTCTCGGGAAAATGGCGCCAGCGGTGCCAGAAGCTGTTTTCCTTCTTTTTGCTCATTTTTGTTCCGAATTTATTTCTTTTCTCTTCTTTTTGCTCTAATCACCTAAAATCATCGTACCTGCAACAAAGCATGACCTTTCTTTAAAGTGCAATATCAACAAAAATAGGTAAAATTATATAGCAAAAATAGTATATATTTTTGGTGCATCATTAATCTAGCCATTCAACCGATGAAGCAGAAGATTAGATCCACAGGAATGACGCCGGTATGGCTGCTTAAGGATGTGGTTCAGAGTTCAAGAAAACTGGCTACATCTGAGAGGTGAAATACCCATGCCAACATGGTAATGGTGCAAAAGGCCAATGAAAAGTGAAGGATGTGCATCAAATTTACCAATATGAACTCAACTTGCTCAAAAGATAGCTACTCTCTGTCAAGGATCGATGCATTAGTAGACTCCACCGTCAGATATTCAAAGCTGAGCTTATTGGACATTTTTTCTGAATATCATCATATCAAAATGCACATGGTGGAAATTGAAAAGACTTCTTTTATTACCGATGAGGGAGTGTATTGTCATAATGTAATACCTTTTGGGCTTAAAAATATTGGGGCTAAATACCAACACCTCATGAATGTAATATTTTCTAATCAAAGGAGAATGAGTATTGAGGTTTATGTCTATGATGTTCTAGTTAAGAGTCGCATTGGCCGAACAAAGTCTAACTGAATTAAAAAAAATATGAAACACTTAGAAAATTTAATATGCAACTAATCCCGCTTAAGTGTACATTCAAAGCCTCAATAAGAAAGTTCATGGGCTACCACTTTGCTCCAGAGGGAATCAAAACCAACCTTTAAAAATTCAGCCATTATTGAATTTTCCTTCTCCCCAAAACACTAAAGAAGTCTAAACTTAACTAGTTAGATAGGAAGACTTAGTTTATTCATCTCAAAATGAGAGACAAATGAGCTTCAAGTGGATGACCGACTGTGAGGAAGCCTTCACAAAGTTAAAGATTCATTGGCATCCCTGATGTTACTGCATAGTCCAAAAATTAATGAAAAGCTCTCGTTGTACCTGGGAGTGGGACCCAAAGCTACCAGCTTTGTATTAGTTAGTAAAGATTTGGGAAAGCAATTCCCAGTCTACTACATTAGTAGAGTCCCCGAGATGCCAAACTCAATTATCCAATCATGGAAAAATAAAATTTTGATTTGGTTATGTTAGCTCGTAGGCTCAGAATGTACTTTCACACAGATCATATTTTGGTAGTCACCGTCCATCCATTGAAATCTATCCTCACTCAACCGGAGCACTCCGTCCAACTCTTAAAATGGGTAGTAAAGTTAAGCGAATTCGAGATCAGCAACATTCCCATAGTAGTCATCAAAGTTCAAGCAACACCAGATTTTTTGATAGACTTCATTAAAACATACTTGCCGGATGAAGGGGTCATCAATGACCAAACGGTGTGGACCCTATACATCAATGGAGCTTCCAATCACATAAGTGTAGGAATAGTGTTGGCTTTGAGCAATCCAACTGGAGAGCACATATATCACTCGATGTTCATCGAGTTTGAGGCCAACAGAAACCAAGAGGAATACAAAGCTTTAAACGTGGAGTTGCACCTAACTTATGACATGGGTGCCTAACATCTGAATGAAAATTCATACTCCCAATTAGTTTTGAACCAAGTAAATGTAGAATTCGAAACAAGAGGTGAAATGGTTCAAATATCTTAACAAGGACAAGGACAAGATTTGGAAGTTTTCTGACTTCAGAATTGAACACATTACCAAAGGGAACAATCAGGTAGCTGACCCCCTACCCGTTTAAGTGTATTCCTTGGGAGAAGGGACACCATTGAGATTATTAAGGCCAACTATTAAGGAATCCAAAGTAATGGAAATGGATAATAATAGAGTGAAGAGTTGGGTGGATCCTTACATATATTTTCTGGGGAAGGGTAGAATAGCATAAGATATCATTGACCTTATAAGGTTTAGATGCAAGGCGACACAGTATCTATTGATTGACAGAAAACTCTTTCAAAATTCAGGCACCTCTCTTTATCTAAGATACATAAGTGAAGGTGAAAAGGAAGAGCTCTTATGAGAAGTTCATTCGGGAGAATGTGATAGTCATTCTTGGGGAAAGATACTAGCACACAAGATCCAACGGCAAGGATACTTCTTACCAACACTTCTGAAGGATGCAAAAAAAAAATTTCAAAAAGGTGAGAACAATCCCAAAAGTACGCCTCACTACAACGCCACTCGGCCCAAAGGTTGCAACCTATTGTTAGCCTCTTACCTTTTGCCATATGAGAAATTGACATCCTTGGGATTTTCCCACAATTGAAGTGTTAGCGTAATTTTTTTTTAATCATGATGGATTATGGATTATCTCACTAAGTGGATCAAAGCAAAGCCACTCACCCACATAACAGTGAGAATAGTCTAAAACTTCATCTAAATAGACCTTATCTGTATGTATGGACTGTCATTTGTCCCATCACTGATAATGACACTTGGTTTGTAGATAATGAGATAAGTCTTCTGCCAAACCCAGAGCATCAACCATAAATTCGGGTTTGTACACTATCCCTAGAGCAGCAGACAAGCTAAAGCTGCCAACAAAATAATCCTAAGCTTGCTGAGAAAGAAAGTCGAACGAGCCAAGAAAAAGTGAGTTGATATCTTGCAGCAAGTCCTCTGGGAAATCTAAACAATGCCATTGATTGTCGCAAGACAAACTCCATTTATTAATCACATGGGATGGAAGCCATGCTACTAGTAGAGTATAATCACCAAAATCAACAAGTAGTCACAGCTTCAGCTTTTGATAACTTGAAAGAGTGGGAAGAAGCAAATGACGAGGGAGTGATACTTACACTAGATCTAGTAGAGGAGATCCATACCAAATCTATTCTTCATCAAGAGGAAGCAAAAGAGATGCACTACAAGCTATTAAAACAAGCACGTTCGAGAGAAGAACTTTGCACCATGGCATCTTGTGTTAAAGAAAGTCGATCCAGACACATGCGGGTAGTTGGTCAACAAGCTCAATCAAATGGTGGTCAGACCATTTATCATTGAACATAAGGTCACCCTAGGGGCATACAAGTAGAAAACCTATACTGGTCATGGAGTCCCATTAACATGTAGCAACAATGACCTCAAATGTTTATTTCTTTAGAAATTTTTTGTATTGTCCTATGAAATCTCAATAAGAAATGAATTTGTTCCATTTAATTGTGTATTATGCATAATATATATATATATATATATATATATATATATATATATATATATATATATTGAAAAGCCCTAGAGTCTATATTGATATAAAAGCGGTTACAAAAAATTGAGGAGAGGGTCCATGGAGCCCTACCCCTACGATACAATGCTAACAAAAATAACCAAAAGAACAGAACATAAAAAGATCACAAAACAATGTCAAGAGCGAGAACGTGAAGCTCTCGCTCTGTTTCTTAGAGATCCATAAAGTAATCTCTTTAATGATACTCCATTGCCCTGAGTCACCAAGGTATATTCAAGTAGAAGTGTATCCCCAGGCTTCTTCTTCCATCGAGAGTGATAAATCTGCCAATCTTCTCCATCATCTTCTTCCTCTACTGCTTCTTCTTCTGCTTCTTCCTCTTCTGTTGACTGATCCTGCTGATTCGTACTGGTTGGTTCAGCATTTGGTTGGGGATTTCTTCTTTTTCTACTCAAAGTTTGGATGTACCTATTAGAGCGGACAACTAAAGTAGCTCCCTGGACGGCTTGCTCCCCCACAGGAGGAAGTGCCACACTTACCGCTTGTTCAGTAACCACTGTAGTCACCAGAGTGGCAATTTGTATAACTGTCAGAGGAGTCTCCCCGACAACCATGTCAGCTGAGTTTAAACTGTTATCAACATCAGTTGCTACCCTATTCTCCTGAGCCAGGGTAGCGTCAACTCTATGTAACGGTTAGAGGTCGTAGTTTCATGAAACATTTTAACATCCTAGTTGGTTAGATCAGGAGTAAATTAAGTTCAAAAGTTAAATAACAACAAGACGATAAAAGCTTGATGAAAATAATTAAAGGAAAACATTACATAAAAATCACGATAAATCCACTAACACCTACATCACAGAGACACGAAGAAAAATTTAGCCACGCATCGCTAAAAAATCATATAAAAAAACTATATAGGAATACATTGCAAGTAATAAATACATGAAAGAATTACAAAAGCTTGTTCTTTCCTTGATGACAACAATTCTCCCTCTCACACAAAGCTCTTACAACTCATAAAGAAAAAGAAAAATCCCCGCTTTAGTTCTATATCAAAGGAGGAAGATAACTCTCGAGAGAGCCTGAAATTCTCTTCACAAATCCACATCCAGCAGCCTCCAAGCCCTCTCTGGTGCAAATCCCATTGTCCAAGCCTCCAAAAGGCTATGATACTATTTCTCATGACAAAAATCACATTTTTACAGTTATGTTTATAGTAGGGGATCCAAAATATGCATCAAACTCTCCAAATTTGTCATTAGGTCCAAAATAGGCATGAAAATGATCAAAATATGATTCTAGTTGTCTGACGGCATGCCCACATCTGAAACTAGCATGGTCACACTTGAACTGGCATGTTCACGCTAATTTTGGCATGGTCATGCTCAAATCAGTCATGACTACGCTAAACTACACTTTTTTACATGTTTTGACTCTGTTTTGCTTGTTTTACACCTATAAATTGTAGAACAACACAAGGAACCTTCTACAAGCATGAAATCATGATAAAAAAGGTAAAAGAGAAAGTAAAAATAATGGTAATATGCAATTAAAATCACGTAAAATTGGCTCATGTCAATACCCCCTAAATTTACTTCATTACTTGCCCTCAAGTAATCTCATAACTCAGTTGGAATCCCATGAGAATAATAAGTACTCTTGCAGGTTTTTTACTATTCAATATATTTACCATAGCTAAATAAAAGTATTTAAATTTTATTTTAGGATCAATTATCTTTAATGGTTAATGACTCGACCTTTTACTTAATTCCCTTCATTATGTCCTTAAGAAATCATATAGATTCTTAAATTGGTGTTATTTAAAATCTCTTTTACTAACTTCGAATGTGTTTAAGATAACTTTAGTGGATTTAAACCAAATTAATATTACTCAACTTTTCCCTTTGAGGATAACTTTAAAGTGGTATTCGTTAAAAGAATCATGTGAAAGCTTTATCACTTAAGTTTCACAAGGCACCCCTTTGATTCTTTCTTTTTCTTTGAATTTTTGTTGTGCCATCCTCAAGCTTCTTCTCACGGCTTTTAACTTTTTTACATTTTCTTTTCTTCTTCTTTTTTTTTAAAAATTTTTCTCCTAAGAATTACTATATCTGGTTCACAACAGTTTTCTTTCTAATTTTAAATATGAAGAAGGGTAGTGTACCTTAAAAGCAAATAAAACTTAACTCTTAATTTTTAATATCCCACCTCCAAGTTATCTTATAAGTTAAAACTTAACTTAATATTAATTTGGTTAAACTGAACTAAAAAAAGATTAAAATATTTTTGGTTTGCTACTTAACATTTAAATTACACCTTTTTAATAGTCTATGGATTTCTTTAAGTAAAGCCTGAAGTTGTTAAGTTCTGAAATCTTTACATTGACACATTAAAGTTATTTTTTTTCTAAAAGATATTTGTCTTCTTCTAATTGACTATGATAAACAGTTTGAAATAAACAAAATTACTGAAAAGAGTTACCGTATGAACATTTAATCTTTTTTGAGTTATGTGAATTACTCTTATACTCCCAAAAAGGTAAACATTTTTCCCCCAAAATTTCTTTTTTCCTTACCATATGTAACATACAAATAAAAATAAATATGAGTGTAACAAGTAAGTGCAAGAAAGAGTAAATACATCACAATAGTATGAGAATACATGTAAAATATGTAACAATGCATAAATCAGGAGAGATACAAATCCAAATAAAAATTTAAAGAAAATTTCAAAGTAAATTTCAAAATAAATTTCAAAACAGATTTAGAAACAAATTCAGAAAATAAAAACACATCAGATAACACTTGGGTTGCCTCTCAAGGGAGCGTTGGTTTAATGTTTTCTGCTTAACAAACAAGGCTTCCTCTAGGATCAAAATTCAAATTTAGTAGTTCTCAATCAATTGCCCAATCTTTTATTGATCTTGGAGTTTCTACTAAATCCTCAAATTTCACTTTTCTTACAACTTTTCCTTTGTCAGTTCTATAACAGTCATCTTGAGGGTATGTAGAGGATTCATATTATCATTCGCGTGGGTTCTTTGTAAATCGAGAATTCTCCTTATTAATTTTCCTTTTTGTAGATAAGCATTTTCTCTTATTGTTGCAAGAAATGGGTCTCTATAAGATAATTCAATGTCTCCTAAATTTTGGGTTCGGTTCTCCCTAGGTTTATTTAGGTACTGGATCTAATTCTACCGGGTTACTCTTTTGCCTAGGGCTATCTTCCAACTCTTTGCCATGGGACACTCCTATGGGTGATTCTGCAGGCTCAACTATCTCGCTCACAATGTAAGGGGGAGCCTTGAAAAGAAAAAAACATATCCTTCCTTAGTCATTGTTCCACCAAAACCTTCCAACTCAACTTGCTCTTCAAAGACCACTTTTTCATATTCGAAGTTATGGCTTTCCACTACACATGACATCTTATGGTTTTCTAGGCTAACTAACTGTTCCATTTGATTTTCTAAGTTTCATAATGTGATAGTTTGGATTTGTAATTGATTCAGTGGGTTCATTGTCAATTCATTCAAATGCTCATTTTCTTTAGAATAATCACTATCGTGATTATTCCAACTTCTTACATGATCGACTTGGGTGCTTTCCCATTACTGTCGTCTACACTAAAGTTATTATTACTCCAATTGAAGCTGGGATATGTCGACTAATTGAGGGAGTATGTGTTGATTTGATTCTTCAAATTTAGTATCAATTCTTCTAACTACAAATTATCCTCCTTAAATTAGGGTTTCAAGGTGACTTACTAAGGTTGAGTTTGGCAAATGTGGTCATTGCCCCCGTTGTTCTAATTTTCTACAAGGTTAGCTTGATTTCTTCCCTAATGTTGGTTTTTTACACTAATGTCATTAGTGTTTCAATTAGAATTTGTTTAGGTAGTTCAGTTGGGGTTGTAGGTATTGGAAAGTGGGGTGATCAAACCTAGCTCCTATGTCGGGGGGTTAAAACTCATGTGATTGCTTGCAATCAATGGGTCAAAATACTCCTAAAAATGTATAAACAATTTTTCTTGAAGGTTAGTAGTTTGGTGTTCAAAATTCATTTGAAAGCTAGCCATCAATGGCTTAGTATACTCCTGAAAATGTATAAATTGGTTATCCTGAGGATTTGTCAATCCACAATGTTGACACATTATTTTATTTTTTTTCTTGGCTTTTTTAGAGTTTTATTTTTTGTAGGTTTTTTTAATTAAATTTTCACCACTTGTAAGAAAACACAACAATAATACAACTGCGAAAAAATATAAAATAAATAGAAAAAGAAAAACAAAATATGTTAAACCTAAATTCTCAGCAGTTAAATGAAAGTTCTCTTAAAATCCTAAGGTTCTTGCAAAATAGAGCAATGAGAAAATTGCAGAAACAAAAACATTGGAAAGATTTTGTGGGTACTTCAAGATTTATGAGGTTCATGCCTTTGTGGTTTGAGGATCATGACGATCGTGGTTTATTACATGTTTTTTATGTGATTGTTGTTAATCAGGGACATAGTACTATTTATGCCTATATCTAGGTCAAAAGAAACCTATAATCCATGAAGCTAAGGCTTCCTCAATCCCTATGGCATTCCACGTGACTTTTACGATCCCCTGGAATGATTGTAGAATTTTACTAGAATAAGTCTATTCTCTTGGCATTATGTGGTTAATCTTCTGTTTCCACTATGCAATTATTTGGTGTCAAATTTTCATGAAACATTTTAACATCATAGTTGGCTAGACTATGAGTAAATTAAGTTCAGAAGTTAACCAACAACAAGGCCATGAAAGCTCGAAGAGAATACTTAATGAAAAAATATTACGAAAAAATTATAATAAATCCACTATCCCCTACATCACAATTACATAAGAAAAATTTAGCCATGCATCACAGAGAAAACCATAGCGAGAAAAACAATGCAGGAATACATTGTAAGAAACAAATACATGAAATACTTATAATAATGTGTTCTCCTCTTGATGACGATAACTCTCTCTCTTATCAGAACCCACAAAGCAAAAGAAAAATCCCCATTTAAGGTTTCCACCAAAGGAGGAAGAGAAGCCTCAAGAGAACACTCAAATTCTTTCCACAAATCCGCCTCTAGCAGCCTTAAAGCCTTCTCGGTTGTAGATCTTCTTTTCCAAGCCTCAAAAAGGCTATGAGCCCTATTCTCATGACATAATCACATTTTTATAGTAAGGTTTAAATTAGGGATCCAATCTAGGCATCCAAACTTTCAAATTTTTCATTAGGTCCAAAAAAGCAACTAATACGCCTCTAACTAATCTCTATCATCTGTCACGAATCTCGAGGCATGACATGAATCTCGAGACAATATTTTGAGCAAGAAACATTCAAATTTCAATTAAGAGTCATCTAGAGCTCTGATTTTAGCAAACATATGGTCAAACTGACCGATTCGATGAGACAGGCCTAATGATATCAAAGTTAGTCCAATCCGAGTCAAATCAAGCTCAGATCAAGTCATTAAACTACTATTGAAAGATTTGTAGACACATTTGGAAGGTCAAATGGATGCCGAATCTAGTGAGTTCATAGTCAAATCGAGCATATCGACAAGACGAATCTAACAAACTCAAGATTGCTCTATTTTGACATCGTTAAGATATTCAAATATCCATCAAACACTGTCTGATCAAATGAACTTATCTGGACCTTCGATCAAAATTGTTCATATTCCTGCATTAATTGCATAAAAAATATAAATAGAGCTCCATTTCTCTTATGAGGGGAGAGACTTGAGGCGTGAGAGAGAATTTGAAGCTTCGAGAAGGAGCTGAAGTCCAGCACCACCCCTGCCATCGTCGATCACCGTCTGCCGCTGTCGACCATCACCGATAGCCTTCGACCACCGCCGACCTCCGTCGACCACCACCGACGACGATGTCGACTATCGCCGACCTTCGTCGATCACCGCCGATCGTTGTAGACCACCGTCGATCATCGTCGACCACCACCGATCACCATTAACCACCGTCGACCGTCATCGACACCCGCTGGTCGTCGACCACCACTAACCAGATGCCGTCAGTAGACATTGTAACTTAAAAAATCTAGTACCCATTTCTCGTTTGTGGGACAAAGAATCGTTGTAATCATCAACGTATAGTGGATTTTTACAACTCGACCAGGCTCCGTGATTTTTTCCCTTTACGAGTTTTTCCACATCAAAACTTTTAGTGCATTACTCGTTATTTTCTTTCACCTGAGTGTGTGCTGAAATCTCATGCCACACTATGACGATAATTCATTACTCTACCGCCGCAAATTTTCTAGCACACATCAATTCTTAATAAATAAATCATATAATGATCATATTTTTATTTATTTGGAATTTTAAATAGTAGTCATCGAAAATATTGAATATATTATTCTAACTACCCAAACTTTAAGTATAATATTTTAATAACTTTTTTCATTACAACCACTCTCCATTATACATTAATGAATGTTATGAGTGAAAATTTTTATTGATTAAAATATTATATTTAAAGCTTCGGGTGACTAAAGTATTATGTTTAAAACTTTAGGTGTTTAAATGAAATATGCAATATTTTGAATGATTGTTACGTAAAAATCTTTTATTTATTATTTTTTAGGTGTTTTAACATTTTAGTTATATTCATGAATACATTTAAAATTTAAAATATTATATTTATTAACTATCATTTGGAGCAGCTGCAATTTATCCAAATAAATTTTTATCCTTCTGCTTGACTGTACTGCGTTGCAACTGGTTATTTTACGGGATATTTTTATTTTTTTTTCGTTTGAAAGAAGCGGTGGCGGAGTGGGAACCTGAATTCGGTGGAGCGCGAGGCGCGGATTCGACCCTGCGTCCCTCCTCCTCGAGCCAATATTATCAGCTTTGCCCCCGACGTCGTCTTTACCCTCCAACCTTCTGCCCTAGCCTCTCGCGAAGTCGATCCTGAGCTCCATCGACTCTTTTGCCTCCTGCCCGAGCGTCTCGTGTCTCCCGTATACCTCTCCTTGGTGGAGTGCTTCCTTCTACCCTAGTGTCTCGTTCAATCACTCGCGTCGATCTCGCCGGCTTCCCCAAGGTGATTGGATTGCTTTTTTTTCCCCATTTTTACTGCTTCGAGCAATTCTCCTCTTTCGTTTTCCCTGTTTCGATCACTTCTCCTCTGCCCTAGTTGATTCGATTGCTTCGTCTGCTTTCCTGTTTTCATATATATATATATATATTAACCCTGTTAGATATGTAGCCTTCGTTTGTGGCCCAAAACAGAAAAACTATATGGCTTTAAGCGTAAAATCCATGACCTCGCATGTTCAACAGCTTCGTCTACCCCCATTGTAAGAAGGAAATTTGAAAATGTGTAGATTATTTCGCAATTATTGTGGATTATTTTGTTGTTCTGCAATCCAGAACATAATCACTTTCTCAAATCAGAAAGCTTTAAATTCATGTTCTGCAATCGAGACCTTTTGATTTCTTGAGATGTTTCCACATGTTTTTACTTTGCACATTATTACTGATGCGTTCTTTATTGTAATGTTTCTGTCGTATAGGTTATTTTAAAGAGTTCTGTACTCAATTGAATGCTTAATTTGTGCCTATATTATAGCTTATCTTATTTGACTTCCTGGTTTAGAATTTTTATAATATGTAGTTATTTATTTGTGATAGTGTTACTATTCAGCTCATAATATTGGGGTTTTACATCTCATATTACTTATGCTCTGCAACTCATAACAATTTGGGGTTTTGCAAGTATTAGAGCTATGCTTGTGTTACTTCTACATGAATGATCAATATTCAATAATCTGATTAAAAGCAAACAATAATGTATGAGATTGAATCAGTTGATATTAAAAGTCCATCATTGCTTTCTATATTATGTGAAACTGTATATTTTCTATCACCACTAATCTTGCCTCTGACACCATTTTACTTTTCTAACAAATTTTGGCAATTACGGTGTTGACGAATTTCACATATTTTCGAAATTTAAATGAGAGTTAAGAAAACAAAGATTTTGTCCAACTTGCAAATAGCAAATCAAACTCGAAAGAGATGGAGTAAAGGTGAAGTTTAGGACCCAGTCCGGAACTGATTTCACAACGCACTTCACTTAGGTGAACCACGTTCACCAACACACCTATTGGGGGTTCGACCACAAAAAAAAAAAGAAAACTCTAGAGATTCTTGAATTTTTTTGTTTAAGGATAGTTAAACAGACGGTCCTGAAATCGAAGAAGAGTTGACCGTGCTTGCCCAAGAAATAAATGAGCAAAGTATGCCAAAGGAAGAAAGGTAATTTGGGCCATGAGGGACATGAACGCATTAACAATATATGAAGATAAAACCTCCTGATCACAATGGAGAGAGGAATTAGTCCCAGTGGAGTCCTTAAAGCTTGTCGGTCGCCAAATCAGAATTTGTCAATTGCTTTCGATATATATTTAATTTAATATATATGTAATTTTTTTATTTTGAAAATAGTGTTTTAATTTTGAAAAATACGAGACAAAACCGATCTCATATATTTATTAGTTTAAACAATTGAGGATAACACTACAAGCAATACGCCATCCCAAGGATATGCGTACTACTTGACAGTGGGCTCGATCATAAAAACTAAAGAACTTATGATATCCATTTTGGTCTGCAAACTTTTTATGTTGACCGACAAGTTCTCATATCTAATAAGTTTAGATAGACTTTATTTTATCCGAATTCCAAGTTCTCTATAAGGACAAACCCTTATAGTTAATTACATCCTAAATGACCGAAGTCATTTAAGAAAACTATCGATGATGATCAAGATTGCTTTTCGAATTCAATATTTGGGGTTTCGAGGTCGGATATGGAAATGTCGAGTGAGAGGACCAAATAGGAACAATTATTTTTAGAATTAAAATAGTGAAATTTAAGGGACGTCATAGATCCTGAGGCAGACCTTGGTGACTTCCCAAACTATCATATTACAACAACAACAACAACAACAACAACACCAAAACCTTAATCCCACTAAGTGGGGTCGGCTACATGAATCCTTTTTCTCCATTGCGTCCTATTTAGTGTTAAATTTTCATTTAATTCTAACAAATTAAGATCATTTTTTATGCAATAAGCCCATGTTTTCCTATGTCTACCTCTGCCTTCTTAACATAAGTTGTATCTAAAACATCTACTCTCCTAAACGGATCATCGGGTGGTCGATGTTTAATGTGACCAAATCATCTAAGGCGACTCTCTCTAATTTTATCCGTCACTGGTGCGACACCAACCCTATTACAGATATATTCATTTCCCAAACTATCATATTGTTTGACTTTAATTTCGAAGATAGTATTAATTGATATTTCAATTCTGCCAATTTTATTATCTAGGACACACATTTACATAATACTGATTATGCAAATAACCTAGAAAGATAGGAGGGTTTACATCGTACCGAACGACAACCTGATAGCCTAGAAAGCGATGAGGGTTTATGATAATATATTATAAGTCTTTAAATTAATTTTATTCTATATATAATAATCCCTAAATAACTAAAAAATAATAAAATAAATTTTATTATTATTTTATAAATTTAAGGGCATTATTCTTAATAAATAATTTATATAATGAATACTTGGGGTTTCCTTATTATGTTTGTAGTTGTTTACATATATTTATTTATTTGGTTTTTAAATAGCAACCAACGTAAGTATTGAATATTTTATTTTAATGACCCAAACTTTAAATATAATATTTTTCATTACTAGCACTCTCCATTACTCTTTAATGGAAGTTGTGAGTGAAAATTTTGAGTAGTTAGAATGTTATATTTAATGTTTTGGGTGACTGAAGTATTATATTTAAAATTTTGGTGGTTGAATAAAATATGCAATGTTTTGAATGGTTATTATTTCTTATATTTTTGGGTATTTTAACATTTTAGTTATATTCTATGAATACACTTAATTCCTAAAGCTTTCTATTTATTCAACTACCACACGTAAACCTTCCTTCCGGAGGTGTTGAACTGTGGCTAAAGCAGCCACTGCTGGTTGTACATATAAATTTTAATATTTTAAATTCATTAATTAAAAGAAAAATTATAAAATGATAAAATTGTCTCAAGACGTGGGGACTCACTTTACTATGTGGATCCAAGTGTCCGAGACAACAATTTGATGTGCGACTTAATTTAAAATAAATGGGCATTTACATGAATTAACACACATTTCTAATATTTTATATATCTTGCATTTAAAACTTTCATATTTACACACATAACATTTTAATTTTTAATATCATATTATAAATGATATTATTATTATTTTTTAAAGATAAAATATATTTTTTTTATTCATAAATATAAGGCACTACTATATATATATATATTAAAGAATGGGCCGGGGCGTGAGGTTCCCAACCCACCCTAGTGGCTCAACTCCCGTTAGCTCTGGGGGCGATCAGATGTGCAAATAATTCGAGTATCATCTGGCTTAAGGCGACAATGCGCCACCAGGGGATTCGAACCTGTGACCTAAGGGGACTTACGACCTTTATAAGGCTGCTCTACCAGCAGGCCACGGAGCGCGCGCTCGCGCGTACACACATACACACATTTATATATATATATATATATAGATAGATAATTTTTTTTTCCCAAAAACTTGCCTAGTAGGCAAACAATATATTAAAAGAGGTAAAAAAGTACAATCTAAATCCTAATGTATGGAAGACCCAAACTGTATTCATGAAGCAAAAAGGCTAGGGGGGAGGGGGAGTTACATTAATGACAACTGATTCATTAAAATTTCCTTTAGAGGCAAGTCAATGAGCAGGAGCATTGCCTTCCCTAGGGTTATATGCAAAAGCAACTTGCATAGCATCCTTAAACTTAGGCAGTTTGTTGATCCACCTTATGATGTGCCATGGAGCAGGTTCAATGTTTTGCAGATATTTGATGCAACAAGAGGAGTCAGATTCAACCAGAAGAGAGCCCACCTTGCAACCGTAGGCAATGCTAATTGCCCAAAAAATAGCTATCATTTCAGCCTCCAATGCATCAAGAGCAACAACTGGAGAATGAAAAAAGAGCAAGCACTTCCCACTGCTATTTCCAAAGATTCCACCAAAGCCTGCCTGTATATTGTAGAAACTCTCATCTGTATTGACTTTAACCCAAGGAGTAGGGGGAGGAGACCACATAATGACTATTGGTTTGGTCAAAGGGACAGTACCCGACTATTTAAATAAGCATATATCCTTAAATTGGTGAAACTTGATCAGCTTTTGAATATAGGCCAAACAATTAGAGACCACCTGTAGTGAGGATGGATGTTTATCCTCATATTTGGTTTGATTTCTGCACATCCAAATAAACCATGCTACCAGCCAAGGAACCACCAGGAGATCAACTTGGTGCCACTCCACCAGGCAATTAGACAGATGTAGCCAGCTCAGATTAAGAGTATCAAGATTTAGCTTATTGAGCAGATCACTCCAAACATTCTGGGAGAAATGACAAGTAAAAAATAAGTGTTCCAATGATTCTTCATCACTTTGGCAATATATATATATATTCCTAAAATAATAAAAATATAGAAAACCCTAAAAATCAACAATTCGACCTTCCTGCCCTGTTTGATATCGCGAGCACTTCCGTTCCGTTCTCATTCGCGCCTCTCCAACCACCGGCGTCGTCCAAGTTCACCGTCTCCCTCACCAAGGTTAGCGTTCCCAGTTCTCTCTCCTCCACACCTCAGCAGCCTCCTGCTCGTGCTGCTGGATCTTGGCCATCTACTGGTATACCTTCATCATTTCTTTCAAATCCATTATGAAGTCAGATTTTTATTTTTGTAAATCTTCAAATGAGATTGGTATTAGGTTTAGAAGGTGCTTTTTCAGATTATTCCAATTGTGATCTGTTACTCTATATAGGGTACTTTATATGTTGCTTTGATAAACTATTGCAAGTGAACCCTAAAAGGGTTCTATATGAATATTCTATGTTTAAATTATAGGGTTCTTAGTTAATAAGATTTCAGGTTTTTATATCTATTATTAACTATTCTTTCTAGTGGCTATTTTTATATCTATTTGCTCTCTATGGTGGAGGAGACATGCTTGTAGTCTTTAGAAGTTTTGTGGAAGAGGATATGACGAAATGGAAACCTTTTTCTCCATTGATAGAGAATGGGAGGTGATTATTGTTTTTTACTATGAGTAATAGAGGTGTTTCCGTGTGAGTAAGAAGGTTATTTTGCTCAATGACCTTTGAAACAAAGAGTTTGTTGAAATGGCTTTATCTTCCTTTTATACTTTAAAAATCTTGTATTAATATTCATGTAATTTTAAATTTTATGTTAAATTTTCTTGTAAATTTATTTGTTATATAATCTTTTCTTTCTTAAATTTTAAATCGATGTTTTTTCCTAATTCTAATTCTATCATTATACTTAAAACTATATTGATATGTTGTCTCTAACTTGATATGTGATTAGTGGGCATTTATTTCACCAATCAATGACGACATAGAACTTATAATTAATGAGTATGTTGTCTCTAACTTGAGATAGATTTGCTTGGCTAGGATTCTTCGAAAGAGTTAATAAAGAGTTCAAGCATTTTTAAGATGTTGGGAGATTTGAAACTTTTAGTTTTGTTAGATCTTAGCGGGTCAAAGAATTTCTTAATTTGAGACATTCATGGACATATTGCCCTTATTGTGAAGAAATAATTGAATATTGAATATTCAAAACGAAGAAGTTTTTCTCAATTCTTGTAAGTTTGATGTTGAATGTCTATTCTTCGACAACTTCATAGGTTTGCCTGTGGCGGACCCAATTAGGGTCCGGGGGTCAATTGAACACTCCCCCTCTTCCTCCTTTAAATTTAGTTTTTTAATTATATGAGAGGGCCATTTGGTCTGTTGCCCATTCTTAAATATCACTTTGGTCTTCGTTGCCCTAGCTCTCCCATGTTTTTATATTCTCTTTAAATTTTTTTTTCTATGTTTTGATTGGAGAGAAAAGTTAATGCCAAGTCTTTAAGAAGATTTGGCTTCCTTAGCTCACTTGCTTTCTTACTCAGCTCCTTTTATTATTGTATATTTTGGCTTTTGTTGTCATACAACATCAAATTTTTATTGTATTTATGTATTCAATCCTTGTTGATAACAACAGTTGCTTAATTTTACCAAAAGTACATATGAAAATGAGTGAAGTCGTTGCCCAGTTGATGCTACAGTATGACGGAGAACTAATTGTCTGAAGTGCTTGCTTTGAAGTATGTAGGGGTTAGTTCATGATTTGAAATGACTTGTCGAGGTAAAATTGGATTTATTGTAACTCATTGTAATGATAATGAGGTGACTCAAGCTATTATAATAGAGGCTTCATGTAAAAGTTATAGTAATTTATGTGGAGATTATTCCGATTCAAATAGATTATCATAATGTAAATCACACAATATCAGAATTATCGTCGAAAATGGTTATGGAGAAAAGTAGTAACATTGTTATATGTTCTTTTTAATGGGAGAGATTTGACTTTAACGGAGAGTTGGATCTGGTTTACTTTTTTTTGGCTGCTTGGCTGAATTTAGGTGAAATCCATGGTTAAATCCTATTAAAAGTGTGCCACCAAACACCCCCTTATTGTTAATAATTTCAATTGTATTATTTACATTGTTATTCACCTACAAATGATAGAACTAACCAGATTGATGCCAATTTTCACTGTTACTGTTTTGGTCATCCCCCCCTTGTGGCCAGAAACTATTAATTTTTTGTGGTTTGGCATCAATCAAGTTTCCCTTCCCTACATCTCTTGGAAAGGTAAGAAATTAGCCAAGATTGATGCAGCATCCATTTCATGGCTGGCCTTGCATCCGTGTAGGCCTTGTTCCTTTTCTCCTGCATAGCTGCATACAACATTCATCATTGAGCGTATTTTGAGCGTTGCTCCTATGTTCTAGCTTGGTTTTCTGATTGTGTTTAGTATGTTTTCTCTATGCTTTTCAAGATTCAGCGAGTAAGATGGATCTGCTTTATGAGAGCTTTTTGTGGTCTAAGGATTAATAGTGGAGTTACGTTGGTCCAGTCGCTTGTTTTTGTAAACATGTAAATTTGATGTCTTTTGCATGCATTCTTACTAAAAAAATAATTTATCAGATGTTAATATCAGGCAATTTTATTCATCTAAGCTTTTTTTATTAAAATTTTAACACCCATATCATGAATTGTTTTAGGCATGTTGCTAGCTAATTAGCTCATCATGTTAAATAGTTGTTTCATATTGTCTATAAGATGCTTTCATGCTTAGGGTGCCATTACATCCATTTTGTTGTTGAAGCCTAAACGTTTTATGGCATTTTCTTAATGCTTTAGTTATCTTATAATCTTTATTGTGCAGTAATTCTACTTTTCTATTCAATTATTTTATTTTAATTTCATGTTGTTTATTTTTATCATATGCATGATGCAAATTATGAGATCTCGGAGGTTGATGCAAAAATGTCTTTGACTACATTTGTGAATCATAACATTATAATTAGACGTGGGCTGTCATAAATTGCTTGATATGTGATCTTATTTAGTGTTTGTGGTTGTTCTTTTTTTTAAATTTACTTTTTTAACTGATTATTGATACCTATTTATTGTCACATGAAGTTGATTATTCTTATTAGCATTAGTTTTGATTCTTTTACTTGATTAATTATTTCATGAAGGTCATTTACACCATTAATTTTATTTGGGGCATTTACATACATAGCACACATTTCTTATGTATTTACATATCTCACACCTAAACTTTCATATTTACACATACAACACTCAAATCTTTAATATCACAAAATAATACTATTAACAATTTTGAAAAGTGAAATACACATTTTCTTGTATAGATTTAACCATTCAAGGAACTATGCATGTAAATGTGAAAGATTGGATGTGAGATATGTAAATACATAAGAATTTTGTGCTATAAATGTAAATTTCCCTAGTTTTTTTCTTCATTGTTTTTGTAACTAAATTATTTAATAATGTTCTTCCAAATTTATAGGCGGGTCACGTGTCTCAATTGCCGTCTACCACACGAATTGAACTTTTGATGGAGGTTGCAGGGGTTTCCAGAGGAGGGCAGGCTGCTTCTTCCGTAGTTAAGAAGAGAAGGAGTTCTTCAGTAAGAAGACCCCGGCAAGGTTCACCGTTGCATTTTGGGAGTCGGGATCCATCCTCACTTTCTTCGACACCTTCTTCCGATAATACAAACAAGTTTTCTCCTGATGACAGTTCAGGATATGATGGCAGCTCACGTAGGAAAGAAATTTATCTCAACTACCCTACTCCTAAGGTAGCTTCTCTCAGTAGATTTGATGATTCCAATCCATCCAGGAAAGGAAAGAAAGATAGTAAAGCTCAGCGAGAATTTGATGCACATTATGTGAGCAGCAGTTTAAGAGATCATGGACGGAATGGATCAGATGTGAGGCGAAGCAGCGAAGGTGTTCTTGCTCCCAGTAACTGGAAGAGCTCAAGCAAATTTAAGGAGAACTCTGAAATGCGGTCTCAATCTCCTGAACGGTATGGACTTAACTTGCATCAGTCAGCTGGATCTGCTAGCACCTCTGTTGAGACCAAGCTGAAGAAAGTGAAGCTCAAGGTTGGTGGAGTTACTCGCACAATTCCTGCAAAATCTAACATTGAATCTGGCAACATTGGATCTTCTTCCATAAAGTATTCACGGTCTTCTGATGCCTTTCAACATCGATCAAAGATTATTTCTCAGGTAATACCTTTTCGATTTCATGAATTTTAAGCATACCTTGTTTCTCTGAGCAAATGTTATGTTGTGTAATTAATGTTATTCTTTTTATTTTAATTTCATTGGGGAAATATATTCTTAAAATTTGTTATTTTATGTAACAAGGCCTGCTTTGTGTTTTTTTTTTTTTCATGGAATATAACCTGAGTCTAGCTTTATTTAAAAATTGGGCATTTAAAATACCACTATTTTAACTTTTAAAAACTGAAATACACCTTCTCATGCGTGGGTAAAGTGGCTTATATGTACAAATTGAAATTTAGGTGTTAGATATGTAAATACATAAGAATTGAGTGGCGTGCATGCAAATATTCCTTTAAAGAAAATGTGCTTCATGCATTTTGACGTAACATTAGAAGATGACTTGCTTCTTTCTATTAGGATAATTCTGATGTTTGGAAGGAAGGTGGTGGAGGAAATTCTTACAGAAGTAAATTTACGGAAGGCGATTTATCTGGAATTCAAAGGGATCAAAACCAAGGTGTATTATCTGAGCCCGTTAGGAAGAGCAGGAGGGTGCCGAAGAAGCGTGTCTTGGATGGTGAATTTGATGATGGCGAGGAAGACGATGAGCTTCGTTACATTGAAAGGCTCAAAACCTCTAGAGTTTCTGCTGATTGCAGTATGGAAAATGAGAGAGATGGGGAGGATGGGACCAAAAAAAGGAAGCTTTCCAAGGTAAGTAAAGTTAGGAGTGCTTCATATATGGAGGATGAGGCCTACAATTTTTCAAGAATGAGCAAAGATGGAAGGAAAAGGTCTAGGTCAGGTAGGTTTTCTGAGGATAGTGACTATGTTGAAGAAGATGAACCTATTTCTGATGATAATCCTGAGGAGAAAAGGAAGAAGCAGAAAAAATTACCCATTGATTCATCACCGGAAGTACGAATGGAACCTCTTACGACACGACAACGAGCTCTGCATCCAGGTAAGGATGGAAGTGGCTCAAGCCTGATTGAGTTTCCTGATGGGCTACCTCCAGCACCTCCAAGAAGTAAGAGCTATCTCATGTTCTATGACCTTCATGTTAGTTTATACGGGGCCATTTTAGTTCCAAAGTTCATAAAAGTGTCAAATCAGTCCCAAATTGAGGCAGAAATAGTCCTCCATGAATACTATTTCAGCTCATTTTAAAAGAGTATGGTGACTAAATTAACACTTGGCATCTAAATTGACACTTTATAGACTCTAGGACTAAAACGACCTCCTTTAAAGAATCAGGAGGCTATTTTGATATTTTTCTTGTTTTTTTTTTTGGTTTTTGACTTAATGTTGTTCGAACAGAACAAAAGCAGAAGCTATCTGAGGTAGAGGAGCAGGCTAAGAAAGCGGAAGCTGCTCAGAGACGGAAAATGCAAGTGGAGAAGGCTGCTAGGGAATCAGAGGTTTTTCTCCACGCACTCTTTCTTTTCCAACCACCAACCAAATAAAAAACTGGTATACCAGATTTCTAAATTTTTATAATTTTGTTTAAATCATGCAATCTACAGGCCGCAGCAATAAGGAAAATACTTGGATTGGATTCTGACAAGAAGAAAGCTGAGAAGGAGAAGGCTCAAGCTGAAAAAGTATGCTTGCAAACATTTTGATGTCCTTCATCTCCAACTGGGATTGAATTTCTGTCTAAGAATCACTTATTTTGTTTGTAGGCCAAAGCTGCTAGTTCTCAAATATCAGAGGGTAATAGCATTAGATGGATTATGGGACCTAATGGAACAGTTGTTACATTCCCGGATGCTGTTGGCCTGCCAAGCATATTTGATTCCAAGCCATGCAGGTCATACTTGCCCTCTACAAATTTTAATGGAAGATTTACTTGCATACCACTCAATTCCTATGTATTTACATATCTAACACCCAAATTTCAATTTTTTACATACGTGCTACCTTAACTATGCTTTAAAAGGTGTATTTCTTATTTATAAAGTTAAAATAGTGGTATATTTTATGTGATATGAATGATTTGAATGGTATAAATTTAAAAAAACAAAGTTTAGGCGCTAGATATGTAAATACATAAGAATTGGGTGTTATGTATGCAAATCTCCCAATTTCGGTTTGCTTGAACTGTTAGAGTTCATGATAAAAATTTGTTTGTCATCATACTTTATGATTAGCAGAGGCATGTTAATACTTAATTTCCTTAAAATAAACAGACTTCTTCCTTTTGTCCAGTTATCCACCACCAAGAGAGAAATGTGCAGGGCCATCTTGTGCAAATCCATACAAGTACCGGGATTCGAAATCAAATCTTCCACTGTGCAGTCTGCAGTGTTACAAAGCTGTCCAAGGAACTGCCAATCACATTACATCATGTTGACAATATTTTTGAGAAATAACACCTCTTGTCTAGATACGCTAAATTTATTTGTACAAGGCTGAGATTCTGTGTCAGTGGTTTTCTGATACTTGAAATCTGAAATTGTCTTTGTACAATTTCTCATACCAGACCAGTTTATTGCCTGAGTATGCTAGGAGTACTGTATCCTTTTTTTCTTAGGAAGAATTACATACACACCACTTAACTCTTTTGTATTTACATATCTAACCCCTAAAATTCAATTTTTACATACATGCTACCTTACCTATGTATGAAAAGATGTATTTCAATTTTTAAAAGTTAAAATAATGTTATTTTTGATGTGATATGAAATATTTAGGTGGTATAAATGTAAAAAAGTGAAGTATAGGTGTATGAGATGTAAATACATGGGAATTTGGTGGTATGAATGTAAATGCATTTAAAAAGAAATAATGGAGGGTTGGCTGATTAGTGAAATTTCTGATTTTTTTTCATGAAACGAGCAATCAGCATGTTTAGCTCATCATCTAAGTTAGTATTCATTTGATATTATGAATTGACTTCAGAACTTGGGTCAGATTGAGATTCAAGAGAAATTCTGTATAGTATGTAGCCTGCCAGTTGATTTTCTTTTCATCTTGAATATAGTTGAATTTTTCTATCATCTAGATATAAAATATCTTTGAATCATTCTAATTTTGATGTCATTTTCCGAAGGTTGAGATTCAAGTAGGTTTGGGAGATACGAAATTTTAAAATTGTCATGTAATATTCATATTTTTTAGTGAAACTTACATATATACAACTCAATTCTTATGTATTTACATATCTTTCACCATATATATATATATATATATATATATATATATATATATATATATATATATATATATATATATATATATATATATATATATATATATATATATATATATATATATATATAGACACGCGTGCACACACACAGAGGACTGGTAAATATTAAAGTTATAATTGTAATCGCACGCGCGCACACACACAGAGGACTGGTAAATATTAAAGTTATAATTGTTATCGCACGCGCGCACACACACAGAGGACTGGTAAATATTAAAGTTATAGTTGTTCGATATGTAAATATATAAAGATTGATTTTTCTTTCAAATTTAAGTATAAGTAATTATTATGTATGAAACTTATATTTAGCTCAACTGTTATGTAACACTAATTTGTGTAAATCAATCAAATTTATATGCGTTAAGATATTTTTCTAATATTATGATAAATTTAATTAGCCCAAGGCATAAATTTTGGTTTTCTTTCAATCCATTTAGGATGGCCGAAATTTGCGGAGCCGTCATGCCTGACGATTAGCTGCGGCGGCGGCGGCGGCGGTGATGGCCAACAGTAATTTACTTTAAGCTATAGTTTTAAAATTCATCCAAATGATACAGATTTCAAATTAGATAAAATAGATTAAATATTAAATTTCGAATACAATATAATTTTATGTCGAATAATTTTTATAATACAGAAAAAGGGGATGTTTGACACGTGAAGTATCGCTGACTGTATAATTCTGTTTCTCATCATATAAATTCTCAAAAACTGAAAACTAAAAAAAAGATAAATAAATAGTCAAAGTTGAACAACTCGTATTCTAAATTTTCCGAATGTTTTGAGCCCTTAAAATGCGTGGGAGATGATCCGCGTTCCAGTGGAAAAATCTCCTTGCGCCACGACCAGCAAGAAAACTATTCCGGCCTTCTTCCTCCTCCGGCCCACTCAATCATCGGCTCTGAACTCCAATTGCTGACTGCTTCTTACTGCAGTCATCTCACTTTTCTCTTCTTCGTCTGCACCTTACCCACGCCGCCGGGACTGGAAGAGAAAACGTGATCGAAACCCCTAAATTAAGTTGAATATTTTCGGCTTGGGGTTTGGTTTCCTCTCTATCAGGATGTTGGATCTTCAAAAAAGAAGAATTCAGTTGGCCCTCTTCATCGTGGGTCTCACGGCCCTTAGCATGACTGGTATCGGATCTCTTCTTCTTCCAAATTTTAAAAATTTTTGTTCTAAAGTTCTCGAGTAATTTATTGTATTTGGATTCCGCGCGATTGCTTGATAGTTGCACTTATGGTCTTGGTTTCGTTCGGCTTATATTTATTTATTTGATTTGTGTTAGAAGTTTTATCGATTTATTTTGTGATTTACTAGCACTTTCCAATATCTGATATCCATGATAAAAGGTATCTGATTTCAGTTGGGCGCTTGTCTGGTTGTCTTTAAATGGCGTTGTGAATCTTCAATATGAGTTACTGTTTGCTTCGAAGTTAAATAAAATATTAGCAAAATCTTTCTTTGTTAATTCACTTATATATGAAGTTGATCATTTAAAGTTTGTCTGTTTATCAAGTAACGTCTAATAAATAGTAGACATGAATAAAATGTTCCAGGAAAATGTAAATTAACATTTAACCATTTATGGTATAGTTTCCTAAGACTTTGCATTGTCACTCCCCCTCAAGTTGGACTATACAATTCAATAACGTCTAGTTTGTTACAAAACTTACTAGGTGCTAGCCTTCATAAACACATCAAGTTGTTTTAAACTGGGAATATCAGGATTAGTGATCTTTTGGCTACACAACATCTTGGATGAAGTGATAATCAATTTTATTGTTTCTCATGACAATGTATATGACAACATATTTATCTTTAATTAAAAGAATGATTTTGCGGTAGATAAATCAAACAAATTTCTTTCGAGAGGGTATTTACCCATCATGAAAAGTGAGTCATGGATTTGTATTCCGACTCTGTTCATGATATAGTAATTGCATTGCAAGGAGCTTAAATTAAGGCAAAGTGAGCTAACCCAAACCACAATTGGAAAAACAAATATTATTATTGAAAACATATAGGCAGTTACAATCAACACACTTGAAAGGAAAAATATAATAACATGACACCAAGAAATCTGAAATAGCAACAGACAAGACACAAAAACTTTACTCAGGTGGATCTCAGGTGAAGATTGTCGTCGACATGGGCTTGGAGAATTGTAGCAAGGGGTTGGGTGGATTAGACAGCGTACAAACAACGACTAGGGGCGATTCTAGGTAGCGGGACAGCAAGTAGACAGAAGGGAGGTGGTTCTGGCGGCTGGGACAACAACAAGGTAGCCTAGGGAATGGGCTTGGGTGGTTGGAATAGCAATGACAGGGTGAGAAAAGTGCTGGAACAAAAGTGAGGCTAGGGATACGGTTCAAATGGCATGAACAACAGTGGAGTGGACAAAAAGATGAGGGACTTACAGGACTGTGGTAGCAAAGGAAAAAGGTGAGGAGATAGTGGAGGGAAGGTTTCGAGTGGTTAGGATTATAGCAGGGGTGTTAGAGGGGATGATTTTGGGCAGTCGACAGTGAGCAGACAACAATTGGAAGAGCGAAACCGCAGGAAGATAGGTGGGGCCTGGCTATCGCGACAACTGCAACAAGGAGGAATGTGTGTTAGCGAAGTAGGAGGGATACAGAGGAGTTGGGGAATGATAAATACCAACTCAGGAATGAGATACGACCGAAATACCACTCCACACTTGGACGAGAATCACCACCTCAGACGAGATATAACCGTAGCACCACCCATTGTCGAATACAATCCTTGAAGGGAAAACCTATATGCCAATGGCTGTTCTGAACAGAAACATGAACAAACCTCCCCTACATTCATAAATAATAAATAGATAGTTCTAGGGTAAAAGATGGGTCGCGCTCGCTTCAAATAGGAGGGAAATTCAAGAAGAGGAATTGTCGACCGACCCTCCTGGACTGGTCCATGACGAAAAATTCCGCGACACTATAGCATGGATCACGAATGGTTCTCTGTGGAACTGGCTTCTCGCAGTACTGTAGCAATGTTCATGCAAGAGGGGTGTGGACTGGGGAGTCAGATAAAGGATGTGAGGGTGGGATAACCATTTCTACTTTATTTGACAGTTGACAAATCTCACATCGATGTTAACTATATTTTTATGGATAAACAAATGAGAATATAATTTTGCAACATAATTAAGATTAGGTTGACTGAGACAACAATGCAATAACATAACCTATTTTTCGATATATAGACTCAACAACTCAGAATTTTGAAATAAAAATGAAGGTGAGATCATTTGTGTGTTTAGAGAAAGATTTTTCTTGACTAGGTATATGCCTTGATACATTTAAGCACTACTAATCACCTTTTTTGACTCCACCACCTGAAATTCGTAATAGCGTGCAAGAAATTTAGTTATACATTTCATATTATGAGTAAGCTTACTGATTGAAATTAAATTGTAGTCCAACTGTGAAATATATAAAATATAGGAAAGAATAGTGTTTTGAGAAAGCTTCACATCTCATTTTTCAGCATTTTTTGAGTATATCGATTTGCAAATTTGACCGATCTAGATGTAGAAACCTTGATAGTTGACTAAAGTAATGATGTTTTTAGTCATATGATCAGAGGCTCCTGAATCTATGATCCAAGCTTTAAATCTCTCATTATCTGCAAGATGGGAGAATGATGTATTACTTTTGTGAGCCACGAGATTGGTGGGCTGATCTGAATTACCTTTAAGGTTTTTTTTCAATACTTCAAGTTGTTGATGAATGGTTCAAAATTAACCTCCAGTGTAAATTTGACGTCTTCATTCCGTACTTGGTCTTAAACCTTATGCGTCTTTAGGGTTGTTGCTTGTTGTCGGATGGGTTTTGACCGCTGGTTCTACAGGTAGAAGAAAGACAGCTGTAGGAAAGGAGAGAAAGACAGCTGGCGTTGAAGTTTCTACTTCAAGACAACTATAGTTTCTAATGCTGCTCATATTGACCGCTAGCTGCTGTTGCTGTTGAGGGATTAAAACCAAAGAAATAAACAGGAGGGTTGACTGAGGTATGTCGGCAGAGGAATGCAGAGGAATGCTGATTAGGGTTGCAGTGAGAGGTGCTGCCAGAGGAGGGCCCTCAACATAGAATTTCGGCTGCAGGGAGGACTTCCGGTGTAGAGAAGAAAAGAGGAGGGGTTTCTGCTTAATGTAAGAGCTGAGGAGGGGGCTTTCAGGGAGAAAGGGGCTCTGCCTTCCGGCAAGGAAGGGTTGCTTGTAGTGCCTGCAGGGAATACCCCCCCCCCCCCCCAGGGATAACTGCAAGATGGAAGTGAGGCAGGAAGAAACCTTCGAAAGGCTGGCTGGAACAAATTCCTGTTGCTACTGTTTTTGTCGGAGGTGAGGGTCGTTTGCTGACGACAGCAGGAAGAAGCTTCAGAAAGCTGTAGGGGAAGCCCTGTGGGAAGGCAGATAGGTGCATGGATAATTTGTTGCTGCAGGGACCTGCTTTTAGGTTATTGGCTATTGCGACAGAAGTCTTACTATTGTAGTAATCTGCTGAGGTGATTGGCTACTACGACAGAAGGTTTGTTGGAGACAAGCTTGCTGTAGGGAGAAGCTTGCTGGGGTCTGCAGAGAGGAGCAGCCCGGGAAGAAGCATGCAGGGAGGAGTGGTCCATATGAAGGAGGAGATCTCAGTGAAGATTAGTTGAAGACGTGGGCCTACAGGTTGGCAGAGGACAATCCAACGGATGTTGGAAGCTCGGGTTTGTTCCAAGCCTCTAATACCAAGTAGAAAAATATGTTTGGGGATGAATAATTTCCTTGATTATCTTATCCACATTTAGAATACTTATATAGGAGGGAAAATAATCTCTCATAACTTGAAAACTCACTAAATATATCTAAACTAAATTAGGAATTGAAATAATTCTTAAAATAAAAATAAAATATCATAGAATATGAAGGGAATAAACTAAGCAAAGGTTTTCTAGTTTGTTCCAATCAAATCCTCCACAAGGTCTTTTTAGATTTCCACACTTTTAAATCGGTTCATGAAGACCCATGCACTTCTTTTAGATGTGCGAATTCAAAGATTTACCGCCTTAATGTTGCAAAATACTATCCATGTGTGACTTGCAGACGAGTGGACTGTGCTCATCGTTCTTGAGCTAGCCCCATAAATGGGAATGACACCAGGAGACTAGTCAAGTTTAGGCTAACGTTAATGATAAAAAAATTTAAATTATAAATATAAGTACGTGTCCTTTTTGTTTCAACAAGATAAAGAAATCTCCTACTGGTTTTACAGAGGCACCTGAAGAACCATGTGTGTTTGTTAGGCACGTGAGTTAGAAAAAAATTAGCTTTGGTATTGCAAAACATCAACCATGCATGTCTTATAGGCTGGTGGGTAGGCCCAACATTCCCAATGCAGCTCCCAAGTAGGGATGTTGTCGGGAGGTTGCCAAAATTTTGTTTGAATGCTGCTCACAAAAGACAATAAATTTTAAACTTATTTGAACTAAAATGAATTCAAAATAAAATTCTTAAATAATAATTTAAAATGTTACTGAATCCGCAATCCAACTACACAAGCAAACACAAGGCGTTTCATTAGAAGTATCTTGGTAATATCTTGCATGCTCGCCATTGGATTTGGACCATTTTTTGCAATAGCAGATAGAAGATGAATTTTAATACCCTAAAATGAAATCTTGCATGCTCTAGCTTGCATATTCTCTAAGACTATTAACGTCTAGTCAAGTACATCACCTTCAGTAACGTTAACTGTTAAGATTTATGCATGAGGTTATTAATGTCGAGCCAAACACATCACATCAAGGAACATTAAATGCCTTAAGGCCCGTGTGAGATCATATAAATACAACAAGAATCATGCACTACAAGTATTAAATGTCCGCATGTGCTCTGACGTTGTCCGAAATAATTAAATGTGACGTCCGAGAATATTGTACATGTTAATTATGCATTTAAGCTAAAATTAAAATTGCATTGAAAGTATGCAAACATTTCAAAAATTCTAAAAAAATTTTATTTTTAAATATCATATTGAAATTTGTTATTATGCATGCTCTTAAACATGCGCCTTTCCTTTAGGGAAAGAACGTAAGTCCCATATTTTGTTCAGTCTAATCCTCCTCCCTACATGTATTTGAGTAGACATGGCCGAGCCACCTATAGCCAGCATAATCCTCCTCCTAATTAGAATTGGAGTTGACAAAATTGAGCTCTTGATAAATTAGGCTGATCTTCCTCCTCACGTGGACTAGTTGACATGACTGGTGTTTGTAATGATGTTTAAGTAATAATTTATCCCGATGATGGACATACTTATTGCAAATCTTAATCTGAAGGGTTTATTTATAAAATAAATATTTTGAAGTATAAAATTTAAAGTATTTTAAAAATATATTATTATCTAATGCTTAAGAGCAAAGTTTATCCACTCTTCGTAATGTTTATCAGGGTGGACAAATTTAATGCTGGCTCAAGCTCATATGGAGCCAATGTCATTAAGTATACTACTAAATTTAAATTCAAAATAATTATGTGTTCAAAATAATTATAAAGTATAAAGTATGACTTAAAAGTTGATATAAATTTGAAAAGATGTGTTACAGTGCATTACTTGAAAGCAAATAGTAAGGGTAAACCTGTGAATTAAATTTTTGAATAATTTTTAATAGTTTTATGCAATAATTAATAACTTAATTTTTTTTTAAAAAACCCTGTAAATTAGCTTATGCGCTTTGGAACGCTCCTCAACAAAGCAAAATTGGCGTCACGCTTTTCGCTTCATTTTTTTGCGATGTGTGCTTCAAATTGCAATTTTAAAAACATTGGGAAAAAGAAGGTGCCGTTGATGGTGTTGGCTTTATGCAGGTAGAACCAGACAAAGATACAACTACAGTTGCAAGCATCATGTGTGTTCGCTAGGAGGAGATAATCTATATTGGTAGGAAATCAAAATTAGGTAGTTCTTGTGCTGAATCCTCAGATGGTGCCAGGGAATCATAGTTAGGAGTAGTGAGTATGAGTAATATGTTGTAGAGTGGGGGAGGGGGATTTAGAGCGGGGGTCAATAGGCCAAGTTAAGATTGTAAGGCTTAGATTATTGGGTCATGTATTTTGTTGAGGAAGGGTTTTAAAAGCCCATATATTATGATGTGATTAGTGTTAGAAACTATATTAGAAAATAATTTATTCTCGTTAGAATTTATGAGGGTTAGATTTATTTCCTAATATAACTTCATTTCCTTTTCTATTTTAGATTTATTTCTTTTACTATTTTATGTTGTTTCCTTTATCTTCAAATAATTATTTTGAATTGATTAATTGCATATATTAAGTGTTATATATCTTTCATTTTCATTTTTTTCTTTTCATTGTCTTTCCTTTTAGGATTTATATAAGGGTTATTTATAACCTATTTTTATATTAATAATGCTATTTTATTTTACTATGAATTTTAACATAGTATCAGAGCCAAATTCTCTACCATAGCTGTCGGTCCTCCTTCCAGAGCCCCCATACTTTCTTTCTGTCATCCTCCCTGTAGACAGTCTGCAAGCCCTTGCCTCCCCAGTAGATCTTTGCAGCCCCTCCGAAGCAGTCTCTTTTTTTGCTGCGATCCTTTACGATTCTCCCCCTTCCTAAATCAACGGAGCCTGGAGCTGCGACTTTGTTGGCCTCCGGATAGCAGGTGTTTTTCATTTCTAAGGGAAATCCTGACTCCTCCTTGGTGACTTCCTCTCTTTAGTTGAAATCTCAACCTAATTTGGGGCAAATTTCTCTCTAGTGAAATTACAGATCTATGTTGTTAGTTTAGTTTTATTTTAGTTGTAAGGATTGTAAGATCGTTAAGTGAGGAATTAAAATCTATGGCAATCGATTATTCTTACAGATTTTAAGATGAAGAGTTGTAAAATAAATAATGTTTAGAATTCGACGTCGTCGAATTGGCGGGTGGTACGCAAAAGGCAAAATAAAATTATTTTTTATGAGTAAAATTTAAGATTTAAAAATTTGGGATGTTCGTAGAAGGCAAAATCTTATGTAGGAAAAAGTAAATCTTGTAGTGATAAAAGATGTCTGGAGAATAAAAGAAAAAGTTTACATAAATAAAAATATTTGGTGTAATAATAATGTGCGAAATGATAAAATATAAGAAATTATGTTATAAAAATTGGTTTTAAATGTAAAACTTAGAGAATTGGAAAAATATAAAATGACACGCGGGACGTCTTAAAACGATATTGTGGCTAAAAGTGCAACTTAGTGATCGTTATAATGTTAGATATTAAGGAGGATAAAAAATATATGTATGGTAGGTAAACGAAGAGAAAATAAAAGTAAAGATTTAATTCGAAGTAAAGTGTATTAAAGATGAAAATCGAAAAATATTTTTAATTTGAAAAAAGATATTAAACGTATGTGGGTGAGTTATTTTAATAAATTTTTTATGGAAATTTACGAAAATACGATCGGCTTAGTGATTTTATTATCGCTAATAATAAAACATTTTATTTTTACCTTTGTATTAATAAAAGAAGTTGAGGGGAGAACTTTAAAGGAAACGGGTGGAAAAGTACGTAGGGCACTTGTTGATATCCTTTATTAGTATGAAATTATTTAGGTGATTTAAGGTTTAACTGGCTCACTAAATGTTTTAATATTATTTTAAAAGTAAAAGGATGTTTTGAGGAGTGGAGGAAGAGTATTTTGATTCCATTTTTAAGAATAAAGTGATCTGTAAAAGTCACAATTAGAAAATTGATTGATTTCATCACATTAAAATTATGGGAAGAGTAGTGATTGAAATTAGGTTAAGATGTATTACGATATTTCTCATAATCAATTTGGATTTATGTCGGGCGAATTAAAATTTATCGTGTTATACATTTATTGAGAGGTTTGATGGAAGTACGGAGATAATAAGGAAGATCGAGCGATTTGATTTTTATTGATATAGAAAAAGCTTACAATAGAGTTCCTAGAGATATCCTTTGGAGACTCCTTGAGAAGAAAGGTGTTGATATGACTTATATTCAAGTCATAAAGATATGTATACTAAATACATTACTTGTGTTCGAGCTTGAAGGAGGATTGACCGAAAATATTTTCACATTTACATTGGTTTACATCGAGGATCGGCTTTAAGCCCATATATTTTTTGCTTTAGTTAAGGATGATCTTCTTTGGACATTTACAAGAGGATGTACCTTGGTGTATGCTTTTTGCGATGATATCCTCCTCGTGGATAAGACGAGAGATAAAACTGAAAAGCTTGAATTATGGAGGTCTCGTGGAATCTAAAGGCCGTCCTTTGAGTAGAACTAAAACTGAATACATGGAATGTGATTTTAGTAATAGTAGCTTTAACGACAAAAGTGTAACTCTGGGTGATCAAATTATTAAAAGGTGTGCACTATTTAGATATCTCAGATCTATTGTTGAAGCGATGGTGATATAGATGGGGACGTTAATAGTAGAATTGAGGATTGGTTGGTTGAAGTGGAGGAACGTGTTGGGCCTATTGTGTGTTAGAAAAGTGCCGCTTATTTGAAAGGATAATTTTATAAGATGGTGGTGAGACTGCCAATGCTACAATAGTCTTGAATGTTGGCACTTTAAAGAGAAGCATATTGCTAAGTTAATTGTTGCCGAGATGAGAATGATTAGGTGGATGAGTGGCTTTACTCTTAGAGACAAAAAGCGAAATGATTAATATCCGTGATAGGGTTTGTGTAGCTCCAGTGAAGAACAAAATTAGAGAGACTCGCCTTAGATGGTTTGGTCGCATTATATGTCGACCGTACGATGGTACGATTAGGAGAGTAGATATTTTGGATTGACTTTTGTTAAGAAAGGCGAGAGGTAGACCTAGGAAGACTTGGGCGTATTACTTTTGTAAAATGATCTTAATTTTTTAAATTAAATGAAAATATGACACTAAATAGGACACAACGGAGAAAAAAGATTCTTGTAGCCGACTACTTAGTGGGATAAGGCTTGGTTGTTGTTGGTACAGTAGAAATAAACAAAGGGCCTCTTTTCGTCGTCTTCCTTCTTGATCCTTCACACGGGGATTTTCACATCGGCGAGTACCTCCTTCCCCGTCCCTTCGAGGCCGTTAGGGCACCTACACGCATCCTTTCCCATAGTCGGCACTCCCTTCTGACCTTTTCCCCTCACAGGAACTACCTCTACGGATTTCGAATAGTTGTACCCCTTACACACGCATACATTCTGGGTCGCGAACCTACTCTGCTTGGGATGGACCACCTCCCAATATTCTTTTGGATCTCCCTGCAAGTCCCTAATAGCACGAAATCATCTTTTCTTGGTTGGAAAATTTCTGTGACTTTCTGAGCATTTTAACTGAAAGTACCAATTCGCGGCGCCTGTGACGTCCTACGTCATTTCACATGCATGGATTGTGGAAATGGCCAAAACTGTTACGAGAGGAGTTGATCTTTGGTTTACTTTAAGAAATGGCTAGGAAGGTTATTACGAGTGAAATAGGAAGTATACATGAATGGAATATCGGCAATCTGCCTACATGCCCTTCTCCATCGGTTTCTTCCTTCTTCTTTGAAAAACTCTATGCGGGTTTTTCTATTTTTTCCTTCGCACTTTGAATTCTTCATGCCGGCGGGGTATCTTATTGCTAGTCCTCCTTGTTTCGGACCCTCCTCAGAAGCACTTCTCTGACGTATCTTTCTCCGGAGTTTTTGTATCGGGCCCTCAGTTGGAGCTTTTCCTGCGAAGAAAATCCTCTGCTTTGGAATTTTTTGTTGCGGGTCCTACTTCGGAGTCTTTTTTTGCGCATCGAATTAAATGCAGACTTTTTTAATATTGGCCATTTCCTTTGGAATTTTTAAACACGTATTTCATAGAAGCTTTTACATGGCGTTACTCTTATGAAGGCTTTTACGTGATAGGCCATACTCCAAGGCCTTTTTCTTCATCGAGTCATCTAGAACTTTTCTATGTTAGGCACTCCTTTGGAATGCTTTCATAACGACGGATCGTCCTCTGCGAGCTTTCACCTCTTGAGCCTCTTTGGAGTTTTCTGTATCGGAGCCCTCCTCCAGCTTTTCTTACGGTAGCCTACTGAATCCTTCTACTTGTTAAGCCATCTTACAGACACTTTTCACATGTAAAGCTACCTCCGGAGTTAGTTTTTTTTTTCTTTTTTTATTTTTTTTTCAGGTCATACCTGCAACTTTTTATTTATGATGCTACACGCAACACGTAGTATTACTGTAGAATTCTCTCTCGCCTCTGAATACTACTGAGAGCTACAGCCAGCCAACCAACCTGTGTCAGCCCAGGAAGTGCATTTTCCTGCGGGGTTGTCCGCTTTCTTGCAAATTTTCTTGCGGCATTATGCATAGGATGAAGGCTTGAGATTCTATGAGGAGGATCTTCTACTTCATTGATGTTTCAAATTGAGTTGATATAGTTTTCAACCATATTTAATCTTGAGGGAGTGTTAAGTTATATTAGGAAATAATTTATTATCTTAGAAGTTATAATGATTATATTTATTTTGTAATATAACTTTATTTAACATTTTAGATTTATTTAACACCGTATTTTAATTAACTTTCTGTTACATGTTATTTAATTGATCTTGATCATGATTATGAATTGATTAGTTGGAGATATTAGGTGTTATATCTTCTTTCTGTTATTTTTTGCTCTTTATTAAAATTGTGCATAAAATTATTTATAATCTCTTTTTTATCAATAATACTTTTTCATTTTATTTTGAATTTCAACGACTAGAGTTACTAGCCTTGCTCTAATATCATTTTTAGCACTACAAAATTAGAGGAATTGACGCAATATTCCAGTGGACCATGAGCTAAAGCTATACCACTAACCATAAATGACATGGTTTCCTAAAATACTCATGTCCGACGCTATCAAATTTGCTTGGTTGTTTGTAATATACCTAATTAACTTTCAATCTTGATGTTACCTCTTTATGTTTGAAATTAAGATTAAGCGATTAGTGAAGCAGCTGTTAAGGTATCAAATAGAATTATACTGCTTATTCTCCTAAACACTTATCACATCATCTTTCCCTAGCCGGTTGACTTGTTACATTCATTGCTTCTGCCCACTTGCATCAAGTGGAGCAAATTGTAGACTTTAGACTAGATAATTAGAGGTTCTGCACAAAAGTTTGTTTTGAAATTATTGGGTCAATTTATATTAACAGTTAATGATTATGAGCTGATCCTATCAAGGTTGAAGTGGAGACGAATGTCCTAAGAGGATGACTTTGGTTTACTTCAATGTCTTAGCCTTCTAAGGTTTTCTTAAGGATTAAAGGAATCTCGAAAAAAATGTAGCCTTCAGGCGACTGGTATAACTAAGCATTCCTAACCTAATACCTGCAAATGAAGGGATTGAATTCTTACTCCAAGACTTATTTTAAAGGGACATTTTCATAAATATCACCCAATTCCTATGCATTTAAATATCTATCACTAAAATTTTACTTTTGCATTCATACCACCCAAATCTTTCATATCGCATCAAGCATTACCCTGCATTTTAAATTTAAAAAGCCAAGTACTTCTTCAATGCATATGTAAGGTGTCATGCATGTAAAAATTGAAATTTAGCTGTTAGATATGTAAGAACTTAGGAATTCAGTGATATATTTTTAAATATTCCTATTTAAAACAACATATAGTTTGAAGGTGCAACCTTAATATTTATCTTGGACATCTTATCCATCTTACTAATAACGACTTCAAGCTTGATTGACCAATTAACAAAAAAAAAAAAAAAAAAAGAAAAAAAAAATCTTTGGAAAATTCATTGTAGCAATGCTTGATGCTTACTTAAGTATGATATAGGGAGTTTCTAAACTACTTGTACGGGACTCGGAGTTGAATCTTTGATATATAAAGGCCTATTGCTTTTAGATTGAGCACATGTTTGCTATAAAAAAGTATGGTTATGAAAGTGGCATTAGTTCATATGGAGCTCTTTCTTTCTATATTACATAGTTACCGCTCAATTCTTATATATTTACATTTCTAACACCTAAAATTTGCTTTTTTTCATTTATAACACCCATATTTTTCATATCACACCAAGAATACCAACATTGTAACTTTACAAATGAAATACAGCTTCTGTTGCATAGGAATGTGGCATGTGTAAAAATTGAAGTTTAGGAGATGAATATGTAAATACAAAGGAATTAAATGGTATTTTGTAAATCTTTTTTTTTTTTTTTTTTTTTTGACTTCCTGTAATTGGAGAGATCTTGGCTTGATTCTGCATTAATTGCCATGTTCTTAGGCAAGGTTTCTTTATTTATCTGATACCAATGCCAAATTTACATGCAGCTGAAAAGTTCAGAGAAATTATTGGGGAACAATCTTCATCAAAGAGTGGAAAGTTCACCTTTCTCAATTGCTTTGACTTGGGTTCTGGCACTCTTGCCTGTGGAGTTAAAGAAAGTATCAAGCTTTACAGCTACAGCATCCGTAGCGTCCATGTTGAGAATGTAAGGCAGAGAGCCACCGAATTTGCTCTGAATGAAGCGCTGCAGGGTTGAGCACCAATGCCGCCGCAAAGCAGGCAAAAAAGGCCGGAGCAAAGGCCGCTAGCTTGCCTCTCGGCAGGCTCGGCGAATCGTCGGCCCAATTATATCCTCGGGCTGGGACTTCTTTGAAGCCATTTATTATGGCGGCACCATGACAGAAGGTTTTCTTAGAGGAAGTGGAACGTTATTTGGTACTTATATTGGAGGTTTCCATGGAGAGCAGTTGCTGGGAAGATTAGGTTATTTAGCTGGAAGTCATTTGGGGAGTTGGGTTGGAGGGAGGGTAGGGTTAATGTTTTACGATATTTTTAATGGTATTAATTACATGTTTAATTTTGTTGAAATGGAGGGTTTAGATAAGCAGGTGAACAATGAAGCTGCATCAGAGAGCACTGAAAATTCTGTTGGCTGGGGGTTCTTCTGATATTATGGCTACATACAGAGGGTAACTTTGGAAACTTTATTTATTATTGTTATTATTATTTTGTATTATATACAGTTGAAATATATGGTGGTTGAAATTAGGGTATAAACTTGCCTGTATTATTTTACATCACATTTTATTTTTATTTTTTATTTTTGTAAGTTTGGAGGGTGGTGTAAAGATGTGAATGGATTATGATTTATCAGATATGTTGTTTAAGGTAGTACTGTTATATTGATGGAATAAAATATTGGATTAGGATTAGTTAGCGGTTTAAATATGAGATGACTACTGTTCAGGTCATGGATTGATTAGTCTATATCGTTGTTGGGTTAGACAGTTATTGCGCCTTTCAATTTGCTTTTAGATGCTTAAATCTGAGCATTTTAAAGTGAAAGTAGTCTTGAAATAAAGAAATGTAAAACGTCTTCACAGTTAAATATGGAATGAAGTGTTAGTAATATAGTGCTTGAAAAGAAAATGAGAAGAATTTTAATGTGTTAGGTTTTATTGCTCATTTTATCCGAATTTTAATGTATTTAGGTTTTATTGCTCATTTTAATGTGTTAAGTTTTAATGTGTTAGGTTTTATTGCTCATTTTATCCTTTGATATTATATATATATATATATATATATATATATATATATATATATATATATATATATATATATATATATATATATATATATTCTGCCCATCTTAAAAGAAGCTTAGAATATACCCCTGGCATCATGAGTCCATCTCAAGATAGAAAGAAGAGAATACAATTATCAAAATTAGAGGCATGCGACTACATGCACGTTTAGAGATTCATAATAAATGTGCCAATGAGAGCAGATTTAATGAGAAATTTGTGTTTATGATCATCCATATGATATGAAAGTGTGACCTTTATTAGAGAAATCATCAACTCAATAGAGCATCTTACTGGATTTAAGGCCATAAATGCTTTCTTTACTCCATCTATAGCATACAACTTATCAAGGGTTTTTAATGATTTGGGGTTTGTTTGGGTGGTTATATATATATTTTTTCAAAAAAATCAAACAACTTCCTTACAATCACTGTATTTTAGCGAATTATTCATGCACACAAATTTTAGAGAAGCAATAAAATAGTTACAAATGAAGATGTGGTGACGGTCTGAAGCACAAAACAGGTAAGAAAGCTCTCCCAAATAGTCTTCATTTCATACCAATTAGATTGATGCAAAATCATTCAATCTGATTCAGTTGAGCAAGTTTTATAATACCTTGAATCCCCTCAATCTTGATTTGAAAAGTAAATCAATCAAGTTTGATTCTGGCAATTTGAGCCAAAAACGCGATTTGATATTGATCAATTTTGTATCCTAAAACAAATTTCTGATCCAAATAACATAAACACTCACATATATAAATTCATTACAATATAAATGCATATATACACTATATACATATATTAATACATATGTACGCTATAGGAGAATATTTATTTTAGAGACCACAGTTTTTTCAAAAGTAGCTTTATCAATTGCCGTACTAAACTCACAGTTAGCATTCTTTAGTGATATAGAGAAATTTTCGTATGTGATATTCCGAAAGTTCTTCCAAAGTGAGAGGAAACAAAATAACCTATGCAACTTATGCCTCATTCGTGAAAACGTATGAGGTCATTTCTAATTAACACAATTACTTCTTGTCAGTATGTTCCATAACCCCCCTCCAAATCATTGAGAAAAAGTCTTGAAAAGTACTCTCAAAGGCATAAGAAAGGATGTAATTATCAAAAGAGGCAAGTCACAACATGTTCGATTAGAAGGTTCTCAATAAATAGGCGTTGCTGCAAGCAAATCTAATGACCAAAATTATTTTCATGGCTATATAATATGGAGCGACCTTTATTGATAAAGCTTGTTTTTTTGTTTTTTTTTTAACATTGGAGTCGTCGGCATGTCTGATTATCGTCTTATATTTCTCTTTTACAAATAGTCTTCTTACTTCAACTATCTACATGCTTCGAAGGTAGAAGAGGACTTAGAAGAGGAGAAGTAAGATAAAACCAGATATACAAATTAAAAAGAAATATAGAGAACATATGTAGAGTTGTCGTTGTGTGATAGGTTACAGGTGTCTGTCCAAACAAGATTGGATCAATACACCTTGAAACACTTCCATGATAACGTTCCCTTCATAAGCAACTCATAGAACTAGAGAACAAAAAATATATATATCTTGTTCAGAGATCAAGAGAAACTCGTTAAGGAATGTGTCCCTTTAGCTAATTACATATTGTAGGATACCCATTAAAACTCTCGATAATAGGAACCCGACTTATAAATTTATAATAACTAGTAAAAATATGTAAATAAAAGGGAGTGCGGTCATCTCGACTAGGAACATCCCATTGCCTCCAGCACCTATACCAAGCCAAAAGGGAGAGGGTGAGTCCCTCACATTCATGAATGGATGGTGGCCCAGCAATAGACGAGCTCTAAAAAATAATCGGGTTGTCCCGAGAGGAACATCCTTATGTTTAAAGTCCTAACAAGGTCAGAGGGTGAATCACATATCCCAAATAGGAGGCAACTTATCAATAACAGAGGCCGACGGTGTGACATCAATGAAGTCACAAAGGGAGATTGAGCTTAAAAGGATTTACCAAAGTAGAAGTAGGGAAATCCTAATCAAGTAGAGATAGCCGAGTCAATATACTATGAATCCGTCATCCCATGCTATTAGAACTTTAAGTCTACAAAATCGTGAATGTAATCAAACCAAGTCGACCAAAGATCTCTTGTCAATAATCCATGCGTCATTCAAGGAGACCTTGGAAGCCCTAATGTCAAAGAAAAGAAAATTCTAAAGCCTTGTGAACTTCTATAGGTAGAATCTGCTGAGATGAGACTTATACATGCCTAGAAAGTGGTAAGGATGCCTTTAAAAGGAAAGGAAAAGAGAGGTCCAGCTATAAAGCCAAAGACACTCCCATAAAGGACTTATATCTCATATGAGTTGGGGATCATCGAACATCCTAATCGTGCTAAAAGAGCTCTTAAATATAAATCTTTTTGTCAGGTTGGATTGGAGAAGGATGAGGGTTTCTTCTTAGGACATGCAGAATGGGGAGGGACATGCGCAACAGTATATTAGGACACGACAAATGCTAAGTGATGCTGACCATGCTAGATAGTGTGATTTGTGCTAAGGGAGAATCACACTTCTAAGTGAACATACATTGCATGCTATACGAGTTCGAGGGATAGATAATATAACTCATACTAGGTGATGCAATGTGACATACCGACAACACTCCTAGACGATGTCACAAAAATGAGGTAACATAATTCTCATTAAGGAGAATTACGTAACAGATTATTTTATATGTTAGCCAACCCCCCCTCACAAAGTGTGCATGCATCTAACCATGTGCACATAGTGACATGTGCACAAGGATGCTGCAAGTACAGGTGCTTAAAGAGACACTAAGTAGAAGTGCTTAAAGAAGCACCAAGCATGCCAAATGCAAGAAAACACAATCAATGGCAACCATAATTGCACATGCAATGAAATTAACAATATTGAAGTAAAACCAATATGATTTTTCATGCACATGAGAATGAAAAAATCAATCAAATTCAATTTTAGTACGATAAAAAAAATATGAGCATTAAAACCAATATGTTTAAATATATTGATTTCTAAAAGCCACACATGAAATATTATTTTTTACATGTTAGCAGCTGAGCTGATCAAGGGCGGCCGGTCGAATGAAACAACCTAAAGCGGTTGGGCGATCAAAAATTACCGATCGACCCAAGATGGCCGACCGATGAAACTGACTAATTGTGGCCGGCTAGCCGAAAGTGTCCGACTGGTAAATTATGCCAACCAAATCTGGACGAACCATCAGTCTAGCCGATTAAATGTGGTCGGCCATCCGAAAGTGGCTGACCGGCCAGTCCAATTGACCCAATGTGGTTGCCGACTAATCGGGTCGACCAAAAGTGGTTGGTCGATCAAAAATGCAAAATTCATTTTCTGCGCATTTGAAAATCATGTGAATGTAACCAAACAAAATGATGCAAATGCTTATCAAGATGATATGACCTAAACCATTTGAGAATGAGTCAAAACCTAGTTTGACAAAATTCTCATGAGTTCTAGGCTTAGAATATGTAGAGGTGTACCAATACCTTATTGCACGAGGCAACATGATCCCAATTCCATTTGTGTGATCAAGCACGAAATAATCCTTGCAAAGGGAGAGTTTTCTGAGGACCTAGAGGGTGAAGATCAAGGAATTTTCTCCACTTTCTAGATTCAAGAAGACTTCACTTTTCCTTCCAAGTGAAGTCGCCATGACAAACAATGAGATTAGTACAATCTCATCTTTGTAATAGGTCAAAGATATTGGGCTTTTTTAGATAGATCACTCAAGGATCATAGAAAAATAAAAGAAAGAGCTTCTTATCTTAGGGCTTTCTATAACGACAACTTAGATCTATAACTCTAACACAAAATCCTAGTAGGTGTTGTTAGAAATGAAAGAACAATGAATTTCAAGATTTTTCACTTTTGCGGAGGTTGAAGTAGAATTCTCTTTGCTTGCTCATAGCTTCTTTCAAACCCAATGCAAGGATGAAGCTCAACTTCTTAAGGAAAGTAAAAAAAAAAAAAAAATCCAAAGAGATCCACACACACTCACTCTTCCCTCAAGAAAATGACATGGAAGTGGAGAAGAGGATGAAGAAGAAAAGGAAAAAATCTATAATAAAGAAGAAGATGAGAGGAGAAGATGAAAACCTTAAACCTAAAGCTCTTTTCTCTCCGACTCACCTCAAGATCTCCTCTTCTAAAAGCCAAGAGTGCTCTGAGATTTCTCTAAGAATACTTGAAGAATTCTGAAAATCTCCCCCAAGGCAAAATAAATCAGCTCCCTTTTTCTTCTCCTTATGAATTCTTCCATAAGAGGAACGTTGCTCCCCTTTTATCCAATGGTTCTCATGCCCAAAAATGGCTTATGAACAATGAAAGGAGGTCCTTATCCTATGTACTAGCCATGCAAGCCTTTGAATTTTGAGGAGGTAACCATGAGGAACTCCCGAAGTCACCAAAGGACCAAGTTACCCCCAAGCGACTAGGTTCGACCAAGGGGCCTCACTCATAGCAGAGCTAAAATTGACGCAATGAGGGTGAGCCAGGGTCGTAGTACAAGTTCACCGGATCTGGATGGTCAAGTGCGGGCGCACCCGAAATTGGGCGAGCACTATAGAGAAGTGTGGCGCGAGTGTGCTAAGTCTTTGGAATGGGTGCACCGAGTGGTCTCAGGAACACCCAAAACCGAGCGTGAGTTTTATGTACTCTTTATTCGTCACTCTTGACAACACTGGTCTAGAGTTGGAGCACCAGAAAAGGGAAGACGCAGAAGTGTCGGGGTCTCGACGTGGGGGTGTTGGGGTACAGGTCAGTTGCGGGAGCCCCTAGGCAAGATTTTCCTTTTACGTATTCTATATGACTCGAGGAACTCATGAGGATGTTTATGAGCTATGGGGCATCTCATTAGAGTGGAATACAGTTCCTTAGGATCAACATAATGTCCCAAATGTATGACATCCAAAAATAATGCCAATAAAAGAGTACAAACAAATGTCTTTGTGCCGATAAGGCACAATGCACTTGTTGGAAGCAAACCAATTTCTAATTGAGCCTAGGTCAGCTGAATTACCTGCTCAACTTGAAATGGTTCAAAAGATTTCAACATCTATTTGACCATATTCACAACAAAAAATGATGAATAATAACCAATGTTTGTTTGACCTTACTGATACACCTAAAATATATAGTATTTTTATGCACATTTTTATACCTATTTTTGATGATATTGCACTTTAATAGAAGATATTTTTTTATTTTTCTTGCAGGTATGATTAAAATGATTGATTGTGATGAAACGAGCAAAAAATGATCAATTTTGGAGCAAAAATTAGAAGGTGTGCAAATTTAGTCTCTGGCGCCTATTCGCCGGATGGCTGATGCATAGGCGACACAGTAAAAGTGACGAATTTTACTTGATTTTGGCGCAAATTTGAAGGGGTTTTTGAAACATCCTTTAGTTTAAACTTCATTGACTTCCCATCAGCGCCAAAATTCATTTAAAATTTGAACGGATGGATGCATTCTTGGTGGATACATTGAATCTGAACATATTTTGAAGAGACACCAAAACACCTTTTGGAGAATTATTAAAAATGAAGACTTGAAGATCAGAATGTGGCGCCACACCCAAGAGAAGAGTTTAGGAGAAAATTTTGGTGGGAGAAGTTGGAGAAAAGCTTGAAGTTGATTCCAGGGAAAGATGAAGAAGGAGAGTCTTCTTCTCACCAAAATTTCTTTACTCTTCTACTTTATTTTATCATAGTTTGTATTAAAATTTTGGAGAGTCAATCTTCAGAGTTAGGCGCCAACTTCTGTGTAGTCTTATAGTGGAAAACAAAACTTCAGAGGAACTTTCAGAGTCTTGTGGAGAGGATTTTTAGATAAGTGTTTATCTTTGTTTTTACATTTGGTTTTTAAGTAAAACTTGTGTTTTCAGTATGATTTCTACTTTCAAATCAAGTTATGTTTGTGTTTTCTCCATAGTTCTGAGTAGTTTTTTTTATCTTTTTCCTTTTAAATGATGAAGTAATGAAATTATAGAAGGAAGTTGTGGGAAGTATAAAAGTTTAATGTTGGAAGAGGTTGTAATGATTTATTTTCTTGCACTTAATTTACTTCTTGATTTGGCCAACTAAAATGTTAAAATTTGTTGGGAGATTATGTACAATCCAATGCAGCGTTGTCTCAATCAACAATTGGAAAAAATCATATGCAATTGTATGGATGAGAATTGTAGTTCATATAATTGAGTGCAACTAAATAGGGAGATATGTTTTAATTGGGAGTAAAATTAGACGATTTTAGAGTGACAGGCTAAAACCCCCTAATTTGGTTTGAGGTGAAAAATTTTGTTATGAGATGTTAGCCCCTAAGTGGAGGGAATCAAGGGAACTCTAGAGTGAGAGCTGATATTTTCTCTGCCTAACCCATCTACAAAATTTCAAAGCTTCAAATTAACCAATGTTCTTTATATAACCAAGTAAAGAATATATTTGCTTTTAGTTGGCACAACATATTTAAATACTTGTACAACGAAATTTCATAATTATTACTGATTCATTAAAAGAGGAAAAATATATTTTATTCTCATTGCTTTCATATCGTTTAGTAGTCTTGTTAATTTTGATTGCTTGATTTACTTTTTCTTAAAAAGAAAATATTAAAAACAAACTTCAAATTATCATACTTCACAAAATTAAGTTAAAAAGAAAAAGTCAATTTTCTTATTTCTTTATATTTTTAGACATTTCCCTGTGGGTTCTATATCTCGGGGCTTAATCAGAAAGTCTTATATTACTTGATAAACGATACATATACTTGTGTAGAATCCCATATTATAAAATTATTAAAATATAGTTCTTATTTTCTTCAGAGTCATGTTTTTGACATCCGTTGCAAAGGAAGAGATAATATCATTGGAAATAAATATAATGTGAAAAACGTGAGCATACCTATCCGGCGGAGTCATGTTTTTGGCACAATTGTTGGGGAAATTAATTAAAATTTCATATAAAGAAAATTAAGAAAAATTAAATCTTTTACTTTTTCTTGCTTTTGTTAGTGTGTTTTTTTTATCTTATCTTAATTTTATATGCGTAGTTCAGGTTCTGAAGGACTTGTGTCTTACAATTTTGAATTAGAGAGAACTATCAGAAAAATAAAAAAAAAATATTGAAAAATATAAAAATATTAAGGAAATGGTGAATCAAGAAAATCAAAATGTTAACATCCATCAAGAGTTCAGACCTTTAAGAGATTATTCTAACCCTACAGTGGATGAACTTCATGGCAGTATTCAACATCCTGTTGTAGTTGCTAATTCCTTTGAACTTAAACCTGGTATTATCCAAATGGTATCTAATAATCAGTTTGGCGGAGCACCAACTGAAGATCCTAATTTATATCTTGTCAATTTTCTAGAATTGTGTGCTACGTTTAAATATGATGGTGTTTCTGATGATGCTATTAGACTTAGACTTTTTCCTTTTTCATTGAGGGATAAGGCTAAGATATGGTTAAATTCATTAACACCTGGATCTATCATAACTTGGAGTGATTTCACACAAAAATTCCTTGCTAAATATTTTCCACCATCAAAGACTGCAAAGCTTAGAAATGATATCACATATTTTTGTCAGTTTGAAGGTAAATCTATATATGAAGCATGAGAACAAATTAAAGATCTAATAAAGTGTCAACATCATTCGATACCAGATTGGTTAATAATTTAGACTTTTTATAATGGACTAGTTGGATCTCTTAGATCAATTATCGATGCTGCTGCTGGTCGTTCATTGATGTCTAAACAGTTTGCTGATGCTTAAGCTTTAATTGAAGAAATGACTACTAACAGTTTTCAATGGCCTTCTGAAAGGTTAAATCCTAAAAAGGTAGCCAATATTCATGATAATGATGCTTTTGCAATGCTAGCAAATCAAGTTGGTGCAATTTCAAGAAAGATAAACCAATTTGGAATAATTTTTTCTCAGCCAATTCCTATGATTAAAGAAAATTCATTAGGCCAAATGGTTGATTCTCAAACTTCACCAGAAACTTTGAATGCTATAAGTAAGCCTAATAACCCATATTCCAATTATTACAACCCATGTTAGAAAAACCATCCAAACTTTAACTGGAATAACAATAATCAGGGTGGTAGTAATCAACAATGGGGGAACAACCAAGTAAACCCATTGGGGAACTGAAACAACCAAGGGAATAATAATTATAGACTTACCTATCCTCCAGGTTTTAACAATACTTCAAACTACATTAAAAGTGGTGTTACAAATGAGAAATCAATTGCAAAGTCAAGGAGCTACAATCAGAAATATTGAGAATCAATTGGCACAAATTGCCAATTCATTAAGTAATTGATCTCAAGGAACGCTTCCTAGTAATACTGAAGTAAATCCAAGAGATAAGAATAAAGAACAAGTAAAAAACAATTTAACTGAGAAGTGGAAGAGAGTTGGAAGGTATAATTTAAAAAGTGATTGAAGTAGAGAAAGAAGAGATTGAAAAACCAAAAGAGGATGCTCCGAAAGGTTTGTAAAGACCTATTTCTCCACCTAAAATTGATTTAGAAAAGCCACCACCTCCATTTCCTTAGAGACGTCGTCAATAAAAATTGGATAAGCAATTTTCTAAGTTTTTGAGATATTTAAGAAGCTTACAATCAACATTCCATTTGCTGAAGCCTTAGAACAAATGCCAAGCTATATAAAATTTATGAAGGATATTCTTAACCGAAAAAGAAAGTTTAAAGATAATTGACCCGATTTTTATATTTCCAAATACAAGAATTTGTTACCACTGCTAGAAAATTTAATTTCTCGCAAAGGCACAAAATACTTGACCCTGAATAACTTGCTATATAGATGTGTACCAAATTTAAACTAACGACAATAACATTTAAATAAAACTTGATTGCTACTGAATGCTAGGCCATTAGTGATTAATACTTTTTTAAATATTTTTTTATATAGCAAAATATAATTTTAAAGGAAAATATTTTATATACTTTTTGGGTACTACGCAAGTATACGTATCGTTTCAAGTAATAAAGGGTTTTGAAACAAAGACCCCAATATCGATCCCACGGGGAAAAAATGGTAATAAATTTTTAAATATTGTATTTCAAGAACTTTTTGTATTTTAATCTAATTATAAATTACTTTTAATTTACTAAATGCAGATAAAAAAAACCAAATAATAAGAAAATGATTTTGTGAAATCTATATAAAACAAACAACTTTCTTCCTTTCAATTAATCCAAGATTTTTAAGATAATTTAATATTCGTTGGAGAATCTATTTAATGGTATTGTGCCAAATAGAAGCATTCCTATTCTTTACCCTTTGATCCAGGCGCAAAGAACATTGGCTAATCTACAGATCAGGTCCGGATGTATTGTTAGTAGAATGGGTTAATCTAGTGCTCACACTACTAGATGTCCAAGGGTGGCTATGGTTGGCCTTACTAGTGACCCTTTCCTTATCTATAAATCAAATTATAAGAATTTAGTCTGTCACTCTAAAAACTTATCAATTCTACACCCTTTAAATCTTATCTTCCTATTTATTTGCACTTCACCTTGAATAGCCCGCGCATGGCCTTCGACTACCCAAGGATTCATGTGACATCTACAAGTTAAGAGTTCTTCTCCTTCTAGGTCTCAAAACTCTTCAACAGGTTTTAATAATTTAAATGACCAATTTAAAAAGTAAAGTAAGATCAGGTATTAATATTATCACAATGTTTTGAAAATATTTTGATTTTCAATTCTCCATCGAATTTTATATTATCTTATTTATCTTTTCATAATTGAAGGAAGAAAGTAAACTAACTACTCAGAGCACATTGAATATAAACAGCAAAACATAATAAATAAACTTTGAATAAAAAATAAAATACTTATCTCAAATATTCCTTCTACGGATCTTCGATTCCTACCGACTCCACGAGTGTAATGAACTCCAGGTGCAACAACTTGAAAATAAACTCACTAAACTAAATAAAAGTGGCCCTAAATTTCTCTCTCTATTTCTCTCTCTAAGGATGAGAGATCCTAAAGTGGCTAAGAGATAGGGGTTACAATGGGGGGCACGTTTTTCTGAAGGGGTGGAATCCTATTTATAGGCTTCAAGGGTTGCCTTGAGGCACCTCTTTAAAACATGTCCACATTCAATGAATCTTCTAGAAGGTCTGTCTGGCGCCTAGGCGCCGGGCGCTGCGTCCAGTTCTTCGCACCTCTTCGCTTTGGCTCGCACCTCTTCGTGTTTAAAACCGTTTTGGAACATCCAAATGCAATGTATCACACGTCCTATTATCAAGGAACAACTGCCAGTCTTCTAGAATGTCCAATAAACGCTCACTCCGTCAAAATAACTGTCCAAAAGTCGTAAAAAACTTGACAGTTTCTGTATCGAGTCTGGCGCTTAGGCGCCAACTTCTGGCGCCTAGGCGCTAGACCATAATTTTTGATAATTCTTGTATTTTGCTCCATTTTTGCTCCTTTTTGCTCCTTTATCACCCTTTTTCCTTTTTTTGGACCTTTTTACATCACCTACATCCAAAAACACAAAAATACCTTTCATTAAAGCATAATATCCTTAGAAATTGATAAAAATCAAGGCATAAAAATAGGTATTTTTTTCATGGATCAAAATCCCCCAAACTTAAATGTTACTTGTCCTCAAGTAACCATTTTTACTATATAAAATGTATAACTTTTGGAATAAAAGATAAATATTTAAGATTCCTTATAATTTTTGATTTTATAAAGTCTTTAGTAAATTATTAACCCAATTTCACTAACTAGGTTTAATTTTAAGAATTTAAAGAATATTCAACTTCCAAATCATAAGATTTCAAAATTTTCATCCATTTAGAAAATAATAGAAGTTTATTATATTAAGATCTCATAGATTATTTAAAAGAAAAAGATCTTCTTGAAAAACCTTTCTTAAATAAAGATTCATGCATAAGAATTAAGTAAAATATGTAACTAGTTTTCCTCCTATAAGATAATTCAAGTGAAGCCAATTTTTGATTAGACATTTCCTCAAGCTTCTCCTCTTTTCTTTTTCTTCTCTTTTTTTTATATATATAGAGAGGATTACTATATCTGGATAGCCTGTTAATGATTTTGAACTTCACTATCCTTAACTTATATTTTCAAAACTTATACATTTCTACTTAATTATTATAACATGAATAAAAATTCAAAAAGATTTTCAATCTTTTCTTTTTCAAGTGATAATTTTTGATTACTTAATACTTCTAAAATTCCATTATTTCTACCATGAATTGAAAAATTCCTTAATCTTATTCTTCTTTAAGTTAAATAATTCTATTCTTAAAATCAATCAAAGTTATTAAAATTTTGGTTAAGTTCACTAAATTGTTTATAATTTCAAAAATAAAAGTGATCTTAAATAGATTCTTCATTCCTTAAGTTATGTTAAAAAAAGTTTTTATTTTAAGAAAATATTAGCTCTTTAAGGACAAATAAAATTTAAATTTGAATGTATTTTCCCTTCCCCCAAACTTAAGTTTTGGTATACTATGAAAATTTAAAAGTATGAGAGAAAGAAAATCATAATTTAAAAAAAAAAATTGTAAGTATGTAAAAACGATCTTAAAAAGAAAAATTTACTTCTACTCATGCTTTTATGAATAATTAAGATAAAACTGAAGCAGGTATAAAAAGTAAGCAGGCTAATTTTTATGATTATACTAAATTTAAAACAAAATAAAAGCGAGATCAAAATTACTAATTACTAAGCGATGAGATCGAAACAAACATATCATAAGTTAATTCTAATCTCAGTCTCAAACACAATATACTAAGAATATTCTAACAACAAAATCTTAACACTAATCAATCCACACAGGTACATAAACAAATCAACATACATCAAACATCAAACAAACCAACAAACCAAACAAAACAAACTAACAACAAAGTAGCACAACATAGAGATCTATCAACTACTAGTCACTGACTGTAGCCTCATCATCATTATCGTCACCAAAGGAAAACTCAACATCCTTAGGATCAACAAATGGTGTGAAACTAGGAAAAGTAGGGAAACTAACATCATACTCACCCTTCAGAAATTTGACGAGGGCTTCATTATACTCGGCATCATAGCTACTCTTCCTGCGGGTATAATCGGATAAATGATCGAGTTTCCTATCAATAGTATCAACCCTACGGTGAGTTTGAAATAACTCCTGCTGTCGCTCTATAAACGCGATCATGCATTGACTCCCGAAACTTGATGGTGGCTCGGCGAAGTAGAAGGTCGAGAAGTAGAAGGTGCTACCGGAGTGGGTGCGAGAAGAAGGAGCAATTGATCTCTTCCCTCGAAGACGATCATATATGCTAATGCTCTCTCGACCGATCGTCTTAGTAGTCTTCGACCTTTCCTCCGAAATATCCGCGGTGACTCCATTGCTAATACATAATGAATAAAACGAGAGATGGGAATCCCGGTCCAACGAAGTGCCTGGATCTCGCAGTAGAATCCACAGAATCATAAATAATACTGCCGACATCAATAGGCTTCCTTTCATGAATGCAGTAGTTTAAGATCACTTGATCTCTAGTCACTTCACTCAGGTGGTGGGAAGGTAACAATCTTGCAGAAATAAAATAGTGCCATGCTTTAGAAATACCATTTAACTTGGAGGATTTGAAGTTTATCCTTTTTCCATTCCTGATCTTCCAAGATCCAGTACCGTCAGTCAAATAAGCAATGATCATATCCAAATCTCCCTCAGATGGAGATAATCCAGAATAGTGGCACTCTATAGTCGGTGGCAGGCCATAAAATACATTGATTCTTTCAGGAGTAAATCCTACTCCGACACCTCTGACAAAAACTTCATAATCTTCGGCATCCAGAAAATTCGCATAAAACTTTCGCACTATAGGGATAACAGCAACAACAGTGAAATAACATAATCGTTGCCAGTTGTGCGCAAAGATAGTGTTTTCAATCATCTCCCCTGGATGATAGAAACTTCGTTCTGAAATGAACTTCCTCAACGTCACAAATTCGTGGAATCGAAAATGCGCAGCCGCAGTAGAACATTTGCTGCTATCGAAGTTGTCTCGTGCCTTTCCGCGTTTAGATTTTGGAGCCATCTAAACGTGAAAGAAAACAAGAACAAATTTAGGAATCAAAAGTTTAAACACTTTTTAAGTTTATAAAACTTAAAATAAGTTTAAAAATCCAAAGAAATCATTAAAAATCAAAATTTTTTTTCAAAATTTCGTTTTTTAGCAAAACCTAAGGAAATCTATAGTGAAAATCGAAAATAAATGGTTTAAAGTGTAGATCAGACCTTGAGACGAAGAAATCAAGTGGTTTCGCGCCAAATCCTTGATGTTTTGACCTCAAAATGTATTCTAAAAGTTGATTTTCACGAAAAATGGAGGAAGAAGAAGGCTTAGGCGTCGATAATGGCTTTTGGAGGTATTTAAGGAATTTTTCGGGTACAGGCCGAACCGGCGCTTAGGCGCCGAATTCTGGCGCCTAGGCGCCAGACTCGCCTTTCACAAAAAATTATTTTTAAATTTAATTTTCCACCAAAATTCATAAATTCAACTTCCAATTACTCACATTAGAGTAGGGCTTCAGTTTCTAACTTCCAAAACATTTTCTAAAAATTTTAAAAATTAAATTTTAAATCCACCAATCAAACATAAAGTTTAAATCAAACTTCACTAAATTCCATTTATAATCTTCAATATTGGCTCAATATATTTCAGATAAGTATCTTACTTGATTCAAGTTCCTAATACACAATCAAACACAACAATTTCTAAGCAAAAACAACACACATTGAACATGAAAGCAAATACACAAACAAACACAATTGATTCACTAAATCGATACAACGACTCAACAAACTAGATAATAATGATCTCATTACCAGAATACTCTAATCTTCACAAGGGAAATTTTGTATTCCGCTTGGAAAGAACACTAACGCTCTCAGGAAATCAGTAGCCATCTTTTCGTCAATTCACTTGTTCTTTGCATACATTTCAACTTGAGCATCTTGATAAGCTGCAAAATGATCAAATTGAAGTTTCATCTGCCATTCAAGATGTTCAATCGGATGAAACATCTCATGAAGGCGATCTCCAATGCTTTTAAACTCCGCTTTAAACTTATCCAAACGACTAGAAATTTTCTCTAAACTTACCACGATGAAACCATTGAAGTAGGGTTGAGGATCCTTTGAGACCTTGTCCCTAGCCTCTTCTCCATGATTTCTTCCTTCCATTTCTTCAAAAATTTCTCAAATATCTCAAGAATGAAGTGTAATGGACGTAACTTTGATTGCTTGTTGGTTAGGGATGAAGATAGGTTGATTTAAAGGTAAAAATCGTGTGAAAAACTGAAAATTTTCGGTTTTTGCACGACCCAGTAACCGTGGCGCTTAGGCGCCAAATCTGGCGCCTAGGCGCCAAATCTGGCGCCTAGGCGCCAAATCTGGCGCCTAGGCGCCAAATCTAGTGATACATAGTTTAACTCGGGCGCTTAAGCGCTGAATCTTGGCGCCTAGGCGCCGGAACTATGTTCAACTCCGTTTCGCCTAATCGTCAAATTTCAAAGTTTCGTTCTCCAAGATAGGTAAATTATACTAGTAAGAGTAATCTAGACTCAATAACACAAATTGTAAGCAATCATAATGAAGGTTAACTTGATCTCATTTTTACTCATATTTAGAATAGAGTGATCCAATTTCTATATCTTACATACTTCAAAATAATCTTCAGCTTAAGTCAACAAAGACTTATAAGCATCAAATTTTTCTAAAGTAATATAAAATTAGTCAAGATCGAGGCATAACCTTACATTAAAAACATAAGAACAATCAAAACAAAAGATAATTATGGGTTGCCTCCCACAAAGAGCTTGGTTTAACGTCGTCAGCCCGACTTAAGTAAATCTTTAATCAGGTTGACTTAATTCATAAGCCTCTTTATAAATCATTTTAATATTTCCCAAATAAGGCTTCAATCTTAATCCATTTACTTTAAAAATTTTTCCTGTTTTGGGGTCTTTAATATCCACAGCTCCATAATAGTATACTTTCTCAATTATATAGGGTCCAATCCATTTAGATCTTAATTTTCCAGGAAAAAGTCTTAAACGAGAATTAAACAGTAATACTTCTTGTCCAGGCTCAAAAATTTTTTCCTGAAATTTTCTTATCATGTAAAATCTTCATTTTCTCTTTATAAATCCTTGCATTTTCATATGATTCATTTCTTATCTCTTCCATCTCGTTCAATTGCAATAATTGCTTTTCTCCTGCTTCATTCAAATTAAAATTAAACTCCTTTATCGCCTAATAAGCTTTATGCTCAAGTTCAACAGGTAAGTGACAGTGTTTACCATAAATTAACCGGTAAGGTGACATTCCGATTGGTGTCTTATAAGCTGTTCTATAAGCCCATAATGCAGAATCAACAAGTCTATCAACCCAATCAGTTCTTTTAGGATTAACGAGTCTTCTCTAAAATTCTTTTAATTTCTCTGTTTGATACTTCGACCATTCCACTTGTTTGTGGGTGATAAGCGATTGCAATCCTATGTTTGATTCCAAATTTTTGTAGTAATGATTGAATTCTTACATTCTCGAAATGACTTTCACCATCGGTGATAATTACCTTAGACATTCCAAATCTTGAAAATATCATTTTCTTTAAGAATTTAGAAACACTTTTGGAATCACAGTTTAGTAAAGCAACAGCTTCAATCCACTTTGAAACATAATCAGCTGCTAATTAAATATAAACTTTTCCAGATGATGGAACAAATGGTCCCATAAAGTCTAAACCCCACTTATAAAAAATTTCAACTTCCAATATATAGTTTAAATACATTTCATCCTTTCTAGATATATTTCCCATCCTTTGACTTCGATCACATGTTTTCACATAATGTCTCACATCTTTAAATAAGGTCGGCCAATAAAATCCAGAATTTAAAATTTTAAATGCAGTTGTGAGACATTTTGATCCAAGAAAGGTAAAGAAAAATGATATTTTAAAATTTCAGAACCAGAATATCATTTTAAATAAGGTCGGCTAATAAAATTTCATAACCAGAATATCCATCCAGAAAACAGAAATATGGGTGTCCAGCTAGTTTATCGAGCATTTGATCCAAGAAAGGTAAAGAAAAATGATCCTTTCTAGTGGCGTTATTTAATTTCCTATAATCAATACAAATTTGCCATCCAGTAACTTGTCTTGTAGGAATTAGTTCATTTTTATCATTAACAATGACAGTTACACCTCCTTTCTTCGGAACACAATGAATAGGACTTAGCCATTGACTATCCGAAATAGGATAAATAATACCGAGCATCTAACCACTTAACAATTTCTTTTTTAACAACCTCTTTCATGATAGGATTTAATCTTCTTTGCGGTTCAATAGTAGGTTTAAAATTTTCTTCCATTAAAATTCTATGCATACAAATGGAAGGGCTTATTCCTCTTATATCAGCAATAGTCCAACCAAAAGCTTTCTTATAATTCTTTAACACACCTAGTAATTTTTCTTCTTGATCTTTACTCAGTTCAGAAGAAATAATAACAGGTAAAGTTAACGAATTTCCAAGAAACGCATATTTTAAATGTGAAGGTAACATTTTTAATTCCAGTTCAGGGGCTTTTTTAATTGATGGTAAAAGTATATCATTTTGAGTTATGTCTAAAGTTTCCCAAGTTATCTTTAATAAAATGAGTCTCTTCTTCTTTTACTTCTTCATTTTCATCAGTTAAAAATTCAAATTTCTCTTCAGAAATGACTTTACATTTTTCTTGATAATGTTTCTCAATTAAATAATCAATTATATCCATTCGATAACATTTCTCTTTATCAGGGTACTTCATTGATTTAAGAACATTGAATTTAATTTCTTGATCATTAACTCTCATGGTTAATTCTCCCTTTTGCACATCAATCATAGCTCGTCCGGTAGCTAGAAAAGGTCTCCCTAAAATAATAGGTATCTCTTTATCTTCTTCCATATCAAATACGATGAAATCTAGAGGGAAGATAAATTTATCCACTTTAACAAGGACATCCTCTATAACTCCTTTAGGATAAGTGATAGATCTATCAGCTAACTGAAGGGTTACAGTGGTGGGAGTAATCTCTCCTAAATCCAATCTTCGAAAGATAGAAAATGACATGAGATTAATACTTGCTCCTAAATCACATAAAACTTTTCCACAAAATTTTTCTCTAATAGCACAGGGTATAGTGAAACTTCCAGGATCCTTAAGCTTTTCAGGTAATTTCTTTTGAATTATTGCACTGCATTCTTCACTTAATGCAACAGTTTCAAAAGCTTCAAATTTTCGTTTCTTGCTTAAAATATCCTTCATAAATTTTGTATAAGTTGACATTTGTTCCAAAGCTTCAGCAAAAGGTATGTTAATAGTAAGTTGCACAGCCTTAACATGTTCATGTTCTTTTCCAGTTTCCTTTGGATTAATTTTAACATTACTAGGAAGTGTTCCTATAGGTCTGTTATTAATTAAAGTAGCAATTTGCCCTATTTGATTTTCAATATTACGAATAGCAGTATTTTGATTTTGTAATTGATTATTCATTTGTAAAATTAATTCTTCTATTGATAACTTTTCTCATTGATTATTAAATCCAGGAGGTTTATAATTTGGATTAACTTGATTATTCCAATTTCCAGTGGGATGAGATTGATTATTACCCAATTGTTGTTGTGAATTATTACAGTTAAATTTAGGATAATTTTTCCACCCAGGATTATAATAATTTGAATAAGGATTATTGTTACTTACAATAGCTTGTAAAGTTTCAATAGTTTGAGAATATTCAATATTAGCAGAGTTATTATGTGAAATATTAATTGGAAAATTATCTAATTTTTTAGACATTGCTGCTACTTGTGAAGCTAAGATAGAAAATGCTTCATTATCATGAATACTTGCCATCTTTTTAGGATTAATCCTTTCGGAAGGCCATTGAAAATTGTTATTAGCCATTTCTTCAATTAAAGTGTAAGCTTCTTCAAATGATTTAGACATTAAAGAACCTCCAAAGCAATAGAGCATCAATAATTGATTTTAAAGATCCAATTAATCCATTGTAAAATGTTTGAATAATTAACCAATCGGGTAAAGCATGATGAGGACATTTTCTTAATAGCTCTTTAAATCTTTCCCAAGTTTCATATATTGTCTCCCGTCAAATTGACTAAACGAAGTAATATCATTTCTTAATTTAGCGAGTTTTAGGAGGAGGAAAATATTTAGCAAGGAATTTTTGTGCCATTTCAGCCCATGTTTTAATAGAACCAGTTGCTAATGAGTTTAACCACATCTTTGCTTTATCTCCTAAAGAAAAAGGAAAGAGTCTAAGTCTAATAGCATCATCGAAACATTGTTATATTTAAAGGTAGCACAAAGTTCTAAAAAACTAACAAGGTGTAAATTTGGATCCTCATTTGGTGTTCCACCAAATTGATTGTTTTGCACCATTTGAATAATAGACGGTTTAAGTTCAAAAGAATTAGCATCTACAGTGGGTATTTGAATACTACTGTGAAGTTCATCAACTGTAGGGTTAGCATAATCCCTTAATGGTTTATAAATATTTTGATCATTAAGTTCAATTGGATTTTGTAAAGTAGCCATTTCTTGAAATTTTTGAATTTGTTTTCCCTTTTTAATTTTTCTAATTGTTCCTTCTAGTTTAGAATATAAAGGTATTAATCTTTCAGAAAAAAAACTACGCATAAAAAAATAAAGCAAGGAAAATTTTTTTTATTTATTTATTTTATTTTTATATTTTTATTATTTTTTATGTTTTTGGAAATATAATATTTAAAAATCTATAAATTGTACCTATTTTTCCCCAGCAACGGCGCCAAAAACTTGACCCGATTTTTGTATTTCCAAATACAAGAATTTGTTACCACTGCTAGAAAATTTAATTTCTGGCAAAGGCGCGAAATACTTGACCCGAAATAACTTGCTATATAGATTTGTACCAAATTTAAACTAACGACAATAACATTTAAATAAAACTTGATTGCTACTGAATGCTAGGCCGTTAGTGATTAATACTTTTTTAAATATTTGTTTATATAGACAAATATAATTTTAAAGGAAAATATTTTATATACTTTTTGGGTACTACGCAAGTATACGTATCGTTTCAAGTAATAAAGGGCTTTGAAACGAAGACCCCAGTATCGATCCCTCGGGGAAAAATGGTAATAAATTTTTAAATATTGTATTTCAAGAACTTTTTTGTATTTTAATCTAATTATAAATTACTTTTAATTTACTAAATGCAGATAAAGAAAACAATAATAAGAAAATGATTTTGTGAAATCTATATAAAACAAACAACTTTCTTCCTTTCAATTAATCCAAGATTTTTAAGATATTTTAATATTCGTTGGAGCATCTATTTAATGGTATTGTGCTAAATAGAAGCATTCATATTTTTTACCCTTTGATCCATGTGCAAAGAACATTGGCTAATCTATAGATCAGGTCCGGATGTATTGTTAGTAGAATGGGCTAATCTAGTGCTCATACTACTAGATGTCCAAGGGTGGCTATGGTCGGCCCTACTAGTGACCCTTTACTTATCTATAAATCAAATTATAAGAATTTAGTCTGTCACTCTAAAATCTTATCAATTCTACGCCCTTTAAATCTTATCTTCCTATTTATTTGCACTTCACCTTGAATAGCCCGCGCATGGCCTTCGACTACCCAAGGATTCATGTGACATGTACAAGTTAAGAGTTCTTCTCCTTCTAGGTCTCAAAACTCTTCAACAGGTTTTAAAAATTTAAATGACCAATTTAAAAAGTAAAGTAAGATTATGTATTAATATCATCACAATGTTTTGAAAATATTTTGATTTTTAATTCTCCATCGAATTTTATATTATCTTATTTATCTTTTCATAATTGAAGGACGAAAGTAAACTAACTACTCAGAACACATTGAATATAAACAGCAAAACATAGTAAATAAACTTTGAATCAAAAATAAAATACTTATCTCAAATATTCCTTCTACAGATCTTCTAATTCCTACTGACTCCACAGTGTAATGAACTCCAGATGTAACAACTTGAAAATAAACTCACTAAACTAAATAAAAGTGGCCCTAAATTTCTCTCTCTATTTCTCTCTCTAAGCATGAGAGATCCTAAAGTGGCTAAGAGATAGGGGTTACAATGGGGGCACGTTTTTCTGAAGGGGTGGACTCCTATTTATAGGCTTCAAGGGTTGCCTTGAGGCACCTCTTCAAAACATGTCCACATTCAATGAATCTTCTAGAAGGTACGTCCGGCGCCAGCGCCGGACACCGCGTCTAGTTCTTCGCACCTCTTCGCTTTGACTCGCACCTCTTCGCGTTTAAAACTGTTTTGGAGCTTCCAAATGCAATGTATCACATGTCCTATTATCAAGGAACAACTGTCAGTCTTCTAAAATGTTCAATAACCACTCACTCCGTCAAAATAACCGTCCAAAAGTCGTAAAAAACTTGACAGTTTCTGTATCGAGTCTGGCGCTTAGGCGCCAACTTCTGGCGCCAGCGCCGAGCCATAATTTTTGATAATTCTTGTATTTTGCTCCATTTTTGCTCTTTTTTGCTCCTTTTTCACCCTTTTTCCTTTTTTGGACCTTTTTACATCACCTACATCCAAAAACACAAAAATACCTTTCATTAAAGCATAATATCCTTAGAAATTGATAAAAATCAAGGCATAAAAATAGGTATTTTTTTCATAGATCAATAATGAAACTGTTACACTTAGTGAAGAGTGCAGTGCAATAATTCAGAAAAAGTTTCTTGAAAAGCTTAAAGATCTTGATAGTTTTACAATTCCATGTGCGATCAGAGACATATTTTATGGAAAAGCTTTATGTGATTTGGGTGCAAGCATTAACCTTATGCCATTATCAATGTTCAAAAGACTGGGATGGTGCAAATATTAATTCGAGCTCTCCTTGGGTCCAGGTATAAACTTGATCAAATTTGATTTTAGGGGTTGATCAAAGTCTAGGCTAAGGGCTCTCTGTGATGGGGCTTTTTAGGGTGATCTTCCTCTCTTGGTCTGAGGATGGTGTCGGCATATTTTTAGGTTGTGTGTTTTTATTTTGAAAAGGGGTTCGCCTAACAGAAGTTGTCGGTGAATTTTTAATTTAGTTTAAATAAATAATTTTGAAAGGTAATATTTGATTTTGAAAATAATTTTAAATTTGAAGGTTTTAAGATATAAGATTAAACCGATCTCACATCCTAAATAGTTTATATAAACGAGCACCGCACCACGAACCGTGTATCTATCCCTAAGGATAGACACACTGCTTGATGGTGGGGCTCGATTAAATAAACTAGAAGATTTGTGACATCCGTTTGGTCTGCGAACCAATTTTATAAGCCGACAAATTCCCCGCTTAATATAAAAGCATTAAACAGGGTTTATATTACTCGGGTTCTTTAAAATTCTCTATAAGGGCAAGCCCCTATAGTTAATTACATCTTAAGTGACGGGAATCACCTAAGAAAACTCTCGATAATAATCAATAATTCTGCTCTCAAGAATTTCAAAGTTTAAGTTTTCAAAGAATTGAATTTTGGAATTTCAATAGGGAATGGATCAAGTTTAGAACATTTTGTTTTGAGAATTCAAAGGACGAAAGGTAGGAGAAATTACGGATTCGAAGTGAACTTCGGTAATTTCCCTACTATCCTATTGTTTGGCTTAGATTTAGGAAAGTCCTAATGTTTATTAGTATTTCGATCTTGCCGATTTTAATTAATTAGGGCTTATATTTATATGACGGGAATCATACAAATAGCCTTGAAGATGTCGGAGTTTATGTCGTATCGGACGACTACCTCGGAATCTAGGCTTCGGTTAGGGCTTAATTTACAAAACAAATGCACAACGAAGAGTTGAGGATTTATGTTGCACTAAATGATACCTCGAAGTCATTTATGGCTTTGTTATTTAATTCTAGGAAAGTTTTCTTGAAGTAGACTCGGAGTTTTGCGCATTGACGATGGCCGTCTTGCCACCATGATCCGAGCTCCTTGTTGTTGCGAGTTTTAGTTTTAGAAGTCATAAATCGGGGATGAGAAAGTGTTTTGGTTTAGAGAAAATCTTAATTTCAGCGAGTGTTTTTTACGTTTTAATTAAAACAAATCTTAAAGTTGATTATAACGACACCGGTTAAGATCTCACGGTTCCATCCTTCCGGCATCATTATTTTTATCGGATTCACTTAGTCGAGATGAATTTGCTAAACTCAATGAATGAGTTCCACACTTTCATTTAGACGGGAAATCCGTTAGCAACACGTAGGTTACATCATCAAGTATTCCCGATCATCCAACATGACGTTTAATTTAATTGTAATTGTAGTTTTGTGTTGTTTGTGATTAAATTTTGAGTTGTTTTTATATTTTGAAATGTTTTGGCGGTGAATTTTATCTTGCGAAGTAGCTTTAAACTTGGTTGGTTTCGGTTTTAGGGGTATCCTAAAGGTGTGGGTTTTCATGAAACAATTGTTTATCATGCAAGAAAAGTAAGTGCAATGCGGTTAAATAAATTGCAATAATGTAAATTGCGAAAGTAAATTACTGATAAAATAAAAGCGTCTGCTCAGTGCTACTTGATCATTAAGTACACTTAAAAACCTTGATTAGAATATTTAAGCAAGTTCCTAGGTAAAGCTAAGGGAAGGGTTATGGTTTTCTACCAAGTTCCTAATCCTATAGCTAGTCATTTCCTATGACGTCTAGGTCTTTGTGTTTTGGTTTGAGGACGATTTTCTTCATCGAAGAACAATTGAGTTCGGTGTTCTTATAAATATTCTATCGTAAATATTGAGGGAAGTCTTGAAGAATCTTAAACATGCTTTTCGATATTTACAGGATTATTTTAAGTCGAATGAATTCAATTACACAAATGAATTAATCGTCAGGGTTTAGTTAAGTTTTGTTATTATCTTACTCGATTATTTAGGATGTTTTGAATGTCACATAAATTGAAGTAACGTTCGTTAATATGCGTTTAGGAGTTATGATAGCTAAAACTTCGAGGGTAAATTGGTATTGAATGGTTTGTGATTTAGTTTTAATTTGATTAATTTGGAATAGTGTTCAAGTTATTTTAGATTTATTTTGAATTCTTTATGTCTTTGGTGATGTTATATTTAATTGACTTAATTTAATTTAATTTAATTTAATTGAGTTTTAATTTAATTTAATTGATTAATTGATTTAGTTTGATTTGATGTTAAATTAAATTAATTTGATTTGATTTAATTTTAATTTAATTTGATTTAATTTCCTTTAATTTAATTTAATTTAATTTAATTTAATTTAATTTTATTTTATTCAATTTAATTTAACTTAATTTAATTTGATTTTATTTATTTAATTTAATTTAATTTAATTTATTCATTTAATTTAATTTAATTTGTTTATTGTAATTTAATTTAATCTTTAATTTAATTCAACTTTTAATTTTAATTTAATTTAATTTAATTTAATTCAATTTAATTTACTTAATTTAATTTAATTTTTAATTTAATTTTATTTTTAATTTTAATTGAAATTTTAAAGGGTTTAATAATTTAATTTTAGTTTAATGATTAAGTCTTTTAATATTTTGAATTTAGGTTATCATTTTAATTAAAATTGAATATTAATGAGATGATTAATTTAGGGATTTTTAAATTAAAGAATAAATCTCTTCTAATAATATCCCTATTTTAATAATTCCAATTTTATTATTCTTCCAAATTTAATCAATTATTTAATTAGGTTTAATTATTTTAAATTTAGCAATGGATTTCTGTACCATTATTTAAATTTCAATCATCCAAATCAGATTAGGATCAAATATTTTACTTGTTAATTTTTTATTAAACCTAAAGTTTTAATTAAGGATTAAAATTTTAATTGTTACCACTTTACCCTTTAAGCTTAATAATTTCCTGACTCGGCTAAATTGAGCTGAAATGAACTTGAAATTTTATGTGACTTCACTCATATGTCAATAAAGACATGAGAGGAGAAAATGTGATTTTTCTGTATTTAATTTATTTATATAGTATTTTTGGTAGAAAATAGAGATTTCCAAGGAAAATTTAATAACATGACCAAGGGAAAGTTTCTGTCCTTAAGAAAATTGGGGACATTCCTAATGACTAGAGGACCACTTGGACCAATTTTGGTGATTTTTTGAATTATATTATTTTTATTATAATTATTTTAAATTTTGGAGTGTTAATTAATTTAAAAATAAAATAAATGTTGAAAAATAAATTTTATATTTTTTCAAAATCTCTCTGATATCAAGGAAATCAGAGAATCAAATTTTACAATTTTTTGATTTTTCTATGATTTATCATAATTATTTTAGTGAAAATGCTAGAAAATACATTTTTAATTTTAAAATTACCCTAGAGCTTTAAAATTTAATATCTCACTAAATAGACCTAAGAAAAATATGGGGTTTGTTCCTAAGTGATTAAAATTCAAAATGTGACATTTTGGTGAATTTTATTATTTTTGTGTTTTTTATTATTTTTTAATTATTAAAAATATTAAAATAATATTAAAAATCAACTTTTTTAGAAAAATTGAAATTTTAATTTTCTTAAATTCCCCCTATCAGAAGAGGCTCCAAAACCAATTTGGTGAATTTTTGAAAGTGTTTGAAAGTTATGAATTTTTAAAGTTTAAAATGGCTAAATGGCTTAATCGGCCCAATTAGTAGGGGCAACGAGTCGATTGACCTCGAAATTTTATGGTGGGTTCCTCTGATCCTAAAGGTCAGTGGAGAATTGATTTCAGGTCAATTTGATGTATGGTTAAGCTCTAATTAATTAAGAGATCCATTTTGGGTGTTTAGGCGATTAGGTTGTTTTAAATGAACTAACTCAAAACTACAGGGTCTACGAGTCGCCAGGAACGTCAACAAATTTTCCTAGAATTTATTTCACAACATGCTATTTATTGGGAGATTAAAATACTCAAAACAGTAATATGAATTTGAAAAATCAATAACTTTTCATAGGGATGGCCTACGACTTTGGAAAATTCGAAATGTTACGAAATTCGGAGGCTTAGAAAGCCATATGGTCTCATGTATGGTGAATTGTATACATGCATGGAGAATAAAAATATGCAGAGAGTAAATAAATTATTAAAAATAAAATAATTGATGAAATTAAATAATTTCTTTTCCACATTATTCTCTACATTCAGCGAGCGAAGGTATTTTTATTTTTATTTTTATGATTTTCTACACAAAGTTATGAATTTTTGAAGTTTAGGGAATTAAATAAATGAAAATACCCCTAATTTTCTATTTATCCACGCGCGCCGCGTCATCCTCGGCATCTCCGAACGCACCGCGTCGCGCTCCCATTCGACGCCGCCACTTGAGTCGGCGACGGGGCCCCGCGGTTCCCGTACGCGTCTCGCAGTCGTCTTGTCCCCGGCCGTCGGTCACGCGTGTATTGAATGGACGACATCCGTTCATCGTCCTCGAGCGTCCTCGCCGAGAGCCGTCACTTAAATCCTAAGATCTCACTCGATACTCAGTAAGTTTTCATGTTCTTATGCTTTCTATGGATTCGTCTTGAGAAAGCCGAACACGTCCATACGGTTTATGTGGGATGAAATTTCTTATTAGAAATGGAGAATGTTCGAAGCTCGGGAAGAAGAGTGAGGCCATACCTTTGCTCGGAGAAGTGTGGCTTCGATGCGAGGGTTGTTGCACCTTCGATTGGATCCCGGCAAGCTCCAGAGATGAAGTCTCCTGGTCGTGATTGCACAGGTAGGATTTCGACCACAACCGATCACGAAGCTTGGAAGTGGAGCAGGCGGGTGGCTTTGGAGATGGGGCTTTTCTTTGGTGGACACCTTCCGCAGTGGAGTGAAGGTGTAGAACCAATCGATTTGGGGATTGGCTCCTTGTGGAGAAGTGTCCTGGTTTGGGCTTGGATTTCAACTCTGAAATTAAGCTCGCGAGAGAAAAGAAATGGCGAGAGTTTCGAGTGGGGATCGAGTGCTGCGTATGGGGTAGTACGGAACAATTTTGGCGAGTTTCCTTAAAGGTTTGTTTCGGCACCTCTCATGGCCGAGAGGGGGTGGTGTTTAAATAGGAGAGGGTGGAGACCTCCCGGGGAGAGTTAGGGCTTAGGATCCCATTGCTCTTGGCAAGAGAAGAACATTCTGATGACGGCGGGGATGGGGCGGCTCGGCGGGAGAATTCAAAGTTGGCTCACATGTGAGCTCTCGGCCATGGTGTTTTCCGGCGGCTGAGAGGTGGCCGGCCGGCCAGGCATGGGTCACCCTCGGAGTCTGGTGGGTCAGGGCGGGACTTAGTGCGAAGCAATTGGCAATTGCCATGTGTAAAGAGGTTGGATCAAAATGGAATGGGGGGAAGCTCATTTTAGGTTCAAATGAGTCGATCCATGGTTTTGGGCTAGGTTCGCCACCCCGAGGCCTGGTCTTGGGGCTGAAAAGGGTCACTTGGGTCGGCCCGAGAGAGAATGGTGTGGTCTCCATCCATGATGAGGTGGCTAAGCATGGATTTTAGTGTGTGACATGCTTAAGGTAAAAAAGGGTTTAAGAAGGATTAGGAAAGGGGCCCCCATTTTGCCATTAATGGCTTGATCACATGTCGAAGCCTTCCATGGCATTTCATGTGAAGCTGTCCATGGCTTGCATGAGCTCTACCTTTGGCTTGAGAAAAGTGGGTGATTTCATGGAAATAGATTTTAGGAATTTTTGGTAATTTGATGGAAATTTGTATGAAACTTGATTTGGAATAATTTGATGGTGGGTAGGACTTGGGGAATGGCTTTTATTAAGTGGATGGCCAGTGGAGATGTCATGTGTTTTAGGGTAGATTTTGGAGCTTTTTAAAATGGTTTTAGATGGGCTTTAAGATGGTTTAGGAAAGTGGGCTTTTTGAATTTTAAAATGGATTTTGGGATGAAATTTTTTAAAGAGGTTGGAGCGAATAATTGTTGGGTTTAGCTCGTAGGATGTGTCATGAGTGACTTGAAGGCTTAATTTGGGGTGATTTGGGTTTGGATTGGGTTGAATTTGGGTTCTTTTGGTGAATGGGCCAATATAGGTCCAAGTGGGCCAAGTTGGGCCAATGTTAAGGCTAGGGTTGAAATTAATGTAAAATTAATGTTGAAATGTTTATGGGAGTGTTTCAAGGAGTTTTGACTTTGGTTGGGCTTTGATTTTGGGGTTTAGGCTCATTTAGTTAGGTTTGGGTTTAGGTCAAAATTGGGCCTTTTAGCTTTGGGTTGAATTTGATGGGGTTTGGGTCTAAAACCCACAGGCAAATCATGTTAGTGTTTTGCTTGTGGGAATCTTAGGAAGATTTAGAAAAGATTTGGGGTTAATTGGAGTTGAATTAGGTGAGTTTGAGCTAAGTTTGGGTCATGGGTCCAAATTGGGCTTAAGGTAGTGAAATTGGATCCAAATGTCAATCAAATTGGACTTAGTTTAGTCTAGATTGGTATTGGGAATGTTGAATTGAAGTTTAGGAATGAATTGGACCAGAATTTGGGTCAATTGGGTAGGTTTGGCTTGACATTGGGTTCACTTTGGGTTAAAATGGGTGGTGGGGGGTTTTGACAAAAGTAGGGTAAATTGACAAAATTGGCCCATGGTGTAGTTGGACAAAATGAAGTTGAGAATATTTAGGATTTTCTGGAATTTTAAGATTTTCTGAATTTTTTGGATTTTGGGTCAAGGGGTATTTTGGGTATTTGGAGGGTATTGGGAGGTATTTTGGAATTTTTGATATTTTTGGGTATGGATGATCAATTTGAGTGATGTGGAAATGTTTGGGATTGATTTTGGGAATCTTGTTAATTTAGGTGATTTTGAAAAATTTGGGTAATTTGAAGGGCTTTGGGTAGGTTAGGCGGGTGTAGGGTCCCGGGGTCAAAAATTAAAAATTTGGAAAATTGAAGAGGTGGGTAAACTTGAGTGGAATGAAATTATTTTGGTTGAGCCATGAAGCCGCATCGAGCCCACATGAGCCGTGAAGGGACTCATTTAAGGCATCGCTTATGTTGTTCTGACATAGCAGCTAGGGCTTAGGGGTTAAGGACCGTGTATGAATCACCTACATGAGTCGGGAGGTCAAGTTAGGTATAGGTGTGTGAAAGTGTAGTGTATAGGTGTAGTGTGTGTGTAAGTCGGCCCCTTCACCGAGACCGGGTACCAAGTCTAATCCACAAGGGCCCGAAGAGTCTATGGGAACTCATCCTTTAAACTTCCTTTTGATTTCGACCCTCTCTAGGTGATTAGGGGTCTACGGTCAAGTTTGTGGAGTTTGCGGGGAGTTAAGAAGTGGTTTGAATTTCTAAAATGTGGGTCCAAATTCTAGTCCTCTAAGATAGTCGAAGTAAAAGCCTAAGGCTAGATCCACAGTACTAAAGAGAAGACCTCATCGAAAATGAGGTCGACAAATGGACCCCCAATAGGTGTGGTGGTGACGGAGCACACCGCGAGTGATAGCGTTGGCCAAGAGCGATCCATGAAACAGCCTTGAGATGTCCAAGTGACAAACTTAGGACGAAGTGAAGAATTTCATTTGAGGTGTCGAGCTTACCTCTCTGAGGCCCCGGAAATTCTGAGCTCTCGGCGGGAAAGGAAAAGGAGGTGAATTCAAATCACATGATGCAGGGAAAATTCAATTTAGATTTTATTTTGTTTCAATTTAAGTTTCGATGTGTGAGTTTAGATTTCAATTTGGAGTTTTGATTTAGATTGAAGTTTGTCGAAATTAATTTGAAGGGATTTGATTTGAAATTAAAATTGGAATTTCGTGTGGTTTTAGATGTAACATCTTCGACTGAAAAGAAAATTGAATCGATTGGATTGGATCATTACAATGAGGAAAGATCTCGAATTAATGCGGTATTGGATGTAAAATCCTTAACCTCGAAGAGTTTGATTTTGGTGTATTTCATTGCGATGGAGAAAGAATCCTAAACGTACGGTCTCGGATGTAAAATCCTTAACCTCGAATTTGATTTTGATGTATTTCATTGCGATAGGGAAAGAATCCTAAAGCAATGCGATCTCGGATGTAAAATCCCTCAACCTCAAGAATTTGATTTGGATGTATTTCATCGCAATAGGGAAAGAATCTAGCGATACGGTCTGGGATGTAAAATCCTGACTCGAAAAATTTGAATTTTGATGTATTTCATTGCGATAGAGAAAGATCCACAAGCAATGCGGTCTCGGATGTAAAATCCTGACTCCAAAAAATTTGATTTTTGATGTATTTCATCGCGGTAGGAAAGAATCCTAAAGCAATGCGGTCTCGGATGTAAAATCCTCGGCTTGAAAATTTGAATTTTGATGTATTTCATTGCGATAGGAAAAGATCTAAAGAAGTAATGCGGTCTCGGATGTAAAATCCTCGAACTCAAGTTTGAATTTGATTTTGATGTATTTCATTGCGATAGGGAAAAGATCCTAAAGCAATGCAGTCTCGGATGTAAAATCCTCGACTCGAAAAGTTTGAATTTGATTTTGATGTATTTCATTGCGATAGGGGAAAGATCTAAAGCAATGCGATCTCGGATGTAAAATCCTCGACTCCCGAAAAGTTTGAATTTGATGTATTTCATTGCGATAGGGAAATAATCCTAAAGCAATGCGATCTCGGATGTAAAATCCTCGGCCACAAAATTTGGGTGGATGTATTTCTTCGCGTAGGGAAAGAATCCTAAAGTAATGCGATCTCGGATATAAAATCCTCGACGAATTTGATTTTGATGTATTTCATTGCGATAGGAAAAGATCCTAAAGCAATGCGATCTCGGATGTAAAATCCTCAACTCCAAAAAGTTTGAATTTGATGTATTTCATTGCAGTAGGAAAGAATCCTAAAGCGATGCGATCTGGGATGTAAAATCCTCGGCTTCCGAAAAGTTTGAATTTGATGTATTTCATTGCGATAGAGAAAAGATCCTAAAGCGATACGGTCTCGGATGTAAAATCCTCGGCCCCAAAGTTTGAATTTGAATAGTCATTGATCTTTGCAAAGATTTGTAATGTTGCGATTTGAAAAGTGTGGAGTTTTGGTATTTCGAGGAATTTCGTGAAAGTTGTAAAAGACTTTCATGGAAGAAAATAGATTAGGGGGGAATATGTAGATGTTACATACCCCGTTCGAAAAGTTGATCGGAAGTCAACGGGTTTGGATTGGATGTAATTCCTCGCCATCGGATTCGATCGTGTCGATGGAATCAACGCTTCCATCCCGGACGAGGAAGTAGAACGGATTGAATTTACCAGTTTGGAAGGTTGAGTTTGAATTTGATTGAGATTTGATTTGAGATCTGGAAGATTGAATTTGAAATTTGATTGAGATTTGAAATTTGGAAAGATTGAATTTGAGATTTGATTTAGATTTGATTTGAAATTTGGAAGATCAAATTTGAAATTTGATCGAGATTGGATTTGAAATTTGATTGAAATTCGATTTGAAATTTGGAAAGTCGAATTTGAAATTTGATCGAAGTGGATTTGGAATTTGATTGAAATTCGATTTGAAATTTGGAAAGATCGAATTTGAAATTTGATCGAGTGGATTTGGGATTTGAAATCATGTTCACTTTGTTTTGTCCTTTAGCGATTCAAATTTATTTTATCGTTTGTTTAGTGTCATGTGAATTTGGTGTTCGTCATTTTTAGATTTTAAGGAAAGTTTTCTTTTATTCTTTTTATTTCTTTTCTGTTCTTTGTTCAAAAGTTCATTTAACTTTAATGGCGTTTCTGAATGATTTGCACGAAAAGAATTGAAGGCGAAAATGTGACATGGTCACTTTCATTCCGATCATGTCGAAGATACATCATACAACTTGATGTTTGGCATATATTTCATACAATCCATGTAGACTTCAAACGGGTATGTATGATCTTCGACTCGATCCATCAAAACACTTGTCAAAAATCCATGTCGAATAGTGGGGTACGTAGTTAATAACATCACCTTCCAAGCCATCCTTGGCGAGGATGCCGGTTTGGATGTACGTTGGAGGTGTGATATCTCCCATGTAACTCGCGGCTCGTAAGCCCGGAGGCTCTCTAGCTCGAGGTCACATTTTGGAAATGGTAAGGTGTCTTCCTGTCGTCCATCCTTCGAAAATGGCGAGATCGCTTCCTTGGTACTCCTGGTATGCAATGCTTAGCGATATCTTGCTCCGTTGCCCTTCGGTATCATGACGGAACTGCGGTAAAAGGTATCTTCCCGGCCCTTGGAACTCTGAGCTGCTATCACGGAGGTCGGATCCGAACATGATGTTACACTCGTTCGGGGAAAGGAAGTTTGTGCGAGAAGGTCGACAAATTCGTGGTGATGCATGTGTGGGGGTATGCAGTCACCTTTGCTTGTAGATGTTGATAATCACATTGTGGGTATGCAATCTGGCGCGGTACCCTCCATGTTATCAATCTCTTTACCATTCTCTTGATGACTAATGGCATCGGATCCGCTTACTTGTGACGGAGTATTCTAGGTGGGTTTCCTTCTTTGTCCTCCGCGAAGTTATGCCCATCCCGCATTGTATTGTGATTCTTCCCTTCCACGACATCCATCTCCGGGAGTTCGAGTATGTGTTTTCCCTTAGGAGCTGCTCGGCCCTGTTCTTTTTAAATCCGGATGCAATCCATGATTCTTGTTGTTCATACTCGAGAATACGTACGTATGTAGCTCGAGGCCCTCTAGTATATTGATTCTTGTGCCTCTAATTCTCTCGAAGTATTGAAAGGTTTCTTTTCAACATTACGCATTCTCTCCAGCTCGTATTCCGGAATGATGCAAGTGGATGGCGAGGCACAGTGACATATTGTGGGATATACGGCTCAATCCCTTCACGTTCTCCTGTACCTCGGCTCCTCGGGGATGATGCACAATGGGACATCCCCAGGGATTGCTTAAAGGTCATGCATTGCGTGGTTCTATCCGTGGCGTGGTAGCCTTCTTTCTTCGATCATTTTGAGATTTCCACAGTTCTTTCACGGTATCCTGAGATGGCCTCCTTTCTTCGGAGTTTCACAGGGCAGTCATGAAGTGTATGTCTTGGCATTAGCAAGCTTGTTTCATCGCGGTGACTAGTTTTGTTAACATCTTATGGATACGGCGATTCTTATTTCTTCGTTGCGTTGTGAGTAGCTCTTCGAACTACGAGAGTTTCTGTAGGTGCGGCGGCCCGACAAGCTGCCTGGCTGTAGCGACTACGAGACTTGATTCTCTTGTCTTCTTCGGCGTTGTTTTCTTTTCTTCTTTGCTGGATTAGTGCTTGGGCCACCCACTTTCATCCTTGTCTGCCGGGCGGTTCTTACCCGGTCGGCGGGACCCCGTCCTCTTCATCTTGTAGGCTGTCAGTGCGAAATCCGAGTCAATCTCGATTATCGCTCCATCTTTCACCCTCTTTTCATCGAGTGCGAAACACGCCATTCTTAAGTTCAGGACCAACCGGCCGTTCGACATTTCCTGCAAAAGACAGGAAAAGGATCGGGGGGGCTGTACTAAGAACAAGAACATTAAGAAAATGTTTATTAAAGACATATTTTTTATATATTATATTTTTTGTACTTCAAATTTAACGAATGAAGTGGGATAAGATCGAGAAAAGAGATTTTGATTTGGAAAGAAAACAAGGAAAACTTTATTATCATGATTTTATTTATTTTAGCACATTTTATTATTTTGGGTTCGGACCCGATCATAAGTAATTAGTGTTTCTTAGGGATGAAGAATTCATTCCTTCGAAGGCTTGTCAGGGTAGCGTAATACTTTTTCAAGTATACGTCCGTTGATTGGAAGCATATGTCGTTTCTCCTGATAATTCACTAGGCGGTAGGAACCTCACGAGTATCTTGCTTCGGCCACGAACGGCATTCCCAGTGGGTTCGGAATTTTCGCCATATCTTGCGGTGTGCGGGATGGGTCTCTTGAAACGAGCTAAGTCGCTGACTTTGAAGGTTCTTGGGCGGACCGGCTTGTCATTGGCTTGAACCATCTTAGCTTGGTATAGTTCTAAGTGCAATTCTTGTTGCAAGTCTTTTCCCTTGAGCTTTCTAATTCTTAGTCGTAATTTGGCGTTCTCTTCGTCGTGATCTTATTTGCGAATTTGCGGTCGAGTGAAAGGCCGAACCTCTAAGGTAACCTTTGCCTCGGAGCCATACACGAGAGCGTAAGGTGTAGCTTGAGTAGGAGTTCTGAAGGTTGTCCGGTAGGCCCATAAGGCTTAATAACTTCTCGTGCTAATTTCTCTTATTATCATCAGTTTTCTTTAAGATTTGAGCAGGGGTTTATTAAAAGCCTCGGCGGGCTGCATTTGCTCTTGGGTAGTAAATTGTTGAGTATCGCCGGTCGATTCCGTGTCTCTGACAAAATTGTTGATTTGCGTGCTTCGAATGCGGCCGTTGTCAAGATAATCTGCGTGGCACTCGAAACGGTAGACGAAGCCCCAGTTGCGGAAAAGCTTGTAGCACGTGGTGTGCTTTCACTTCTCTAAAGTGGGCCCCGCACTCTTGCCCACTTGGAAAAGTAATCTGTAGCCGCAAGAATGAAGCGATGTCCTTTCGAAGATGGTGGTTATCGGGCCCACTATATCCGTGCTGACATTCGAATGGCCGCGACGCGGTGTCGGATGTAGCACATTTGGAGGTTGGTGTAGAACCGCTCAGGTGCACTTGGCATTGGTGACAGCTCTTGGCGATTTTCATGCGGTCGGTCATCATCGAGGGCCGGTAGTACCCTAGTCTTTTAATTTTCATTTTCATCTTCGGACCCGGCGGTGAGCGCCACGAGTCTGAATGTACCTCTTTAACGATTTCGCGGGCCTCGGACCCGCTCGGGCACCTTAGCCGCATTTGATCGAAAGACCTTCGTATAACATATTTGTTTATTAATGCGTAGGACGAGTTCTTTTCTTGATCGATGGAAATTTGCGGCCTATCATCTGGTAGCTTTCTGTTTGCGGGTAGTCTGTAATGAGTTTGTCGCTAATCTTCTGTGTTTTGTCCTTTATTCTGTGATCCTTTTCCTTTTCGGTTGTGTATCGTTAATGCATGTCGGCGTGATAGGACTGACGTCAGGTGAGCGGCACTTCCAGCGATTCATCTTGCAAACGGGCAAATTCTTTTGCGAGACGAGCTAAAGCTTGTCTGGCTAAGCATTTTCTTTCTGGGAATTTTGTAGATCGTCGCATTTGGAATTTGTTCAACTTAAGCTTGTATGGCATCTTGGAAGTATTGCTCGAGTCTTGGCTTTAGAGTCTGTCTTGTCCGTGATACGAATGATTCTTGTGAATCCCGTAGATGTTGATGTACGTATCCCACCATTTGAATGGTTAATTCCGATCCCGTTATGAGGCTTCGTATTGTTTCGTTGTTTGTACATGGTTACGGTAAGTGGTAGGAGTATCTTAACATCCCCCGCTCCGGTGTTATAAAAGATTAGCCGTTCTGCCTTACGGGCACTATCCACTGCCGATTCTTCGTCTTTGTGTGCTGAAGATGCTCCGTCGAAATATAATTACCAACGTCGATCATCGGGTCTTATGCTCATTATTTGTTCATCATGGATCGTCATTGAGAGGAGATCCTTGTGAAAAGTGTCTTGCGAGGAAGTCTGCTAAGACTTGTCCCTTTACGGCACGAAGAGGCACGAAGTTATATCGAATTGCAATAATATCATTGACCATCCCAGCAGAAGTCTGTAGGAAAGTGTTGGACGAGTCATCGAAATTGTGCAGTCGTTAGAATTTCGAATCGGAGTTGACCTTATGAGAAAGCATATAGTGCTGAGCACGGCGGCGAAGATCGAGGACGAAGCCAATCTTTCGTGCGGGATACCTTATTTCCGTCGGAAGTAGCGACGGCTTAAGTAGTAAAGAGCATTTTCTTTACCCTCATCATTGACTGGTAACGGGGCTCAGAGAGAGTTGTCACAAAAGCGCGGTGTAAAGTATCGTGATTACACACAGGCTAAGAACTTGCTAAGACGGGGAGGTGTCATTAAATATTGTTTAATGTCCTCGAAGGCCTTACGGCATTTCTCTTCAGGCACAATTTGGCGTCCTTTTTAACTAGTGCGGAAAGTCGGCACTACCCCCGACGAGGTTTGAGATAAAGCGTCGAAGATATACCGGCTTCCCTTGAAAGATCTAGTTGTTTTAAGGTTTTGGGAGGCGGCATTTCTTAGATAGCTTCAATCTTTTCTCGTCGTTGATTCACGATGTCGAATGACGAATCTAGAGGAATTTCCCGAGTGACGCCCAGAGAAACATTTTAAGGGATTCATCTTAAGGTTAAATTGTCTTAATCGTTCGAAAACAATTCTCGAATCATACGGTGGTTTTTCCTTTACTTTGCTTTTGATGACCACATCGTCCACGTAGCATTCGACTTGATTAGGATGAGATCATCAAAAATTCTTTATCATTGCTCTGCGGTAGGTTGCTTTGCGTTCTTCGATCCGAATGGCATCCTTTTTGTGTAGCAAAATACTCCGATCGGCGTTACGAATGCGCTAAGCTTTCTGCTTGAAGCCATTTTTTATCTAGTTTGTATCCTTTGAAGATCAATCCATGAATGAAAATATTTCATGTGTCGAAGCAATGTCGATCATTAACTCTTTGGGATTGGTAGAGAATTCATCTTTTGGACATGCCTTGTTTAAATCTGCGAAGTCCACACAAATTCTGATCGACCATTCTTCTTTATTTGGCACCACATTAGGCAGCAGTCGGTATTGTTCTTCGCAGACAGGGTGGCGTCCCCATTAGCTTTTTAACTTGTTTATGACTTGTTGTTCGATTTCTAGACGCATTCTTCGGCCTTGTCGGCGGGACGGGAAGTGGGATCCCTCCTAGCTTATGAACTTCTGACCTGCGGGCCTAATCCGGCATTTCATCGCGATTCCGAGCAAAACGGTCAAATTCCATTAATAACTTGATTATTTCTTCGGAGTCTTCTTTATTGAGGTAAGGAGCTAACAAAGGTAGGTCTAGGCTCTTCGCTAGTACCTAGTTAACTTCCATTAACTCATCTATTATAGATTTAATTTCTTCTTCGAATTCGGTGGAGCGTCTCGATTTGTAAATCTTCGAGTTCGTCTGTAGTTTCCATGCGGTTTTCATTAGATTCGCATGTGACAACCAAGCAAAATTCAGTATCGTCAAGCTGATCCTCTTTGTGCCGAATCCGAGACCATGCTTTGAATTGGGTGGACGGCCAGAATTTATTCCATAATTTTTCAAAATGTTGTGATTGGCCTTTTGTCGAAAATTTGTCGAGGTAAGAAAGCCACGTTGAATTAAATTTTGAACACGGGGAGAGTACCACTTAAAGGTAATTCCATTAATTACGATGAAGTGACATCTTAGTGTACATTATTTTCGGTTTGGAGGAAGAAGTACCACGGTAGAATTTGATTGGCTTTGCAGCTACTACGTACCTCTTTGGCCACCATACCCTCGATCTTGTTAGAATGGATCGGGGGTTAGGGTCATGATATGTACGTAGTGGTAATCTTCTCGTACATTGATTTATATTCTTCATTTCTCTCATCTTCGAGAGGAATCTTGAATTGCGGCTTTTCGACTTATCGTCGTGCTTCTTGTTTGATTTCTTTTTCTTCTTCGGAAGCTGTCTCCCCGATCAACATTGATCGTGGTTTCCTCTTGTCCAAGCATCCTAGCGTCTCTACCACGGCCTAGTCCCGGCCTCGACCTCGGATGCGAGTTGTGGAGAAACCTTCACCATCTCGCGGCCGGAAGGGAGTGGTGGTGGCTTGTTGGACTAGAACTTCGAGTTCTTCGTTGTCACGAACTTTCTTTACTTCATTTGTTACGGTATCTCTGGAGAAGATTGTTTTCTTCGGTGGTGCATAATAAGCTGCGTCTTCATGGATTCAATCTCATGTACGGAGAATGGTTGCGAGTCATCTTTGATGCCTTGTTCCCCTCCATCGTAGTATTTGATGCGCGATGTAGAGATGATGGTACCATCCTGTTTTCATGTATCCATGGTCGGCCCGGTAGAGCGTTGAACGATGTTTTTGAATCAATTATGTAAAATTTTGCGGTTGTCTTTGCTAAGTCACCGGTCTTCATTAGTAGCGTTATTGACATAGGGCTCTTTCTCCTTTACGGTTGAATCCTCTTAATAACATTTTGTCGGCTTCGAGCTCGCGGGCATCAATTTCCAAGTATGCTAGTGTCCGAAGACTCATTATATTTATTGATGCTCCTGGATCCACCAATACTGCGAAAGGAGAGCGTAAACTTCCCGATTGTAAAGCTGAAATGTACAACGGTCGGTTGTGGTCTGTGTCCCCAGTAGTAGGTCATTGTCCGTGAAGGTGACACCTCCTTGTTTCTTTAACGAGCAAACCTCATCTAAGGAATCTCCGGCCATTTGAGCTAAGCAAATTTGGATCAAGTAAGGCCTTGATCGAGCTTCTCTCATCTCCTTTGATAAGATGAGAGCATCGTAGATGCTCGGTTTGGCGGTAGTTTCTAAGATGGGCTAGCACGTTGTAGTACTTTATTTCCATGTGTCTCGGCTTCTTCTCGAATGAGTATTTCTTCTCTTCAGGGTTGGTTCTTCTTGAACAACCACCTGCTTTCCTTTGTCCTTTGGACCCATTCTCGGAGGTAGAACTCTTCCACTTCTTAAGTTGACTTCGCCAATTTCTTCGAATCTAGTGTTGAGCTTCTTGGTGTTTTCTTCTGAATTGGAACGATAGGCCCTTCCGGATTAGCCCGAGTCGAAGGCTCTAACTCTATTGTGAAGTTTGGAGCTCCTCGAAACTTCCTTGAATGGGTCGTTGCTTGTTGAACTCTCATAGCCTCCTTGATGGATGTCTTCTTTGTTATTTTGATCGTCGAGGGTGTGTATGATTTGAGAATTGTCGTTGGTATCGAAATCGATGTCGGATTGTCGCTAGTTACGTAATCGTTAGAAACGGTCAAAACTGTGCTTGATGCCATCACCCTTATCATTATATGATCCCACCGAAGTGAGCGGATAATCATGCGAGTCATAGGTTCGAAGTTTCTCCCGAATCGAAGCAATATCTAGGATAGCGGCCCTAGTGGCCTTAGGAGTCTCGGTCCTCTCTCTTCTTCGTCGATCTTCTTCTTCTCTTGATCGTCTCTGTTGAGTGGTTCTTCTCATGGTGATAGTGCCGACAACGGAGTCTCGAACTCCCAGATTAGGCTTCATACCGTAGCGGTTTAGATCTTGTCTAAAATCTTTTCGAAGACGCTTGTCAAGCGGTAGTCCGTCCATCGTTGGTCGTATAGGGATCTATCGGAATGATGGGATCGATTGAGATAGCATTGTCGGAACCTCCTTTCACAGGGTTCCTTCATGTACTCCTTCGGGATCGTTATATTATCTTCAGAAGGTTGTCATTGAACGACTTTGAAGGTAATGCAATCTTCTATCTTGTGCCGGCATCGGTGGTAGAGCGGATTGGGATCACCTTTCTTGTTGACTTCCTCTGGTCTTTTAGGCTGCAGCGAAATTTGGAAATCCTGAGTCTTCATCCAGACTACGAAACATTTTCGGCAGCGGATTCATTTCTTGAATGGATATTCCACTGCTCGGAAGCTCCCTTAATGTACGTTGCGGAGCGGCGGTTGTTCATCTTGTGGAGATGAAGTGATAGGTTTGGGTCGGGGTTCTTGGTGAATTACGGTTGAGGTTGCTGCGGCCGTTCGGACGACGATATTTGTATCGGTTGCTTGCCTTTGTCGGCTCTTTGCAACGATCCTGGATTTGTTTTCGAAAATCTTCGCGGGCTTTTCTTGTCCGTCTTGTGGCAAAACTTAATTGCTTCACCTCTTCTTACGAAGCTCCCGGCCTTGCTTAGCAACTTCTCGAAAGTCTTAATAGTGAATCTTTGAGAAGTGCTATCGGGCCGTGAATGCTTTTAAGTAAGATGCGGGAGCGCATGTTGTTCTTGTAGTTGTGGTTCACACTTCATGCTTAAGTTCCTCATGTCCGTATGTAATCCACCAAAGTTTCGTTCCGGCTTTTTGTTTCTACTGCCACTAAATCACCTATAGTGATGTAGTGCGGAAACTCACGGCGAATCGCTTGATGAAGAGGTTCTCTAGTTCGAGACGTCTTCACCGAACCATTTGGTAATTACGCATACCGGTCGGCGATCCCCCGACGAGCCTGGCCCGACGGGCGGCGGAAGAGTAGTGCATCGCTCGCCGACATTGCAACAAGCGGCACGAAAGTGCGCAACATCTTGTCGGGCGTTCCCGGTTCCATCGAAGGTCTTGAACGAGGAGGTGGTACGAAGCCTTTGGAGTGCTTGGACAGCGTCGAATTCTTAAGTGCAAGGTCTACCGTCCGAATGGATGTCCTGCGCTCTTTGATTGTGCTAAGGCTTCTCGCACCTGTTCCACCAAGTTCTTGATATCCTTTCGGGGATCATACTTTGTGTTGTATCCTTTTTCAGGCTGATCTTCCCCGTTGACGGATGTAATCTCCTTTCCTCAGTCTGATGTGGATGACCTGCAGGGTGTCTCTCTCTTTGTGGTTGCACTTCGGCCTACGGGAGAGTGGCTAGAGCTACGGCCATCTCTTCCATCCTTTTCGCCATTTGGGCGATCGTGTCGTCTTTCTCTTGAAGGCGCCTTCTCATCAATTACGGCTCCTCTCTTTGCGAGTTGCGGGAGCACCTTGTGAAGGCATTGAAGCTCGTGTTTCGACCATGTTGATTTCTACATATTCGTCTTCCATGAATTAGATGAATCAATCTCGTCTCCGAATTTCTCTTCTCTTTCTTTTTCTTTAATCGTCGGATATCGGTTCTCAACTTTTCCTTGGCATCTTCTAGCGGGCTTTTAAATGCGTCCTTGCGGTTGTCGTGCGATAGGCGCTGCCAGGGTCCCCTTCCTCGCGAGTCCCTTTATCGCGGTAGCACTTTCTTGATTCAGTCTCCTGGCGAGACTTTCTTTCTCGAGCATTTGTTTTGATGCTTAGCGCCGGTGGAGATGCCATACCATCCTTCACAAGCGACGAAGGTCTAGGACCGGATGATATGTCGACGAATCTTTGGAAGGTGGTATCCTCCCTTATCTGTAATCCGGGAACGACGACGGGCGGACTAGCCTTCATTCTTTTACCCGAAGCTTGCGATTTATGATGGCGGGTTCTACTCGGGGTCCAAGACGGGATTTGAGGCGGCACCCGCCCATCCTTCGTAGAATCTCCGTCTACGGGGCACTTTTCCTTCTTTGCTAACTTATCTATCCAAAGTTTGCGGTCGAAGCGAAACGGCGTAGTTCTAGTCCTTTTCTTGCGGCTATCGTTGTAATATGCGGGGCTGAGGCAATGCTGCGGCAATCTTGCGAACATTTTCCCTCGTCCTGCGGCGGAGAGGGGATGGAACTTTTGCTTCCTCCCAAAAGTGGTATGTATTCGAGCGGTGGTGTATATTCGAGCGGCGGTGTATATTCGAGCCGGTTCGGATTTCCTCCGAGCTTAATTTCGGCGGCTACGCTTCTCTAGCGATCCTTCTCGCCTGTTTCTTCTTTGGGTCCTTGTCGGTGATGGAATTCTTGGTGGACCCGATTTCGAAAAACGAAGGTCTCACGAGAAGATGCAGTACCCTCCACGGTAACGGGTTTACCATAAGTACGAGGATTTCTTTCCCCTTTAATTTGGCGAAGTGAGTGGGAGTGCGAAACAGCTACACCGGTGGGGGTAGTAAGGACGGTCCTCTGCGGACGACGATTACTCCTCTCGATCGGGATCTTTTGCGGGGGAGGAAACTCTTGAGTCGACTTTGGAGTTGAACTCGATCGGCGGCTTCTTAAGCAGATACCTTGTTCGTCGGTACGAAAGGCCGTCGGTGATCTTGACATTCGTGTTTTCAAATTATCCCGTCTAATGATCCATTGTCGGGCGGCTCATCCTTATAGACGGCGAGGGTGAGTCCATTGGTGAAGGAAAATCGGCTGGGGCTTCCATTTCTGCGGGGTAGATTCGGTTGTCGGTCCGTTATGCTTCTTTTCTTTAGGACGAAAAGAAAGGAATTGAAAGAGTCCGAACTCATTCTTGTTCATGTATTTATAAGAGAAGGAATCATTTATTAAAGAGATAGATTTATTAAAGGATTTGTTTATTTAGAACGGAATGTTGAAGGTGTAGAAGGTAAAGAGGAATCTGATTAGTTGGAAAGGAAAAGAAGGTATTATGCGAGACTTCTCGACTTGAAGGATCCTCCTAAGCTAACACCTATTGGGGGCCCACCCGCCTCGGAAATGAGGTAGGATCTCGGAACCTCTGCGATTTCAGGGTGTCAACAGTGGCTCCTAAATCCGAGAGAATGTTGGCTATCACCATTTTACGGTAGAAATGAACATAGTATTCCAATAGAAGAAGACAACTTGATCCATTAACATGGATACACTACCAATTTTTAAAAGACGAAATTATCTGATTATAATGGAGAGGAATTTTACGTGATCGCCAGAAATTTGTCGGCATATTTTTAGGTTACATGTGTTTTTATTTTGAAAAGGGGTCGCTTTAACGAAGTTGTCGGCGAATTTTTAATTTAGTTTAAATAAATAGTTTTGAAAGGTAGTATTTGATTTTGAAAATAATTTTAAATTTGAAGGTTTTAAGATATAAGATTAAACCCGTCTCACATCCAAAATAGTTTATATAAACGAGCACCGCACCACGAGCAGGTGTATCTATCCTAAGGATAGACACCTTCCTTGATGGTGGGGCTCGATTAAATAAGCCAGATTTGTGACATGGATTTGGTACGCGAACCAATTTTATAAAGTGACAAATTCTGCTTAATATGAAAGCATTAAACGGGGTTTATATTACTGGGTTTCTTTAAAATTCCACATAAGGGCGAAGCCACCTTGTTAGTACATCTTAAAAAGTGAGGAATCACCTAAAGCTCTGATAATAATCAATAATTATTTGCTCTGAGAATTTCAAAGTTTAAGTTTTGAAGGATTGGGTGAATTTATTAGGGAATGGATCAAGTTTAGAACATTTTGTTTTGATTGAGACAGTGGGAAATTACGATTCAGTGAACTTTGCTAATTTCCCGGCCATCACATTGTTTGGCTTGGATTTAGGAAAGTGCAATGTTTATTTAGTATTTCAATCTTGCCAATTTTAATTAATTAGGGCTTATATTTATATGAAGAATCATACAAATAGCCTTGAAGATGTGATGGTTTATGTCATGCTCAGGGCGACTACCTCGGAATCACAAAAGATAGGTTAGGGCTTAATTTACAGGTAAATGCTAACGAAGAGTTGAGGATTTATTTTGCACTAGGCAAACTGCCTCGAAGTCCTATGGCTTTGTTATTTAATTCTAGGAAAGTTTTGCCTTGAAGTAGACTCGGGTTTTCATTTGATGACATTGGCCGTCTTCCTTATAATACTCAGGAAACTCGCTTGTTGTTGCGAGTTTTAGTTTTAGAAGTCATAAATCGGGGATAGAAAAGTGTTTTGGTTTAGAGAAAATCTTAATTTCCATGTGTTTTTTACGTTTTAATTAAAACAAATCTTAAAGTTGATTATAACGACACGGTTAAAAGATCAGGCGGTTGCATCCTTCGGCATCATTATTTTTATCGGATTCACTTAGTCCGGATGAATTTACTAAACTATTTGAATGAGTTCCACACTTTCGTTAGACCGTGGGAAATCCCCGTTAGCAACACGTAGGTTACATCGTAGAGGTATTCCCGATCATCCAACGAGACGTTTTAATTTAATTGTAATTGTAGTTTTGTGTTGTTTGTGATTAGAATTTTGAGTTGTTTTATATTTTGAAATGTTGTGGCGGTGAATTTTATCTTGCAATGGCTTTAACTTAGTTTTGGTTTTAGTTTTAGGGACTATCACAAAGGTGTGGGTTCATCCACAACAATTGTTTATCATACAAGTAAAGTAAGTGGTCTGATGCGGTTAAATAAGTTAACGTATGTAAATTAACGAGAAAGTAAGTGCAATAAAATAAAAGCGTACTGGAGGGTCTTGCAGATCATTCCAGTACTTAAAACGGGGTGGAATATTTAAGCAAGTTCCTAGGTAAAGCTAAGGGAAGGGTTATGGTTTTCTACCAAGTTCCTAATCCTATGGCTAGTCATTTCTATGACGTCTAGATGCTGTGTTTGGTTTGAGGACGATTTTCTTCATCGAAAGAACAATTGAGTTCGATTGTTCTTATAAATGAAAATACCCCTAATTTTCTATTTATCACGCGGCGCCGCGTCATCCTCGGCATCTCGAGACGCACGCGCGTCGCGCTCCCCGGTCGACGCCGCCGCCGGAGTCGGCAGCCCGGGCCGCCGGTTCCGTACCGTCTCTCCACAGTCCCGACGCCATCGGCCGTCGGTCCGCGCGTGTATTGAATGGACGACATCCGTTCATCGTCCACGAGCGTCCTCGCCCAGAAGCCGTCCGCACTAAATCCACAGATCTCGCTCGATACTCGTGGATTTTCATGTTCTTATATACATGGATTCGTCTTGAGAAGACGAACACATCCACATCTGATTTATGTGGGATGAAATTTATGCAATAGAAATGGAGAATGTTCGAAGCTCGGGAAGAAGAGTGGGCCATTACCTTTGCTCGAGAGAAGTGTGGCTTCGATACGAGGGTTGTTACTGCTGGGTGGATCTAGCAAGCTCAGGATGAAGTCTCTGCAGTGCAGTGAATTGCCTAGGTAGGATTTCGACCCACTGACTAATCACAAAGCTTGGAGGCTGGAGCAAGCTAGGTGGCACAGGAGATGGGGCTTTCCTGTGGTGGACACCTTCCGCAGTGCAGTGAAGGTGTAGAACCCGGTAATTTGAGGATTGGCTCGCTGTGGAGAAGTGTCTGGTTTTGGGCTTGGATTTCAACTGCGAAATTGAGCTCACGGAAGAAATGGCGGGGGGATTTCGGTGGGGATCAAGTGCTCTGTGTATGGGGAGTGAGTACGGAACAATTTTGGCGAGTTTCCTTAAGGTTTGTTTCGAAGACACCTCTCATTCTTACTAGAGAGGGGGTGGTGTTTAAATAGGAGAGGGTGGAGGGCCTCGAGAGGGGTCCAGGGCTTGGGATCCAGTTTGCACTTGGCGAGAAGAGCATTTCTGATGGCCGGGGATGGGGCGGCTCGGTGGGGAGAATTCCAAAGTTGGCTCACATGTGAGCTCTCGGCCATGGTGTTTTCCGGCGGCTGGTGACGGCCGGCCGGGCATGGGTCACCCTCGGGTCGGGTGGGTCGGGGGCTGGGACTTGGTCGCAACAGTTGGCAAATGCCATGTGTAAGAGGCTTCGTTGAAATGGAATGGGGGAGAGACCATTTGGAGTTCAATCGTCAACCCATGGTTTGGGCTAGGTTCACCACCCAAGGCACAGTCTTGGGCTGGTCACTTGGGTCGGCCAAGAGGAGAATGGTGTGGTCTCCATCCATGATGAGGTGGCTAAGCATGGTTTAGTGTGTGACATGCTTAAGGTAAAAAAGGGTTTAAGAAGGATTAGGAAAGGGGCCCCTCCTTTTGCCATTAATGGCTTGATCACATGTCGAAGCCTTCCATGGCTTCATGTGGCTTGTCCATGGCTTGCATGGCTCACCTTTGGCTTGGGAAAAGTGGAGTCAATTTCATGGAAATAGATTTTAGAATTTTTGGTAATTTGATGGAAATTTGTATGAAACTTGATTTGGAATAATTTGATGGTGAATTTAGGACTTAGGGAATGGCTTTTATTAAGTGGATGGCAAGTGGAGATGTCATGTGGGCTTTAGGGTAGATTTTGGGCTTTTTAAAATGGTTTTAAGATGGGGCATTTTTAAGATGGTTTAGGAAAGTGGGCTTTTGAATTTTAAAATGAGATTTTTGGGATGAAATTTTGTAAAGATGTTGGGCCAAATAATTGTTGGGTTTAGCTCATGGATGTGTCATGAGTGACTTGACGAGTGGGGGTGATTTGGGTTTAGATTGGGTTGAATTTGGGTTCTTTTGGTGAATGAAACCGATATAGGTCCCGAGTGGGCCAAGTTGGGCCCGATGTTGGGCTAGGATTGAAATTGATGTAAAATTAATGTTGAGAAATGTTTATGGGAGTGTTTCAAAGAGGTTTTGACTTTGGATTTGGGCTTTGATTTTGGGGTTTGGGCTCATTTGGGTTAGGTTTGGGTTTAGGTGAAATTGGGCCTTTTAGCTTTGGGTTGAATTTGAGTGGGGTTTGGGTCTAAATTTTGGGCAAATCATGTTAGTGTTTTGCTTGTGGGGATGCTAAGGAAGATTTAGAAAAGATTTAGGGTTAATTGGAGTTGAATTGGGTGAGTTTGAGCTAAGTTTGGGTCATGGGTCCAAATTGGGCTTTAAGGCCAAAAGAGAATTGGATCCCAGTGTCCAATCAGAGTGGACTTGGATTTGGTATAGATTGGTATTGGGAATGTTGAATTGAAGTTTAGAATTGAATTGGACCAGAATTTGGGTCAATTGGGTGAGTTTAATGACATTGGGTTCAGTGCTTTGGGTTAAAATGGGTCGAATTAGGGGTTTTGACAAAAGTAGGATAAATTGACAAAATTGGCCCATGGTGTAGTTGGACAAAATGAAATTGGGAATATTTGGGATTTTATGGAATTTTTCTGGGAATTTTCTGAATTTTTGGATTTTTTGGTCGGGGGTATTTTGGGTATTTGGAGGGTATTGGGAGGTATTTTGGAATTTTTGATATTTTTGGGTATGGATGATCAATTTGAAGGTGATGTGGAAATGTTTGGGATTGATTTTTGGGGAATCTTAGGTAATTTAGGTGATTTTTAAAAATTTGGGTAATTTGAGGCTTTGGGTAGGTTAGGCGCGGGGTCTAGGGGGTCGAAAAAATTAAAAATTTGGAAAATTGAAAGGTGGGTAAACTTGAGTGGAATGAAATCATTTTGGTTGATCCATGAAGCCACATCGAAGCCCACATGAGCCATGAAGGGACTCATTTGAGGCATCCATTATGTTGTTCCTAACCCTCTTGCTTGAGGGCTTAGGGGTTAAGGACCGTCATGTGAATCACTACATGAGTCGGGAGGTGAGTTAGGTATAGGTGTGTGAAAGTGTAGTATATCGGTGTAGTGTGTGTGTAAGTCGGCCCTTCACCGAGACCGGGCCACCGGGGTAATCTGAAGTCGAAAGGTTCGCAGGGGCTGATAACACAACTTCGCGTTTGATTTCGGCCTCCCAGGTGATTGGGGGTCTACACGGTCGAGTTTGTGGAGTTTGCGGGGAGTTAAGAAGTGGTTTGAATTTCTAAAGGTGGGTCCCGATTACAGTGGCTACAAGATAGTCGAAAGGAAAGCCTAAGGCTAGATCCTGAAAGTACTAAAGAGAAGAAGAAGACCTCAAAATGAGGTCGACGAGATGGTGAGGAGTAGATCAATTTGGAGTTTTGTGAAGTTTGGAGAGGAGTCTTATTTTGTTCTGAGAATTGGGCTAAGAAATTTGGCTCAGGCAGTGGGGGAGGTGGCTAACAAGTGACTGAGTTAGGCTTAGGAGGTCTTGGAGAAGCTTTAAAAACAATTTGGCAGAGTCTCCTCAAGGAATTTTAGCTTATCTTTTTTTAGCCGTGGAGGTGGTGAATTTAAATAGAGGGGGCTATGGTGGCTCTCAGCCCAAGTTGAGGTGGATGGGAGGCCGCTTAGGTGGACGGTAGAAGGTGCGATGACGATTAGGTTAGGGCAGCTTAGCTGAGTCCAATTTGGAGTTTTGACCATTTTGGCTCTCTCGGCCATTGTGTTTTCTGTTAGCCAAGGTAGGTGGCCGGCTAGAGAGGGGTCACCATCTGGTCAGAGTGATCAGAGCTTAGTTTTGGTGAAGTTAATTAGGGTTGTCCAGGTGTGAAGGTGATGGATTAAAATGGGTGGTATTTAGGCTGGGCTGGGTCAACTTGGGTTTAGCACCATTGGAATAGGCTTAAGTGACTCCCCATGGCTGACCAAGGTCAGGTGGACCAGCTGTAATGGTGTGGAGAAGTCTCCATCCATTGGATTTAGCTAAGCATGGATTAGAGGGTTTCATTAGAATGGTTAAAACCTTTTTAAGGGGGCTTGAAAGTGGCTCCTCCTTTTCTCGCTAATGCCATGGTAACATGGCAAAGGCTCATGGCTTGTCCTTGGCTTGGAACAAAGCTTCATGGCTCATCTAGGCTTGGTTAACTTGCACGAAAAAGGGATCTTGGGATTTTGGGTATTTTTGGTGATTTTTCCATGAGGCATTGTTTAGAATGATCAAATAATGAAATTCATGGGGTATAGTTTGATTTAATTAAATTAATGGTGAGGGGAAACTCATCATGTGGGATTTAGAATGAATTTTGGGTCATTTGGAATAAATTAAGGCTTGGGCTTTTAAAATTGGGAATTAATTTGGGCTTGAGTTTAGGTTGGACTTGAATTAAAATTTAGCTTAATTGAAGGTTGGATTTGGATTAAAATTTGGCGTAATTGAAGGTTGGATTTGGTGTAGGAAAATGTTATGAAGTGTTTAGAATTCAAAATTGGAGGAATTGATTTGGTTATAAGATTCAATTTGATGGGATTTAGGGATATAGTCAAAATTTGGGATTTTGAGTTGGGTTAAAATTGAGTATGAGATTGGGTTAAATTGAGCTTGGATTTGGTTTCGAATGTGATTGGTAATGATGAATTTGGGTTTGGAAATTAAATTGGGTAGAATTGAAGTCAATTTGGTTGACATTGGGGGTTATTTGAGGAAATTGGGCCTTTAAGGGTAATTTAGGGCTTATGGTAAAAATGGATCAAATTAAGAAAATTGGGCTTATTGAAGTGGTTCAAATTGTTTTTGGGGACATTTGGAGTGATTTTGGAAATTTTGAAATTTTTTGGATTGTCGAGGGTATTTTGGGAATTTTTGGAATTTTAGTGAATTTTGGTCAATTTGGGTAATGGGCAATATTTTGAAATGATTTTTTGAGGAAATTTGGGCAATTTTGGAAATTTTGATCAATATTAGGGTTTGAGGGCAATTTAGTAATTTTGAGGAAGTTTGGTTAAAATGGGTAAGTAGGCCATGAAGCCATTTCCAAGTTATAAGAGCCATATGAGTACTCATCTTGGATGTTAAATATCTTTGGTCCTAACCCTCTTGGTAGGGTTTAGATCCCTTATTATCTTTCCAAAATGAGTTAAGAGACCAAATCAAGTGCAAATAATCTCAGGAATTGGGTTGTGTGAGAAAGTGTAGTGTGAATGTGAGGTTATGTGTGTGTGTCCTAGCTCCAGACAGACCGTGGGGTTTACCACAGGCTTGACCAACCTATAAGGAAATCCTCTTGAGTTTTCTTATACTTCGTCTCATCCTTCTAAGTGCTAGGGTTTAGACTTTAAGCACATGAAACTCCAAGTAAAGCAAGGAAGTGTCTAGAATTTCTATGGGGGGAGGGTTCCATTCTCTTAGTCCTTTAAGAAAGTCGCCAGAAAAGTTCTAAGGCTAGATCCTAGGCTCTTCAAAAGAAATACTAGACCTTAACAAAAGTGATGTCAACAACTATCTAACGAGAAGTGTCATAACTAGGGATAAAGTCTTCGGGTACGTATTATTTTGACAGGGTTGCTGCACCAACAACATTCTAAAGATCCAAGGGATCTAAAGGGTGTCACTGAGAATAAATTTTAAATGGTTTGGCTTTATATATGACATAGCTTGCTACATGTATAGTTTTATATTATGACAAATGTAGTAAGTAGAAAAAAAATATATTAAGGCCTATAACATGCACGATGATATGAGTTAGATCTCTTATATTTTTAGCACAACCATACTCGTGTCAATCCTGATGCTTTAACTCACATTGCTCGCCGAGATTGATTTAACAAGCAATGCTCGTTAAGGCATTGCGACCAACACAAAATCACTCGCCTATCGAGCCTGGCTCGCTATCATGCACACATGAAAATGTAAATTCAGGCAAACACATGGTGAAAGTGGTGAAGTGTGTGTCGTGGAGGCAGTGACTGAGGAGTGGGTGTGTCATAGAAGCAGTGACCCAAAGGAATGGGTGTGTTGTGGAGGTAGTGACTCGAAGGGGTGGGCGTACCATGGAGGTAGTGACCCGAAAGGGTGGGTTTGCCGTGGAGGCAGTGTCTCGAAAGTGTGGGCATGCTGTGGAGACAGTGGCCCAGAGGATGGGTGTATTGTAGAGGTAGCACCCAAAAGACCTAAAGGAAAGGGCATGCCATAGAGGCAATGACCCGAAAGGTTGGGTGTGTCGTGGAGGCAGCAGTCCAAAGAAATCGGTGTGTCGTGGAGGCAGTGACCCGAAAGGATGGGCATGCCATGGAGGCAGTGGCCAAAAAGAATGTGTGTCGTAGAGCGGTGACCGAGAAGGGTGGGTGTGCCTGTGGAGCGGCATTAAAATGCATGTATTGTGGAGGCAATGATTTGAAAGGGTGGGCATGTTGTAAAAGCTGCAGCTCGAAAGATTGGTGTGTCATGGAGGCAGTGACCCGAAAGTGTGTCTACAATGGTCCAGAGCGGTGTCATAGGAAATGCAAGGATGTAACTTCCGTTGGAGGTAATTACACAGTGAATTGACTTTGAGAGAAACCATCCGTTCACATGATATGTGAATGTGACGGATAAGTGTATGAGAAACACAAATCAAAGTGCAACATATGTAAATGCACCAAGTCATGAAACATGCAGGGTGCTATGAAAGTGAACACACAAAGGTGGGAAGCACAGTGAGAACCTCCTATGACATGGTGTTGAGTGACATGAAGATGCTACGAAGCAAATAAAAAGCAATTTGCTATTTGGAGGCATAAATAGTTATCTCTTGCCTATGAGAGTATATGCTCAAAAATACACTCCAATGGTGCAAGTGATGAATGTGCTAATGAAAAGTCATGCAATCAATAGAAACGCATGTGCAAGACACGCACTATGCAAGTGGGATTAGCAGTTTGACCCATTGGGTCAACCAGGGTGGTTGACCGGGGCAACGTAGCTAACAGGCTCAATCGGGCTAAGATGGTTGACTAGAGTGAAGAGATTGGTTGATGTTGCCGGTAGCCGGTCGGAATCGATGTGGGCAGTTGCTTGGGTTAGAGCTGACAAGTTGGAAGCCCAGTGGTCGGTCGCCGGGCAGAATTGTCGGTTGGACAAAGTGAAATTCGGTTAAGCAAGGCTGAGCGGCTAGTCGAACCAAAGTGATTTTATTAACCTCTCTAGGGCGATTCGAGACCAAAGTAAAAAGTACCCGGTGCCGTGCCGGTCGAGGCCAACTTGGAAAGCCGAAGGTGCCAGGGCTGTCGGTCGAGCCGATGTGCTATGTCGACCGGTCGTGGTGGTCGATCGTGGTAATGTGCTATGTCGACTGGGCCGAGGCAGCTAAAAAGTTATTCCGAGGTCGGGGCGGCCGATCGAGGCAAAATTTAATGTGTGAAATGTATCATGGTATGATGCAAGTGATCACAAATAATAGCGAGCCATACTCGTGCTGACGATCTCACATAGGCACCTAGGGTTTTAGCTCTTGAATTTGCGGCATAGCTGCCTCAGGCATTGGTGAGGATATGTGGAACACTTTGCCCTTCGATTTCTTGTAGAAGTCCTTTACCATTCATAGGGTGGACTAGTTATAAAGCTTTTTTTGTCAGACATACCTCACAAAATCTTGTACAATGGCCTAGCTTCAAAGCTTTTCCCATTCTTCAAGATTGAACTATCTCAACCCCTCAGGAAGTTCGGAAGCATCGAAGCGATGGGAAAATTGGGACTCCGAGCCGTGTCTGGCTTCCGAGTGTAACCACACATTAAGGGCTTACACAAGTTCATGTGTCGTATCAGTCATATCAGAGTTTAGACTTCAGAATGTTGATCCCACAGAGACTGAGGTAATTTTAATTAGGAAAAGTTATCACCTACTGTTTTTAAGTCCTAGCCTGAAAAGTTGAAAATTTTAGCATCAAAATCATGAAAATTTTAGCAATTCAATGTGAGACTCTCACATTTTTTTCAAATCTTGATCGAGAAAAGCTAACTTGCGTATTTACAACAAACAACAAATTTTAATCCTACACAAGTAATCCTACTTTTAACTATTTGGATTGAAAGATATCAAATACATCAGAGGCCCTTCTTACCATGGAATGTAAATTTATTAGTAAAATATCTAGCGACAAATAGGAGCAACAATCTTTTTTACCCTCCCAACTTCATAAAGAGGCTTGGAAAGAAATGACTTTATTTCATTAAATCCCATAAATATCCATTTAAAGCACATTTCCCTAAAATTTGCATCCTACTTATGTCAGCTATACCCTATAGTTTAATGTGATTAACCTAGTTGATTCTATCATAGCTTTCCCAAGTCTTATGATTCAAAATACATTTTAACAATTCACTTGGTGAAAATGAAAAGTAAATTAAGTTATTAAGTTTAATCATCACCATTTCAAAATGAAATTACATCGCATACCATATCATTCATCTACCTAATCATGCAAAAAGAGTTAAATTTTTACCCGAACAAGGATGCTTATTTCACGAATAAATTCATTAGACACAAAGAAATCCACTAAATCTTTGTTACAACGAGAAATACACAAAGCAATAAACTAAGATACTTAGCTATTCCTCCTTTACAATGACCAAAGTTTACTCTAAGCTGCACTACTAATTTTCCCACTCTTGCCTGGTATAACACCTCTCCCTCAACACTTAGAAGAAGAACTATGGTTCTCCAAGCAAGAAAACCCTTAAGTAACTAGCTATCATCAATCCTCTTGCACTAGAATAAGAAATACCTACTAAGTACTCTCAAGAACATTGATCCTCCCTAAGGGCATAAATCTTCCCCAAGGTAGTAATACATGACTATTTACAGGTTCCAATACTTAACATTCATGACTCCTACCTTCAACAGAAGATTTCCTCATGACCTGATGCTTGAACTGTAGCGACTACCCAAAAATGTTCTTTGGCGCCTACGCACAAGGCTCTTTGTATGCTTAGGATTGAATGAGCACCTAGGCGTCCAATGGTCCAGTGCCTGGGCGTTGTTATCGCGTGCTGAAACATTAGTCGGCACTAAGCGCTAGCCGCTCGGATTTGGAAGGCTAGGAGCGCGCTTAGGCACTGGGGCTAAGCACTCTTAGGCACCAATACCACTTCTTCTGTGCTCCAAGTCCTCTCCTATCTTTCCCACTTCAATTACCTATTTTACCTACAAGAGAAACACAAAAATAACTTAAAGTGCAATATCATTAATATAAATTTATTAAAGAAATCCTAAATTTTGGTTAATTTTTTCATGCGTTAAAATCACCAAAACTTAAAAGTTACTTATCCTCAGGTAACACTTCAATTCAAATAATGATTTAGCTAACTCAAAGGAGTGGGTATCATGCAAAACTACCTGTAATCTTCTTTCAAAGGTTCCATACATAAATCAAAGTATTTAGTCTAGTGACTAAGTCCATTTCATAGGCTTTAAAAAATTTACACTCAGGAAGTAAATTGAGATTTTATATTCATTTAAAAAAGAAGTTAGTTTATATCAACTAGTGCAAAGTAAATGTCAAATAACAAGAATATAGCACATCCATTATATACATTGTAATAATTCGTAAAATTTAAGAAATTGAGAGAGATTGTGGAATTTTTTTAATTTAGGAAGAGATGGTAGTAAAACCAATTTTTGATAAGACTTCTTCTCAATGTATATTTTTCTTATATATTTTTTTCTTGTTTACTTTAGGATGATTTTTTCAATCATAAGCATAACTTTTTAAGGATTACTATATCTAGATAGACCTTTAATAATTTTGAATCCTAGTACTCTCTTTCTAAATTCAATCACTCCACAATACTTTCTTACTTACCATTTAAAAGTGAAGAATTTTTTAGAACGGAATTAAGATTTTATGGAGGCTCAATTTTTACATATACCTATCTAATTACAATAATTTTAGAAAATAGCCAATTCTTTTCAAAAGTAGATATTTTAATCACCCATTTACATGTTGGATTGGAAAAAATTCATTGCACTAATCTAAATCTTCCTAGAGTTTATATTAACTCACTCTGTTTTCCTTCATCACAAGTGTTATAATACCACAATTAACCCCACTCCACTTAAGTGAACCAAAAGCTTCTTTTTAAATTAAAATCATTAAGAACAAATAAATTTAAGTTTAGCATGATTTTCTCTCGCCCCTCCCAAACTTAATTCTCAACAATTTGGACATGAATTAAAAATAGGGAGTGAGAGTACAAAAATATTTCCTACCACATGCTCACATTAACATGAATTAACAAGTACGTAATAAAAAGTTAAAACTAAATTAAATAAAACATATAACCATAAAGAACTGCACATAGAAGCCAACATGTATATAACAAAAAATAAAATAAGTCCAGCACAGAGAATACATCCAACAAACAGAAATGACATCCATAATGATTACAATGAATAAATCCTATATGCCAACTAAAAATATAAATCACTCATCATCCTCGTCATCATCTTCCTCATCTCCGTCATCATCGTCGCATCATCTTCTTCACAATCTTTCTCATCTTCTTCCTCAAATTCCTCCTCCCTTGTCCAGGTGTGGTTATAGGGAGGGTAGGCTGAATATTCTGGAAACTCAATGGAACTATCTCCTCCAATCCACTAATTTCTACGAGTAAATCTTGCTTCCGTAATTTGGAAGTTGAAAATTTGGCCAGGAGTAGCTTTTTCTTTTGCCATTCCATGTGCAAAATGATCAGCTAACCCAAACACCTCATTGTAATATGGAGGTATCATCCTCAAACATCTCTATCTTCTTTTCCATAGAGGCCCGTCGGGAGTAGAAGGATGAAAGTCTGGATAAGAAGAAGAAGGGAATTTGAATTGGGCTTAACCTAGTTCGAAACTCTTATCAACTCTAAGCCAATTTTTTTATTGGAGATAGGCTTCAAAGGATGAAGCTGCTCTTCTCAACTACTAAAAGAAACACCAGAGTTCTGACACGGAGAAAAGATAGTAGATGAATGCCCCAAACCAAGAGTAGATCCCCCTTGTGGTAATCACAATAGAATTATGGATGAGGGAACCTATATCAATGGATTCCTTTTTCAGAATACAATAGTTTAAGAAAGCTCGATCCTTAGTTACTTTACTAAGATTAATAGAGGGGAGTAGCTTAGTAGAAATAGAATAATCGAGCTTTCAATATTGTTTAACTTGGAAGCATGGAAATTGAGCTTAGTTTCATTTCTAACATTCCACACTCATCTTCCATTAGTCAACCACTTGATAAATTTATCCAAATAAATATCTACAAGAGTAAAATTTGTGTAGAATCTATCATGTATATATTTCAATGAAAATAGGCTTGGTAAAACAAATAAAAGATATCTACCAACTTCTCTCCACAACGACTAAGTCATCGAAACCTTGGCATAAAATTCTTTTACCACGGGAATCATAGCCACGGATGTATTGTAACATAAATCCTCCCAATGTCAAATCATTGTCATGCTCTCAACGGTACCCATGGACTTATGAATCCATGCTCGGCAATCAACTTATTTGATGCGAGAAGCCGTAACTCTCGTCGGCATTGGAGATTACAAACTTCTTATCGAGAGAAGATTTTGATTTTCCACCCTTTCTTTTAGAATATAAAATGCACAAAGTTGAGATTGCAAAAAGGGTAAGGAGCAAGGTGTGGATTCAATAATATGCAAATCGGGATAAGAAATCAAGCACACACGAAAGTTTTTCCAAAAAATTTCTAACCATAGCTTCTTCACGGGAATTTACGAAAATTTCGAATGAAAATGGAAGGAATGACTTCAAGGAGTGGATTTACCTTAAAGTGGTGATTTATACCCCTTAGAAATGCTTGAATCAAAGGAATTTTGAAAGAATTGAGATGCCCTAGAAATGCTCTCTTGGTCACCGAAGAAGAACAGGGAGAAAAAAATTGTGAAAATGAGGGTGAACCGAATTAATTCGAACTAAAATGGATACGGGTAAGAGTGACCCGCGCTAAATATATGCCTATTAAAAATTCAATCCACGACGACGGTGCCAAAACGAGCCGCAATCTGTGATGGCAAATATAATTAAATAGCTGAAATGTAATAGATAATAATAACGAAGCTAGTGTATATAAATATAATTTTATCAAAATATTTTACACACTAGGGGTACTATGCAAACATACGTATCATATCGAAGTAATATAGGGCTTTGAAAGCAAGACTTGATTTCGATCCCATGAGGTGAGTTATGGATTTTTAAATATTTTAATTTTATTTATAAGTATTTCTTTTATAGTTATAAATTTGATATTTTTAATTTACTAGATGCAATAAACAGTAATGAAATAATTAATGTAAATATAGCAATAAGACAACAACTTTCTTCCTTTGATCTAATCTAAGATTTTCTAAGATAATGATAATATTCGTGGAGAATATAAATTTATGTTATTGTGCGAATAGAAGCGTTCATATTCTTTACCCTTTGATCCAGGTGTAAAGAACATTGGCTAACCTATATATCAGGTCGGATGTATTGTTAGTAGAATGGGTTAATGAAGCTCACACTACCCAGATGTCCGAGGGTGGCTATGGTTGGCCACATTGGTGACCCTTTCCTTCTGCATGGCAATTAATTTGATGCATTAAGCACTAGCTTGCTCGATTACGTACGTTATATAATATCTTCACTTGTTATTTGCGAAACTTGGCTTGAATAACCCGCCTGAAGACCTTAGACTACCCAAAGGATTCGTATGATATCTACTAGTTAAGAATTCATCTCCTTATGTATCAAAAACTCTTGACAAATTTTAACGATTTAAATAGTAAATTAAAGTGCAGTATTAATATCATCACAATGTTTTAAAATATAAATAGTTTCGAATTACTTGACGAATTTTATATTATCTTATTTATGTTTCGTAATTGAAAGGAGAAAGTAAAAGTGACACTCGAACACATTGAATTTAAAAAACAATAGCTTATGTAATATAGCTTTTGAATAAAATTGCACATACTTATCTCGAGTGTTTCTCCTCTTGAACCTGCAGATTCTTCTAACTCCTAAGCAAATAATCATCGAGAACACCGAGCTCTTTAAACTCTCGATACAAACTCTAAATAAAATAACTAACTAATTTATGAAGGATAGTAAAATGTGGCCCTAAAGTATCTCTCGAATTCTCTCTCTAGATGGGACTCTAGATAGGGGACTAGGTTGGGCGTTTTTCTCGAAGGAGTAGCCTCATTTGGAAGCCGGGTTGCCTCGAGCTTGCCTCTTGAAATGTGTCAACGTTCGTGAGATGTAGAAGGTGTGTCGGGAACTGGCGCCGGAATGCAGCGCTGGCGGCTTGGACTGCGTCCGAGTTCTTCGCACCTCTTCCCTTTGGATCGCACCTCTTTGCGATTAAAACTGTTTTCAATGCGAAATCGTTTTGTCATGTCACATGTGGGAACGACTACGGAGTCTTACAGAAGGTCGATAATGTTAACACCGTCGAAATAGCCGTCGAAAGTCATGAAAATCTTGACGAGATCCGTATCGACTGGCGCTTAGGCGCGGTTACGGCACTGGGCGCCGAACCAGTAATTTTGGCAAATTTGCATTTGTTTTGCTCCATTTTTTGTTCCTTTTTGCTCTTTTTTGCTCCTTTTTCACTTTTTTTCTTCTTAAACATTTTTTTATCTCCTATATCCAAAAACACGAAAATACCTTTCATTAAAGCATAATATCCTTAAAATTTTAAAAATCAAGACATAAAAATGATTATTTTTTTCATGGATCAAAATCTCCCAAGCTTAAACGTTACTTGTCCTCAAGTAAACCCTTTTACTATATAAAATGTATAACATTTGGAATAAAAGATAAATATTTAAGACTCATTGTCTCTATTTTTTTTGATCTTATAAAGGCTTTAGTAAATCATTAACCAAATTTCACTAAGTTTAATTTTAAATTTAAAATATTGACTTCTACCAAATCATAAGACTTCAAAAAAATGTTTCATTCATTTCGAAAATAATAGAAGTTATTATATTAGATCTTACATAGATTATTTACGAAAAGATTTTCATGAAAAATCTTTACATAAATAAAGTTTCGTACATAAAAATTAAGTAAAGTATGTGGTAGTTTTATTTACAATATAAGATAATTAGTGAAGCTAATTTTTGATTGGCATTCATGAGAAACTGGCCTGCTTTTTTTTTTCCACAGTGAGGATTACGTATCTTGGATAACTGGTAATGATTTTGAACACTATCCTTAACTTATATTTTCGAACTTTTACATTTTCACTTAATTATTATAACATGAATAAATTTCAAAAAAAGACATTGATCTTTTCTTTTTGAGTTATAATTTTGATTTCTTAATACGTCTAAAATTCGATTATTTATTATGAATAGAAAAAGTGCTTAATCTTATTCTTCTTTAAAATTAAACAATTATATTCTTAAAATCAATCGAAGTTATTAAAATTTTAGTTAAATTACACTAAATTATTTATAATTTCAAAAATTTAAGTGATCTTAAATAGATTCTTCATTCCTTATGTTATATTTAAGATTTTTTTAGAAAATATTAGTTTATTAAGGACAAATAAAATTTAAATTTGCATGTATTTTCCTTTCCGCCAAACTTAAGTTTTTGTATATTATAAAAAAAATAAAGTATGACAGAAAGAAAAGTATAATTTAAAAAGAATTTTATAAGCATGTAAAAAAAATTCTAGAAAGAAATATAATTCTTTCTGGCATCTTTTTTATGAATATTACGAAATAATGAAGCATATAAAAGTAGCGAGGCTAAAAAATTTATAGCAGTAGTTGAATTAAATAATTACATAACTAACATAAATAGAATAACATTACTAACTATTCTAGAATGCTAAACGAGTAGGCTAAAACAAAAATAAACACAAATTCATTCAAATTTCGGTACGCGACTAAATATAAAAGCAGTCTGACGTCAAACACTTCATACAAAGTCTCATAAACCAAATCCTAAACTATGAAACATTAAACAACAATTAGTCTTAACAAACAAAAACTAAATTGCTGTGGTAAGTATATCTTAGAGGTAAATTGAAATTTTATTAATCAGCATGCATGGCCTCGTCATCGTCATCACCAAAAGAAAGCTCCACATCCTTAGGATCAACATATGGTGAAAATCTAGGACATGTGGGAAACTAAATATCATGCTCACCCTTCAAGAATCTAAGTAGGAGCTCGAATACTCGACGCATCATACACACTCTTCCTGCGGGTGTAATCGGATAGGTGATCAATTTTCTTATCCATAGTATCAACTACGCGGTGAGTTAGAAATAACTCATTCTGTTTGCTCGACAATTGATCATGCATCGATTTCCCGAAAACTAGACCGTGGCTCGGCGGTAAGTGGAAGGTTTGGAAGTAGAAGCTCTTTGAAGTAGGTGCGAAGTAGAAGGGGCACATTAGATATCTTCCCCCGCAAAAGACGATCATAGATACTAACACTCTTGCCCAGTGGCTTGGTAGACTTAAACTTCTTCTCGAAATATCAGCGGTGACTTCCGTTGTTCACACATAAAGTATAAATAAGGGATGGGAATGATCTCGTCTTGGACCTAGCGGTAGGCTCCACTTGAAAATCATAAATGTCACTGGCGACATGCATCGGCTTCCTCTCTGAATGTAGTAGTTTAAGATAGCTCGATCTCTAGTAACTTCGCTCGAAGGGTGGTTGGAAGATATAAGTCTTGCGAAATAAAGTAATGCGCGTACCTTTTGAAATATGAGCATTTAACTTAGAAGATTTGAAATTTACCCGTTATCGTTACGGATCTTCCAAGCTCCGATTGTCGTCGGTCAAATAAGCAATAATCATCTCAAGATCTCCCTCGGATGAAGATAATCCAGAATAGTGGCACTCGATGGTAGGTGGCGGTCCATAAAAAACATTGATCGCTACTGGTGTAAATCCTCCAACACCTACGACGAAGACTTCGTAGTCTTCCGCATTCAAAAAGTTAGCATAAAATTCACGCACGGCGGAATAACAACAACAACGATGAAATAACAGAATCGTTGCCGGTTGTGCGCAACGATCGTGTTCTCGATCATTTCATCGGGATCGTAAGCTTCGCTGCGAGATAAATTTTACGGAGCGTCGCAAATTCGTGATATCGAAAATGTGTTTGTCGCGGTCGCGAACTTACCCTTTTGTCAAAATTTTCGTGCGCTTTATCGCTTAGATTTTGGTGTCATCTAGCGTGAAAGAAAACCCTGAAATAATTTAAGGAATCAAAGATTTAAACTCTTTTTAAGCTTGAGAAACTTAAAATGAGTTTAGAAATTAAATGGAGAAACGTTAAAAGCGAAATTTTTAAAATTTTGGTTTTTAGCCAAAAAATAGGCAAAACTATGGTGAAAATAAAAAATAAATGGATTAGAGTGTAGATCGACCTTGAGATGAAGAAATCAAGTGATTTTGGGCTCGAAAATCTTGATGTTTTAACTCAAAATGTATTTAGAAGGTGGGTTTTCGCGAAAAGAGGAAGGGATGAAGCTTAGGCATCAAAAATGGCTAATGGGGGTTTAAATGGTGATTTTCGGGTAAGCGAGGCCCGAACCGGCGCTAGGTGCCGATATGCCCTAAAAAAATCACTTTAAAAATTTTATTTTCCACCAAAATTTATAATTTAAACTTCTAATTACTCAATTAAGAGTATTGCTTCAGTTTTCATCTTCCAAAATATTTTCCAAAAAATTTTAAAAAATTAAAAATTAAATCCACCAATTAAACATAAGTTTAAATCAGACTCTTAATTCCATTCATGATTTTGATTTCGGGCTCTGTCTGATTAGAATAAATATCATAACATGATTCAAAAGTTAACAACGTCGAAACGACACGAATTTGAAAGCCAAATGCAACACACACATTGAACATGAAAGCAAACACAAAAGCAAACCACCAATCGATTCACTAAATCGATACAACGACACACTAGATAAATCACAATCTTACGAAATATCACTATCTAATTCCCATTATCTTGGCAAGGAAAACTATTCGGCCCACTTGGAAAGAATCTTAACGCTCTCGGAAAATCCTTAGCCATTTCTCGTCGATCAATTGTTCTTCGCATACATTTCCTTGAGCATCTTGATAAGCCGCTAGATGATCAAATTAAAGTTTTACTTTTGCCATTCCGGATGTTCAATTTGATGATACATCTCATGGAGGCGATCTCCGATGCTTTTAAATTATGCTTGAACTTATCTAGGCTCTTAGAAATTTCTCACGATTTCCATGACCAAACCATTGAAGTAGGGTTGAGAATCTTTGAGACACTGTCTACAGCCTCTTCTCAATTTTTCCTCTCCATTTCTTCAAAAATCCTCTCTAATCTCTCAAGAATGGAGTGTATGGGTGAAATAATGATTGCGTAGGGATTAGGGACGAAGATAGGGTCGTTTATAAGAGAAAATCGTGTGTGGCGAAAATTTTAGTTTTGACACGATCCAGTAACTGTGGCACTTAGGCGCCGGACCTATCAACACATAGTTTACTATGGGGCTTAGGCACAAAATGCAGCGCCGGAACGCTGATGACTCCGTTTCGCACATCGAATTTCAAAGTTTCGTTCTCAAAATAGGTAATTTAGAATGGTAAGATCAATATTAGACTCGGTAACACAAATTATAAGCAATCATAACGAGTTAACTTGATCTCCTTTTTACTCATATATGAAATAGAGTGATCCATTGTCTAAACTTTATATACTTGAGATAATTTTCGGCTTAAGTCAAATGAGTTTTATTAGCATGAAATTTTCTAAAGTAATATAAAATTAAACAAAATTTGAGGCATAACCATACATTAAAAATGTAAAAACACACGAAAACAACGAATAACATGGGTTGCCTCTGAAAACTCTTGGTTTAACTTCGTCGGCCCGACCTAATTAAGTTTTTCAATACGAGTAGCAGGCCAACTCATAAGCCTCTTTGTAAATCTTTTTTATATCACTGAAATAAGGCTTCGGTCTTAGTAATTTAACTTTAAAAATTTTTCTCGTTTTGGGATCTTTAATATCCGCGGCTCAATAATGATATACTTTCGATTATATACGGTCCTATCATTTTAATCTTAATTTTCAGGAAAAGTCTTAAACTAGTATTAAATAATAATTTTATCATGTAATATTTTCATTTTTTCTCTTTATAAATCCATGCATTTTCATATGATTAAATTCTTTATTTCATCCATCTCATTTAATTGCAATAATCGTTTTTCTCTACTGATATTGAAATCAAAATTAAACTCCTTTATCACTTGATAAGCTTTATGTTCAAATTCAGCAATTAAGTGATAATGTTTACCATAAACTAACCGGTAAGGTGACATTCCGATTAGTGTCTTATAAGTTGTTACATAAACCCATAATGCGAATCAAATCTGTCAACCCAGAGGAAATCGAGTTCTTTTAGGATTAACGGTCTTTTCTAAAATTCTTTTAATTTCTCTGTTTGATACTTCGGTCATTCCACTTGTTTGTGGGTGATATGCGATTGCAGTGCATGTTTGATTCCAAATTTTTCCGATAATGATTGAATTCTTATATTTCTAAAATGACTTCCACCATCTGTGATAATTACCTTAGGCATTCCAAATCTTGAAAAAATCATCTTCTTTAAAAATTTTAAAACACTTTTGGAATCCTGGTTAGAGTAAAGTTCTGACTTAAATCCCTTTGAAACGTAATCGACCCTTAATAAAATATAAATTTTCAGAGATGATGGAACAAATTGTCCCATAAAGTCTAAACCCCATATATCGAAAATTTCGACTTCTAATATATAGTTTAAAGGCATTTCATCTTTCTTGGATATATTTCCCATCTTTTGACATCGATCACATGTTTTCACATAATGTCTCATATCTTTAAATAAGGTTGGCCAATAAAATCCACGAGATTTAAAATTTTAAAGTACAGTTTTACATTCAGTGTCGCCGAGTCGAATGTGGCATTTTGAATAATAACATAAGTTCTTCATAAGGTACGCATCTGCAATTACATAATCTCTTCACAATTTAAATAAATGAGGATCTTCCTAAATATAAGATTTAGCATCATTTTTAAATTTCTTAATAAATTTTGTTATCCAATCCATAAGGTAAAATATTGTTAACTAAATAGTTACTATATCTGCATACCAAGGTGTTTGGTATCCTTGAATAACATACGAAATGTTCATCGAAATTTCATTTATATTTTCTTTAGTAATAACATCATTCTTAATTCTAGATAAATAATCAGCAATTTGGTTGTCCGTTCCTTTTCTATCCACCTATTTGAAAATCAAATTCTTGTAAGTAAAATCTATCTTATCGGTACGAGTTTAGCATCTTTTTTAACATTAAATATTTAATAGCGGAATGATCGGTATGAACTATGGTGGTATCGAAGATATGGTCTAAATTTATCAAAGGCATATCTTTTATAGTTAAAAGCTCTTTCTCAGTAGTAATTAATTTCTTTGAGTTTCGGTAAGAGTTTTACTAGCATAATATATAACTTTGAAAATTTTCTCATATTTTTTGTCCCGATACGGCTCAATTGCAAAATCACTTGCATTGCACATTAATTGAGTTTATTCCAATTAGGTGCAATAATTATAGGTGCGATTATTAATTTTTTCTTTTAAAATATTGAAAGATTTAACACGAGACTTCGGTAAATTCAAATTTAGCCTCTTTTCCAATAAATTACAAAGAGGTTTAGCAATTTTAGAAAAATTCTTTATATATCTTATAAAATCAGTAATGACCGAGAAAACTTCTCGCATCGGTAACGGTAGTAGGGGTTACGATTCGGCATTAATTTTCACTTTTGCTTGATCAACTTCCATCCCTTTTTGTGAAACTTTGTGACTAAGTACAATGCCTTCGCTGACCATAAATTGACATTTTTCCCAGTTAAGAACTAAATTTATTTTTTCACATCTTCTGAACTTTGGAAATATTTTCCAAACAAGACTCAAAAAGAAGTTCCAAAAGCTGAAAAATCGTCCATGAATACTTCAATTCCATTCTCGGCTCAGATCTGAAAATATTGACATCATACATCTTTGAAAAAGGTGCATTACGTAGCTTGAAAGACATTCTTCTAAAAGGCAAATGTTCCATAAGGACTTGTAAATGTTGTTTTCTCTTGGTCCTCGGGAGAGCGATAAGTAATTGATAATAACTTGAGAATATCCATCAGAAAACAAAAATATGAGTGTCAGTACAATTTATCAAACATTTGATCCAAGAAAGGTAAAAGAAAATGATCCTTTCTAGTGGCGTCATTTAACTTCCGATGTCAATGCAAATTTGCCATCCAGTAACTTATCTTGTAGGAATTAGTTCATTTTTATCATTAGCCGTGTGATTCTCCATCTTTCTTCGGAACACAATGAATAGGACTTACCCGGGTGGTATCGAAATAGGATAAATAATTCCGGATCTAACATTTTAAAATTTCTTTTTTAACAACCTATTTCATGATAAGATTTAATCTTCTTTGGTTGATAGTAGGTTTAAATTTTCTTCCATTAAAATTCTATGCATATAAATGGAAGGGCTTATTCCTCTTATATCGGCAATAATCCAGCCAAAAGCTTTCTTATAACTTCTTTAACACTCCTATTAATTTTCTTCTTGATCTAAACTTAGCTCGGAAAATAATAACGAGTAAAGTTAATGAATTTCGAAGAAATATTACTTTAAATGTGAAGGTAACATTTTTAATTCCGGTCCGGGGCTTTTTTAATTGAGGGTAAAAGTATATCATTTTGAGTTATGTCTAAAGTTTCAGTTATCTTTAATATAATGAGTTTCTTTAAGTAATTCTTCTTCTTTTAGTTTCTTTATTTTCATTAGTTAAAAATTGATTTAATTTGCTTGTAGGGAATGATTTTATATTTTTCTCGATAGTGTTTTCAATTATAAAATAAAATATCCACATGATAGCAATTTTCTTTGTCGAGGTACTTCATCGATTTAAGAACATTGAATTTAATCTCTTGATCATTAACTCTCATAGTTAATTCTCCTTTGCACATCAATCATAGCTCGTCCGGTAGCTAGAAAAGGTCTCCTAAAATAATTGGTATTTCTTTATTTTCTTCCATGCTCAGTACAATGAAATCCACGGGGAAGATAAATTTATCTACTTTAATAAGTACATCCTCTATAACTCCTTTAGGGTAAGTGATAGATGCATCATTGCTTGAAGGGTTACGATTGGTGGGAAGTAATCTCTCTTTAAATTCAACCTTCGATAAATAGAAAATGGCATGAGATTAATACTTGCTCCTAAATCGCATAAATCTTTTCCTGAAATTTTCTCAATAGCACAAGGTATAGTAAAACTTTCGGGATCTTTAAGTTTACGAGATAATTTCTTTTGAATTATTGCACTACATTCTTCACTTAATGCAACGGTTTAAAAGCTTCAAATTTTCGTTTCTTACTTAATATATCCTTCATAAATTTTGCATAAGTTGGCATATGTTCCAAAGCTTCAGCAAAAGTTATGTTTATAGTAAGTTTCTTAAAAATTTAGAAGAACACGAAAATTGATGATCAAGCTTCTTTGTTTTAATCTTTGAGGAAAAGGTGGTGAGGTGGTTTTGACTTCCGCATTAATAGAAATCTGGTTGATCTTGCTTAGGAGAGGAGTTTCTTTAGGTTTTTTCGATCTCTTGACCTCGATCTCTTTTTGATTTCATTCTTGCATTCTTTCTTTTAATTCCTTTCCACTTCTAAGTTGTACAACTTCTTTGTTCATGTTCTTTTTCAGTTTCTTTTGGATTAATTTCAACATTCTTGGAAGTGTTCTGGAAGTGCAGCTAATTAATTAAATTGGTGATTTGTCTGTTGATTCTCAATATTACGAATAACGGTATTTTGATTTTGTAATTGATTACTCATTTGTAAAATTAATTCTTCTATTGATAACTTTTTCTGTTGATTATTAAATCCAGGGTGGTTTATAATTTGAATTTATATGATTATTCCGATTTTTAGTTGGATGGGATTAGTTATTATCCCATTGTTGTTGTTGATTATTCCGAGTTAAAATTAGGGTGATTTTTCCATCGAGTTATAATAATTTGAATACGGATTATTTTTACTAGCAATAGCTTGTAAAGTTTTCAATGGTTGAGAATCTTGATATTAGATGAGTTGTTATGTGATATGTTAATAATAAGGAATTATCTAATTTCTTGAATATTGCAGCTACTTGTGGTAAGATAGAAAGGCTTCGTTATCTTGAATACTTTACATTCTTTTAGGATTAATCCTTTCAGAAGGCCATTGGAAATTATTGTTAGCCATTTCTTGATTAAAGTATAAGCTTCTTGAATGATTTAGACATTAAAGAACCTCATGGCCGGTATCGATAATTGATTTTAGTGATCAAATTAAACCATTATAAAATGTATGAATAATTAACCAATCAGGTAAAGCATGATGAGGACATTTTCTTAATAGTTCTTTAAATCTTTCTAAGGTTTCATAAATTGTCTCTTCGTCGAATTGACTAAATGAAGTAATATCATTTCTTAATTTAGCGAGTTTTAGAAGGAGGAAAATATTTAGCAAGGAATTTTTGTGCCATTTCAGCCCATGTTTTAATAGAACCTGTTGCTAATGAGTTCAACCACATCTTTGCTTTATCTCTTGAAGAAAAAGGAAAATTCTAAGTCTAATAGCATCATCGAAATATTGTTATATTTAAAAGGTATACAAGTTCTAAAAAACTAGCAAGGTGTAAAATTTGGATCCTCATTTGGTGTTCCTCCAAATTGATTACCATTTGAATGATAGATGGTTTAAGCTCAAAAGAATTAGCATCTACAGCAGGTATTTGAATACTCTTATGAAGTTCATCAAGCGTAGGGTTAGCATAATCATAATGATTTGTAAACATTTTATTCAATAATTTCGAATTGGATTTTGTAAATTGTTATGTAAATTAGCCATCTTTTGGATTTTTTTGAGTTTGTTTTCCTTTTTTAATTCTTTAGTTCTTTCTAATTCCAGAATCTAAAGGTAATAATCCTTGAGATCCGGCACTACGCATAAAAAGTAAATTAGCAAAGAAAAAATCTACACTTAAAAAAATTAAAATTTTTTATATATATATTTTATTTTTTAAATTTTGGTATTTTTTATATTTTTGATAATAAAAGAAAATGAATAAAATAAAATAAAAATATTTAAAATCTAAAAAATTGCCTCTACTCCTCTCCGTGTAGTAGCGAAAACTTGACCGCTAAATATCGTACTAAAAGTTTAGTCCACAACAACGAGTGTCAACTTGACCCGCAATCAGCTGACAAATATAATAATTAATGCTTTCAAAATGTAATAGATAATAATCGCGGCTAGTGTATATAAATATAATTTTATCGAAATATTTCACAACGGCGGAATTCTGCAGCAGTATGTGTCGTATCGAAGTAATATAAGGCTTTGAAACAAAAGACTTGATATCGATCCCACGAGGAATGAGTTATGGATTTTTAAATGTTTAATTTTATTTTTAAGTATTTCTTTTATAGTTATAGATTTGATATTTTAATTTACTAGATGCGATAATAAAGCGGTAATGAAATAATTAATGTAAATATAAATGAAAACAACTTTCTTCCTTTTAATTAATCAAATTTTAAAATAATGATATTCTGGAGAATATAAATTTATGGTATTATGCCAAATAGAAGCATTCATATTCTTTACCCTTTGATCAGTGTAAAGAACATTGTTGCTTATAGATCGAGTCAGGATGTATTGTTAGTAGAATGGGTTAATCCCCAAAACACACTACTAGATGTCAAGGGTGGCTATGGTCGGCCCTGCTAGTGACCCTTTCTTATACATGTAAATTAAATTTGATACTGTCATTTAAAAAACATCGATTACATACCCATTATATAATATCTTCCTATTTATTTACTTCACATTGAATAGCCATGAGACGCCCATTCTACATGGATTCATCATGATATATGTAATTAAGAATTCATCTATTTCTAGGTATCAAAACTCTTAATGATTTTAACGATTTAAATGACGATTTAAATAGTAAATTAAGATACGGTATTAATATCATCATAATGTTAAAATATAAATAGTTTCTAATTCTCAATGAATTTTATATTATCTTATTTATATTTCATAATTGAAAGGAGAAAGTAAACTAACTACTCAAAACACATTGAATTTAAACAACAAAACATAATAATAAAACCTTGAATAAAATTACACATACTTATCTCGAGTGTTTCTCCTCTTGAACCTCTGAATTCTTCGACTCCGAAACGAAATAATCCAACACCAACTCTTTAAACTCTCAATACAGCCTCTAAATAAAATAACTAACTAATTTATGAAGGATAGTAAAATGTGGCCACTAAAGTATCTCTCCCCAATTCTCTGCAGATGGGACTCTAGATAGGGGGACTAAGTTGTGCATTTTTCTACGAAGGAGTAGCCTCATTTATAGGCTTCGGAGTTGCCCTCGGGCACCTCTTCAAAATGTGTCCACATTCGATGAATCTTGAAGGTGTCCCGGCACTGGCGGCCGAAATGCGGCGCACACAGGCGGCGGCTCTGCGTCCGGTCTTCACACCTCTTGCTGGATCGCCTCTTCGTGATTAGAATCGTTTCGAGCGTCCGAATACCTTGTATCACATGTCTATAAACCAGCTGAACAGCGCGATCTTATAGAGTCCGATAGCAGCTAACAAAATCAAAATGTGATCCCGAAAATCCGTCAAAATTTTGACGGATCCGAGTATCGACTGACGCTTAGGCGCCGGATTACGGCGCTGGCGCTGACCAATAATTTTGACAATTTTGCATTTTGGCTCCATTTTATTCCTTTTTGCTCCTTTTGCACCTTTTTCACTTTTTTTTCTTCTTGAACATTTTTTTATCACATATATCAAAAAACACAAAATACCTTTCATTAAAGCATAATATCCTTAAAAATTTGATAAAAATCAAGGCATAAAAATGGATATTTTTTTCATGGATCATGTCGGCATATTTTTAGGTTGTGTTGTATTTTGAAAAGGGGTCGCCTAACAGAAGTTGTCGGCGAATTTAAATAAATAATTTGAAAAGTAGTGTTTGATTTTAAAAATAATTTTTTAAATTTGAAGATTTTAAGATATGAAATCGAAATCGATCTCACATCCCGAATAGTTTATATAAACGAACACCGCACCCTGGCAATTATTACTTTATCACAGGATATACACCTTTGCTTAATGGTGGGGCTCGATTAAATAAAGCTAGAAGATTTAATGACATCCGTTTGATCTGCTTGTTAATTTTATAAATAAATGAAATTCCCGCACTTAATATAGAAAACATTAAACGGGGTTTATATTTTAGATTCTTTAAAATTCCCTATAGGGCAAGCCCCTCTAGTTAATTACATCTTAAGTGACGGGGAGTCACCTAAGAAAACTCCGATAATAATCGATAATTATGCTCTCGAAAATTTGAAGTTTAAGTTTTGAAAGTTGAATTTGGAATTTGATAGGGAATGGATCAAATTTGGAACATTTTATTTTGGAGATTAGAAAAGGAAGAAAGTGAGAGAAATCACGGATTAGACGAAGCAGCTTGATTCAGAATTTATCTGTGTTTAGCTTGGATTTAGGAAAGTCCCAATGTTTGTTTAATGTTTTGATCTTACCCGATTTTAATTAATTAGGGCTTATATTTATATGATAGAATCATACGGAAATAGCTTCGAAGATGTGAGGGTTTATGTCGTATCGGACGACTACCTCGGAATCTAAGACCGGTTAGGGCTTAATTTGCAAATACGGAAATGCTGAAAAGTTGAGGATTTATGTTGCCTTAGAAGCGAGCTACCTTGAAGTCTAATGGGTTTGTTATTTAATTAGGAAAGTTTCTTTGAAGTAGACTCGGGTTTTCTTGATGACGATGGCCGTCTTTGCCCACCATGCTTTCCAGGAGCTCCTTATTGTTGCGGAGGTTTAGTTTTAGAAGTCATAAATCGGGGATGAGAAAAGTGTTTTGGTTTAGAGAAAATCTTAATTTCCGAGTGTTTTTTGTGTTTTAATTAAAACAAATCTTAAAGTTGATTATAACGACACGGTTAAGATCAACGGATTTAATCCTTAGGCATCCATTATTTTTATCGGATTCACTTAGTCCGGATGAATTTGTTACTTCAACTAAATGAGTTCCACACTTTCATTTAGACGTGGGAAATCCCGTTAACGGCACGTAGGTTACATCATCGAGTACTCCCGATCATCCGACGGGACGTTTTAATTTAGTTGTAATTGTAGTTTTGTGTGCTGTTTGTGCTTAAATTTTGAGTTGTTTTATATTTTGAAATGTTGTGGCGGTGAATTTTTATCTTTGCGATGACTTTTAGTTTAGTTTTGGTTTCAGTTTTAGGGACTATCCTAAAGGTGTGGGTTTTCATGCAGTTGTTTATCATGCGAAAAGTAAGTGCAATGCGGTTAAATAAATTGCAATAATGTAAATTACAAGAAAGTAAATTGCAATAAAATAAAAGCGTGCACAGGAGAAGTGCTCAACGTCATCATGTTGCACTTAAAACACGATTAGAGTATTTAATAAAGTTCACAGAGTAAAGTTTAAGGGAAGGGTTATGGTTTTGCCAAGTTCCTAATTCTATAGCTAGTCGTTTCTTATGACGTCTAGGTTCACTGTGTTTGGTTTGAAAGCGATTTTTCTTCATTAAAGAGCAAATTAAGTTGATTGTTCTTATGAACATCTATCATTATCGAGGAAGTGCTTAAGGCAAATCTTAAACATCTTTTCGATATTTCTAGGATTGTTTTAAGTCCGAATGAATTGATTACACAAATGAATTAATCGTCGAGGTTTAGTTAAGTTTTGTTGTTATCTTACTCGGTGAAATAGGATATTTGAATGTCACATAAGTGAAATGCTGTTCATTTAATATTACTTGTTTAGGAGTTATGACGACTAAAACTTTCGAGGGTAAATTGGTGTTGAATGGTTTTGTGATTTAATTTAATTTCACTTAATGAGTTTAAATTTGGAATAGTGTTTAAGTTGGCTATATTTGTAATTTCTTTAAATTGTTTTAGGTGATGTTATTTAATTCGAATTTAATTTAACTTTATTTTAATTTAATTTAATTTTAATTTTAATTTAATTTAATTTAATTCAATTTAGTTTGATTTGATGTTAAATTAATTTAGTTTAATTTGATTTAATTTCCTTTAATTTAATTTAATTTGATTTAATTTTTAATTTAATTTGATTTAATTTAATTTAATTTAATTTAATTTAATTTAATATGTTTTAATTTAATTTAATTTAATTTGTTTTTAATTTAATTTAGTCTAATTTAATTTAATTTAATTTATTTATTTATTTTAATTTAATTTAATTTATTCATTTAATTTGATTTAATTTGTTTATTTTAATTTAATTTAATTTAATTTAACTTAATTAATCTTTAATTTAATTTAATTTGATTTAATTTAATTTAATTGATTTGATTTATTTAATTTAATTTAATTTTTAATTTAATTTTATTTTTAACTTTAATTGAAATTTTAAAAGAGTTTAAAAAATTTAACTTTAGTTTAATGAATTAAGTCTTTTAATATTTTAAACTTGAGTTATCATTTTAATTAAGAATTAAATATTAATGAGATGATTAATTTAGGGATTTTTAATTTAAAGAATAAATCTCTTCTATATCCTATTTTAATAGTTCCAATTTTATTATTCTTCCCAAATTTAATCAATTGTTTGATTAAGGTTTATTTCAATTATTTTAAATTGTTTAATGGGTTTTACACCCTTTAATTATTTAAATTTCAATCATCAATCAGATTAAGATCAAATATTTTACTTGTTAATTTTATTAAACCTAAAGTTTTAATTAAGGGTTAAAATTTTAATTACCACTTTGCCCTTTAAGCTTAATAATTTCGCCAACGCACTAAATTGTTTTAAATGAGCTTTTAATTTTATGTGACTTCGCTCGTATGTCGAAATAAAGACATGAGAGGAGAAAATGTGATTTTTCTGTATTTAATTTATTTATATAATTTATTTTTGGTAGAAAATAGAAGTTTCCAAGGAAAATTTAATAACATGACCAAGGGAAAGTTTCTGTCCTTAAGAAAATTAGGGGACATTCCTAATGACTAGAGAACAATTTTGGACCAATTTTGGTGATTTTTTGAATTATGTTATTTTTATTATAATTATTTTAAGTTTTGGAGTGTTAATTAATTTAAAAATAAAATAAAGGTTGAAAAATGAATTTTATATTTTTCAAAAATCTCTCTGATATCAACGAAATCAGAGAATCAATTTCTGATTTTCGATTTTTCTATGATTTATTATAATTATTTTAGTGAAAATGCTAGAAAATACATTTTTAATTTTAAAATTACCCTAGGGCTTTAAAATTTAATATCTCATTAAATAGACCTAAAATATGGGGGTTTATTCCTAAGTGATTAAAATTCAAAATGTGACATTTTGGTGAATTTTATTATTTTTGTGATTTTTATTATTTTTTAATTATTAAAATATTAAAATAATATTAAAAATCAACTTTTTAAAAATTTAATTTTAATTTCTTAAATTCCACAATATCGAGAGGCTCCAAAACCAATTTGGTGAATTTTTGAAAGGTATTTTGAAAGTTATGAATTTTTAAAGTTCAAATTAACTAAATGACCCATTTAGTAGGGCTAGCAAAGTCGAATTGACTTCGGGGTACATGGTGGAGTTCCTCTGATCCTAAAGGTCAGTGGAGAATTGATTTCAAGTCAATTTGATGTATGGTTAACTCTAATTAATTAGGGATCTATTTTGGGTGTTTAAAGGCGATTAGGGTTATTTTAAATGGAAGCTAACTAAAGCTTATTTTTCTAAAGGGTTCTGCGAGTCGCCAAGGGACATCACCAAATTTTTCTAGAATTTATTTCACAACATGCTATTATTAGAATTAAAATGCCAGCAGTAACATGAATTTGAAAAATCGATAACTCGCTAGGGATGGCCTACGACTTTGGAAAATTCAGGGAATATTTGAAATTCGGGGGAAATTTAGCTTATGGTCTCGTACCCATGGTGAATTTCCTATATGTATGGAGAATTAAAAGAATGCGAAACGGTAAATAAATTATTAAAAATAAAATACTTGATGAAATTAAATGATTTCTTTCACATTATTGTCACTCTGTTCACGAGCAAGAGGGTATTTTTATTTTATTTTTATGATTTTCCCTACACGAAAGTTATGAATTTACTCGAGTTTAAGGAATTAAATAAATAGAAAAAAATACTAATTTTCTATTTATCAAGTCGGCGCCGCGTCATCCTCGGCATCTCCGAAGCGGCGCGCGGCGCGCTCTCATTCGACGCCGCGCTTGAGTCGAGCGGCCGGGTCCCGCGGTTCACCCACCATCTACGAGGTCGAAGCGCACGTCGAGCCGTCCGTCCGCGCGTGTATTGAATGAACGGCATCAGGTTCATCGTCCCAATGCCTCCTAACCGAAGACGATCCATCTTCCCAGGCACAAGATCTCGCCAGTACCATTGATTTAACGTTCTTATGCTTTCACATGGATTCGTCTCGAGAAGATGAACACATCCGTACGGTTTATGTGGGATGAAATTTACTCGAATAAAAATGGAGAGTGTTCGAAGCTCGGGAAGAATGAGGCCATACCTTTGCTCGGAGAAGTGTGGCTTCGATCGAGGGTTGTTTCACCTTTGATTGGATCAATGACTCCGGATAAAGTCTCACAGTGCAGTGAATTGCTAGGTAGGATTTTGACCACGGCCGATCACAAAGCTTGGAGGCTGGAGCAACCGAGTGGCTGGGTCCTGGGGCTTTCTTGGTGGACACCTTCTCTTGGTGCAGTGAAGGTGTAGGATCAATCGATTTGAGGATTGATCAGCGTGAAGAAGTGTCTGGTTTTAGGCTAAAGTTTGAACTCAAAATTGAAGCTCGAATTTGCTTGGAGGAATTAGAGTGGAATTCGGAGTGGGGATCAAATGCTTTCCATGTATGGGGAGTAGTGGAACAATTTTGGCGAGTTTCCTTAAGGTTTGTTTCAGCACCTCCATGGGCAGAAGGGGTGGTGTTTAAATAGGAGAGGGTGGAGGGCTTCCCGGGGAGAGTTAGGGCTTGGGATCGAGTTTGCTCTTGCTTGAGAAGAACAAGCACAATGGCTTGGGGATGGGGCGGCTCGGTAGGGAGAATTCGAAGTTGGCTCACATGCGAGCTCTCGGCCATGGTGTTTTCGGTGACGTGTACAGGCTGGGCATAGGTCTCTCAGTCAGTGGGTCGGGGCGGGACTTGGTCTGAGCAATTGGCTATTGCCATGTGTAAAGGCTTTGATCGAAGTAGAATGGGGCATGGGTAGTTTTGAGTACAAATGGGTCGATCCACGGATATATATTTAATTTAATATATATGTAATTTTTTTATTTTGAAAATAGTGTTTTAATTTTGAAAAATACGAGACTAAACCGATCCCATAAATTTATTAGTTTAAACAATCGAGGACAACACTACAAGCAATACACCATCCTAAGGATATGCGTATTACTTGACAGTGGGCTCGATCATAAAAACTAAAGAACTTATGACATTAATTTTGGTCTGCAAACTTTTTATGTTGATCGGCAAGTTCTCCTATCTAATAAGTTTATATAGACTTTATTTTATCCGGATTCCAAGTTCTCTATAAGGACAAACCCTTATAGTTAATTACATCATAAATGACCGAAGTCATTTAAGAAAATTCTCGATGATGATCAGAAATACTTGTTTTCAAGAATTCAATATTTGGGGTTTCGAGGTCGGACATGGAATGTCAAGTGAGAGGACCAAATAGGAACAATTATTTTTAGAATCAAAATAGTGAAATTTAAGGGACGTCATAGATCCCGAGGCAGACCTTAGTGACTTCTCAAACTATCATATTACAACAATAACAACAACAACAACAACAAAGCCTTAATCCCACTAAGTGGGGTCGGCTACATGAATCCTTTTTCTCCATTGCGTCTTATTTAGTGTCAAATTTTCATTTAATTCTAACAAATTAAGATCATTTTTTATGCAATAAGCCCAAGTTTTCCTAGGTCTACCTCTGCCTTCTTAACATAAGTTGTATCTAAAACATCTACTCTCCTAAACAGATCATCAGGTGGTCGACGTTTAATGTGACCAAATCATTTAAGGCGACTCTCTCTAATTTTATCCGTCACTGGTGCGACACCAACCCTATTACAAATATATTCATTTCCCAAACTATCATATTGTTTGACTTTAATTTTGAAGATAATATTAATTGATATTTCAATTCTGTCAATTTTATTATCTAGGACACACACTTACATAATACTAATTATGCAAATAACCTAGAAAGATATGAAGGTTTACATCATACCGAACGACAACCTGATAACTTAGAAAGCGATGAGGGTTTATGATAATATATTATAAGTCTTTAAATTAATTTTATTCTATATATAATAATCCCTAAATAACTAAAAAATAATATAATAAATTTTATTATTATTTTATAAATTTAAGGGCATTATTCTTAATAAATAAGTTATATAATGAATACTTGGGGTTTCCTTATTATGTTTGTAGTTGTTTACATATATTTATTTATTTGGTTTTTAAATAGCAACCAACGTAAGTATTGAATATTTTATTTTAATGACCCAAACTTTAAATATAATATTTTTCATTACAAGCACTCTCCATTTACTCTTTAATGGAAGTTGTGAGTGAAAATTTTGAGTTGTTAGAATGTTATATTTAATGTTTTGGGTGACTGAAGTATTATATTTAAAATTTTGGTGGTTAAATAAAATATGCAATGTTTTGAATGGTTGTTATGTTAGAACCCTTTATTTCTTATATTTTTGGGTGTTTTAACATTTTAGTTATGTTCTATGAATACACTTAACGCCTAAAGCTTTCTATTTATTCAACTACCACACGTAAACCTTCAATCGGAGGTGTTGAACTGTGGCTAAAGCAGCCACTGTTGGTTGTACATATAAATTTTAATATTTTAAATTCATTAATTAAAAGAAAAATTATAAAATGATAAAATTGTCTCAAGACGTGGGGACTCACTTTACTATGTGGATCCAAGTGTCCGAGACAACAATTTGATGTGCGACTTAATTTAAAATAAAAGGGCATTTACATGAATTAACACACGATTCTAATATTTTATATACCTTGCTTTTAAAACTTTCATATTTACACACATAACATTTTAATTTTTAATATCATATTATAAATGATATTATTATTATTTTTTAAAGATAAAAAATATTTTTTTATTCATAAATATAAGGCACTACTATATATATATATATATTAAAGAATGGGCCGGGGCGTGAGGTTCTCAGCCCACCCTAGTGGCTCAACTCCCGCTAGCTCTGGGGGTGATCAGATGTGCAAATAATTCGAGTATCACCTGGCTTAAGGCGACAATGTGCCACCAGAGGATTCGAACCTGTGACCTAAGAGAACTTACGACCTTCATAAGTCTGCTCTACCAGCAGGCCACGGAGCGCGCACATACATATATATATATATATATATATATATATATATATATATATATATATATATATATAAATTTTTTTTTCCAAAAACTTGCCTAGTAGGCAAACAATATATTAAAAGAGGTAAAAAAGTACAATCTAAATCCTAATGTATGGAAGACCCAAACTGTCTACATGAAGCAAAAAGGGCTAGGGGGGAGGGGGAGTTACATTAATGACAGCTGATTCATTAAAATTTCCTTTAGAGGCAAGCCAATGAGCAGGAGCGTCGCCTTCCCTAGGGGTATATGCAAAAGCAACTTGCATAGCATCCTTAAACTTAGGCAGTTTGTTGATCCACCTTATGATGTGCCATGGAGCAGGTTCAGTGTTTTGCAGATATTTGATGCAACAAGAGGAGTCAGATTCAACCAGAAGAGAGCCCACCTTGCAATTATAGGCAATGCTAATTGCCCAAAAAATAGCTATCATTTCAGCCTCCAATGCATCAAGAGCAACAACTGGAGAATGAAAAAAGAGCAAGCACTTCCCACTGCTATTTCCAAAGATTCCACCAAAGCCTGCCTGCATATTGTAGAAACTCCCATCTGTATTGACTTTAACCCAAGGAGTAGGGGGAGGAGACCACATAATGACTAGTGGTTTGGTCAAAGGGACAGTACCCAACTATTTAAATAAGCAGATATCCTTAAATTGGTGAAACTTGATCAGCTTTTGAATATAGGCCAAACAGTTAGAGACCACCTGTAGTGAGGATGGATGTTTATCCTCATATTTGGCTTGATTCCTGCACATCCAAATAAACCATGCTACCAGGCAAGGAACCACCGGGAGATCAACTTGGTGCCACTCCACCAGGCAATTAGACAGATGTAGCCAGCTCAGATTAAGAGTATCAAGATTTAGCTTATTGAGCAGATCACTCCAAACATTCTGGGAGAAATGACAAGTAAAAAATAAGTGTTCCAATTATTCTTCATCACTTTGGCAATATATATATATATATATATATTCCTAAAATAATAAAAATATAGCAAACCCTAAAAATCAACAATTCGACCTTCCTGCCCTGTTTGATATCGCGAGCACTTCCGTTCCGTTCTCATTCGCGCCTCTCCAACCACCGGCGTCGTCCAAGCTCACCGTCTCCCTCACCAAGGTTAGCGTTCCCAGTTCTCTCTCCTCCACACCTCAGTAGCCGCCTGCTCGTGCTGCTGGATCTTGGCCATCTACTGGTATACCTTCATCATTTCTTTCAAATCCATTATAAAGTCAGATTTTTATTTTTGTAAATCTTCAAATGAGATTGGTATTAGGTTTAGAAGGTGCTTTTTCAGATTATTCCAATTGTGATCTGTTACTCTGTATAGGGTACTTTATATGTTGCTTTGATAAACTATTGCAAGTGAACCCTAAAAGGGTTCTATATGAATATTCTATGTTTAAATTATAGGGTTCTTAGTTAATAAGATTTCAGGTTTTTATATCTATTATTAACTATTCTTTCTAGTGGCTGTTTTTATATCTATTTGCTCTCTATGGTGGAGGAGACATGCTTGTAGTCTTTAGAAGTTTTGTGGAAGAGGATATGACGAAATGGAAACCTTTTTCTCCATTGATAGAGAATGGGAGGTGATTATTTTTTTTTACTATGAGTAATAGAGGTGTTTCCGTGTGAGTAAGAAGGTTATTTTGCCCAATGACCTTTGAAACAAAGAGTTTGTTGAAATGGCTTTATCTTCCTTTTATACTTTAAAAATCTTGTATTAATATTCATGTAATTTTAAATTTTATGTTAAATTTTCTTGTAAATTTATATGTTATATAATCTTTTCTTTCTTAAATTTTAAATCGATGTTTTTTTCCTAATTCTAATTCTATCATTATACTTAAAACTATATTGATATGTTGTCTCTAACTTGATATGTGATTGGTGGGCATTTATTTCACCAATCAATGACAACATAGAACTTATAATTAATGAGTATGTTGTCTCTAACTTGAGATAGATTTGCTTGGCTAGGACTCTTAGAAAGAGTTAATAAAGAGTGGAAGCATTTTTAAGATGTTGGGAGATTTGAAACTTTTAGTTTTGTTAGATCTTAGCGGGTAAAAGAATTTCTTAATTTGAGACATTCATGGGCATATTGCCCTTATTGTGTGAAGAAATAATTGAATATTGAATATTCAAAACGAAGAAGTTTTTCTCAATTCTTGTAAGTTTGATGTTGAATGTCTATTCTTCGACAACTTCATAGGTTTGCTTGTGGCGGACCCAATCAGGGTCCGGGGGTCAATTGAACACTCCCCCTCTTCCTCCTTTAAATTTAGTTTTTTAATTATATGAGAGGGCAATTTGGTCTGTTGCCCATTCTTAAATATCACTTTGGTCTTCGTTGCCCTAGCTCTCCCATGTTTTTATATTCTCTTAAAATTTTTTTTTTTCTAAGTTTTGATTGGAGAGAAGTTAATGCCAAGTCTTTAAGACGAATTGGCTTCCTTGGCTCATTTCTTTCTTACTCAGCTCCTTTTATTATTGTATATTTTGGCTTTTGTTGTCATACAACATCAAATTTTTATTGTATTTATGTATTCAATCCTTGTTGATAACAACAGTTGCTTAATTTTACCAAAAGTACATATGAAAATCAGTGAAGTCTTTGCCCAGTTGATGCTACAGTATGACGGAGAACTAATTGTCTGAAGTGCTTGCGCTGAAGTATGTAGGGGTTAGTTCGTGATTTGAAATGACTTGTCGAGGTAAAATTGGATTTGTTGTAACTCATTGTAATGATAATGAGGTGACTCAAGCTATTTTAATAGAGGCTTCATGTAAAAGTTATAGTAAGTTATGTGGAGATTATTCCGATTCAAATAGATTATCATAATGTAAATCACACAATATCAGAATTATCGTCGAAAATGGTTATGGAGAAAAGTAGTAACATTGTTATATGTTCTTTTTAATGGGAGAGATTTGACTTTAACGGAGAGTTGGATCTGGTTTACTTTTTTTTGGGTGCTTGGCTGAATTTAGGTGAAATCCATGGTTAAATCCTATTAAAAGCGTGCCACCAAACACCCCCTTAGTGTTAATAATTTCAATTATATTATTTACATTGTTATTCACCTACAAATGATAGAACTAACCAGATTGATGCCAATTTTCACTATTACTGTTTTGGTCATCCCCCCCTTGTGGCCAGAAACTATTAAGTTTTTGTGGTTTGGCATCAATCAAGTTTCCCTTCCCTACATCTCTTGGAAAGGTAAGAAATTAGCCAAGATTGATGCAGCATCCATTTCATGGCTGGCCTTGCATCCGTGTATGCCTTATTCCTTTTCTCCTGCATAGCTGCATACAACATTCATCATTGAGCGTATTTTGAGCGTTGCTCCTATGTTCTAGCTCGGTTTTCTGATTGTGTTTAGTATGTTTTCTCTATGCTTTTCAAGATTCAGCGAGTAAGATGGATCTGCTTTATGAGAGCTTTTTGTGGTCTAAGGATTAATAGGGAGTTACGTTGGTCCAGTCGCTTGTTTTTGTAAACATGTAAATTTGATGTCTTTTGCATGCATTTTTACTAAAAAAATAATTTATCTGATGTTAATATCAGGCAATTTTATTCATCTAAGCTTTTTTTATTAAAATTTTAACACCCATATCATGAATTGTTTTAGGCATGTTGCTAGCTAATTAGCTCATCATGTTAAATAGTTGTTTCATATTGTCTATAAGATGCTTGCATGCTTAGGGTGCCATTACATCCATTTTGTTGTTGAAGCCTAAACGTTTTATGGCATTTTCTTAATGCTTTAGTTATCTTATAATCTTTATTGTGCAGTAATTCTACTTTTCTATTCAATTATTTTATTTTAATTTCATGTTGTTTATTTTTATCATATGCATGATGCAAATTATGAGATCTCGGAGGTTGATGCAAAAATGTCTTTGACTACATTTGTGAATCATAACATTATAATTACACGTGGGCTGTCATAAATTGCTTGATATGCGATCTTATTTAGTGTTTGTGGTTGTTCTTTTTTTTAAATTTACTTTTTTAACTGATTATTGATACCTATTTATTGTCACATGAAGTTGATTATTCTTATTAGCATTAGTTTTGATTCTTTTTCTTGATTAATTATTTCATAAAGGTCATTTACACCATTTAATTTTATTTGGGGCATTTACATACATAGCACACATTTCTTATGTATTTACATATCTCACACCTAAACTTTCATATTTACACATACAACACTCAAATCTTTAATATCACAAAATAACACTATTAACAATTTTGAAAAGTGAAATACACATTTTCATGTATAGATTTAACCATTCAACGAACTATGCATGTAAATGTGAAAGATTGGATGTGAGATATGTAAATACATAAGAATTGTGTGCTACAAATGTAAATTTCCCTAGTTTTTTTCTTCATTGTTTTTGTAACTAAATTGTTTAATAATGTTCTTCCAAATTTATAGGCGGGTCACGTGTCTCAATTGCCGTCTACCACACGAATTGAACTTTTGATGGAGGTTGCAGGGGTTTCCAGAGGTGGGCAGGCTGCTTCTTCCGTAGTTAAGAAGAGAAGGAGTTCTTCAGTAAGAAGACCCCGGCAAGGTTCACCGTTGCATTTTGGGAGTCGGGATCCATCCTCACTTTCTTCGACACCTTCTTCCGATAATACAAACAAGTTTTCTCCTGATGACAGTTCAGGATATGATGGCAGCTCACGTAGGAAAGAAATTTATCTCAACTACCCCACTCCTAAGGTAGCTTCTCTCAGTAAATTTGATGATTCCACTCCATCCAGGAAAGGAAAGAAAGATAATAAAGCTCAGCGAGAATTTGATGCACATTATGTGAGCAGCAGTTTAAGAGATCATGGACGGAATGGATCAGATGTGAGGCGAAGCAGCGAAGGTGTTCTTGCTCCCAGTAACTGGAAGAGCTCAAGCAAATTTAAGGAGAACTCTGAAATGCGGTCTCAATCTCCTGAACGGTATGGACTTAACTTGCATCAGTCAGCTGGATCTGCTAGCACCTCTGTTGAGACCAAGCTGAAGAAAGTGAAGCTCAAGGTTGGTGGAGTTACTCGCACAATTCCTGCAAAATCTAACATTGAATCTGGCAACATTGGATCTTCTTCCATAAAGTATTCAAGGTCTTCTGATGCCATTCAACATCGATCAAAGATTATTTCTCAGGTAATACCTTTTCGATTTCATGAATTTTAAGCATACCTTGTTTCTCTGAGCAAATGTTATGTTGTGTAATTAATGTTATTCTTTTTATTTTAATTTCATTGGGGAAATATATTCTTAAAATTTGTTATTTTATGTAACAAGGCCTGCTTTGTGTTTTTTTTTTTCATGGAATATAACCTGAGTCTAGCTTTATTTAAAAATTGGGCATTTAAAATACCACTATTTTAACTTTTAAAAACTGAAATACACCTTCTCATGCGTGGGTAAAGTGGCTTATATGTACAAATTGAAATTTAGGTGTTAGATATGTAAATACATAAGAATTGAGTGGTGTGCATGCAAATATTCCTTTAAAGAAAATGTGCTTCATGCATTTTGACGTAACATTAGAAGATGACTTGCTTCTTTCTATTAGGATAATTCTGATGTTTGGAAGGAAGGTGGTGGAGGAAATTCTTACAGAAGTAAATTTACGGAAGGCGATTTATCTGGAATTCAAAGGGATCAAAACCAAGGTGTATTATCTGAGCCCGTTAGGAAGAGCAGGAGGGTGCCGAAGAAGCGTGTCTTGGATGGTGAATTTGATGATGGTGAGGAAGACGATGAGCTTCGTTACATTGAAAGGCTCAAAACCTCTAGAGTTTCTGCTGATTGCAGTATGGAAAATGAGAGAGATGGGGAGGATGGGACCAAAAAAAGGAAGCTTTCCAAGGTAAGTAAAGTTAGGAGTGCTTCATATATGGAGGATGAGGCCTACAATTTTTCAAGAATGAGCAAAGATGGAAGGAAAAGGTCTAGGTCAGGTAGGTTTTCTGAGGATAGTGACTATGTTGAAGAAGATGAACCTATTTCTGATGATAATCCTGAGGAGAAAAGGAAGAAGCAGAAAAAATTACCCATTGATTCATCACCAGAAGTACGAATGGAACCTCTTACGACACGACAACGAGCTCTGCATCCAGGTAAGGATGGAAGTGGCTCAAGCCTGATTGAGTTTCCTGATGGGCTACCTCCAGCACCTCCAAGAAGTAAGAGCTATCTCATGTTCTATGACCTTCATGTTAGTTTATACGGGGCCATTTTAGTTCCAAAGTTCATAAAAGTGTCAAATCAATCGCAAATTGAGGCAGAAATAGTCCTTCATGAATACTATTTCAGCTCATTTTAAAAGAATATGGTGACTAAATTAACACTTGGCATCTAAATTGACACTTTATAGGCTCTAAGACTAAAACGACCTCCTTTAAAGAATCGGGAGACTATTTTGATATTTTTCTTGTTTTTTTTTTGGTTTTCGACTTAATGTTATACGAACAGAACAAAAGCAGAAGCTATCTGAGGTAGAGGAGCAGGCTAAGAAGGCGGAAGCAGCTCAGAGACGGAAAATGCAAGTGGAGAAGGCTGCTAGGGAATCGGAGGTTTTTCTCCACGCACTCTTCCCATTCCAACCACCAACCAAATAAAAACTGGTATACCAGATTTCTAAATTTTTATAATTTTGTTTAAATCATGCAATCTACAGGCCGCAGCAATAAGGAAAATACTTGGATTGGATTCTGACAAGAAGAAAGCTGAAAAGGAGAAGGCTCAAGCTGAAAAAGTATGCTTGCAAACATATTGATGTCCTTCATCTCCAACTGGGATTGAATTTCTGTCTAAGAATCACTTACGTTGTTTGTAGGCCAAAGCTGCTAGTTCTCAAATATCAGATGGTAATAGCATTAGATGGATTATGGGACCTACTGGAACAGTTGTTACATTCCCGGATGCTGTTGGCCTGCCAAGCATATTTGATTCCAAGCCATGCAGGTCATACTTGCCCTCTACAAATTTTAATGGAAGATTTAATTGCATACCACTCAATTCCTATGTATTTACATATCTAACACCCAAATTTCAATTTTTTACATACGTGCTACCTTAACTATGCTTTAAAAGGTGTATTTCTCTTTTATAAAGAATGATTTGAATGGTATAAATTTAAAAAACCAAAGTTTAGGCGCTAGATATGTAAATACATAAGAATTGGGTGTTATGTATGAAAATCCCCCAATTTCTGTTTGCTTGAACTGTTAAGAGTTCATGATAAAAATTTGTTTATCATACTTTATGATTAGTAGAGGCATGGTGGTTAGTACTGTTAATACTTAATTTCCTTAAAATAAACAGACTTCTTCCTTTTGTCCAGTTATCCACCACCAAGAGAGAAATGTGCAGGGCCATCTTGTGCAAATCCATACAAGTACCGGGATTCGAAATCAAATCTTCCACTGTGCAGTCTGCAGTGTTACAAAGCTGTCCAAGGAACTGCCAATCACATTACATCATGTTGACAATATTTTTGAGAAATAACATCTCTTGTCTAGATACGCTAAATTTATTTGTACAAGGCTGAGATTCTGTGCCAGTGGTTTTCTGATACTTGAAATCTGAAATTGTCTTTGTACAATTTCTCATGTCAGACCAGTTTATTGCCTGTAGTATACTAGGAGTACTGTATCCTTTTTTTCTTAGGAAGAATTACATGCACACCACTTAACTCTTTTGTATTTACATATCTAACCCCTAAACTTCAATTTTTACATACATGCTACCTTACCTATGTATGAAAAGATGTATTTCAATTTTTAAAAGTTAAAATAATGTTATTTTTGATGTGATATGAAATATTTAGGTGGTATAAATGTAAAAAAGTGAAGTATAGGTGTATGAGATGTAAATACATGGGAATTTGGTGGTATGAATGTAAATGCATTTAAAAAGAAATAATGGAGGGTTGGCTGATTAGTGAAATTTCTGATTTTTTTTCATGAAACGAGCAATCAGCATGTTTAGCTCATCATCTAAGTTAGTATTCATTTGACATTATGAATTGACTTCAGAACTTGGTTCAGATTGAGATTCAAGAGAAATGCTGTATAATATGTAGCCTGCCAGTTAATTTTCTTTTCATCTTGAATATAGTTGAATTTTTCTATCATCTACATATAAAATATCTTTGAATCATTCTAATTTTGATGTGATTTTCCGAAGGTTGAGATTCAAGTAGGTTTGGAAGATATGAAATTTTAAAATTTTCATGTAATATTTATATTTTTTAGTGAAACTCACATATATACAACACAATTCTTATGTATTTACATATCTATCACCATATATATATATATATATATATATATATATATATATATATATATATATATATATATATATATAAGTTATAGTTGTTCGATATGTAAATATATAAAGATTGTTTGGTAAGTCTGTAAATAGCCTTTATATTTTATATTTAATTAAAACATTGATTTTTCTTTCAAATTTAAGTATAAAAGGATAGAAGTAATTATTATGTATGAAACTTATATTTAGCTTAACTGTTATGTAACACTAATTTGTGTAACTCAATCAAATTTATATGCGTGGTTTAAGATATTTTTTTAATATTATGATAAATTTAATTAGCCGGAGTCATAAATTTTGGTTTTCTTTCAATCAATCTAAGATGGCCAAAATTTGCGTAGCCGTCATGCCCGATAATTACAGGCGGCGGCCGGGGCATTGGTGGCGGCGATGGTGGCCAACAGTAGCCGGGGCATTGGTGGCGGCGATGGTGGCCAACAGTAATTTACATTAAGCTATAGTTTTAAAATTCATCCAAATAAGCAGATTTCAAATTAGATAAAATAGATTAAATATTAAATTTCGAACACAATATAATTTTATGTCGAATACAATTCCTTTCGAATACAACTAAATTTTTATAATACAGAAAATGGAAGGTACTACACGTGAAATATCGCTGACCATAAAATTCTGTTTCTCATCATATAAATTCTCAAAAACTGAAAACTTAAAAAAAGATAAATAAATAGTCAAAGTTGAACAACTCGTATTCTAAATTTTCCGAATGTTTTGAGCCCTTAAAATGCGTGGGAGATGATCCGCGTTCCAGTGGAAAAATCTCCTTTCGCCACGGCCAGCAAGAAAACTATTCCGGCCTTCTTCCTCCTCCGGCCCACTCAATCATCGGCTCTGAACTCCAATTGCTGACTGCTTCTTACTGCAGTCATCTCACTTTTCTCTTCTTCGTCTGCCCCTTACCCACGCCGCCGGGACTGGAAGAGAAAACGTGATCGAAACCCCTAAATTAAGTTGAATATTTTCGGTTTGGGGTTTGGTTTCCTCTCTATCAGGATGCTGGATCTTCAAAAAAGAAGAATTCAGTTTGCCCTCTTCATCGTGGGTCTCACGGCCCTTAGCATGACTGGTATCGGATCTCTTCTTCTGCTAAATTTTTAAAATTTTTGTTATAAAGTTCTCGAGTAATTTATTGTATTTGGATTCTGCGCGATTGCTTGATAGCTGCACTTATGGTCTTGGTTTTGTTCGGCTTATTATTATTTTATTTGATTTGTTTTAGAAGTTTTATCGATTTATTTTGTGATTTACTGGTACTTTCCAATATCTGATATCCATGATAAAAGGTATCTGATTTCAGTTGTGTCTGGTCGTCTTTAAATGGCGTTGTGAATCTTCAATGTGAGTTACTGTTTGCTTCGAAGTTAAATAAAATATTAGCAAAATCTTGCTTTGTTAATTCACTTATTTATGAAGTTGATCATTTAAAGTTTGTTTGTTTATCAAGTAACGTCTAAATAGTAGACATGAATAAAATGTTCTAGGAAAATGTAAATTAACATTTAACCATTTATGGTATAGTTTCCTAAGACTTTGCATTGTTACTCCCCCTCAAGTTGGACTATACGTTTCAATAACGTCTAGTTTGTTACAAAACTTACTAGGTGCTAGCCTTCATAAACACATCAAGTTGTTTTAAACTGGGAATATCAGGATTAGTGATCTTTTGGCTACACAACATCTTGGATGAAGTGATAATCAATTTTATTGTTTCTCATGACAATGTATATGACAACATATTTATCTTTAATTAAAAGAATGATTTTGCAGTAGATAAATCAAACAAATTTCTTTCGAGAGGGTATTTACCCATCATGAAAAGTGAATCATGGATTTGTATTCCGACTCTGTTCATGATATAGTAATTGCATTGCAAGGAGATTAAAGTAAGGCAAAGTGAGCTAACCCAAACCACAATTGGAAAAACAAATATTATTACTGAAAACATATAGACAGTTACAATCAACACACTTGAAAGGAAAAATATAACAACATGACACCAAAAAATCTGAATTAGCAACAGACAAGACACAAACACTTTACTCGGGTGGATCTCAGGTGAAGATGGTTGTCGACAGGGGCTTGGAGAATTGTAGCAAGGGGTTGGGTGGATTAGACAGCGTAGAAACAACGACTAGGGGTGGTTCTAGGTAGTGGGACAGCAAGTAGGTGGAAGGGAGGTGGTTCTGGTGGCTGGGACAACAACAAGGTAGCCTAGGGAATGGGCTTGGGCAGTTGGAATAGCAATGACAGGGTGAGAAAAGTGCTGGAACAACAGTGAGGCTAGGGATACGGTTCAAATGGCATGAACAACAGTGGAGTGGACAAAAAGACGAGGGACTTACAGTACTGTGGTAGCAAAGGAAGAAGGTGAGGAGATAGTGGAGGGAAGGTTTCGAGTGGTTAGGATTGTAGCAGGGGTGTTAGAGGGGATGATTTTGGGCAGTCGATAGTGAGCAGACAACAATTGGAAGAGCGAAACCGCAGGAAGAGAGGTGGGGCCTGGCTATCGCGGCAACTACAACGAGGAGGAATGTGTGTTAGCGAAGTAGGAGGGATGCAGAGGAGTTGTGGAATGATAAATATCAACTCAGGAATGAGATACAACCGAAATACCACTCCACACTTGGACGAGAATCACCACCTCAGACGAGATATAGCTGGAGCACCACTCGTTGTCGAATACAGTCCTTGAAGGGAAAACCTGTATGCTAATGGTTGTTCTGAACAGAAACATGAACAAACCTCCCCTACATGCATAAATAACAAATATATAGTTCTAAGGTAAAGATGGGTCGCCCTCGCTCCAAATAGGAGGGAAATTCAAGAAGAGGAAGTGTCGACCGACCCTCCTGGACCGGTCCATGACGAAAAATTCCATGACACTATAGCATGGATCACGAATGGTCCTCTGTGGAACTGGCTTCTCGCAGTACTGTAGCAATGTTCATGCAAGAGGGGTGTGGATTGGGGAGTCAGATAAAGGATGTGAGGGTGGGATAACTATTTCTACTTTATTTGACAGTTGACAAATCTCACATTGATAATAACTAGATTTTTATGGATAAACAAATGAGAATATAATTTTGCAACATAATTAAGATTAGGATGACTAAGACAACAATGCAATAACATAACCTATTTTTCGATAGATAGACTTAACAACTCAGAATTTTGAAATAAAAATGAAGGTGAGATCATTTGTGTGTTTAAAGAAAGATTTTTCTTGACTAGGTATATGCCTTGATACATTTAAGCACTGCTAATCACCTTTCCCGACTCCACCACCTTAAATTCGTAATAGTGTGCAAGAAATTTAGTTATACATTTCATATTATGAGTAAGCTTACTGATTGAAATTAAATTGTAGTCTAACTGTGAAATATATAAAATATAGGAAAGAATAGTGTTTTGAGAAAGCTTCACATCACATTTTTCAACAATTTTTGAGTACATGGATTTGCAAATTTGACCGATCTAGATGTCGAAACGTTGATAGTTGATTAAAGTAATGATGTTTTTAGTCATATGATCAGAGGCTCCTGAATCTATGATCCAAGCTCTAAATCTCTCGTTATCTGCAAGATGGGAGAGTGATATATTATCTTTGTGAGCCACGAGATTGGTGGGCTGATCTGAATTACCTCTAAGGTTTTTTTTCAATACTTTAAGTTGTTCCTTGGTGAATGGTTCAAAATTAACCTCCAGTGTAAACTTGACGTCTTCATTCCCTACTTGGTCTTAAACCTTATGCGTCTTTAGGGTTGTTGCTTGTTGTCGGATGGGTTTTGACCGCTGGTTCTACAGGCAGAAGAAAGGCTGCTGTAGGAACGGAGAGAAAGACAGCTGGCGTTGAAGTTGCTACTTCAAGACAGCCACAGTTTCTAATGCTGCTCATATTGACCGCTAGCTGCTGTTGCTGTCGAGGGATTAGAACCAGAGGAATAAACAGGAGGGCTGACTGAGGTATGTCGGCAGAGGAATGCATAGGAATACGGATTAGGGTTGCAGCGAGAGGTGCTGCCAGAGGAGGGCCCGCAACATAGAATTTCGGCTGCAGGGAGGACTTCGGTAAGAGAAGAAAAGAGGAGGGGTTTCTGCTTAATGTAAGAGCTGAGGAGGGGGCTTTCAGCGAGAAAGGGCCTCTGCCTTCCTGCAAGGAAGGGTTGCTCGTAGTGCCTGCAGGGAATAGTTTTGGGACAACAGGAGATGCACCGGCATATGGGTTACTTCAGGGCCAACGGGAGAAGCACTCACCCCCCTGTAGGGATAACTGCAGGATGGAAGTGAGGCAGGAAGAAACCTTCGAAATGCTGGCTGGAGCCAGTTCCTGTTGCTACTGCTTTTGTCGGAGGTGAGGGTCGTTTGCTGACGATAGCAGGAAGAGGCTTCAGAGGGCCTGCCTGCAGAAAGAAGCTCTAGGGGAAGCCCTGTGGGAAGGCAGGTAGGTGCATGGATAATTTGCTGCTGCAGGGACCTGCTTATAGGTTATTGGCTGTTGCGACAGAAGGCTTACTATTGTAGGAATCTGCTGAGGTGATTGGCTACTACGGCAGAAGGTTTGTTGTAGCTATAGAGAATTGCGGGAGGTTTTCGGCAAAGGAACCGGTTGGAGACAAGCTTGCTGTAGGGAGAAGCTTGCTGGGTTCTGCAGAGAGGAGCAGACCGGGAAGAAGCATGCAGGGAGGAGTGATCTACATGAAGGAGGAGATCTCGGTGAAGATGAGTTGAAGACGTGAGCCTACAGGTCGGCAGAGGACAATCCAACGGATGTTGGAAGCTCGGGTTTGTTCCAAGCCTCTAATACCAAGTAGAAAATTATGTTTGGGGATGAATAATTTCCTTGATTCTCTTATCCACATGTAGGATACATATATAGGAGGGAAAGTAATCTCTCATAACTTGAAACTCACTAAATATATTTAAACTAAATTAGGAATTGAAATAATTCTTAAAATAAAAATAAAATATCATAGAATATGAAGGGAATAAACTAATCAAAGGTTTTCTAATTTGTCCCAATCAAATCCTCCACAAGATCTTCTTAGATTTCCACACTTTTAAATCGGTTCATGAAGACCCGTGCACTTCTTTTAGATGTGCGAGTTCAAAGATTTACCGCCTTAATATTGCAAAATACTATCCATGTGTGACTTGCAGATGAGTGGACTGTGCTCAATGCTCTTGAGGTAGCCCCATATATGGGAATGACACCAGGAGGCTAGTCAAGTTTAGGCTAACGTTTATGATAAAAAAAATTTAAATTATAAATATAAGTACGTGTCCTTTATATTTCAACAAGATAAAGAAATCTCCTACTGCTTTTACAGAGGCACCTGAACCATGTGCGTTTTTTAGGCACGTGAGTTAGAAAAAATTTAGCTTTGGTATTGCAAAACATCAACCATGCATGTCTTATAGCCGGGTGGGCAGGCCCAACATTCCCGATGCAGCTCCCAAGTAGGGATGTTGTCGAGAGGTTGCCAAAATTTTGTTTGAATGCTGCTTACGAAAGACAATAAATTTTAAACTTATTTGAACTAAAATGCATTCAAAATAAAATTCTTAAATAATAATTAAAAATGTTACTGAGTCCGCAATCCAACTACCAAGCAAACACAAGGCGTTTCATTAGAAGGATCTTGGTAATATCTTGCACGCTCGCCCTTGGATCTGGACCATTTTTTGCAGTAGTGGATAGAAGATGAATTTTAATACCCTAAAATGAAATCTTGCATGCTCTAGTATGCATATTCTCTAAGACTATTAACATCTAGTCAAGTACATCACCTTGAATAACGTTAACTGTTAAGATTTGTTCATGAGGTTATTAATGTCAAGCCAAACACATCACATCAAAGAACATTAAATGCCTTAAGGCCCGTGCGAGATCATATAAATACAATAAGAATCATGCACTACAAGTATTAAATGCCCGCATGTGCTCTGACGTTGTCCAAAATAATTAAATGTGACGTCCAAGAATATTGTACAAGTTAATTATGCATTTAAGATAAAATCAAAATTGCATTGAGAAGTATGCAAACATTTCAAAAATTCTAAAAAAATTTCATTTTTAAATATCATAATGAAATTTGTTATTATGCATGCTCTTAAACATGCGCCTTTCCTTTAGGGAAAGAACGTAAGTCCCATATTTTGTTCAGTCTAATCCTCCTTCCTACATGTATTTGAGTAGACATGGCTGAGCCACCTATAGCCAGCATAATCCTCCTCCTACTTAGGATTGGAGTTGACAAAATTGAGCTCTTGATAAATTAGGCTGATCTTCCTCCTCACGTAGACTAGTTGACATGACTGGTGTTTGTAATGATGTTTAAGTAATAATTTATCCCGACGATGGACATACTTATTGCACATTTTAATCTGAAGGGTTTATTTATAAAATCAATATTTTGAAGTATAAAATTTAAAGTATTTTGAAACAATATATTATCTAATGCTTAAGAGCAAAGTTTATCCACTCTTCGTAATGTTTATCAGAGTGGACAAATTTAATGCTGGCTCAAGCTCATATGGAGCCAATGTCATTAAGTATACTACTAAATTTAAATTCAAAATAATTCTATGTTCAAAACAATTATAAAGTATAAAGTATGACTTAAAAGTTGATTTAAATTTGAAAAGATGTGTTACAGTGCATTACTTGAAAGCAAATAGTAAGGGTAAACCTGTGAATTAAATTTTTGAACAATTTTTAATAGTTTTATGCAATAATTAGTAACTTAAATTTTTTTTTTTAAAAAAACCTGAAAATTAGCTTATGTGCTTTGGAACGCTCCTCAACAAAGCAAAATTGGCGTCACGCTTTTCGCTTCATTTTTTTTGTGATGTGTGCTTTAAATTGCAATTTTAAAAACATTGGGAAAAAGTAGGTGCAGTTGAAGGTGTTGGCTTTATGCAGGTAGAACCGGACGAAGATGCAACTACAATTGCAAGCATCATGTGTGTTCACAAGGAGGAGACAATCTATATTGGTAGGAGATCAAAATTAGGTAGTTCTTGTGCTGAATCCTCGGATGGTGTCAGGGGATCATAGTGAGGAGTGGTGAGTAAGAGTAATATTTTGTAGAGTGGGGGAGGGGGATTTAAAGCGGGGGTCAATAGGCCAAGTTAAGATTGTAAGGCTTAGATTATTGGGCCATGTATTTTGTTGAGGAAGGGTTTTAAAAGCCCATGTATTATGATGTGACTAGTGTTAAAAATTATATAGAAAATAATTTATTCATTTTAAAATTTATGAGCGTTAGATTTGTTTCCTAATATAACTTTATTTCCTTTTCTATTCTAGATTTATTTATTTTACTATTTTATGTTGTTTCCTTTATCTACAAATAGTTATTTTGAATTGATTAATTGGAGATATTAAGTGTTATATATCTTTCATTTTCATTTTTTTTTTCATTGTCTTTCCTTTTAGGATTTATGTAAGGGTTATTTATAACTTATTTTTATATTAATAATACTATTATACTTTATTATGAATTTCAACATACTATCAAAGCCAAATTCTCTACCCTAGCTGCCGGTCCTCCTTCCAGAGCCCCCATACTTTCTTTCTGTCATCCTCCCTGTAGTCAGTCTGCAAGCCCTTGCCTCCCCAGTAGATCTTTGCAGCCCTTCGAAGCATTGTCTCTTTTTTGCTGCGATCCTTTACGATTCTCTCCCTTCTCAAATCTACTGAGCCTGGAGCTGCGACTTTGTTGGCCTCCGGATAGCAGGTGTTTTTCATTTCTAAGGGAAATCCCGACTCTCCTCCTTGGTGACTTTCTCTCTTTAGTTGAAATCTCAGCCTCATTTGGGGCAAATTTCTCTCTAGTGGAAATTCTGGTCTGCTTGTTAGATTTAGTTCCTATTTCGAGATTTTACGGATTGTAAGATTATTCCAAGTGAAGAATTAAGTACACAATATCGATTATTAGTTCTAGATTTTAAGATGAAGAGTTTTAAAATAAATAATACTAGAATTTAACATCGTAGAATTAGCGGGTGGTACCTAAAAGACAAATAAATATATTTTTATGAGTAAAATTCAAGATTTAAAAATTTGGGATGTTCATGAAGAAGCAAATGCTATGTGGAAAAAAGTAACAAATACTATTAAACAAGTGATAAAAGATGTACCTGGAGAATAAAAAGAAAAATTTTCTATAAATAAAAATATTTGGTGGTGTAATAATAATGTGCAAGAAATGATAAAATATAAGAAGTTATGTTATAAAAATTGGTTTAAATGTAAAACTTAGAGAATTGGAAAAATATAAAATGACACGCAGGACGTCTAAAAGAACAATATTTGACATTAAAAATTCTGCTTTTAGTGATCGTTATAACATGTTAGATATTAAGGAGAGTAAAAAATATATGTATAAACTAGACAAACAAAGAGAAAAGAAAAACAAAGATTTAATTCAAGTAAAGTGTATTAAAGATGAAAATAAAGAAGTGCTTTTCTTAGAAAAAAAAGATATTCAACATATGTGAGTGAGTTATTTTGATAAACTTTTTATGAAATTTCTGAAAATACGATCGACCTTAGTGATTTTATTATCGCTAATAATAATAAAACATTTCATTTTTACCGTTGTATTAATAAAAAAGAAGTTGAGGAGGCTTTAAATGAAACTAAGGGTGGAAAGTCTGTAGGACCTATTGATATTCCAATTGAAGTATGAAATTTAGGTGATTTAAGAGTTTTTTGGCTTACTAAATGTTTTAATATTATTTAAAAACTAAAAGGATGCCTGAGAAGTGGAGGAAGAGTATTTTGGTTCCCATTTTTAAGAATAAAGGTGATGCACAATAGTGCAAATTATAGAGGAATTAAATTGATGTTTCATTCATTAAAATTATGGGTGAGGGTAATTGAAATTAGGTTAAGACGTATTACCAATATTTCTCATAATCAATTTGGATTTATGTCGGGCAAGTCCACTATGGAAGCTATACATTTATTGAGAGGTTTGATGGAGAAGTATAAAGATAATAAGGAAGATCAACATTTGATTTTTATTGATCTAGAAAAAGCTTACAATAAAGTTCCAAGGGATATCCTTTGGAGAGTCCTTGAGAAGAAAGGTGTTGGTATGACTTATATTCAAGTCATAAAGATATGTATTCTAGAATTGTTACTTGTGTTCGAACTGAAGGAGGATTGACCAAATATTTTCCTATTTCTATTGGTTTACATCAGGGATCGGCTTTAAGCCCATATCTTTTTTGCTTTAGTTATGGATGATCTTACTGGACATTTACAAGAGGATGCACTTTGGTGTATGCTTTTTGCTGATGATATCATCCTCATGGATAAGACGGGAGATAAAACCTAGAAAAAGCTTGAATTATGGTGGTCTACGTTGGAGTCTAAAGGCCGTCATTTGAGTAGAACTAAAACTAAATACATGGAATGTGATTTTAGTAATAGTAGCATTAACGACAGAAGTGTAACTTTGGGTGATCAAATTATTAAAAGGTGTGCACTACTTAGATAGATGTTAATAGTAGAATTCAAGTTGGTTGGTTGAAGTGGAGAAATGTGTCGGGCCTATTGTGTGTTAGAAAAGTGCCGCTTAGACTGAAAGGATAATTTTATAAGATGGTGGTGAGACCTGCAATGCTCTATGTTGCTGAATGTTGGCCTTTAGAAGAGAAGCATATTGCTAAGTTAATTGTTGTTGAGATGAGAATGATTAGGTGGATTAGAGGCTTTACTCTTAGAGACAAAAAGCGAAATGATTATATCCGTGATAGGGTTTGTGTAGCTCCAGTGACGAACAAAATTAGAGAGAGTCGCCTTAGATGGTTTGGTCACATTATACGTCGACCATCTGATGGTCCAATTAGGAGAGTAGATGTTTTGGATTCAACTTTTGTTAAGAAAGGCATAGGTAGACCTAGGAAGACTTGGGTGTATTGCATAAAAAATGATCTTAATTTTTTAGAATTAAATGAAAATATGACACTAAATAGGACACAATGGAGAAAAAAGATTCATGTAGCCGACCCCACTTAGTGGGGTAAAGGCTTGGTCGTTGTTGGTCCAGTAGAAATAAAAAAAGGACCTCTTTTTTCTGTTGTCTTCCCTGTTGATCCTTCCTGCAGGATTTTCCTGTCGCCGGACCTCCTTCCCGATCCCCTTCCAAGACCGTCAGGGCACCTACATGCATCCTTTCCCACAGTCGGCACTCCCTCCTACAACCTTTTCCCCTCGCCAGAACTACCTCTACAGATTTCAGATAGTTGTACCCCATACCTGCATACCTAACGGTCGCCGAACCTACTCCTGTCGGATGGACCACCTACCAATATTGCCGGATCTCCCCCTGCAAGTCCCTAATAGCACAAAATCATCTTTGCTGGTTGGAAAACTTCCTTGTAGACCTTACCGACACTTTCTTGCAAGCCACAAATTCTAGCAGCCACCTCTATGACGTCCTACGTCATTTCACATGCATGGATTGTGGAAATGACAGGAGGCTTGTTACAGAGAAGTTTATCTTTGGTTTGCTTTCAAAATGATTTTAGGAAGGTTATTACAGAGGTGAAATAGGAAGTATACATGAATGGAATGTCAACAATCTGCCTACATGCCCTTCTCCATCGGTTTCTTCCTTGCTGCTGAAAAACTCTATGCAGGTTTTTTTCTATTTTTTCCTTCGCCGTCGGAACTCTCCATGCAGTCAGAAATATCTTATTGCAAGTCCTCCTTGTTGCAGACCCTCCTCCGAAGCCTTTTCTACAACATATCTTTCTTCGGAGCTTTTTTTGTATCAGGCCCTCCACTGGAGCTTTTTCTGCAGAAGATCCTCTACTGGATTTTTTTTAGCAGGCCCTTCTTCGGAGCCTTTTTCTGCATCAGGTCATCTGGAACTTTTTTCTATGTTAGGCACTCCTTTGGAATTTTTCCTGTAGCTGGCTATCCTCCGAAGTTTTTTCTGTAGCATTCCGTACTCCGGAGCTTTTTTCTATATCAGGCCCTCCTCCAGAACTTTTTTCTGCATCAGGTCATCTAGAACTTTTTTCTATGTTAGGCACTCTTTTGGAATCTCTCCTGCAGCAGACCGTCCTCTGCAGCTTTTCCTATAGCAGACCCTACTCCGGAGTTTTTTCCTGTATCAGGCCCTTCTCCAGAGCTTTTCTTACTGTAGCCCTCCACCTAGATCCTTCCTGCAGTAGACCATCTTCCGGAGCCTTTTCCTGTAGCAAAGCCTACCTCCAGAGTTCCATTTTTTTTATTTTTTTTTTTCAGGTCATACCGTGCAACTTTTTCTGTTTGTTGTCTACTTCCCTGCAAACTTCTCATAGTATTACTTGTAGGAGTCTTTCTCCTACCTACCGATACTGCAGGAACTGCAGCCAACAACAACCGCAATTAACCAGAAGTCTGTTCTTCCTGCAGGTTGTCCGCTTCCTTGCAAATTTTCTTGCAGCATTATCTATAGGATGAAGACTTCAAGTTCTACCTCACAGGATCTTCTCGCCCATTGATGTTTTCAAATTCAAGTTCAATATAGTTTTCAACCATATTCAACTTGAGGGGGAGTATTAGAAGTTATATTAGAAAATAATTTATTCCTACTAGAAGTTATAATGATTAGATTTATTTTGTAATATAACTTTATTTATTTATTTTAGATTTATTTCCTTCATATTTTAGTCTTTCCTATTTTATGTTGTTTCTTTGATCTCCAAATCATGATTATGAATTGATTAGTTGGAGATATTAGGTGTTATATATTTTCTTTCCTATTATTTCTTTTTTTTTTATCTTTCCTATTCTAAAATTCATGTAAGGATTATTTATAACTCTTTTTTTTTTATCAATAATATTCTTTCATTTTATTTTGAATTTCAACGACTAGAGTTACTAGCCTTGCTATAATATCATTTTTAGAGGGAGAAAATTTATGTATGCCTTACTGAAGTGAGAAATCACTACAAAATTAGAGGAATTGATGCAATATTCCAGTGGACCATAAGCTAAAGCTATACCACTAACCATAAATGACATGGTTTCCTAAAATACTCATTTCCGACGCTATCAAATTTGCTTGGTTATTTGTAATATACCTAATTAACTTTCAATCTTGATGTTACCTCTGTATGTTTGAAATTAAGATTAAGGGATTAGTGCAGCAGCTGTTAAGGTATCAAATAGAATTATACTGCTTATTCTCTTAAACACTTGTCACATCATCTTTCCCTAGCCGCTTGACTTGTTACATTCATTGTTTCTACCCACTTGCATCAGGTGGAGCAAATTGTAGACTTTAGACTTGATAATTAGAGGTTCTGCACAAAAGTTTGTTTTGAAATTATTGGGTCAATTTATATTAACAGTTAATGATTATGAGCTGATCCTATCAAGGTTGAAGTGGAGACGAATGTCCAAAGAGGATGACTGTGGTTTACTTCAATATCACTTAGCCTTCTAAAAGGTTTCTTAAGAGTTAAAGGAATCTCGAAAAAAATGTAGCCTTCAGGCGACTGGTATAACTAAGCATTCCTAACCTAATACCTGCAAATGAAGGGATTGAATTCATACTCCAAAGACTTATTTTAAAGGGACATTTTCATAAATATCACCCAATTCCTATGCATTTAAATATCTATCACTAAAATTTTACTTTTGCATTCATACCACCCAAATCTTTCATATCACATCAAACATATCAACATTTTAAATTTAAAAAGCCAAGTACTTCTTTCAATGCATATGTAAGGTGTCATGCATGTAAAAATTGAAATTTAGCTGTTAGATATGTAAATACTTAGGAATTCAGTGATATATTTTTAAATATTCCTATTTAAAACAACATATAGTTTGAAGGTGCAACCTTAATATTTATCTTGGACATCTTATCCATCTTACTAACAACGACTTAAAGCTTGATTGACCAATTAAAAAAAAAAAAAGAAAAAAAAGAAAAAAAAAAAACTTTGGAAAATTCATTGTAGCAATGCTTGATGCTTACTTAAGTATGATATAGGTAGTTTCTGAACTACTTGCACGGGACTCGGAGTTGAATCTTTGATATATAAAGGCCTATTGCTTTTAGATTGAGCACATGTTTGCTATAAAAAAGTATGGTTATGAAAGTGGCATTAGTTCATACGGAGCTCTTTCTTTCTATATTACATACTTACCGCTCAATTCTTATATATTTACATGTCTAACACCTAAAATTTGCTTTTTTTCATTTATAACACCCATATTTTTGATATCACACCAAGAATACCAACATTGTAACTTTACAAAGCGAAATACAGCTTCTCTTGCATAGGAAGGTGGCATGTGTAAAAATTGAAGTTTAGGAGATGGATATGTAAATACAAAGGAATTAAATGGTATTTTGTAAATCTTCTTCTTTTTTTTATTTTTTATTTTTTACTTCTTGTAATTGGAGAGCTCTTGGCTTGATTCTGCATTAATTGCCATGTTCTTTGGCAAGGTTTCTTTATTTATTTAAATTGTTGCAAAATTTATGTGAGCGGATATATCTTCATCTTTCTATGTTAAAGACCATATTGAGTGATCAAACAATGATGTCCTTTTTTTCCTTGTTAACTTTCCTGCTTTTGTATTTTAACCGGCACTGGATCTTGCTCTTCTCCGCCATCTCTCTCTCTCTCTACATGTGCTCATACAAACACAGATATATAAATATACAAACACAGATATATAAATATATAAATATATATATATATATATATATATATATATATATATATATATATATATATATACACACACACACACACACACACACACACACACACACACACACACACATATTATGCCTTCCTCAATTCCAGGTTTCAGTAGTAGACAACTGTTGGTGTTTTCATTTCTAACATTTTTTCATGACAATTTATTCATTTATCTGATACCAATGCCAAATTTACATGCAGCTGAAAAGTTCAGAGAAATTATTGGGGAACAATCTTCATCAAAGAGTGGAAAGTTCACCTTTCTCAATTGCTTTGACTTGGGTTCTGGCACTCTTGCCTGTGGAGTTAAAGAAAGTATCAAGCTTTACAGCTACAGCATCCGTAGCGTCCATGTTGAGAATGTAAGGCAGAGAGCCACCGAATTTGCTCTGAATGAAGCGCTGCAGGGAGGGTTGAGCACCAATGCCGCTGCAAAGCAGGCAAAAAAGGCCGGAGCAAAGGCCGCTAAGCTTGCCTCTCGGCAGGCTCGGCGAATCGTCGGCCCAATTATATCCTCGGGCTGGGACTTCTTTGAAGCCATTTATTATGGCGGCACCATGACAGAAGGTTTTCTTAGAGGAAGTGGAACGTTATTTGGTACTTATATTGGAGGTTTCCATGGAGAGCAGTTGCTGGGAAGATTGGGTTATTTAGCTGGAAGTCATTTGGGGAGTTGGGTTGGAGGTAGGGTAGGGTTAATGTTTTATGATATTTTTAATGGTATTAATTACATGTTTAATTTTGTTGAAATGGAGGGTTTAGAAAAGCAGGTGAACAATGAAGCTGCATCAGAGAGCACTGAAAATTCTGTTGGCTGGGGGTTCTTCTGATGTTATGGCTACATACAGAAGGTAACTTTGGAAACTTTATTTATTATTGCTATTATTATTTTGTATTATATACAGTTGAAATATATGGTGGTTGAAATTAGGAGTTATAAACTTGCATGTATTATTTTACATCACATTTTTATTTTTATTTTTTATTTTTGTAAGTTTGGAGGGTGGTGTAAAGATGTGAATGGATTATGATTTATCAGATATGTTGTTTAAGGTAGTACAGTTATATTGATGGAATAAAATATTGGATTAGGATTAGTTAGCGGTTCAAATATGAGATTACTACTGTTCAAGTCTTGGAATGATTAGTCTATATCGTTGTTGGGTTAGACAGTTATTGCGCCTTTCAATTTGCTTTTAGATGCTTAAATCTGAGCATTTTAAAGTGAAAGTAGTCTTAAGAGAAAGTAGTCTCAAGTCTTGGAACATGAGCAAACAAAGATTTATTCGTGTTCAGCTCGTTTATAATTCAAGCTTAAAAAGTTGATTGTCTTCGACTCGTTTACTTAACGAGCCAAACATGAGCTACTTAATGCGCCGAAAACAAGCTGTTCATGAACAACTAGCTTTTTTGACAGTCCAATTCCACATTCTCTTTCTCTACCTCAGAATCATTCCAGACCACTTCCTCCAACTCTCTTCTACTCCTGAACTTGACTGGGTTCACGTGCTCACTATTCTTTTCTTTAAGGTTGATCTCAATGTTATTAGGAAGAGTTCTTTAGGGCCAACTACTATGTGAGTTCACAATCTATCCAAACTGGTTCTATATGTTCCTAATAGCCACATCTTGGTTTTGTAATTGATTCTCCATTCGCAAAACAAGTTATCTTGGGAGGAAGTTGTAATAATTAAAATATGGGTTGTTCTCCTCCCAAGATAACTTGTTTTGCTTGAATTTTTGGTTTGTGATAAACCCGCAGGATAAGGTCTCTGGTTAGAACTACCTTGAATGTTCCAATTCCCAAAAGGGTTAGGTTGATTACTCCCTTATTGTTAGTTTCCCACACCTTGATTGTTGTTCGAACTGATGTTAAGGTGATTCTTTCAAATAGGATTGTAATAATTAAAATATGGGTTGTTCTTCCTGTTATTGATCGCATTTAGGGTCTCAAGAGATGAAGTGTTAGCATCAACCAGTTGTCCGAATGAAGTTTCCTCATGGTCCTTGAGATTGTTTCATCTCTAACTAGTCCAGCTTCCTAGATATAGCAGTCACCTAAGAAGTTAGAATTGAAAGCATGTCTGTGTCATGTACACTTACTACCTTTCTGGGGTTCACTCTTTCAGAAGAACATTAAAATTTGTTGGTAGACATCTCCTCTATCAGAGAATAGGCCTCATCAAATGGCTTTGACATAAGTGAGCCACTAGTGTCAGCAGCAATGATAGACCTAAGAGATCCTACTAACTTATTGTAAAAAGTTTGAATTATTAATTAATCAGGCAGTGCATTATGGGGGAACTTCTTAAGAAGTTCCTTGACTTACCTTCAAGTTAACAAAATGAAGTGATATCGTTCTTCAATTTAGCCATTTTGAAGGTGGGAAATACTTAGCTAGAAATTTCTGGACTGTCACTCCACATTCTAACTGATCCAGGTGCTAATTAGTTTAACCACATTTTGGCTTTATTTCTCAAGGAGAAAGAGAAAAGCCTTAGTGTAATAGTGTCGTTTGAAACACCATTATAGCGAAACATGGCACAGTGTTCGAAGAAACTTGCTAAATGTAAGTTTGAATCTTCAAACAAGGTTTCCCCAAACTGATTGTTCTGCACAATTTAGATGATAGCAGACTTCCGTTTGAATGTGTTAGCTTATACGTCAGGGGTTTGAATACTCAAATGAATTTCATATGTCATTAGGTTAACATTGTCTCTTAAGGTTCTATGTGCATTTGGAAGTTCATAAAATTGTTCCTAAATTTTTGGGTTGTTTTGTGAGTAGTATGCTATCTCTCTTATGAGTTATTCAAGCCTCTTTTGTTTATGAATTTTTTTAATAGTTCTCTCTAGCTCAGAATAGTATGGTTTAAGTCTCGTAGGTGTTGAACTATGCATATACAAACTAGAGATCCCATACAGGTTCACACACTATCAAACAAAAATATTTTTTGTTTTTTTTTAGTTTTTCAAAAACAATCACTGAAAAGAAATAGTCAACACTACAAGTTTCCAAGTCTAAGGCCTCATCAACTAAAATTTTTCTAGTTAAATTACCGTCGCTCCCCAGCAAAGGCGCCAAAAACTTTGACACTGATTCCAGTGCAACCACACACTAGAGCTCACACAAGTGCATGTTTTATCTCAGTAATATCAGATTTTAGAGTCCGGAGTGTCAATCACATAGAGAACGAGGTAATTTTTGTTAGGAAAAGTTCTAGCCTATTGGCTTTAAGTCAGAGCATAAAAAGATAAAAATGTTAAAGTCAAAGAAAAACTAAACTACTGTGTTACAACAAACAACAAATTTTAATTCTACACAAGTAATCCTACTTTTAGTAATTTGGATTGAAAAATAACAAATACATAAGAGGCTCTTCCTTGCAGTGAGTTAAGTGAATTACATGGAAGGTATATTTTCAAGTAGTAAAATATCTAGTGACAAATATGAGAAACATTCTTCTTTAACCTATTCCTAGTGCATGAAGAAGCTTGGATATAAACGACTTTAATTACTTAAATCCCATAAGTATCCCTTCAAAGCACATTTCACTAACATTTGCATCTTCCTAGAAGGCATATCAACCTATACCCCATAGTTTTAATGTGATTAACCTAGTTGATTCTACTATAGCTTTCCCAAGTCTTATGGTTCACAACATATTTTAACAATGCTAAGTAAATTAAGTTTATAAGGTTAATCATTACCATTTGAAAATAAAGAAGGAATATAACACTTCACATTCTATTCATCCTACCTAATCATTACAAAAAAAGCGTTAAATATTTACCGAAGAAGCATGTTGATTTCATCAGACAAAAGCATGGAACTTAAAAGAAATCAACTAAATCTTTGTTACAACAGAAATACATAAAGCAATAAACAAAGATACTTAGTTATTCTTCCTTTACAATGACCAAAGTTGACTCTAAGCAGCACTCCGATTGATTTCCCCTCTCTTGCCTGGTAGAACACCACTCCCTCAGCACTTAGAAGAGGAACTATGGTTCCCCAAAGCAAGAAAAACCCTTAAGCAACTAGCTATCATCAATCCTCTTGCACTAAAACAAGGAATGCCCACTAAGCACTCCCAAGAACATCAATCCTCCCCAAGGGCATTATTCTTCCCCAAGGCAATAATACATGACTATTTATAGGTTATAATAGTTAGCATCTATGACTCCACCTTCAGCACACGATTTCCCCATGACGTGGCACTTGAACTATAGCAACTACCCAAAAAAGTTGTTAGTGCATAGGTGCTAGGCTCTCTGTATGCTTAGGGTTGAACGGGCAGCTAGGCACCTAACGTCTGGCACCTAGATGTTGGCGCCTAGATGTTGGCATCACTAACCGCTCAAGTTTGGAAGGTTGGGACTAGCACTTAGGAGCTCAAGGGTCCGGCGCCTAGGGACCAGTACCAGTTTTATCCTATGTGCTCCGAGTCCTCTCCTGCTTTCCCCAATTCAATTAACTTTTATATCTACAAGACAAACACAAAAAAACCTTAAAGTGCAATATCATCAGAAGAAATGTATAAAAACAATCATAAATTCTGGTTAACTTTTTAATGCATCACTTAGGTGTTGATATAAGGCTTATCACGGGATACCACTCAGCTTCACAAGGGATTAGTACAACGAAAGCTTCCTAACCTAGGGCTTCCTCTAGGAAATCAATGGTCAATCCAAAGGCGAGTGAATGTGCCGACTAGTGTCGATCGGCCAACTCGTCTCTTATGGGTGACTGAACCCACAATACCTAGCCAATAGCTAATATTAGGACTAGCTAAGAAAGAAAAGACAAGGGCGATGGTTGATCGAAGTCCAATCGTTGCTCGAGGAGAAGCCCTCTTCGCCACAAAGAGATTCTATTGATGCTCCAAGTACTGACCTCCACTCCCCTTTGGTGATGAAACTCTCATTGCAAGGAGTTTTCAGCGCTGACCCAACATCACGCTTTGTTCTCTCTCAGTTTTCTCAGACTAAACGATGGTGCAAAAAGAAAATTTGAGAGGAAGGAGAAGGAAGGAAAATGGAGAAATAAAGGGAGGAGTGTAGAAGCTCTTGGAGAACTCTCCAAAAACTATCCAAGCACTCTTGTGATCATTTCTTAAGTTCTCTGCCTCTTCTTTTATTTCTCAGACTTGGACAGTGACCAAAAAAGAAAATGCAAGAGGAGGAAGAGGGAAGAAATGGAGAAGAGGAGGAAGAAGAAGTTAGGTTAAGAAGCTCTCATAGAACTCCCCAATACTGTTAAAGTCTCTTTATGATTCCTTATTGCTCTCCCCAAGTAAAATATGAGAGATTCATCCAATTCTTCCCCCGCATGTAGGATATTCATAGAGTTTTGAATGACCACTTGCCTCTTTTGATAAGCGCTGGGTTAGCTTAGATGTCATTTTTGGCCTAGGACTGGTCCAATGTGTTATCCCGACAACCGGAAGGTGTATGGATGGAAAAACAAGACTAGACAATGAAACATGCTGATTATGCGTGGTGTGGCCCCTCTCGGGCATGGTCACACCCCCATGTGGTTGTGGACATGCATAGCCTACTTGGGGTTGTTTCCCGTATTCTAGTAATTTGGGCCACATGTCAAGAAGGCCCTCCTTAAGTGAATATGACATTCATAATGCATCTGCATTGTCTGTTCACCATCCAAAGTCATCTAAAGGATAATTACTCATAAATAAGCCAATTTAGGGCCAGATTTGTTCACGTTGCGTCGAACAAAACTCGTTTGATTGGGGTTGTCCATCAATGTAATGCCAGCCAGTTCTCGTGTCATTGATAATCAAAGCTTAGCAAAATGATCTTGGTCATGTGCCAGAGAATCGAAGAAGTATGCCTTGAGCTTTGGGGAGTCATATGTGCGTGAAGCATATCCAAAGATTGTTCGAGCAGACATCTTATACATGTGAAATAAAAAATTGACACCAACAATCATAACAACCTATTCCTATATCTCTGGGGCAGTTTGCCTAATATAGGGACAGGGGAAGCCTCAAAAACTTCTAGAATAGGGGCCGCCAACACATCAGTCAAACAATAGTAGCTCTAGAGCTACGAGAAAATCTACTAGCCATTAGGGATGGAAATCCTCAAAAACATTGAGGGACCTTTGGACGGCCTAGAAAAAACAGAAACACACTGTGGTGCATCACCTTCAGGTGCCAGCCATTCCTTGCAAAAGGTATGTCGACATGAGCAGCCACAATGAGAGCATGATCACTGAGGATAATGCTCTTAGGATAGTCAAAGTACCCAAAAGTGATGGTCCCTCATGTGAAGTAAAGTCCGATAAAATGGAAATGATATGCCCTCAGAAGTCTCAATTGTGACCACCATTTTATTGACCATCTGCGCCAATCAAAAGGGACATCAATCAAATTCAAGAATAAGTTATAAATAATAATTAAGGAATACAACAATAGTTGTGCATATGAACATGACAACTAAAATATTGAAAGCACTAATTATTCATGATACATAGCAAATTGAAATACCGAGGGTACAACAACACTATTGCATGCAAATAGAAAATGACTGACGTGTTAAGGGCGAGAAAGGGATAGAATAGTGCCAAGTTGCCAACCAAAGCAACTGACATATGACATAGAATCCAAGGTCTCAAGGAATCAAAACAGTGACTCAAGGAAGGACTAGGTCACGAAATGAATGTAGGGACTCTTAAAATGGAGAAAGTCTCATTCTGAGCGTAGTAGCTAGTTTACTTTTTGGTTCTTTGTAATATTAGAGTATATAGCCTGTGTGACGTAAATTTCTCTTTTCCAAATACTCTTCTTACTTGAACCATTGAGATGCTTCGAAGGTAGAAGAGAACTCGAAAGAGAAGGTAAGGTAAAACCAAGCAGAAAAATTTAAAAGAAACATGGAGAACTTCTGTAGAGTCATCCTCGAGCGATAGGTCAAGTGTATCCTCCCAAACAGAATCGGATCAAGACATTTTGAAACCAAACCACAAAGAAGTTCCGTATAAAAGCAACCCATAAAACCTAAGAACCATATATATATATATATATATATATATATATATATATATATATATATATATATATATATATATATATATATATATATTGATATTGTATAGTCAAGAGCAACTCCCAAATGAACGTGTCCCATTGATTAATTAAATGTTGCGGGATGCCCAAGAAAACTCTTGACAATAAAAACTCTACTTAGAAATTTATGATAACTTGTTAAAATAAGGACATTTAAGGGAGCACGGTCATCTCAACTAGGAACATCCCATCACCTGCAATACCTATACCAAATAAAAAGGGAGAAGGTGAGTCCCTCACATCCATAAATGGATGGCAGCCTAGCGACAGCAGGGCCTAAGAAATAACATGGTCGTCTTGATAGGAATATCACTATGCTTCAAGACCTAACCAGACCATAAGAGCAAAGGGTGAATCACCTTATCTCAAACGAACGATAGCCTATTAGCAACAGGAGCTGAAGAGAGCACATCAACAAATTCATAATGGAAGACTGGGCTAAAAAAATGTTTACTAATGGAGAGGTAGGGAAATACTTATCAAGTAGACATAGCTAAGTCAGGATACGATGGATCAGTCATCTCAAGCTTTTAAGAACCTAAGTCTACCTGGTCGTGAAGGTCGTTTACCCAGCCCAACTTGAAATCTCTTATCGACAATCCATGAGTTACATCGTCTAAGGAGACCTCCGTAGCCTTAAGGTTAAATGAATGAAAACTCTGAAGTCATATGAACCTACAAGTAGAATCTGTAAAGATGGGATTTATATCTACCAAGAAAGTGGAAATGATGCCTTCGAAAGGAAAGGAAAAGAGAGGTCCTGCTATAAAGCTGAAGACACTCCCATAAAAAATTTACACCATATCTGGGAAGGGAACCCTCTAACATCCTAATCGTGCTAGATGATCACCTGAATATAAATCTTATGCTTGGTTCGGCTTAGAGAAGCATGAGAGCTTCTCATCGGGACATACATAATGATGTAATTATCTAGAGCAATTATAATGTGAAGACCCTATTAGGGATGAATTGGGATATACCGTGCCATGAAAACCATTTTAAAAACGGCCTGAAGACCATGCAGAAGAGTAAAACATGTTTTTAAAAATGGTGATATTAAATTTTGATTTATCTTAGTCTTTTATTATTAGGATTTTAATAGAAAAGGAATATTTTTGCTCCTTAAAGACCCCATGTTACATTTTTATTAAGCTACTTAGACAAACCACAATTCATGAAAGTGGAAATTTCATTACAACACCAAAAATAAACAAGCTAAAATGAATAAATAAATAAACAGGTCAGGTGTCATTGGGTTGGCAACATATCTTATAATGCGAAAAGAGTGGTCAAGCTTATATATATATATATATATAGCCCTAATTCTATGCAAGAATAAAAATTGAGAATTAAGGTACAAAACATACTTTACTGTTCCTGATTGTTGTCATGAGCCCTAATTCTATGCAAGAATAAAAACTGAGAATTAAGGTACAAAACATACTTTACTGTTCGTGATTGTTGTCATGTGGCTCCACACATCAAGCACCTCAAAACTTGTGTCTGAACTTTATTTTTGATACATCCTCAGCCTAAGAAAGTCTAGAAAAAATACATAGTAAATTCCACAAAAGACTCAATGCGCATCAAAATAGGGCTATTACAAAAGCTTCCTACGTGCAAAGTAATGCACCATGCCTGACGGAGGTAGGTTAAATAGCACCTACAGAAATTGCATTGGAGAAAATCATAGTAGTCCCTCCCCTCCCCATTCGACATGGCTCCCTGCAAGAAGGCTGACCTAATATAATGCATGTCTCAAACCCAGTAAGCATGTAAAAAATCAAATAAAATTCCTGGCTAGGGCACAAAATAAAGAGCAATGACTAGGGCATAAAAAACTTAACTAAACCCTAACTCTATTCTAACAAGCATCTAGAGACAAGGTGTCCTATCACAAACACCTAAGTGTGTGAAAAATTATGTGGCTAAGGCTGGCCTATGTTTTTGGTGGGGTTTACCCGACCCACATTTACACAGAAAATTAAACTTACAAAGATAGGTAAACTTGACACTAAAATAAGCGGCTAGTGTAAACGATTTAAATATTTTACAGATAATAATAATAAACACACTAGGGGTACCACGCAAGTGTACGTATCGTTTCAAGTAATATAGGATTTTCTTTTTAAAAACCCCAGATATCGATCCCAAGAGGAAATTGATGAAAATTAAAAGAAAACTTAATAAAATAAAGTGCTAAATTTTAATCACTAAACAGAAGTAAAATTAAACTTACAAAACCTTCACAAATATGCAAGTAAATGTCTAAGCACACGATTAAAATACTTAATTTAAGATAATTTCTCCTTAAAAATCTTTATGTAATAATTAAAGGAATTTAAAATGTTTAGAACTTAAAAATGTTGTATTGTGACAAATAGGAGCATAAATATTCTTTACCCTTTCGTCCAGGCATAAAGAACATTGGTCAGTCTAAAGGTTGGTGCAGGATATGTTATTAGTAGTGCTAAGTAGATTCTAGGGTCTCACTTCTAGATTACCCACGCGCCCTCTCTATAGGACCTACTAGTGACCCGTTTTCCTCACTTTAAACCAATTTGATAGAATTTAGTCTGTCACTCTAAAAATATTTAAATCTATGCCCTTTTCAAAACTTATCTCCCGATCTATTTGCACTTCTCTTCAGTTGATAACTTATGATCTTCTAAAGTGAAATGTGATACTTACAAGTTAAGAAATCTTAGCCCATGGTCAGGTCTATAAGATTTCACCACATGTTTTAACAATACAATTGGCCAAGTTGTAAAGTAAAAGAAGTTTAGGTAAAATATCATCATAATTTTTTATAAGAAAAAGAAAATGTTGTTAAACAAAATTCAAACCTCTTGACTTAATTACATTGTATTTGTAAGGAGAAAGAGAAGAAAAATACTCAGAAAATATTGGATTAATACAACAAAACATATTCATAATCATTAAATCCAAAGCACACAACTTATGGGTTAAGTTATAAATACTTATCTGGAATGTTCACCAAAGCAATCCTTCAAAGTTCTCAGACTTCTCTGACTCTTTACAGAACTTAAAACTTCAAGAAATCACAAACACTCACTAAACTCTTACAAACTTGACTTTAAATTGAAAGAAACTAAGTGTTAATTGAGAATGACTCTAAAATGACTCTTTTCAACTGTAGAATTACTTCCTATTTATAGAGCTTCAAAAATGACCAAAGGTTGCTTCAGTCATCTCTTCAAAATTCAACCATATTCAATGAATCTTCTAAAAAGTAATTGTCGCGCCTAAGCGCCAAGTCTGACGCCTAGGCGTGAGGTCAAATGTTCAATTACCTGCCTTTTTGCTTCAAGGGACACACCTCTTCATTAAAATGTGTCTAGATTCAATGTATAATTTATTTAAAACGTGTTATATCATTTGGGGTATTCTAGAATACTTTGGACCCGCCAAAATTCAAAATTTAACCACTCTAACCATCTTTGGCGCCTAGGTGTCATACTGAATTTTTTCTTTTTTTTTTTCATAAAGCTCCATTTTGCTTCCTTTTGTACTTAAACTCATCTTCTTATACCTGCAACCAAAAACATAAAAATACATTTCATTAAAGCATAATATTCTTAAAACTATAAGAATAATTTATCCATAAAAATAGTAAATTATAAGGTAGATCAATTCCCTCAAACTTAAACATTGCTTGTCCTTAAGTGATACTAAAACTTAAAATAATTTATGTAGATTATATTTAATGGGTCATCCTTTAGAATTGCTAAAATTTTGTTCTAAAAATTTAATAGTTCAACTTAGAAGAACTTCTAGTGAATTAAACTAGCCCAGGGTCTCAAATATTTATCATCAAACTTAGAAATTTGTTTTCTTATCTAATTCAGAAATATATGCAGATTTTTCAAACTTCAGATTCTATAAACTTTACTTTCTAGACTTAAGAAGTCTTTTAAAAATAATTTATACTAATGTAAATCTTAAAACCAAGCTTAGGATTGTTCCAAGTTCTTTACTTAAGAAAGACTCGAGAGAAACCAATTTTTTATTAGAATCTCTTCTCAAGCTTCTCCTCATCTCTTTCTTATATATATATATATATATATATATATATATATATATATATATATATATATATATATATATATATATATATTGAGGATTATTATATCCTGAGAAGTCCTTAAATGATTTTGAATTCCACTATCCTCTTCCGAAGTTAATACTTATTACTTTCCTTCACTCGAATATATATATATATATATATATATATATATATATATATATATATTATAAAAGAGTCTTAAATGTTTGAAAATAAAAATTTTAAGAATCCTTCATTTTCCAAAAATATAATACTTCCTACTGAAGATAGTTATTCATTTTTCAAAGTTTTCTACTAAATATCCTTAACTCTAGGTTTATCATTTTCACTAAAAATTTCAACTAAGTTATCCTACTCCATTTTTATACTTAAAATTCTAACATTCTTAAGATGACTCAACATAACAATAATCATTATAAATAAAATACAAAACTATTTGTAATACTTTTAAAAACAAGTAAGGTTTAAATTTGAAATATTTTCTCCCCCTCCCCCCCCCCAAAAAAAAAAAAAACTTTATTTTTAAATCATTTTGTAATCTAAATTTTATAAGAATCATAAAGAAGGAAAAATATTAAAGTGTATTTTTAAGCATGAGAATAATTGCATGTGTAAAAAGTAATACAGAAAAGTAACATTATGAATAGCATTTAAAAACTAACACATTTTTCTAGCACTGATATAATACTAAATAAACACAAAGGCAAATAGTCACAATGATAAATAACATAAGTCCTCAAACATCCCTACACAACCATCAGAGTCTAAACATAGAAAATAAAGGATATAGAAAATAAGAAAAACATAAAGGATAAGTACTACATCATAGTAAGAAGTCTAGTCATCAGCCTCAGTCTCCTCCTCCTCCTCCTCCTCATCATCATCATCAAATTAGATATCAACATTCATAGTTCTTGGGTCCGAATAGGGTGAAAATCTTGGGCAAGTAGAGAAATTCACAGTTTGATCTCCCTTAATAAACTTTACCGAATCTTCATCATAATCAACATTATAATCGCTTTTCCTCTGAACATAATCTATCATATGATCAAATTTCTTATCCATATCCTCCATACGACACTGCATCAAAAACATGTCACTGTGATGCTCCAGATATCTTTCACTCAGAACATCCCAAAATCCGGGTGGAGGTTCAGTAGCAGTGGATGTAGATGGCATTGAAGTAGAAGGAATTGCAGTAGAAGGTATTGAAGTAGAAGGTGCACTAGGTACTCTACCTCTAGGTCGTCCATAAACATCAACATTAGCCTTCCCAATAGGTTTTAAAGGCTTCAAATGTTCTTCAAAATGATCATATTTCACACCAGATTGCTTGCATAAGAAGAAAATAAGAGAGGGAAAGCCAAGCCCAGAAATACTACTACCTATTGTAGAAGAACTATAGCATCGCAAATAATTGACCCAACATCAATTGGCTTCATCTCTTGAATACAATAATTCAAAACAACTCCTTTTTTGTAATTTCACTTAAATGATTAGAGGGAAGGATGCGGTCAGAAATGAAATAAAGCCAAGCTTTGGAAGTAGCATTGGGTGAGGCAGAAGAAAAATTTACCTTCTTAGTATTTCTGACGTTCCATGTTCCAGATCCATCAGTCAAATGATGGATAATACTATCAAGCTCAGCCTCCGATGGAGAATATTTTGAATAGAAATAGTCAGTAACAGGAGGCAGACCGTATAACATGTTAATCCTCTCTGGAGTGAACTCAACTTGCTTAGCTCGAACAAATACTTCATTATTAATTGATGCAGTAACATTCGCATAGAATTCACGAACAACATGAATAATAACAATAGCAGTGAAATAGCAGAACTTTTCTTAGTTTTGCGCTACAATAACATTCTCTATTGCTCCACCAAGTGATAAAAACTTCTCTCTATAATAAACTTTCTGGTGGCGATAGACTCATTATAACGCATCTGTGCGTTAATATTAACAAATTTAGACCGATCAAAATCTTCTCTCCTTTCCCCACTTAGTTTTAGGGGCCATCCTAAAAATCAAGAGAAATTCTAATTAAATTCTATAATTAAGATAATAGATTTCTTTCAGACTTTTTCAAGCTAAATGCATCTTAAATCCATGGATTTCTCACTAAGAAATAAAAAATTTATGAAAATTTCGGCTCTCTTCCAAAGTTTGAGAAATCCATGGTAGATTTGCAAAATAACTAAGCCAAAGTAAAGATCTAACCTCAAGATGATGAGATCCGGTGTTTTCAAGCCTTGAAACTTCACAAATCGAGCTCTAGAAGGAACCCTCGGACTGGTTTTCACAAAATAGAGGAGGAAGAAGGAGATTAGGCGTCGAAAATTGCATGGGCTAGTTTAAATAAGTAATTCGGCCGGTTCAGGTGAACCGACGCCTAGGCACCAAGTTTGGCGCCTAGGCACCAAACTTGCAAAATTTTTCGTTCTTCCAAATTTTCGTTTTTTTTAAATATCCTAAGCAAGTCTAACACCTGTAAGCCCAATATTTATTAGCAAACTCAATCAATTCCTCTAATTTTATAAACGAAAAGGAATTCCAATGCTAGATGAAGTTTCAACATTCTAACACAATATTTATACAAATCAATTCAATTTCATTCCAGATATTCAATATTGAGTTCAACAAACACAGAAAATACAAACACACACTTTAACAAAAGATTTAACATACAAACAAGATTCACAAGTACACAATCATCATATAAATCAAACTTCAATTAGACAACACAGACAATAACATAATTACATAACACCCTTCATCTTTTTAAGACTTCACTCAATGTGATAAGAACCTTCATTTTTCCCATCGCATGGTAGATTGCTACGAACAAAGGAGTGAAAGAAAAGGCACAAGGAAATTCCAAGGCATTTTTCTCATCAATCTAATTGTTCTTGGCATACATAGTTACCTGATAATCTTCAAAAGCAGCCATATGATCAGATTGACGCTTCATTTGTCATTCAATATGCTCATATTGATGGAAAATCTCATGTATCCTATGGTTTAGAAGTAGCAACTCCTCTTCAATCTTCTCAAAATGGTTGATCATCCTCTCCAAACTCATTGCTAAATATCCATTGAAATATTTGTGTGAATCCCTATGCATAAACTTATCATTTCTCTCCGAACTCATAATCTATTCTCCATGGAATCTGACAATTCCTTATCTCACTCTAAAATTTGGCTTTACTGATCAATTAATGAAGGGGATACTCATTGGGGACAAAAATAGACCGTTTTATAGAAAAAGATTTGGTCAAACCTGCAATTTGGTGGTTTTTACCACATCTAGTAACTGTGGCGCTTAGGCACCAGTTTTGGCATCTAGGCGCCAATATTTAAAAAAATATTGTTTCGCCTTACGTCAAATTTTTAAAGGTTCTAAGTATATTTAAATCTTCATAGGGTGTTAAATAATTAGTATAAATCAAAAGGATGATCACATCCTAAAACAATCAACATAAATCAAATTAAATTAATAGAGATATGAGTTGCCTCCCATAAAACGTTTGGTTTAACGTTGTCAGCCCGACTTATCCATAAGTTTTACTCAGACTGACTAAGTTCTATTGATTTTTTATAATACAACATGTTTTCCCCACTATAAGGTTTCAATTTTTGTTCATTTATTTTAAATAAATAATCAGTCTTTGGATCTCTTATATCCACTGCTCCATAAGGATAATTTTTTCCACAATATAAGGCCCCTTTCATTTGGACTTTAATTTCCCGGGAAATAATTTCAATCGGGTATTATAAAATAAAACTTCTTGTCCAAGCTCAAAATTCTTCTTTAAAATTTTTTTATCATGTAAATTCTTCATCTTCCATTTATAAACTCTAGCATTCTCATAAGACTCATTTCGAATTTCATCAAGCTCATTTAATTGTAACAACCTCTTTTCTCCACATCCTTTAGGTTATAATTAAATTATTTTATCGCCCAATAAGCTTTATGTTCTAATTCAACAGGTAGATGACAGAGGTTTTCCATATATGAGTCTATATGGTGACATACCAATATATGAGTTTTATAAGCAGTTCTATAAGCCCATAATGCAGAATCAAGTCTGTCAACCTAATCAGCTCTTTTAGGATTTATAGTTTTTTCTCTAAAATTCTTTTAATTTCTCGATTTGGGACTTCTCGATTCAAAAATTACTTAGCAAATATAGAATTAAGCATAAAAGTCATTATTTTCATTTATAGCAACAGTCACTCCCTCTTTCTTCGGAACACAGTGAATTGAACTAACTCAAGAACTATCAGATGTACGATAAATAATTTCAGCATCTAACCATTTTAAAATTTCTTTCTTTACTACCTCTTTCATTATTGGATTTAATCTTCTGTGAGGTTCAACACTTAGTTTATGATCTTCTTCCATTAGATTCGATGCATACAGATAGAAGGGCTTATTCCTTTTATATTTTTTATTGTCCAACCAAAAGCTTTTAATTTTTTAAAGTCTCTAATAATTTATTATCCTAATCTTTAGTTAATTCATAACATAGTATTACAGGTAAGGTTGATGAATTCCCTAAGAAAACATACTTTAAATGAGTAGGTAATAGTTTTAATTCTAGTTTAAGAGCCTTTTCAATAGAGGGTATTATAGATTCACTATATTCAATAATATTTAAAACTTCCCAATTTTCATGAATATAATTACAATTTTCATAATCACTTTTATTTATATCTTGTATTTCTTCATGATCATTTAACTCTTCAACTTTTTCCTCAGAAATAACTTCAAAATTTTCTTGATAATGCTTAGCTATTATGTAATAAAAAATATCCATTCTATAACACTTTTTTTTAACAGGATACCTCATGGATTTAAGAACCTTAAATGTTACTTCCTGATCATTAACTCTCATGGTTAACTCCCATTTTTGCACATCAATCATAGCTCGATCAGTAGCAATAAAAGGTTTTCCAAAATAATAGGAATCTTTTTATCTTCTTCTGTATCAAGTATAATAAAGTCTACAGAGATGATAAATTTATCCACTTTAACTAGTACATCTTCTATAACTTCTTTAGGATAAGTAATAGATCGCTCAACCAATTGCAAAGTTACAGTAATAGGAGAAATCTCTCCTAAATCTAACCTTCGAAAAATGGATAAAGGCATGAGATTAATGCTAGCTTCTAAATCACATAAGGTCTTACCATAAAATTTTTCTCCAATAGAACATGATATAATGAAACTTCCAGGATCTTTAAGCTTCTGAGGAAGCTTCTTCTGAATTATTGCACTGCATTCTTCACTCAATGCAATAGTTTCATAAGCTTCGAATTTCCTTCTTTTATTTAAAATAGATTTCATGAATTTAGCATAACTAGGCATTTGTTCTAAAGCTTCAGCAAATGGGATATTGATTGTAAGCTTTTTAAATATATCAAAAAATTTTGAAAATTGTTGATCAAACTTATTTTGTCTAAGTCTTTGAGCAAAAGGAGGTGGTATTCTTTCTACATCATTTCTTTTTGGAGAAATAGATTTCTCTTCTTTTTCAAAATCAATTTCTTTAGCTATCGGCGTATTTTTAGGTTAGGTGTTGTATTTTGAAAAGGGGTCGCCAAACAGAAATTGTCGGCGAATTTTAAATTTTAAATTAAATTTAAATATATATATAATTTGTAAAGTAGCATTTGATTTTTGAAAATAGTTTTAAGTTTGAAAATTTTAAGATATGAAATCAAACCGATCTCACATCCCGAATAGTTTATATAAATGAGCACCGCACCACAAATTGTGTATCTATCCCGAAGAATAGGCACACTGCTTGATGATGGGGCTCGATTAAATAAACTAGAAGATTTATGACATCTCGTTTGGTCTGCGAACCAATTTTATAAGCTCGACAAGTTCTTCCGCTTAATATAAATGAATTAAGCGAGGTTTATATTACATGGGTTCTTAAAGTTCCCTATAAGGGCAATCCCCTATTGTTAATTACATCTTAAATGACGGGAATCATTTAAGAAAACTCTCGATAATGATCAGTGGTTTTGCTCTCAGGAATTTCAAAGTTTAAGGTTTCAAAGGATTGAATCTTGGAATTTCAAAAGGAATTGGATCAAATTTGGAACATGTTGACCTCATTTTTGATGAGGTCTTCTCTTCTTCTCTTTAGTACTTAGGATCTAGCCTTAGGCTTTTCCTTTGACTATCCTAGAGGATTAGAATTGGGACCCACCACTTAGAAATTCAAACCACCTCTTAACTCCCCGCAAACTCCACGGACTCGATTGTAGACCCCTAACCACCTGAGGGTTGAAATCAAATGTGGAAGTTTAAAGGATGAGTTCCTATGGACTCTTCGGCCTTAGATCGCCCGGCGGCTCGGTCCGGTGAAGGGCCGACTTACACACACACTACACTTATACACTACATTTTCACATACCTCCTAAAACCACACCCATACTCATTTCGACCTCCCGACTCATGAAGGTGATTCACATGGATGGTCCTTAACCCCTAAGCCCTCGCTAAGAGGTTAGGAACAACATAGTGAATGCCTCAAATGAGTCCTCTCATGGCTCATATAAGCTTAACATGGCTTCATGGCTCAACCAAAATGATTTCATTCCACTGACATTTACCCAATCTTCAATTTTCCAAATTTTCAATTTTTGACCCCCGGGACCCTACACACGCCTAGCCTACCCAAAACCCTTGAAATTACCCAAATTTTTCAAAAATCACCCAAATTCCTCAAAACCAATCCCAAACATTCCCACATCACTCAAATTGATCATTCATAGCCAAAAATACCAAAAAATCCAAAAATACCTCCTAATACCCTCCAAATATCCAAAATGCCCCTCTTAGCCAAAAAATCCAAAAATTCAGAAAATTCCTGAAAAATTCCAGAAAATCCCAAATATTCCCAATTTCATTTTGTTCAACTATATCATGGGCCAATTTTGTCAATTTACCCCACTTTTGTCAAAATCCCCAATTTGACCCATTTTAACCCAAAGTGAACCCAATGTCAAACCAAACCTACCCAATCGACCCAAATTCTGGTCCAATTCAATTCTAAACTTCAATTTAACATCCCCAACACCAATCTAGACCAGATCCAAGTCCAATTTGATTGGAATTTGAACCCAATTTCATTTTGGACCTTAAAGCCCAATTTGGACCCATGACCCAAACTTAGCCCAAACTCACCCAATTCAACTCCAATTAACCCCAAATCTTTTCTAAACCTTCCCTAACATCCCCACAAACAAAACACTAACATGATTTGCCCAAAATTTAAACCCAAACCCCACTCAAATTCAACCCAAAGTTAAAAGACCCAATTTTGACCTAAGCCCAAATCTAACCCAAATAAGCCCAAACCCCAAAATCAAAACCCAACCAAAGTCAAAACCTCTTTGAAACAATCCCATAAACATTTCCCAACATTAATTTTACATCAATTTCAACTCTAGCCCAACATTGGCCCAAGTTAGCCCAATTTGACCTACATTGGCCCATTTACCAAAGAGGCCCAAATCCAACCCAAATCAAACCCAAACCACCTCAAGTTTGTTTCAAACCACTCATGACACATGCCTAAACCAATTGCAACATTTATTTGACATGGTCCTTCACCAAACTTTCATCTTAAAATCCATTTTAAAATCCAAAAGCCCACTTCCCTAAACCATTTTAAAAGCCCATCTAAAACCATTTCAAAAGGCCCAAAGCCCACATGACAATCCTCTATCATCATCCATTTGATAAAACCATCTCCTAAGTTCTAAATCCATGATAAAATAAATCCAAATCAAGCCATATGCCAAATCCCATCAAATCACCCCTAAATTACCAAAATTTTTAAAGCCTTTTTCATGAAATCGACCAAACTTTTCCCCAAGCCAAAGGTGAGCCATGAAGCCATGCATGAGCCCCATGGGAGCCATGAGAGCCATGGAATCTACTTTCCACCTCACCAAACCATTAATGGCAAGAGAGGGGATCTCTTTCTTAAACCCTTTTAAACCCTTTTTACCTTAAGCATGTCACACACTAAACCATGCTTAGCCACCTCACCATGGATGGAGACTTCACCACTCCTTCTAAGCTGACCTAAATGATTCCCTCAGCTCAAAATCAGGTCTTTGGGAGGTGCACCAAGCCTATTTCCATGGGTTGACCCAAACCAAGCCAAAAATGAGCCTTCTCCCATTCCATTTAAATCAAACTCCTTTACACATGTCCATGGCCAATTGATTACACTAAACCCCACCCCGACCCACTCGAACAAGATGGTGACCAGTGCACGGCCGGCCGACCACCAGTGCCGCCGGAAAACACCATGGCCGAGACCTCGGGAGGAGCCAAAAAATTTAATTCTCCCTCGCCGAGCCGCCCCATGCCCAATGGCCACCATGATCGTTCTTCCTCGACCTAAGCAATCGATCCCAAGCCTTAACTCCCCCGGAGGCCCTCCAGCCTCTCCTATTTAAACACCACCCCTCTCGGCCATGGAAGAGGTGCCGAACCAACCTTAAGGAAACTCGCCAAAATCATTCCGGACCACTCTCCACACACGACGAACTTGATTCCCACCGAATTCCAGCTCCAATTCCCTCCAAATCGAGCTCAATTATCGAGTTCAAATCTCAAGACAAAAACCGAGACACTTCTTCATAAGTGGATCAATCCCCAAATCGATTGGTCCTACACCTTCACTAGACCAAGGAAAGAAGTTTACCAGCAAAAGCCCCCTCACTGAGCCAGCCGTTGCTTCCAACTCTCCAAGCTTTGTGATCGGCTTGGTCGAAATCTTACCTAGACAATTCACTGTGCCAAGGACTTCATCCGGAGCTTGCTTCGACCCAATCGAAGGTGACACAACCCTCAGATCGAAGTTTCACTTCTCTGAGCAAAGGTATGGACTCACTCTTCTTCCCGAGCTTACAGAGATTCTCCATTTAATCTGAGTCAATTTAAATACATGTTTACCGTATGGATGTGTTCGTCTCCTCAAGACGAATCCATAGAGCATAAGAACACGAAAATCCGTTGAGAATCGAGTGAGAGATTAGGGTTAGAAGGTCGACGATCACGGGTGCACACCGGCCGTAGACGATGACCGGAGCCGTCGGATCGAGCGTGTATCGAGCGGACGGCCGAGATCGCGCCGGACGGAGCAACGGAACATGAACTGCGGGGCCCTGAGCGTCGAGTCTGGATGGCGGCGCCGAATCGAAGACGACACGCGGCGCTTCGGAGATGCCTAGGTTGAGTTGGCGCCGTGTGGATAAGTAGGAAATTAGGTTATTTTCCTATTTATTTAATTTCCTAAACTTCAAAAATGCATAACTTTGTGTAGGAAAATCAAAAAAATAAAATAAAAATACCCTCTTGCTCAGTGAACAGAGGAGAATAATGTGGAAAAGAAATCATTCAATTTAATTGAGTATTTGATTTTTAATAATTTATTTACTCTTTGCACATTTTCAATTCTCCATGCATGTATACAATTCACTATGACATGAGACCATAGAGCTTTTAAGCCTCCGAATTGGGAACATTCCCCGAATTTTCCAAAGTCAGAGGCCATCCCTATGAAGAATTATTGATTTTTCAATTCTAGGTTGCTAGTTTTAAACATTTAATTCCAATAATTAGCATATTGTGGGATAAATTCTAGGAAAATTTGGTGATGTTTATTATGACCAGAGGACCCTAGGAAAAATAGGTTTTGAGTTAACTCACTTGAATAACCCTAATCGGCTTAAACACCCAAAATGGAGCTTTAATTAATTAGAGCTAATCATACATCAAATTGACTTGAAATCAATTCTCCACTCGACCTTTAGGATTAGAGAACCCACCATAAAAGTTTGAAGTCAATCGGACTTGTTAGCTCTATCAAATGGGTTGATTAAGCCATTTAACTAAAATTAAACTTAAAAAATTCACAACTTTCAAAATACTTTTTAAAAATTCACCAAATTGGTTTTGGAGCCTCTCTGATATTAGGGGAATTTAAGAAAATTAAAATTGCAATTTTCTAAAAAAGTTGATTTTTTTGCATTATTTTAATATTTTTAATAATTAAAAATAATAAAAATCACAAAAATAATAAAATTCACCAAAATGTCACATTTTGAATTTTAATCACTTAGGAACAAACCCCATATTTTTCTTAGGTCTCTATGATGAGATATTAAATTTTAAAGCCCTAGGGTAATTTTAAAATTAAAAAAATGTATTTTCTAGCATTTCCACTAAAATAATTATAATAAATCAAAGAAAAATCAGAAATTTATAAAAATTAGTTCTCTGATTTCCTTGATATCAGAGAGATTTTTGAAAAATATAAAATTCATTTTTCAACCTTTATTTTATTTTTAAATTTATTAATACTCCAAAACTCAAAATAATTATAATAAAAAGAATATAATTCAAAAATCACCAAAATTGGTCCAAGTGGTTCTCTAGTCATTAGGAATGTCCCATAATTTTCTTAAGGATATAAACTTTCCCTTGGTCATGTTATTGAATTTTCCTTGGAAATCCTTATTTTCTACAAAAAATAATTACATAAATAAATTAAATACGTAAAAATCACATTTTCTCCTCTAATGTCTTTATCGACATATGAGTGAAGTCACATAAAAATTTCAAATTTATTTGAGCTCAATTTAGTGAGTTATGAAATTATTAAGCTTCAAGGGCAAAATTAGTAATTAAAATTTTAACTCTTAATTAAAACTTTAGGCTTAATAAAATGAAATAGTAAAATATTTGATCCTAATCTGATTTGGATGATTGAAATTTAAATAATTAAAGGGTAGAAACCTACTAAACAATTTAAAAATAATTAAGATAAACCTTAATTAAGTAATTAATTAAATTTGGAAGAATAATAAAAATTGGAATTTATAAAATAAGGATGTTATTAGGAAGAGATTTGTTCTTTAATTTAAGAATCCCTAAATTAATCACTTCAATAATATTTAATTCCTAATTAAAATGATAATCCAAATTTAAAATTTAAAATGCTAAAAGACTTAATCATTAAATTAAATTAAAGTTAAATTATTTAAATTAAATCCTTTTAAAAATTTCAGTAAAATTAATACTTTAACAATTAAAATTAAATCATCTTTAAAACATAAAAAATAAAATATTAAATTAAAATTAAAAATAAAATTAAAATTTTAAATTAAATTAAAATCTAAAATAAAATTTAATTAAATTAAAACTTAAATTGAATTAAAATTTAAAATAAAAATTAAATTAAAGTTTAATTAAAGTTTAAATTAAATTAAATTAAACTAAAAATTAAATTAAATTAAATTAAATTAAATTAAATTAAATTAAATTAAATTAAATCACATTAAATTAAATTAAATTAAATTAAAACATATTAAATTAAATTAAATTAAATTAAATTAAAATAAAACCAAGTTAAAATTAAAATTAAATTAAATCAAATAAATTAAATTAAAATTGAAATTAAACTAAATTAAATCAAACTAAAATTAAATTAGATTAAATTGAATTAAAAATTAGATCACCTAAGACATAAAGAAATTCAAAATAAATCTAAAACAACTTGAACACTATTCCAAACTTAAACCCATTAATTGAAATTAAATTAAATCACAAATCACTTGAACATCCATGTGCCCTCGAAAGCTTTTGTTATCATAACTCCTAAATGGAGTATTAAGTGAAGTGTTACTCCACTTATAGGATATTCAAATGTCCTAGTTCATCGAGCAAAATAACAAAACTCGAATTCCTGGACGATTAATTCATTTGTATAATTAAATTCTCTTGACTTAAAATAATCCTAGAAATATCGAAAAGATGTTTAATATTTGTCTTAAACACTTCCTCGATATGATAGGATGTTTATAAGAACAATTGAACTTAATTGTTCTTCGATGAAGAAAATCGTCCTCAAACCAAAATACAAGAACCTGGACGTCATAGGAGATGACTAGCTATAGTGATTAGGAACTTGGTAGAAAACCATAACCCTTCCCTAGCTTTACCTAGAACTCTGCTTAAATATTCTAAATTGTGTTTAAGTGCAGCTTGGATGACGGGAAGACCCTCCAGTACGCTTTTGTTTTATTGCAATTTACTCTAATCACATCGCACTTACTTTTCGCATGATAAACAACTCGTCGTACGAAAACCCACACCTTTAGGAAAGTCCCTAAAACCGAAACCAAAACTAAATTAAAAGTCATTACAAGATAAAATTCACCGCCACAACATTTCAAAATATAAAACAACTCAAAATTTAATCACAAACATAACAACAAAACTACAACTACAACTAAATTAAAACGTCTTGTTGGATGATCTGGAATACCTCTGATGATGTAACCTACGTGTTGCTAACGGGATTTCCCACGGCCTAAATGAAAGTGTGGAACTCATTCAGTCGAGTTTAGCAAATTCATCCGGACTAAGTGAATCCGATAAAAATAACGATGCCTGAAGGATGGAACCGTGGGATCTTAACCTAGTGTTGTTATAATCAACTTTAAGATTTGTTTAATTAAAATATTAAAAACACCTGGATTTTAAGATTTTCTCTAAACCAAAACACTTCTCTCATCTCCTGATTTTCACTTCTATAACTAAACCTCTGCAACAACAAGGAGCTCTGAGCATGGTGGGCAAAGACGGCCATCGTCATCAGCAGAAACCCGAGTCTACTTCAGCAAAACTTTCTTAGAATTAAATAACCAAGCCATAGTACTTCGAGGTAGTTTGCCTAGTGCAACATAAATCCTCAACTCTTCGTTAGCATTTGCATGATCATGTCATGTAAATTAAGCCCTAACCGGTCATAGGACTCCGAGGCAATCGTCTGATACGACATAAACCCTCACATCTTCAAGGCTATTTCGTATGATTTTATCATACAAATATAAGTCCTAATTAATTAAAATTGGCAGGATTGAAACATTAAATAAACATTAGGGCTTTCCTAAATTCAAGCCAAACAATAGGATAGTCGGGAAAGTACCGAAGTTCGCTTCGAATCCGTGATTTCTCCTACCTTTCTTCCTTTGAATTCCCAAAATAAAATGTTCCAAATTCGATCCATTCCCTATCAAATTTCAAAACTCAATCCTCGAAAACTTATACTTTGAAATTCTTGAGAGCAGAATCTACCGATTATTATCGAGAGTTTTCTTAGGTGATTCCCGTCACTTAAGATGTAATTAACTATAGTGGCTTGCCCTTATAGGAATTTTAAGAACCTGAGTAATATAAACCCCGTTTAATATTTTCATATTAAGCGAGGGAACTTGTTCGGCTTATAAAATTAGTCCGCAGACCAAACGGATGTCATAAACCTTTTCTAGTTTATTTAGTCGAGCCCCATTATCAAGCAGTGTGTCTATTCTTCGGGATAGATACACGGTTTGTGGTGCGGTGCTCATTTATATAAACTATTCGGGATGTGAGATCAGTATGATTTCATATCTTAAAATTTTCAAATTTAAAATTATTTTCAAAAAAATCAAGTACTACTTTTCAAATTATTTATTTAAATTAAATTAAAAATTTGCCGACAGAACAGTTTATTTTGAGAGTCCAAAGGAAGAGAAGTAGTGGATGTCACGGACCCGAAGTGAACTTCGGTGACTTCCCAACTATCCTATGGTTTGGCTTCAATTTGAAAGTTTATTTAATGTTTCAATCCTGCCAATTTTAATTAATTAGGACTTATAGTTGTATGATACAATTATGCAAAAAGCCTTGAATATGTGAGGGTTTATGTCATACCAAAAGACTACGTCGGAGTCCTAAGACCATTTAGGGCTTAATTTACATAACATGATTATGCAAATGCCTAACGAAAAGTTGATGATTTATATTGCACTAGGCAAACTACCTCGAAATCCTATGACTTGGTTATTTAATTCTAAGAAATGTTTTGCTGAAGTAGACACAAGTTTTGCTGACGAAGATGACCGTGCTGCCCACTATGCTCCAAGCTCCTTATCGTTGCAGAGATTTGGTTTTAGAAAGTGGAAATCAAGAGATGAGAGAAGTGTTTTGGTTTAGAAAAGGTTGAATTGAGATGGTTTAATGTTTTAATTAAAACAAATCTTAAAGTTGATTAAGCAAAAACGATTAAGATCCCACGGTTCCGTCATCCTGGAACCACTATTTTTATCGGATTTACTTAGTCCAGATGAATTTGCTAAACTCAACTGAATGAGTTCCACACTTTCATTTAGACCGTGGGAAATCTCGTTAGTAACACGTGGGTTACATCATTCGAGGGATTCCCGATCATCCAATGAGACGTTTTAATTTTAGTTGTAATTGCAGATTTGTTTTGTTGGTGATTAAATTTTGAGTTGTTTAAACATGCTGGGTTCGATCATTTTTATGCATTTATAAGTACAGGAAAGTAAGACATTTAATAAATTGCAGAAAGTAAATCGCAATAAACTTAAATGTGTACTTAGTGGGCATTCCCGCCATTTTCACCTGCACTTAAAACACATGTCAAGGAATTTATATGTTTGCAACAAGTACCTAGGTAAAGCTAATGGAATGTTTCGGTTGTCTACCAAAATCCTAATCATATTGCTAGTCAATTCTTATGACGTCTAGGTTCTTGTGTTTTGTTAAGGATAATTTTCTTCACCAAAGAACAATGAAGTCTCACTGTTCTTTTAAAACATCCCATCAAGTTAGAGAACTGCTTGGCACTAAATTTTGAACGTCTTCTTAAACGTTTTAGGGATTATTTTGAGTTCAGTTAGTTTCATTGTAGTAATGAATCACTCATCCAGGTTACTCTTGCTCAGTGAATTAGGATGTTTGATCGTCCTTGTAAGTAAGGTGACATTTCATTTGATGTTTTATTCAAGAATTATAAGAGTGATAGCCTTTAGGGGCAAATCGGTCCATTAGAGGATTTAACCGTTTTTAATTGAAGTTGAGTTGATGATTTAAAGGTGATTCAATTATAAATTTTCCAAATTGATTTTTTTTAAATGTTTTAGATCATTTAAATTGATGAGGTGTTTTTTAGGTTCCTTTAATTTAGTTGAGTTTTAATGATTTAAGTTTGTTGTAACTTAATCATGATATATATATATATATATATATATATATATATATATATATATATTGGTTTAAAACTTTAATGTCTTGATTGTGAATTGTTTTGAGTTAAGTCTTAAATTTTCTGTTTTGTTTTGATCTTAGTTTTTTGTGATTTTAAATTGATTGATTTTAATATCTTAAGTTACCTTAATTTGAATTTAAATCATCTTTCATTAACTTAAGTATTTTTAAGCTTTTAATTTAATTATAAAATTTTCAAGATCATTCTTTTTAGTTTTAAAAATGTTATTTATTATGACTTCATTAGTAGTGATTAAGTGATGTTTGATCAATTCATTGATTTAGGGATTCAACTTCAAAGTGTTAGAATCTTTTTGGGTCAAAATCTCTTAACCTTAATAATTCACTTTTTTAATTAATTTCCAAAGTTTAATGATTTAATTAATTAATCTTTTTTTTTATGTTCAAGGTGATTAATGGGTTTCTACCCTTTAGCTCCCTTAGTTTCAATCATCCAAAAGGGAATTAAGATCTAATATTTTACCCTCCCTTTGTTTAAGCCTAAAGATTAATTAAGGTTAAAGCCTTTTAATTACCTTAATGCCCTCTTAAGCTTATTCATCCCATAATTTATTAAATCAAGCTCAAATGAACTTTAAAATTTGGTGACACCTCACTCACATGTCAATTAAGACATTAGATGAGAAAGTGTGATTTTTCAATTTTTAATTTAATTTATATAATTATTTTAGTGGAAAATAAGGATTTTCAATGAAAATTCAATAACATGACCAAGACAAAGTTTCTGTCCTTAGGAAAATTATGGGAGGTTCCTACTGATCAGTGGACCACTTGGACCAATTTTGGTGATTTTTTGAATTATATTTTATTTATTATAATTATTTTAAGTTTTGAAGTATTAATTAATTATAAAATAAAATTAAAGTTAAAAATTACGTTTTATATTTTTCTTGAATCTCTCTGACCTCAAGGAACTCAGAGAAATAAATTTTATATTTTTCTGATTTTTCTTTGTGTTTTTAGAATTATTTTAGTGGGAAAGGTTAAAAAATCCATTTTTAATATTAAAAAAATGCATTAAGACTTTAAAATTCAACATCTTTGTTTTGTGACTTAGAAAAAATATTTGGTTGGTTCTTAAATGATTAGGAAGTAAAATGTAACATTTTTATGAATTTTATTATTTTTGTGATTTTTATTATTTTTTTAATTATTAAAATATTCAAAAATAAGTTAAAAATGAAAATTTTAGAAAAATTTCAATTTTAATTTTCTTAGACTTCTCTGATGCCAGAGAGGCCTCAAAATGAATTTGGTAAATTTTTGAAATACATTTTGGGTTTTATGAATTTTTAAAGTTTAAAAGTTGTCATGTTACTTAGAAAATTCATTTAGTAGATTAAAATATTTCCAAGTGATTTCAAAATTTTTATGGGGCTTCCTCTGACCTTAAAGATCAGTGGAGAAAAGATTTCAAGTCATTTTTATTTTTAATTTGCCCTAATTGATTCAAGATTGATTTTAGGTTAAGTGAACCATTAGGATTATTTATAATGTTTTAAGCCATGAAATAATTATCCCAAGTCCCTCTGGTCATAGGGAACCTATCCTAATTTTTCTAGGATTTTCCAAACAGTATAGTAATTATTGGAATTAAAGTACCAAAACAGGCATAAAATTTTGGAAAATAAATAACTTGTCATAGGGGTGGCCTTTGGCCTTAGAAAATTCAGGGAATGTTCCCAAGAACAGAGGCTACAAAAGCCTTATGGTCTCATGTCATGGTGAATTATATGTGTGTATGGAGAATTAAAATACTCAAATCAGTGTTAAATTAATTAAAAATAAAATACTCAACAAAATAGATCAATTTTTTCCACATTATTCTCCTCTGTTTACTGAGTAAGAGGGTATTTTTAGTTTATTTTTGTGATTTTTCTACACAAATATATGCATTTTTGAAGTTCTGTGCATTTAAATAAATAAGAAATACCATATTTATCTACTTAAACCAGTCAGCGCCACCTCAACCTACGGCGGGTCGAAGCTCCACGAGTCTCCTCCTAATTCGGCGCCCCCATCTGACTCGGCAGCCACGCGGCCCGCGGTTCATGTTTCATCCTTCTGTCCGGCTTGATCCTGACCATCCATCTGATACACGCGCGATCCGAAAGCATCCGTTCATCGTCCCAACTGGTGTGAGCCGAGAACCGTCCACCTTCTAGCCCTAAGATCTCACTCATTTCTCAACCAAATCGCACGGGGTTTCTTCCTACATGCTCGTCTAAACAAGGGCTACAAATCCATGCAGCTAATGCGCATTGAAATCAAGTGTAACAAAATGGAGAATCGCTGGAAGCTCGGGAGCAAGAGGAGTTTCCATACCTTGGTTCAAGAGGTGTAACCTTGATTGAATGTGTTCGACACGTTCGTTGGAGCTAGAGGAGCCTACGGATGAAGCTTCTGGTCCTGGTGAATCGCCTAAGTATGACTTCATCCAAACCTGATTTCAAACCTTGGCCGATAGAACAAATGGCTAGCCAGGTGAGGGGGCTTTCACTGGGGAACTTCTTCTTTTACCTCTGGTGAAGGTGTGGGAAGAGTTAATTGGGTTTTTGTGGAGTTTCAAGGGTTGTCCTATTTCTGGCCTGAGATTGAGCTCTGAAATTGAGCTCAACCAGTGGAGATGAAGGATGGAAAGCAATGAGGTTCTTCTTCTCTAGACTGGGAGAAGCTCTGGGGATGATTTGGGGGGTTCTATTGAAAAAAATTTCAACAACCTTCTCATGGCCGAGGAGAGGTGTTTAAATGGCCAGGGCCATTGGGCTGAGCTTGGGTTCAATTGAGGGGTGGATTCAGTTGCTTAGGTGGAGGGCAGTGGAGCTCCAAAGTTTACTTTGGCTGAGGTGGCCAATTGGGTAAGTTTAGGTGTGTATAGGCTAGTGGTGGCTCTCGATTTTGACCCCCTCCGGTGACTAGGCCGGCTGGCAAGGACAGGGGAGCTGACCCCTGAGGTGAGGTGAGTCAGGGAGAGGTTTAATGGTGATTAATCAGTTAGGGGATGGTTTTGGGGTGAGGCAAAAGGAGATTTATCCACTTAAGGGAAGAGATCCCTTAAAATGGGGGACCCTTGGTACATGGCTCACTTAGCTTGGGCTAGGTGGATCTAGGGTGATTCCTAGGGTTCAAATGGTGACTGTGAAAGATTTGGTTTAGCCACATTTGGTTCAATTTGGTTTGGTTAGGCCATAAGTTCAATTTGGCTCACTTGGGTCTAGGTTGGGCTAACTTGAGTTTGAATTTGATTTAGGTCCAAGTGTCTTGAGCAACATAGTAGAAATGATTACCATGAAGAAATTTCATGAAGACATGGAGAGGTTTTGAGTTCAATTGAAAGGTCAATTTGATGAGTTTTGGGATTTTGGTTAATTTAGGCAAGGTTGGATCAAGTTGGGCCCAAGTTGGTTTAAGGTGGGGTTTAGACCCAATTGAAAGTTTCAAATGGTCTAGGTGAATGTATTGAAGAGTTCCCAACATCAATTGGGAAGAAATTTTGGGATTAGGCCAATCAATTTAGTAGGTTTAGGGCATGAATTCACTTTAGGTTAAAAATGGGGTAGTTATGGTTTTCAAATAGATTTAGGTTAATCTTAGGCTCAAATTGGGGCAATTGAAGGTTGCATGGGTTTCATGGGAGTGTCATGGAAGGTTTATGATTGAAATTTGGGGAGAAAAAGTTGACATTATCTTAATTGGGGAATTTTGGATTAAATTGGCAAAATTGGGGATTTAGGTTTCCAATGGAATTGAACTCAAATGTGAATCAATTTGGACCTAGATTTGGCTTAGATTGGTAGTGGGGATGTTGAATTAGAGTTTAGAATTGAAATTGGGCAAGATTGAGGTCAAATGGGTTGATTTGGTTTGACATTGGGTCCATTTAGGTTAAAAATGGGCCAAATTGAGAATTTTGATAAAATTGGGTTAAATTGGCAAAATTGGCCTATGGTGTAGTTGAACAAAATGAAATTGAGAATATTTTGAATTTTCTATAATTTTCTGGGAATTTTTGGAATTTTTGGAATTTTTTGGGCTAAAAGGTTATTTAGGGTATTTGGAGGTTATTTGGAGTGTATTAAGGTATTTTGGTGGATTTAAGAGGTGGGATTTGTTTTAAAATGATTTTTAGGATTTTTGAGAATTTTGGTAATTTTTGGAAAATTTTGGAGAGTTTGGTGGTTGTGGGGGGTAATTTAGATAATTTTGGGTAAGTTTGAGGGCCCAATGTCAAAACTAGAAATTTTGACAAAAGTAAATTTGGGTATGGTTGAGTGAGTGGAATAGCTTAGAGTGAGCCATGGACCAATAAATATCCATTTTGAACATCTCATGGGTTGTTCCCAACCCTCATAGTCAAGGAGCTAGGGGTTTGGACTTAACCACATGAGTGCTCCCATGAACCAGGGGTCAAGATTAGGTAGGGATGGTTCAGGTTTTAGGATGTGTGTGAAAGTGCAGTGTGTGCAAGCTAGACCTCACCAAGGCCAGGCCACCCAGGGCAGTCTTAAAGCTTGAACATCCTATAGGAGTTCATCTTTGTCTTCTCACACATTGTTCCCAACCATCCAAGTGATTTGGAGGTTGATGACCATCTATGTAGAATTTCAAAGAGAACCAAGATTTGGTTTGAATTTCTAAAAGGTGGGGTTCCATCTCTAGTCTTCTAGGATAGTCAAGGAGAAATCCTATAGCTAGATCCTAAGCCCTAAGAGGAAAGAAAAGACCTCACCTCAAATGAGGTCAACATTAGGTTTCTCTATTTCTTCAATTTCTTTCTCATTTTCAACTTCATTTCGAGTTATTTCCTTTAATTCCTTTCCACTTCTCAGTTGAACAACTTTAATTTGTTCTTGCACATTATCTTTACGATTTATTTCAACATTATTAGGGAGTGTTCCTTGAGGTCTATTACTAATTGCATTAGCAGTTTGTCTCATTTGATTCTCAAAATTTCTTATTGCCGCATTTTGACTTTGTAACTGATTACCCATTTGTAAAATTAATTCTTTTATAGACAACTTTTTTCCTTAATTTGCTGATTAAAACCAGGAGAATAAAGAGGTTGATAGTTTGAATTTTCTTTATTTCTTCCAAAAATCCAGTTGGGTTTATCTGATTACCTCCCCATTGAGGATTTCCATTATTCCAGTTAAAATTTGGGTGATTCCTCCAACCAGGATTATAGTAATTAGAATATGGGTTATTAATTTTGTTAGTTATGGCTTGTAATGTTTCTAATGATTGAGAATCATTCATATTTCCTAAATTTTCATTATTCACTTGAGGTATTTGGGATAAATTCATAGAATAATTATCCAATTTCTTAGATAATGTGGCTACTTAAGAAACTAAAATATAAAAGACATCATTATCATGAACATTAGCCACTCTTTTAGAATTTACACTTTCAGAAGGACATTGAAAATTATTAGTTGTCAATTCTTCAATTAAAGCATAAGCTTCATCAAATAATTTTTCCATTAAAGAACCTTTAGCAGCAGCATCAATTATAGATCTAAGAGAATCTACTAATCCATTATAAAAAGTTTGAATAATTAACTAATCTGGTAATGCATGGTGAGGACACTTCCTAAGGAGTTCTTTAAATCGTTCCCAAGCTACATAAATTGTTTCTTTATCATATTGAGAAAACAAAGTTATATCATTTCTATGTTTAGTAGTTTTAGAAGGAGGAAAATATTTAGCCAGAAATTTTTGTGTCATTTCTCGCCAAGTTTTAATAGATCATGTAGCTAATGAATTTAACCACATCTTAGCTTTATTCTTTAAAGAAAAAGGAAAAAGTCCAAGTCTTATAACATCATCTGATATACCATCATATTTGAAAGTAGCACAGAGTTCTTAAAAACTTGCAAGAAGTAAATTTGGATCATCATTTGGAGATCACCCAAATCGATTATTTTGCACCATTTGTATAATAGCATGTTTAAGTTCAAATGAGTTTGCAGCTATAGTAGGGATTTGTATACTTAAATGAATTTCACCGGCTGTAGGGTTAGCATACTCCCTTAAAGGTTTTTGTAAATTTTGATGCTCATTATCTTCAATTGTAATTTCAGGATTATTTCAAGGTATATTCGCCATTTCTTGAATATTTTGAAGTTGTTTCTCTTTTCTTATTTTTCTTATAGTTCGTTCTAATTCAGAATCGTAAGATACTATACCTTCATATCCTGAACTACGCATATAAAAATAAAAAGATTTTCTTAAAATAAAGTAGCACATAAAAACTAAAAAAAGTGAAGTATTATATATTTATATTTTTTAATTCTCTTTTAATTTAAAATTAACCTCCCCGAGAACCGAGCCAAAAACTTGACCTGACTCGCAATTACGCAGAAAATTAAACTTACAAAGATAGGTAAACTTGACCTAAAATAAGCAGTTAGTGTGCAAGATTTAAATATTTTACAGATAATAATAATAAACACACTAGGGGTACTACGCATGTATACATATCTTTTCAAGTAATATAGGATTTTCTTTTTAAAAACTTCAGATATTGATCCTACGAGGAAATTGGTGAAAATTGAAAGAAAACTTAATAAAATAAAGTGTTAATTATTAATCACTAAACAAAAGTAAAATTAAACTTACTAAACCTTCACAAATATGCAAGTCAATGTCTAAGCACACGATTAAAATACTTAATTTAAGATACTTTATCCTTACAAATCTTTATGTAATAAGTAAAGGAATTCAAAGTGTTTAGAACTTAAAAATGTTGTATTGTGACAAATAGGAGCATAAATATTCTTTACTCTTTGGTCCATGCATAAAGAACATTGACTAGTCTAAAGGTTGGCGCAGGATGTGTTATTAGTAGTGTTGAGTAGATTCTAGGCTCTCACTTCTTGATTACCCATTGTGCCCTCTCTATAGGACATACCAGTGACCCGTTTTCCTCACTTTAAACCAATTTGATAGAATTTAGCTTGTCACTCTAAAAATATTCAAATCAACGCCCTTCAAAACTTATCTCCCTATCTATTTACACTCTTCTTTGGTTGATAACTTCCTATCTTCTAAAGTGAATTGCGATACCTATAAATTAAGAAATCTTAGCCCATGGTCAAGTCTATAAGATTTCTCCACAGGTTTTAACAATACAATTGGCCAAGTTGTAAAATAAAAAAGTTTAGGTAAAATATTATCACAATTTTTTTATAAGAAAAAGAAGAAGTTCTTAAACAAAAATTCAAATCTCTTGACTTAATTACATTATATTTGTAAGGAGAAGGAGAAGAAAACTACTCAGAAAGTATTGGATTAACACAACAAAGCATATTCATAATCATTAAATCTAAAGCGCACAACTTAAGAGTTAAGTTACAAATACTTATCTGGAATGTTCACCAAAGCAATCCTTCAAAATTCTCTGACTTCTCTGACTCTTCACAGAACTTTAAACTTCAGGGAATCACAAACACTCACTAAATTCTTACAAACCTGACTTTAAATTGAAAGAAACTATGTTAATTGAGAATGACTCTAAAACGACTCTTTTATACTGTAGAATTACTTTCTATTTATAGAGCTTCAAAAATGACTAAAGGTTGTTTAAGACATCTCTTCAAAATTCGGTCATATTCAACGATTCTTCTAGAAAGTAATTGTCGCGCCTAAGTGCCAAGTCTGGCGCCTAAGCGCCAGGTTAAATGTTCAATTATCTGCCTTTTTTCTTCAAGGGGCACACATCTTCATTAAAATGTGTCTAGATTCATTGTATACTTCATTTAAAACGTGCTCTATCATATGAGTCTTCTAGAATACTTTAGACACACCAAAATTCAAAATTTAACCACTCTACTGTTTCTGGCGCCTAGGCGCTAGACTGAATTTTTTCATTTTTCTTCATAAAACCCCAATTTTGCTTCATTTTGCTTCTTTTTGTACTTAAACTCATATTTTTATACCAACAACCAAAAACATAAAAATATATTTCATTAAAGCATAGTATCTTTAAAAATATAAGCATAATTTATCCATAAAATAGTAAATTTTAAGATAGATCAAGGGTTATCGACCCTGACCCCATCCTAATGATCTAAGAATTCTAATGGGTGCCACTAAATGCAAGGGTAAAATTCTCTAAAAGAGTGACCTCACAAATGGTCTAAGCTAAAATGCATTAGTTTTAAAATAAGTTTTGAAACATGTTGCGTATCAATTATAAAAATATAATTTTATATATATTACAAATAGGTCTTAGGAAAGAAAAGCCTATTTGATATCCATCAGACCTCTTGGAACTTCAACACAAACATACACGTGCGAGTTATTATGATGTAATAATTTGTGTTGCTCGTTGAGATATCCTCGCAAACAATGCTCATTAAAGCATTACAACCAACAACAGGTCACTCTGTTAATGAGGTCGATTTAGCATCAAACGGCTAGGTAATGTGCATACATGATGTAGGGTGACTTAGCATATAAAAACCGCTCCAACCAAGTGTGGACGATCATAGAAGCTATGACAAAGAGCTGAAAAAAACATGACCACTTCATCGAGGTACGGGCGATCACGTTGGATACCAGATGATAGTGTAAACTATTAACATGAGAGGTAAACATCAATCATGAGCATATAGTGGCATATACTCATGATAGAAATGTCAAATATGCAGTTGAAAACACAAATAATCCACATTCACATGATAGAGACAAACAGAGTGTATTGGGTACATGACACCTCTAAGAGGAATTACACATCACCCGAGAACTAACCCAAGTGGCAAAAAATTACTACAAATGAGATTACATTGGGTACATGAAACCTCTAAAAAGAATTAGACCTCGCCTGAGTGGCACTCAAATGAGCTCATGCAAATGGCAAGTGCATGAGATGCCCAAGGTATATGAGAAGCACACAACAAATGCTAACCGATGCCGACCATGCCAGATAGTGTAATTTATGTTAAGTGAGGATCATACATCTAGGTAAATACACATTGCATATTGTATGAGTTTAGGGGCTGTATTACATAACTCATACTAGGCAACATAATGTGACATACCTTCGACACTCCTAGATTATGACACAAGAAATGAGGTAGTGTAACTCTCGTTAAAGAGAACTACGCAACAGGTGGCTTTATATGTTAGCCAAACCCCTCACTAGGTGCACAAGCATCTAACAACGTGCATATAGTGACATGCAAATGGATGTTGCAAGCAGGGCTTATAGAGATACCAAGTGGAAGTGCTCAAAGAGGCACCAAGAATGCCAAATGCTAGAAAACACAATGACAAATATAATCACCGATCGAAAATATGGGCATTAAACCTTATATGTTTAAATATAATGGTTTTGAAAAAATACACATCAAATATAATTTTTACATGCAACGTGGCTACTTTGTTGTCAAGCCGATCAAGGGTGGTTGGTCAATTGAAATGACCTAAAGTGGTATGCTAGTCGAAAAATGACCGACCAGCCCAAGATGGCCAACAAACCGATCAAACCGACCAAATTTGGTCATCCAACCGAAAGTGGCTGACTAACCCAATGTGGCCTCCCAGTAAATTAAGCCAACAAAATGTGGCCAACAGATTGATCGAGCTGATCGAATGTAGTCAATCAAACAAAAGTGGATGACCACCTAATGTGACTGAATGGCCAGTCCAACCGATCATGTATTGTTGATTGACCAATCCAACAGACCAAAAGTGGCCAACTGGTCAAAATAATGAAATAATCATTTTGTGTGCATTTCAAAATCATGTAAATGCAACAAAAAAGTTGACATGCAACTGCTCATCAAGATGATATGACCCACACCATTTGATGACGACTCAAAACCCCGCCTAAAGGAAACTTTCATAGGTTTTAGGCTTAGTTGGTGGAGAGGTGTACCAACACCTTTTTACGAGAGGCAACATGATTCCCACCCACATTTGCATGACCAAACATGAAGAACTCCTTACAAAGAGAATTTTTTTGAGAACCTAGGAGATCAAGAAGTTTTCTTCACTATCTAGTTTTGTGGCTTCACTTTTCCATCCATGTGAAGCCATTGTTGGCATCCTTTTTGATGTCACAAGTGTAGCGTATCCACTTGCATGGCTCAAGATGGTCTACAATTCGTCTGTAGTATTCGGTAGCTCAAGACACCCACCCGGGATAATCCAACAATTGTTCGAGGTAAGTAACTAAGAGACTAGCGCCTAGATGCCCAGATCAGCACCTAGGCGACCAAGTAGCGCAAGTACATTCGTCTGTAGTATTCGGTGGCGCCTAGGTGCCCAGATCAGCACCTGAGTACCCAAGAGACTAGCGCCTAGGCGTCCAAGTAGCGCCTAGGAGCTCGAGGAAGCGGCACCTAGACGCGGGCACCTCCGTGTGCAATTTTTTGCCATTTTAACTCCATTTTGAGGGAGAATAAAAAGTGGGTGGCTAATCCCCCTTTTGCCCTCCTATAAAAGGATACAATGCTTCTTTTATAAAGTATTTGGTCATTTTCATGGGGAGGGGACTTTAACCTAAGTCCCTTTCATTTGTTTGGCTAGCTCCATTTCTGCCCGAGAGAGGGCTTCCGTCGCCCCTCTCTCCACTTCCTTCTTCTTCTTCGACTGGGCTATGAGGGCTTGAGAGAAAACTCTTAGGGAAGTGATTTTACAAGGCTTGGAGTCCATTGGAGGAGCCTCTTGGAGAGAAAGCAAGGAGGAGATGTTTCTCTTCCCCTCCTCACCTTCTTCATCCTCCTCACCTTTTTCATCTTCATCTTCTTCAACTTTTCCTACATTTTGTGAGAATGTGAGAGGGTATTCTTGAGGAAGAGCTTGGGAGTAAGGCACCAATCTGATATGCCAGAGAAGAGCTTCTTCCTAGCTCAAAGAAGGTTCACCGTAGCATCACCGAAGTTCGCCGGAATGTGGGCTTCTCTTCTACTGATAGGAGAGCTTCTTCCTACGTGAAGACATGCATCCACGACCATCACAATGGTGAGATTTCTTAACTCCTAGCTGGCCTTAGGATTAGTTGAATCCAGACACGTGGGTTTGATCGCCCACTGGGGGTGGATGTGTCGGTTACTGTTAATCAGCGCAGCCATGACATTTATGGGATGGGCCTGTGATTTCCCTAAAGATAGCCCTAGGTTAGGATCTTCGTGCATTGGCATAACTATTCGGAGCCGATTAATCCCCTTGTGAGCATTAAGCCTTAATCCTGCTGGGTCGTAATCTCAAATTCCCCTGGTTTTGGCGCTCCCAACCTCCCTTGAAGGGGTTGGCAGAGTTTGATCGCGAAGAATAGAAAAAGCTTTGTAGCTAGCCAATTATACGAGATCGCAGGTGTTCATAGGACATAAAAAGATTTGTATCTAGTTCGCGCTAAGAAGAGTGGAGGACTTCCTCTATGAGAAATCGAAGGGGGACTCCCTCCACATTGTCATGCCAAAGCAAAAGGCAGCAATGAGCGTCGACCCTAAGTACCTATGTGAGGTCATTAGGATGAGTTCGATCATTTTCGTTAGGATAAGTACCTAAGTGAGGTCGTTAGGATGAGTGTCGACCATTTTGGTTCACATCTCATATGCACAGACCATTTTTTGCATTTTTGCATGTGGCCATTATTTACATTATATTCATGATTGCGTGAGCACTTCGGGTCGATCGGACATCCTAGGCTGATCCCCAATCTCGTCTTGGGTTCGATCGGCTGTCCTGGGCCAATCACTTTATGTTTTGGGTTTGATCGACTACTACGTGTCAATTACCTGTCTTGGGATTGATAGGTGTCCTAGGCAGATCATACTATCTTTTGGATTTGATCGGCTGCTATATTCGATCACCTGTCTTGGGTTCGATCGGCCATCCCGGGCCGATCACCCTATCTTTTAGGTTTGATCGATTGCTACGTATTGATCACCCGCTTCGGTTCGACCGATCGTCCTGGGTAGATCATCCTAACTTTTGGGTTTAATCGATTACTACATGTCGATCACCTGTCTTGGGTTCGATTGGTTGTCTTGGGCTCTACCGTATCTTTTAGGTTTGATCGACCACTACGTGTCGATCACCCATCTTTGGTTTGACCGACCATCCACGACAATCAACCTATCTTTTGGGTTTGTTCGACTGCTAAGTGTCGATCACCCATTTTAGGTTCGATCGACCGTTCTGGGCCTACCACCCTATCTTCAGGTTTGGATTAATTGTCATGTGTCGATCACCCGTCTCGGGTTAGATCGACCATCCCAGGCCGATCACCCACTCTTTTGGGTCTGGTCGATTAACCTAGATTGATCAACCCTCATCTTCAATCCGACCACCACTACAGCCCGGTCGACTGGCCACTTGCAGACTTGTATGTTATTGCATCACACTACATGTGTGTGCTTGCATGGTGTTTGCCCGCTATTGGAGCGATTTGTAATTCTCCCCAGTGGCATTCTATAACCTAGGTGACCGAGCACAACATTTTGGTGTCATATTTCTTGAATGAAATTTTGCAAGGTCGTCATCATACCTTTAAGTTGCATTTTTTAGTGTCCGCCCACACACTCACAACACTTGTGTGATTCTCCCTAGTCAGAATCATCACACCTCAGGGTCACTGCTTCCTCAGCATACCCCTTTGTTCAGGCTGCTGCCACCAAAGCATGCCCACCTAAGGGTCACTGCCTCCCCAGCACATCCATCTGTTCGGGCTGTTGCCGCAATGGCATGTCCACCTCCAGATCACTGCCTCCTCATCATATCCTTTTGTTCGGGCTGCTGCCGGCAAGGAATGCCCACCTCCGGGTCACTGCCTCCATGACATACCCACCTTGGGGATCGCTACCTTCAAGGCATGCCCACCACCGAGTTACTACCTCCATGGAATAAATATCTGTCAGGCTGCTGCCTTCATGGCATGCCCATCCTCGGTTCACTACCTCTGTGACATACCTGTCTATCGTCATGATCATCTTTGGGTCACTGCCTCCATGACATACCCATCATGTCATCCTTAGGTCACTGCCTTCTCGGCATACCCATCTGTTGTGCAGCTGACTTCACAGCATGTCATCCCAAGGTCATGGCCTCCTCGACATATTTATATGTTAGGTCGATGCCTTCGCGGTATGACCACCCCCAGTTCACTGCCTCCTCGGCATACCCATCTATCAAGCCGCTGCCATCATGGCAAGCCCATACCCGCATCATTGCCTTTTTGGCATACCCATCTCTTAGTCCCCCGCCTCCATGGCATGCCCATTCTTTCTAAGTCACTACCTTCGCGATACACTCACACTCACCACTTGGTGCATGTCCGTTTGTTTGTTGCATATCTTTCATATTTGCACATGTGCTCGGTGAGTGCCTCTCAAATAATCCTTTTTTATAAGTATACTTATACTCAATGTAAAAACACTTGTAGCCGGTGTCTGCTTGTTGCATGGTGCCTTGGGTCCCCGACAGGCTTAATTTTTCTTTATAAGTAGTCTGTTTTACTGTTACATCTTGCTTGTGTGTGCCATGTTGCATGTAACATCCTTGCATTTCATTTACATGATATTTGTTTTCACCCTTTTGGGCGCTCATTGTGGTTGTTTCATACTTCGATCAAATAATCGCAATGCGGGCTTCTTACATGACTGTTTGCTTACGCATTCTCCTTGATGAAAGTCCTACTTGTTAGGAGTTTGTTGGTTTTGATACTCAAACGAGCGTTGCCCATGAGGATGCCTCCACAAGTATTGGGAGTTTCTACATCACAAGCACAAACAGTATAACTGTGCTAAGGATCCAAGAGCTCTAAAGTGTGTCATGTGCATCATAGACCCGCCTTCTATGGTTTGTTATTTTAAAAGTAAAAAAAATAGATATTCTTATTATTTATGTATTATTCACCCTAATTTAAAAATATAAGTTAGGTCATAAGTGAGGCCACTTAATTTAAAAATTTCATCCACTCTCTTGTGGCGTGCTTTAGATCCATTGAATATGTCGGCATTCTTAGCTGATGTCGATGAATTTTTGGGCCCTATCAATTCAACTTTCGACTTGTAAATCTGGGATTGGTCAATGGGGACATTTTCAATTATATAATCTATTTGACACCAACGAAGAATCTTTTCCCTTCCAAGATCCATAGGTTATTTATTAACAACATTTGATCACGCCCGTCCATGCCTTGGCTCAGTAAATCAAGTTTTAGTCACTACTCCTTCATAATCATTGAACACCTTGGGGTAAGGCAGTTAGATCTAATATGGCCATGACCATTCCCTTCCATAGGTCTAGCTGAAGATCCATCGAAAGTTGGAGCACGCCACACATGGTGCCATCATGATGAAATCAAGTTCATTACTCTAGTCACAATTGTGGTTGCTGATGTAGGTTAATGCTTTGAGTTACTAGTTCTGAGTTGAGGCGACTTTCTTGATAGCTCCTTTACTTAGTTTAACTCATTGAACACCAAAGACACGTTTTTTTTTCCTTTTTCAGTTTCTCTAATTTTTGTTAACACATTGGCTCCAACGAGAACTGACGTCTTCTTTAAGCAAATCTAGAATGGATCCTAATATAGTCATTACACACCAACGAGTCAGAATCGCTGTCTATTTACTATGGACTAGAAGAATAGGTTGGCATTGGCTCTTCATTATCGGAATGAAGCCCTGATACGGCCCTGTACGGAGCAACTATGTTTTTTTGTTTTTACCGTATTTGCAGGAACAATAAAGTAATGGCTTCGCTAATATAAACTAAGTCTGTAGCAAGCAACATCTATCCTAGGAACATTTCTTGATTTTAGTCATTGTAAAACTAACAAGAACTAAAAAACCACAATAAGCACATATTTAAACATCTCCTTCTTAGTTCAATGACCTCAGTCCCTGTATAATATTCAATAAGTGAATGCCTAGCTTAGTAAATCCAGTAGAGTATGTGCAGCTCACTGGTATAGCCATTGCACATCGTAGAATAACCCTTAGAAGCCCAATGTTTCACTTCTAAGATAAGCGGGTTAGAGCTTAAGGTAGATGTTAGTCCCTAAACTGTATACTTCAAACTGACCACCGGACTAGTTTTCAGATTAGATATGAGCCACCGTATTCTCAATCCTGACCTAGTCGCTCGTGCACCTCTTGGGTTGAAAGTAAGTTCTTGTAATTTCATTCCTAATGTGTTCAAAACATAAATCACATAAAACAAACAACATAAAACACATTACATCAAAACTCTCTAACACAATCAAACTAATTTCTCTAGCGAAATTAAACTAACTTCTTTGTTAATGAAATAGTTTCCTTCGACTAACTCTTAGGTTGAACAATATTCCTAGTGTCGTCCTTCCTCATTTAGTCACTCCGTCTACTTCCTAGGACGAATGTTTGTCCAAACGCTTTCCTTCCTAGTGTAGACAAAATCTACATTTTCTTGGACTAGCTCTCAAGTTGAATGATAGTCCCAACATTGTCGTTCATGATCTAGTCACTTCGTCTACTTCTTATGATGGATGTTAGTCCTAACGCTTTTCTTCCTAGTGTAGATAAATTAAATGTTTCCTTTGACTGGCTCTCAGGCTGAATGATAGTCCATGCATCGTCCTTCCTGATCTAGTGACTTTGTTTACTTCATAGGATGGATGTTAGTCTCGGCGCTTTCCTTTCAACTGCAGATAAATTCTCAGTTTTCTTCAATTGGTTCTTAGGCTGAATTATATTCCCAATGTTGTGCTTCCTAGTCACTTCATCTACTTCTTAGGATGAATGTTAGTCCCAGTGCTTTCCTTCCAAGTATAGACAAAATCTTGATTTTTTTTTACTAGCACTCATGCTGAATGATAGTCACAATGTTGTCCTTCCTGATATAGTCATTCATCTACTTCATGGGAGGAATATAGTCTCAACACTTTTCTTCTTAGTGTAGATAAATTTTACGTTTTCTTCAACTAGTTCTCAAGCTGAATGATAGTTTCAACATCGTTCTTCCCGATCTAGTCACTTCATCTACTCATATGATAGATGTAGCTTTCCTTCATAGTTTAGACAAATTCTCAATTTCCTTTGACTAGCTCTCAGGTTGAATGATAGACCAAGTGTTGTTCTTCCTCCTGATATATGTCGGCGTATTTTATAGGTTATGTGTTGTATTTTTGAAAAGGGGTCGCAACAGAAGTTGTCGGCAGGTTTTAGATTTTAAATTTAATTTAAATATATATAAAATTTGGAAAGTAGCATTTTGATTTTTGAAAACGATTTTAAGTTTGAAAATTTTAAAATATGAAGTCAAACCGATCTCGCACCTCAAAAAGTTTATATAAACGAGTACCACATCACAAACCGTGTATCTATCACGAGGAATAGACACACTGTTTGATAATGAGACTCGATTAAATAAACTAATAGATTTGTGACATTCGTTTGGTCTGCGAACCAATTTTATAAGTCGATAAGTTCCCCTACTTAATATAAATGAATTAAGCAGGGTTTATATTACCTGAGTTCTTAAAGTTCCCTATAAGGGCAAGCCCCTATAGTTAATTACATCTCAAATGACGGGAGTCATTTAAGAAAACTCTCGATAAAGATCAGTGATTTCGCTTTCAAGAATTTCAAAGTTTAGGCATTCAAAAAATTTGATTTTGGTATTTCAAAAGGGATTGGATCAAATTTGGAACAGTTATTTTGAGAGTCCAAAGGAAGAAAAGTATGGGATGTCACAGACCTGAAGTGAATTTCAGTGACTTCCCGACTATCCTATTATTTAGCTTTAATTTGAGAGTTTATTTAATGTTGGAATCCTACCAATTTTAATTAATTAGGACTTAAACTTGAATGATATAATCATATAAATAGCCTCGAAAATGTGAGGGTTTATGTCGTACCAAACGGCTACCTCAGAGTCCTAAGAAGAGTTAGGACTTAAATTGCATAACATGATTATGCAAATGCCTAAAGACAAGTTGAGGATTTATGTTGCACTAGACAAACTACCTCGGAACCCTATGACTTGGTTATTTAATTCTAAGGAAGAGTTAAGCTGATGAAGACTTGTTTTGCTGTTGAAGATGGCCGTGCTGCCCACCGTGCTTGTTCCAAGCTCCTTGTTGTTGCAGAAGGTTTAGTTTTAGAAGTGGCAATCAGGGGGGTGAGAGAAGTGTTTTGGTTTAGAGAGGTTGAAAATTGAGATGACTTGGTGTTTTAATTAAAACAAATCTTAAAGTTGAATAAGCAGAACCAATTAAGATCTGACGGTTCCATCATCCCGGTACCACTATTTTCATCGGATTCACTTAGTGCAAATGAATTTGCTAAACTCAACTGAATGAGTTCCACACTTTCATTTAGACCGTGAGAAATCTCGTTAGCAATACGTGGGTTACATCATCCGAGGGATTCCTGATCATCCAACGATACATTTTAATTTTAGTTATAATTGCAGTTTTGTTTTGTCAGTGATTAAATTTTGAGTTATTTAAACATGTTGGGTTCAATCATTTTCATGAATTTATAAATGCGGGAAAGTAAAACAAATATTAAATTGCAGAATGTAAATTGCAATAAACTTAAATGCGTACCTGGTGGGCACTCCCGTCATTTTCATCTGCACTTAAAATACATGTTAGGGCATTTATATATTCGCAACAAATATCTAAGTAAAACTACGAAAAGGTTATGGTTATCTACCAAGCCCTATGATATCTAGGTTGAAGTCCTAGTCGACTATCAAGTCCTATGACGTCTAAGCTAGAATCCTGGTTGTCTATCGAGTCCTATGACGTTTAGATTCTTCGTGTTTGGTTAAGGATGATTTTCTTCATCAAAGAACAATGAAGTCTCACTGTTCTTTTAAAACATCCCATCAAGTTAGGGAAGTGCTCGGAACTTAATTCTGAACATCTTCCTAAACATTTTAAGGATTATTTTGATTTCAGTTAGTTTCATTGTGGTGATGAACCAATCATCCAGGTTACTTAGAGTTCTGGTCTTGTTTGACTCTTGCTCAGTGAATTTAGATATTTGATCATATGAGTAAGGTGACATTTCATTTGATGCTTCATTTAAGAGTTATAATAATGAAAAACCTTTAGGGGCAAGTTAGTTAATTAAAGAACCTAATCATTCTTAATTTGAAGTTTGAGTTAATGATTTAAAGTGATTTAATTTAGCTATAAGGTTTTAGTTGATCTTTTTCAAATGTTTTGAATTATTTTAAGTTTGGAAAAGTATTCAAGTTGTTTAACTTAGTTAAATTTTAATATTTTAAGTGGTCTTAACATTTTAGATTAATTTTAATGTTTTAAACTGATTTAATTTAATTATAATATTTTAATTATGAATTGTTCCGAATTAACCTTAATGTTTCAAATTTGTTTTAATTTAAGTTTTAAACAATTTCAGATTAGTTTTGATATCTTGAGTTTGTTTCAATTTGAATTTCTTATTTCAAATAGGTTTTAATGTTTTAAGTCTTAGTTTGATTATAAATTTTCAAGATTATATATTTTTTTCTTTTTATTAGTTTCAATTATCATTTTTTATAGTTTAATTAATAAAAACTAAATAATATTTGATCAAATCATTGATTAGGGATTTAATTTCAAAGAACTAGAATCTGCTTATATCACACTCTCTAATCTTAATAATTCATGTCTTAATTAATCATCCAAAGTTTAGGTGATTTAATTAATTAAAATTTCCTTTTTAATGTTTAAAGTGATTAATGAGTTTCTACCCCTTAACTTCCTATGTTTCAATCATCCAAGAGGTAAATTAAGGTAAAAGATTTATCCTTCCCTTTGGTTTAGCCTAAATTTTAATTAAGGTTAAAGTTCCTTAATTACCATTACCATAAAATAAGGGAAAAACTTTGGTTCCATAGACTTACTAAGGTTTTCATCTTCCAAATGATTAGACACATTTTAAAGTAGTAATTCTTCCCCTTGTGATGGTATAATATTCTTCAAATGTCGTGCCCAGTCATTTGGATAGAAGTCTTCTGAAAGTTCTATGGTGTGTGGCGACACAAACATCTCCCCACTAGTGGCGCTCCCTCAAAGGCCCGAAGTTCATTAAAGGTGGTTTTTGTTCGATCATAATTAATTACCCGATGATAATATTTTGAATTAACTGTTTTTTAAGAATAAGAATGGATTAGTTCCGAACTTGGATGGTCCTGACCACCAGTTGTCCTCTTCTGCATCTTCTTCAGCTGCTCGCCCCGTGACTTTGGAAGAGACAGCCTTTATTTCCTTGGCTATATGTGATAGATGAGAAATCTTCTTGATTTGTCGTCTCTTCTCTGCCTTATCCAACGCGGCCCACAACTCAATAGTCATGGCACATAACTGTGAAGTTCCCTTCTTCTTCTTGTATGGCTTTCCATTCAGCTTTATAGAGATCCCCCGGTCCTTTCAGATACCGTGGAGGAACTGAAACTTCCAATCATTGATCTAGTTCTCAAGATTGAGTAAGTTAAACTTTTGAGTCGATCTAAAAATAATGTAACCATAAGAATCCACCCTGAAAGAGAACATGTAATAAAACAACTCTCGGGACTAGGGGATCTCCACCTGCCGCAAGTAAAAAAAGAATGTTTTGATGACCACAATTGAGTTTGGTTTTATTTAAGTGGGGATGACTCCGTAGTTGTTCGAGATCGACCGAATCTCATGAAAGAAGGGTAGTTGAAGGCCCCACTAAAACTAGCCCTAGTAGAATATCAAATCTTCGCCAAAATCGTCGGTCGTCCTCGTCTCCGGCTCCACAGACTCGAGTGTTATAATTGTATTATATAGATGTGTTTTCAAATAGCTTTGCGTCAAATGATGTAAGGGAAGACCTCTCACTGGCTAGACCAAACTAAAAAAGTTGCGGAGAATACTTAGAAGCCATGCAAATTACTTGAAGTAAATCAACCCAAATGAGGGACAAAAAATAATTGAAGGGAAGGGAAGGGGATATTTGAAAATTGGAAATCCCTTTTCTCCTTGACCCCTATATATAGATTATTCAAAAAATTTGAAATGCCGCAAATCAATAGCTCAATCTCCAGAAACACACATCAAATTTGTATGAAATTCGAGAAAAGGCAAAGATAAGATTTCAAACCTTTGCGAAATAAAAATTTTATTTATTCAAGATGAGAAATATTTTACACTAGATTTTTTGGCCGCCTCGGCCGGTACAAAACCACGACTCACTAGGCTCTAATATAGGACTTGCCCTGCAAAATTAAACCTCTCAATACTTTCCTCCGCCCAAACCTAAAAGATCGAATAAGTCACCCAGATCTATCCAAAGAGTTACCATGTCCGCCTGGAGGGCTGCCAACTCGACCATATGTTCTTGATAGAGGGCAAACAATTATTCTTTTTGGTCTGTTATGGCCACCTAGATCCCTATGCCAGCTTCCTAGGCGAAGGAGTCCACCGTTTTGTCCATTAGCGAGCCAATGACACTGGTGATCCTCGTCGTCCGTCGGTCTCCCTCTCAAAGCCCTCAGTTGGATCAAACAGATGAGTGGAGACACATCTGTCGTGGGCCGGAGCTGACAGTCGCTTGCCTCATCTAGAATCGGCAAATGATCTGCTCCCATTGTTGATGAGTCGATGATCTGGACAGCTCATTTACAGTTGCAATAAAAAATTGTAAAAAATAACAATAAATATACTCAAGATGACCGGGTTTCCTTGTACCAAGGATCAACTACCTTTAGACGATCGAATGCTCATCAAGAAGTGGTCGAATAACGGGTTGGCTTGTCTCACCTACCAAAGGAAAACCAGTTGTATCCTTACGTGTCGGGACATGGATCTCTGCGACCACCAAGATAGGTTGTTGAGCCGGTCATTCACGGATTGATGTCAGGTAAGACCGTGGCACCCTACTGCCCATTTCAAGATGGAGCGACATTGTGTTGGACAACTCAACTGCTTCCTCTGGTTCCACTCTTTGTTGCTTACATGCCACTTTTTTAACCTGCTTTTCTCCTTTCGATCGCCTCCCTCCCTCCCTCAAGTATTTTGTGTTGACTGACCGACTTTCTCCCTCCAGGCTCTTTGTTAAAGAGCTAGTCCTCATCCTCTGGCCTCACCTTTTCCACTGGCCAACTACTTTTTTGGTTTCCTTTTCTCCCTTATGTACTTAAAAGGGCAGAGTTTTTTAGTAGTTATTCCAAAGGCCTTTATTATGGCCACCTCATTTATTATCTCAGCAGAAACCTTCTTGCCACTGCTATATGTATTTCTTTTGTTGATAACTGACTAAAAGGAAGGAAATTGAAAAAAATGTAATAGAGAAGTAGTGATCATCCCCAATTTATAGGGACTACGGGCACAAAAAATCCAGGAAGTTCAATTATTAAAAATACATATTCCACAATAACGAGTCAAATTTTTTATTTAATTCTCTCATTTTTATCACATCTACCACTTTCAAGAACCAAGTGAATTAGGGAACTGAATATGTACATTTAAAATATATTTGCATGAATCTCAAGGAAATCAAGGGGTCTTGTTTATGAACAGCAAAGGACATTGTATCGGGATAGTCAGAAACGCCGAGGGTCGTTTCCATCAGACATAAATATGAGTCGATTGAACGTAAGCACAATCAAACGAATAAATAGGAGTTCAATCCAAGTTCATGACCAACTCCCTCAACCGATTCCAAAACTCAACATGCCCTCATGGAATGCCTTTCAAATCCTATGAGAAGGCTCTCATAGATTACGGTAGTACACCTTCCGCCTGACGACCCAAGTTCGCCCTAATGATAGGAGGGTCTCACCTCAAAATTCCCTAAAGGGGGCGGCCGATGACTTTTTAGCCAATCGAATGTCTGTCATCCGACCAAAGGCTTTCAATCGACCTAGCAGTAAAGTTACCAAGGCCATCAGATGCCTCTTTCTAAGTAGTTAAGAATACGAAACAGTTTTAAGATCAGTTATGAATATAAAAGGTGTCGAAGTCAGATACGAATATGAAAATGTGTTATGACATCTTGTAACACCTCTATTAAAACAAAATACAAACATGCAATTTTATCCTGACATCTATAAATAGGGGGTCAATTCTACAATAAAGGCTATGAAATTTACATAATAAAAAATCGTGCTATTATGCACACTCTTTCTTCATCTCTCTCTCTCTCTCTCTCTTTATTTCTCTCGTTCTTCCTAAGCTCTATACTTTAAGTGTGATTCACAAGATATTTGATGAAAAAGCACGACTCATTTTCTAGCTTTGAAATAAAAATCACAGTTGTAATGAGATAATTTTTAAATATAATTTGATTTATAATAAATGTTTGGTTTGGAACAATGGTACTAATATATCAATCCCAAACTTGATTTGTACTAGCACTACCCCATAATAGATATAGTTAAAAGCACAAAAAAAAAATCTGTTTGTTCATCAAACCAAAACTCAAAATTATAATATTTTGAAAGGGAAGCTCAATAATGTCTACTTCCCAATCACAAAAATTCAAAATAAAACTTCGGTTAAGTTTTTTACTCATAATGTACATCAAATATGGGGAACCATCAGATTGAAGAATCGTGAGAAGCACTAACATAGAGCTTTGAGGCAAACACAGAGAGCCTATAAGTGCTCACCCAAAGCCTAGAAACACTAGCCCAAAACCTAAAAGCATTTGCCCAGGTTAGCACGAAAGAACCATATTCAGATCTAGCAGGCTACACAATCCCGCCAACCAATTAATGACTCCATTAGTAAGAAAGGAGTTTCTATAGCATTCGCCCAAAAGGCTAGGCATTTGGTCTTGGGATTAAAGCGTAACCAGGCATACTTGATAAAAATTTTATTTTTGTATTAATTCTAATATATGGTTTTTTCCCATAGAACTAAGAACCTATAAATAAAGGGTAAAAGAGTCCCGTCAATGCCGAGGACTATGGAGCATCATACATAATTGACCATGTTAATATTCATCCACACCGTCAATGCCGAGGACTATGGAGCTCAACATGGATCATCTTCGTTTGTACGAGTGTGAGTCGTGCGTTTTTGTGGTGGGTGTGTTCAGGTTGATTATTAATGACATAATATTGAGAGGTGGCAGCAATACTGAGATTATCTCAGCTCATGAGATTTAGCTGTTTACAATGAATGCTATTTATAGTAAACAAATTCTCATTAGAAGTGCCTGTAAACCATAAAAGAAAGGGGTATTTACAAGCATACCACACAATTCTTACATTTATAACACCCAACTTGCATATCAAATCTAAAATACCACTATTTTAACTTTTAAATGGTGAAATAAACTTTTTTCATGCATAGATCATGCATGTAAAAATTGAAGTTTAAATGTTGCATATGTAAATACACAAGGATTGAGTGGTATGTTCGTAAATTTTCCTAAAAGAAATCATGCTTTGACGACACCTATTGAACCAATCTGAAGTTATTGTTCTTATAGCCAACTAATGCTCACAATGCAACACGAAGCTCAAATGGATTTGTCAAAAAATTTCCAGAACATATTGAATAAGGGAGATCTACAATACATTTTGTCAATCCTTAGCCTTTATAGAGCCAAGTTTTTATAAAAACCAAACTTCATTTGACAATACTATAAAAAAGCTAGAATTGGTCATTAAAGCTAAAATGCCTGAATACCTCAACTGAGCTCATGCATCAGCTGATAAGCTCCCAACTATATGTTGCACTTGCAGTGGGTGTGGAACAATACCAATTATCATTAAGTTTTGAAACTAACCTACTTCAGCGATGTAAGAAACTCATAATTAATGCCAACATCATAATACATGGCACTGTTAAAAATAAGATTAATTATCTATGAAATTTAGCTCTCCACTATTATGAGTCGTATCCATAATACTCAGGCCTTTATGCAACACATTCTAAATACGTTTGGGATTAAAACAAGAAAAAACAAAAAACAAAAGGAAAGATGTTCAATAGATCATTAACAATAGTATTCAATAACCAAAAATTGCTCAGAACTTTCAGGAATGTTAATTTTTAACATGATGAGATCAATTTTGTTAGGATCATGCATCCTATTCGAGCATTTCAAGCTGCTCAAGATTTCAAAATTAAGAAAGAAAAGAATAATATACACAAAATAGGGGAAACTTATACATTCAAACCTTCCACTACCATATATGAGGGTATTTATAAAATATAAAGCTACTTCAAAGTAATTAACTCCAATTGGTAACCATCCAGATCACACTAATTACAAGAATGGATTTAAATGTTAATCAAGTTCTAACCTTTTAAGCATCCTTATTATAATAATTGGTTCATTAATATCTCTATCAGACATAACACACTAATCCCCACTCACAATGACCATGTCATCAAGCTCAAACTTAGAGTCAATAATTAAAAATTCAAAAGGGTAGATAGCCATCCATTCAGACACTTGCTCAAGTGCGTCATATAATGAACTTTGATTAACAAATTCATGTTCGTAAGTAATCATATGAAGAACTTGATTGGTGCTTCAAAAGAGTCCAATAATTGAAGCTTTCACATGCATCTCACGTCAACAATCATATCCATGATTGCTCTAAAATCTATCATCATTTATACAGCCGAAAGTAAAGGTGCAAACAAGCTAAATTTGAGGAAACATCATGTTTGTGTGTGTGTGCGCACGCGCTTAAAATAAATGTTCAATAGCAACTTGTTTGCTTATAGCTTTTCAAGAATCATCATTCTCCAAAAAATATATTTCAAGAAAGCAAAGAATATGCTATGTTATTGTTCAAATGATTGAATCATGCACAGCAATACTCAAGCAAATAATTAGCACACTCCATTTAAAAAAACTAGCGGACAAACACTCAAATCTAAATCCATTGAGTTGTTAATTAAACACCAAAACAAAAGTTGAGGCCGCTATTGAATAGCTACAAACATGTTCAACTTACTGCTTCTTTTTCTTTATTCTTTTTATGTTCCGCTCTCTCAAATTTAGAGGCAGACGATGTAGAATCTTGAAAGTTCCATTGAGATGATGTAGAATAGGAAAGAACTTAAACTCACTTGAGTTATGAAGAAGTGAACCATGACAGCGAGATTGGACAAATAGGCTCAGCATAACTCCTTGAGAAATCTATTTTTAAGTAAAATCGGAGATTGGGAAAGATGGAATAATGGTTCGCTATTCCTTGACTCAAGTCAGCAGCGCTGTTTATCGTGGATTTGTGCTCAACAACAATGCAATGAAAGTGCCACTGATGGGAAAATAGATCCTATTCAAGTATTTCGAGCTACTCAAACTCCCAAAATTTAGAAAGTGTTGAATCATGTTTTGTTAGTGGAATCACCCCAAGGAAAAGACGGGGTGAGAAGGAGAAAAGAGGGTGAAGATAAATGCTATTTAGAAGTTTATAGGATTTTGCTAGATATTTTCCTTCACATGTAAATATTTTCTCCATATAAAATGAGCATAGGCTAAGATTACACTTAGATCTCTAGAAATATATAGTTACTTGAACATGTCTTTTCCTTTATCGAGAGATATAAATTATATTATATTTGGTCTCCTATCCCCTTGTGGTTGTAGCATTCAAACACTACGCCGTATAGTCATATCATGTTCTCACTCGGCCTTCTGCACTGGAAATTTCCTCCCCAAGCATGAAGTCACGGACAAGGGGATCACACAACTCCAAAGTCATTTGTCATTTGCCGATGCCAATCCTTTTATGTTCAAAATTCTTCATTTTGCCACTCATACCTGACTTGCTTGTACTCGGTTGTTCACACTCAAATGGAGTGTGCCAAGTAGGTTTGCCGATGTCAAAGCATTCCTATTACTCTTGATTACTTGGACTGAATCTTCTAGCAGGCATGGACTAAGAAAGAGGCCCATTAAGCCAATATCTACTTTTGTTGCTTAGAGGACAATAGCTTTTGGACTAAGAAAGAGGCCCACCTTTAATTCTTGCCTAGTCTATCTCCTAATCTTTCTTATTTATAGATGTTGTTTTCTGCAAACCAGGCAGTTTTTGGATGAGTGTAGAATTCTACGTCCTGCCTTTGGGGTGTTCTTCCCCTCTGGGATTGTGCCCGAAGACGAGAAGGTGCTCTGGCTATAACCCGTCAGAGGTGGTGACCACCTCCAAGGGTTTGGGTGGTGCTCAAACTTTTCTTTGGTATCACAAATAGTTGGTACTTCAAAGCAGGTTAAGTCCAATCGTTTGAGCAAAATATAAGGCTGAGGGAGAACTCCTTCTACAGTGACTCAACCGATCTACTTGTTTATCTGATTGTTGCAATGATCATAGCTCTTTACTCCCCCATTGGCATCCAGGATGATCGTTTTACAGCTCGGCATTATTCGAGGATTAAGAACTCATCAGAAAAGACATCTCGATTCAATAGAGGGTGATGAAAAGGAGCCTCTCATTCAACGAGCAAACGACTATAGGAGTCGGACACACTACCTCAATACTAGAAGTAAATTTAGTTGAGTGGATTAGTTAGATGTATTTACCTTTTTATATGAATAAAAATTACTTTTTACACATGCACTTATTTTATGTTGGTACTGAATGTATTATAACTTCCCTTATATTTCTTTTGCGGGTCTGAATTTTTTGTTGTAATTTTTAGATTTAGCCTTATCCGGCTCGATGAACTATTGTAATTCCCTTCACTCGACTAGAATGATAGACAAACTTGATTCGCCTGGGGTGAGTTCCCTGAGCCTCAATCAATGTGAGTTTGCATCTTCAGGGTTTAGAGAGATCGGACATCCTTTTAGATGTCCAATACATCTCCACTCCATATTCAGGGTTCCTCTTTCCCAGTATATGTTTGGAACTTATACGCTTTAGGAGTGACTCATTTGTTGATAATGTACATTAATCTAGTTTTCCAACAGTTCGGCTTTGCGAGACTGCTTTGGCTTTATATATTACAAAATTGTCGCTTTTGAAATGCTCCCTCACATGTGTCGTACTATCTGATTCTTCACCTTTTGATTTCTTCTTGCCTTAGGAAATTTGAACTCATGCTTCTTCTAGCAAATTAAACAAAGACTGCATGTCATCTTCATTAGCGGCTCATCATTCATCGAACTTTGCCTCTTCAAAACCAGACGCAACAACCACCCTCTAGTTGTGCAAGTTGAATTCGACTGGTAATATTTCTTCAGTCTCGTGGAAAAACTTGAACAAAGCATGTCCAACCACAGTAAGCGCCCATAAAACTCATGGAAGGAGGTCAGCCCACTTCCCTTTTGCTCCCCCAATTTTCTTATAGATTTAATATCAATTTATTCTCGTTTCAACTTGCCCCTTCATCCTATAGAGATGTATTGAGGCGAATTTAATTTTTATTTCTTAACATTGACAATAGTCTTTGATTCCCTTGTCAACGAATTGTATCTCATTGTCAGTAATGATTACTACAAGTTATATTGACAAATGAGATTGTTCCAAATGAAACTGTGAATAACTTCTATGGTAATCTTAGCTCATGTTGTCGCTTCCATCCACTTAGTAAAATATCCTATCATCACTAATATAAACTTCATCTATCGATAGAGGAAGGTTCTAGAAGATCTCGGGGGGCTCATGGTAGTTTATAACTTATGGGATGATATTATTTGCGAGGCTAATTTTTGGCACTGTTCGCACTTTTTTCAGAACTCATCAGCATCTTTCCTGAGGGATGGCTAGAAATACCCTTCGTTAAATACCTAATTCATCAAGATTTTTCACCTAGAGTGACTCTTGCATTAATCCAAATGTGTTGCTTTGAGAATTTCAACGACTTCTCCCACTTACACACACCATAAGTACAACGACATAGTGGATCAACATAAGAGTTATCAGTTCAACAAGAGCTATTGCATAACTTTGATCCTGAATCATCTATGATCTTTTACTTTAGTGTCAAGCTCACTTATTTCAAGAAATTTGATGTATGTATTTATCCAACATGTCACTTTCTCAATTTCTACATCCATAATCTCTATTTCATCAATTATTGGGTATGTGAGTTTTTATGGTAACCCTACAGTCGGACAATTACATTTGGATAAAAAAGTCAAAAATAATTCTAGTCTCTAGGAATGTACTCAACATTTGAGTTTTCCTACCTCCACTTTTACTTTCAAAATGTATTTCATCGACTCTTTCCTAGATTTGTATTGTTCATTCACTTAGGTTTGGAACTGCTTATAAGTGCGGCGGCGCTTTTAAAAACGCCGCCACACTGTTTGGATTGTGCTTATTGTGTGCATTTTTTAAAACAGTTTTTAATTTGTGTTACACGAGGCCCACGGGAGGACCCCCGCGGGCCTCTCTATCATTAGCGTTTTCCCTTCGCTAAGAGAAGTAATTACCCCCGTAACCCTTCCACTACGCATACCTTTCTCCTTCACACCTACACGAGCGAAGAAACCCTAGGCGCTCCTCTTCTTCTCTTCGGCATTTCCGGTCGTCCTCTTTTTCAGCATTTCCGCTCCTCCCTCCATTTTCGATGAACCATCTTCTGTGATACTCTCAACAGGTAATAATCTTCCTTCTTTCAACAGCCGAACACGGATCTCCTTGATACCTTTCCATGTTATCCAAATTTTTTCTTTTTCCTGGCAAGATTCACATACATACCGCTAAATACTGCTCGATCCATTTGTTTTTCTCTTACTACATTTGATCTCCTACGTGGAAAGAGATAAATTATAACAAAAGGGCAGAGGAGGCCATACATTTTCGTTGAACGTCATTACAAATATATACTTGCAGGAAGCTCTCACTTTCTTCCCTGATTTCCTCTCCATCTCTCTGTTTTGGAGGAAAAGTTTGGTCTGATGATAAAGCAGAATTGAATTGTTTCTTAAGAAGGGCTGTAATTCTATATGCTCCATGTTGATGTCCAGGAGGATGAAAGAAATTGCTACATACTGGGTGTTTTTTATGCTTGCAGATGGAATTTATTTGGTTTCGGTTCTCCCTGACATCGGGTGGTTGTGTTATTATCTTTGGTTAAGGATTTGTTTCTTTCTCCTCTATTTGTTGAATGTGGGTTTTCTATGTTTCATATTGTTATACTATCGATAGGAGCTGCCTTTCTTTATTGGCCATGTTTTAAATGGTTTATCCCTTGATGTTCATAGTTTCCTATAATTTTGATAAACTGAAGTTTTGGTATTTGTTCTTCTTCTGTAGAGCTGTTAAAAAGAATTTTGTATTGATGCAAAAGCTTGCATAGGTTGGTAATAAGTTTGATATGCTTGAAATATCACTGTAAAACAATTTATATGGTCGATATTTGAATCTTTATGTAAATCTCTTCTTCTTCGGCGATGTGAGTGCTTCGGCACAGGAATCCCTCAAGTGTAAGGGGTATGTTCTTCCTTGCTTGAACCTACTCAAGTGTAAGGGTTCCTCTGTTGAGTTCTTGCCCTGTGCTGTGATGGGGCTTTTTTAACTCTTTTTGAGTTCTTGCCCTATAGAATTGCTTTAATATTTTATATGGAACATTATGTCTATATTCTATATATATTTGTTTGAATTGTTATTGTTATTTTAGGCGATTATAATGATATCATTGCCGTCTCGTGAGGGATTTGATAGAACTGATGATTTCACATACCTTTCTCCCAAAGGATCTACTTGCATTACATGTTTCATATCAAAAATATTCTTCATTTGTATTCACATGACTTATGGTGCTCATATTTATTTTGGAAACATTATGTGTTATGAAACAAATATTTTGTGCTAATCCATTTACCTGACAGTACGCAATGAGTAAAGTTAAAGAGGTCGAATCATCGGCCATGTGGGATGAAAGGTCACCCTTACATTTTGTGATCTCTGTGTAAGGGAGGTACAACATGAAAATAGGTCGACGACTCATTTTAATAGAGAAGGTTGGCAAAACGTGATGGTTAAATTCAATGAACTTACTGGAAGGGATTACGATCGGACAAAACTCAAAAACAAATTAGAACGATTAAAAAAATATTGGAAATATGGAAGGAACTCAAAAGGGGATCAACTGGTTAGGGTTGGGATCCAATTAAGCGGACAATTGATGCATTAGAGCAATGGTGGATTGAAAAACTAGAGGTAATTAAATATGTAAGATCACTTCATCATGCATTATTTTGTCGCATTTAAATGATCTCACTAATGAAATATTTAATATATTATACAGGCAGTGCCGTGAGCCAAAAAATTTAAATCCTGTGGGATTTACCCAGATTTAGAGAAGCTTGTATGACATGTTCTCTGGGGTTGTAACTCATGCTTTCACCCCAAATGAGCAGAGGTTTGCCGGCTTCTCACAGGAAACGAAACCGTGTAGTTAGGTGATTCAGGGGAAGGTCCCAACCAAGTCCACACCGATGTTTAATCCACAAGCACGGCCAAGCGCCCTAGGGTTGACAAAAAGAAAAAAGGAGTGGCATTCATCAAAGGTAGCATTGAGACACTTGTGGAAAGCTGCAAAGCTAGGATTGTTTCCTTGATTGACAACTCAGTTGATGAATGTATCCAGCTCCTAGATGCATATCCTGAGGTTACGACAGAAACACAAATCAATGTAAAGTACGTGAAGTTACTACGTGACCCAACCATAAGACATTTTTTTATAAATATAGATCTGAAACACCGACTCGAATATTTACGGTCTTTCATGAATGATTTATTATTTCGCTTATTATGTACTTTATTTCCTTTTCTCTCATTTCTAAAATATATGTCATCGGCATTTTTCTTCTTTCCATTGTTGTTGAACACCATGTGTTGTATTCAATTAGTAGTGATTTACTTGTCAACCATTCTATCATCTACGTATTGTCACAATTGTCTTTAGTTCTTCTTGATCAAGTTTACAAAGTATTACCATATTATTTTGTAGTATGGATGATGAGCAAGTTAACCATGACGAGGAACAAGTTAACCACAACCACAAAGTCGCACTAATCAATACATTGTTGTACTATTACTATCTTACGTATGTTACCCAAACCCCTTGCATGACGTTCAGTCAGATTGAGGATAAATGAGTAGGTGAGTTATTACGAGGTCACTCCACCAGATTCTCCAACATTTTTCGCATGATGAAGAAGATATTTCGTGACCTGCTTAATGAACTCCAGAACCACCATGGGTTGCATGGCTCAAAAAGAACGAAGACAAGAAAAGTATTGACAATAACTCTATTCATCTTATCCCAGAATGAATCTATTCGATGAGCAATGGAGAGATTCTAACATTCATCGGAAACAATTAGTAGGTATTTCTCTGTAGATTTAAATGTCTTGGTGAGTTCGACACGCAAGGCAGTTAAGCCCGATGATCCAATATTCGAGTCCGTTTCCACACAGATTGCCAATGACTCTCGATAAATGTCGTTCTTCAAGGTATGCATTCATAACATTCGTCGACGATGTTGATGTACAATTGATATGCTTAAGGCGTACATCTTAAATGTCAAGATTGTATTAGTGCAATTGATGGAACACACATCGATGCACGTGTATCCAATACGGAGAAGGTGGCATAAATTAGACGGCGTGGCTCCCTGACACAAAATGTTATGGTCGTGTGTGATTTCAACATGTGTTTTACTTTCGTAATGAATAAATGGGAAGGGAGCGCGCACGATAGCCATGTTTTCAAGTTTGTCACTAGAAACCGTAACCACGGATTCCCACATCCACCTCCAGATAATTATATACGGCAATTTCGTTTGATATTTGATTACATATGCTAATTACAATAATTGAGCAGGTAAGTACTACTTGGTCGACGCCAGATATCCCTTACAAATGGGGTATCTGAAGCCTTATCCGGATACGAAGTATCACGTACGCGATTTTGAAAGATCAAGTGGTGTGGCACGAGACAAGAAAGAATTATTTAAGAAGAAGCACTCATTCTTACGCGGCGTGATCGAACTAGCTTTCGAAGTGTGAAAAAAGAATTGGGTTATATTACGTAATATGTCGACCTAACCATTTCAGAAGCAAGTGCAGATAGTAGTAGGAACTATGACACTACACAATTTCATTCGACGGCACCCCTCCGGCTTAGATGCAGAATTCGTTGTCTTAGACGAAGATTCCCTTCAAATTCCCTTGAAATATTCGAATACCATCTAGGACGTACAATGCCACAGGAACAAATGGAATCACAGGATGCATACACTCTCGAGGGTGAAGGTGCATCAGAGTTGACAGCTTTGAGAGAACAAATAGCGGATGACATCAGCCAAGCATGAATGAACCTCATGATTAATTACATAGGAAGCCTTGCTTCTTTTATATCGATACTCATGAAATGGGTTTGTTCATTTATATATATTCAATGGTGCTTTGTGATTGGAATTATTTTTCTTTGTTATGTTTGCATTAGAATTCAAAGATATATACACTATTAATGGAAAACTGAAGCTTTTATATATTTGAACAATGTGAATTTGAAGCTCATATATTTTCTTACTTTTGAAATGATATAAGCGTCATATATTCGAGCAATGTGAAACACATTTTTGGTTCTAGCTCGAATCTCAGCTTGGGGTTGGTTTTCTTTTTCTGCTATTCTGCATTTATAACACTGCATTAACTTTTACACAGTGAAAAACATCTTTATATGCATAGGTAGGGCGGCATATCTGTAAAAATTGAAGTTTAGGAATCAAACAATATGTGTTAGATATGTAAAATTTATATTTTTGTAAACTAATGTCTGTTGATCTTTTGGCCAAATAAGGAGCTAATGGTGATAATATTAAAAGAAAAATTATTTGAGGTGCTTGAGAAGAAGAAGATTTTTTGCCACAATACGCCAATAAAGATTTTTTTTCATAGAATTATATTACAAAAATAAGGTAGATTGGTTGAAGTATGCAGGAGTACTTTGTAAAGACACGGGATATTTGATTTATACATTATCACTGAGGTTTTGCAGGAGTATTGCAACTTCCCCCATATCATTTTGATTTTAAGACATGGTTTTGGTGGAGATTGGCTTATATACACTGACCTATGCTAACATTTCTTATCTCAAAATTTTTCTTCAGTCTTATGTGCTGCGCAACTATAATTTTCTTTCTTGTTTGGCTTTCTGGTCATGTCTTGTTTCAGAAATTGGTTGTTGATTGGATTTTTGTTGCAGGAAATGAACTCATAAAGCTTTGTAAGTAAAGGTGTAATCACTGGAAACTATCACTGGTTTGATACATTTATCACTTATTTCAAAGGCATTAATCTAGTGGTAGAGGCGAGTTAGAAGCAAATGTATTGATTTGAATTTTTGTTGATGTTTATTCACTGCTCTACAAACATGTTTTTAACTCTTAGCAATTTCTGCAATTGGCACTGAAGCCAGGGACCTCAAGCAGGTCAAATATGATGTTTCCCATCTTTAATTGGATGTTAAACTGGATTGATATTTGTTATTGTTGTGTTCAACAGCTACCATTGTATTACCCATTCCATGCTATTTTGAATGGTGCTCTATATTTTTCCCTTACTTTTTGAAAGAATATTTTCTTAGCTTTATATTTCTGGTGCCATATACCTTAAACCATTGGGCTGCTTATGATCCTTGGGAGGAATTGCTTCAAAGAGCTAGCTATAGTAAACATGGATAAAAGATGTTTGATGAAATTAAAGTTTTGTGAGTTAGATATGAAAATACATTACAGTTGAGTGTCATGGTGTGAAATCCATCATCAAAGGCAATCTTTTGTGGTCCTTCGAAGGCCTGTTTGTTTGAGGGCAGCCACTGCAAACAGATTTCTTACGTAGGGCTTGGTATTATCTAAAGAGGCTCAAAATTTATTGCAAGAGCTTTACATGTGAGCAAAAGCAATGGTTCATCTCACTGTAAAGAAAGTTTATTTTATTGTGATCTTATGGAGAGCATAGAATTATATTAAGCAAATATAGTTTTTTGTATAATGATTGATGTTTTTTCACAACCATAAAAAATTTGGATTATATTTGAGCACGTCCAAAATATGTGGTCTTTCTAAAAGGTTACAACAAGAGAGGAAAAATAAAAGGATTGTCATGACTAACAAATGATACTTGCATGAATAAGAATTTGTGTTGCAATTGAGCTAATGCATCTTAAGTGTTAGATTTGTAAATATAAGAATTGAAGGACATATAAAGGGAATGCTGGTAATGGCTTTATGCGGGGACGCGTTTTAAATCATAGATTGTAAATTTAATTTCTTCTCAATTTCACATATGCATCCTGTGGGATATTGTGGCTACAGAATTCAGTGGGCTCAGCAACTCCCAACAGGATGAGATGGCTAGCCCCTACCAACAGAAGTGCTCTCCCTTTGCTACAGATTTCAGTCTTCTTGGAGTTTGGTTATGGTGTTTTATTTCTGCAGCAAGACTTGTGGTCTATAATTGTTTTGGTGGTACCATTGATGATGCATCTATTATGCAGGATACCAGTTATCTGATATATATTGGGTTGGCAAATCAGTATCCTTAGTTATGTTGCATTTGTTTTCATAATCCCACCCTTACTGTTTTTGTATGCATTTTTCCTCGAGTCAAATTAGGGCTTTTGGTTATTCAGATGGATGGATTTTGTAAAGATAGAGGTCATTATTAGCTGGGTCGTACCAAAATCATTCACGGAGTCGAGGTATTTCTTGAGGCTAGCATCCTTCTATCAAAGATTTATTAGAAACTTCAGCAATATCACGGAACATTTAATAGGGAATGAGTTTACTTGGTCAGTAGCAACCCAAGACACTTCTGACAAACTAAAAGAAAATGTGACTCGGGCACCTCTGCTAGCACCGCCTGACTTGAACCAACTTTTCGTGGTAGAATGTGATGCCTCAGGTGTGGGGATCGGTCCAGCACTAATTAGCCAAGGAGGACAACCCATTACTTTCTTCAGTGAAAATTTGAGCAAGACAAGGAAAAAATACTCAAACCTACGACAAGGAATTCTACGCAATCGTGAGAGCTCTTAAACACTGGAGTCATTACCTATTGACAAATTAGTTTACACTAATTACAAATCATGATGCCCTAAAATTCCTCAACAGCCAGAGTGAACTAAATGGTCGACAGTCAATTTGTGCTCAAGACATAAGAAGGGATACCAGAACTGCATAAAAGATGCACTGAGTCGTCGACACATATTGATAACATTCATGCACGCTCGAGTTGTGGGCTTTGAGGTCATAAATGATCTATATGAAGCATATGAAGATTTCAAAAACATATGGGAGCAATGTCAGGAAGAGCTAGCAGGGTAATATTACTGCAAATATTACCAGAGTCAGTTGTGCATCCCCCGATGATCACTTAAAGAGACCATTGTCTAGGAAGGCCACAACAAACTAGGAGGGGGCATTTCGGCAGAGACAAAACCGTCGCTCTTGTAAGAAAACACATTTTTCGACGAAAACTAACAAGAGATGTAGAACAACATGCCAAGCAATGTAGGATTTGTTATTTGGCCAAGACAAGAGCTTATATACACCACTTTCAATAATAAAGGAACCATGGGTGGATAGATCTGTCAAAATGACTCGTTCAAGAACAGCTCGTGTTCGACTCGTTAAATAGTTCATGTTCAATTCATTCCTTATGCAAATGAGCCGAACACGAATAATTTTTTTGCACTCGATATATAAATAAGCCGACACGAACAAAATTTTGTTCGTTCGTGTTCGACTCATTTTGGCTCGAAATATATATATATATATAATGAGAATTATTTTCAAATAATTCAATTAACTACAAAGCTAATCAATTAAAATTACTAATTAAAAATAGAACAAAAATATATTAAATTCTATTTAAATGAATATTTTAATATAAATAACAAGATTTAAATATTGTCATATTCTTAACATTTTACGGCTGTGTGATTAAGATTATCAAAATAGCTCATTGTCCATGAATAGCCCTTATTTAGCTCGATAAGTAAGCAAGTCAAGCACAAACAAATTTTTTGAACTTGATATATAAATGAGTCGAACACCAACAATGATATTTTTTTAACAAACTGAGTATGGACTCGCTCAAGCTTGGTTCGTTGACACCCCTAACAAATGCATGCATGATTAGGGTTGTCAAAATGATTTTTTGTTCTCGAACAGCTCATATTCGACTCGCTAAGCAAACGAGCCGAACATTAACAATTTTTTATGTTCGAAATATAAATGAGTCGAACACGAACAATAGTATTTTTTAACGAGTCGAACACGAGCTGAGCCCAGGCTCGCTCGTTCTATTCGTTTACAACCCTATGGGAGGATGTCAGCATAAATTTCGTGTTACGAATTCCAATAACTCAAAGGAACAAAGATTCCGTAATGGTTATAGTAGACAGATCATCCAAGTCAGGGAGATTGTAAGGTTGCATGACATTCCCAAGACCCACCCCTCCGAACAGAGATATCAAATTCCTGAGCCACCTTTAGAGAACACTATGGGAAAGCTTGGCACCAAAATCCAATTCAGCTCGGCAACACATCCACAAACAGGCGAACATACTGAGGTAGTGAACTAGAGCCTAGGTAATTTCCTAAGGTGTTTCGTGGGAAAAAACATAAAACTGTTGGATATCATCCTAACCCAAGCTGAGTTCACCTATGACCGATCCCATCAACCAAACTATAAGACAAAGTCCTTTCGAGATTGTATACGAGTGTAATCAACTCATGCCACTTGAATTGGTATTGCTTCTGTCATCTTCAGAAATCAGCAAAGATGCCACGGAACGAGTTCACGAGATCCATAAGCTCCACGATAAAATTGGCAAGAAAATTGCTAAGCAGAATCGAGAATAACAGACAGACAAATAAATCCAAAAAGAAATGTTTCAAGGAGGCGACCTATGAATTCTGTTGAAAAAGGAGATTTCCTACAGGTTCATTTGGAAAGCTAAGCAGATGGACCTTTCAGAATATTTCGAAAGATAAACGACAACGAGTGTAAAATTGACCTGCCTGGGGATTACAACATTTCAAAGAAATTCAACATCGCCGTCTTAGCACCATACTTTGAATGAGTCTGGAACTTCGACAAATGAGGTCGAAGCTTCACCCAACCACGGGAGACTGACATGGGAGCTGCATGCGCCCCAAAGCGAGGTGATCATGCGAGAGCTAGATCTCGGCGGATCTTTGCGAGAGACAGGTCTCCGCGGAACTTCACGAGAGCCATGATCTCGTGGTCTTTTGCGGTCACGCATGAAAGCTTTCTACACAATCTTTTGTGACCCGGGAGACTGTCTCGCAAGTTTTCTACACAATCTTCTTCTGAGTGTTTCTTTTATCTAAATTCTTCTGGTCTTTCCAACCCTTTCCTTTTTTGTAGAAGTGGGAGGTTATAAATAGCTGTCCCCTGAGTGTTGGAGGCAACTTTATGAGAGTTGTCTTCTAATCTTCAGTGTGAAGTCTCTTCCCTTTTTTTAGGAATGTAACCGATGAAACGCGGTACCTCGACTGTATCCTGCTCCGAGATAGTGTTACAAACTTCAAACTCCTTCGCTACTACTCACCAACCCCTTTTCCCTACCACTCCTCTAGCTGCCTACCAACCCCACATTCCTCCACCACTACTGCCACCCCTACTTCCTCCATGATCTCGCCGTCCAATCCAGCTACAACCAATCACACACAATCTCCTACCTATCCAACGACCACACATCCCACCGAAATCGCTATTGCCATTGAATCTCTTCCTATAGCTTTAACTAGGAATTCATCTTATTATATTTCTCTTTTATTTGAGTCGAGTTGTATCATTATTTTTATATAATAAAAGTTTACTTCTTTCGTATTATGTCATATTCCAAGGCATCAGCTGGTTTAGCGAGATGCTTCAACTCCATCTTCGTTGAGTATCACTAGGAAGATTCCTACGATGTGAATCACCTAGCCACAAGCAGGTTCATTGCGGGTCTCGTCCAAGGCTTCTCCTTGCCTCTTGAGTTATGACTCATTACACCTCAAACTTCTTCAATTTTTCTGCCTTGATTAATCCCTCAATCAAGCTCCAGAGGTGATGACATTGCTCCATGTCATGATCATGATCTGGGTGGTAGACACAGTGTCGTTGCGAGTTGTGCAAGTATCCTTCTGCCTTCATAGGCATCAATTTGCAAAAGTATTTTTGTTTTAAATGACCACTATAATCTCTATATAATCTCTATCATAGAGACTATCAAAAGAGTCATTTGCATTATCAGATGGGTTGGAGATGATGATTTTGTGTCCAAATGATGATCTATTCACCTTTATTGACATTGAGTTTGTACCTCCAATGGGTGAATTTTTTCTTCCTGTGCGTAGATAAAGGCTTGTTGTTGAGTTGTGTGCATGGATCCATTCCTTGAAAGGATGAAGTCGTTGCTCCTCAATTCGGCCGCAATGGGTGGAGTGCTCCCCGATCAATTTTATGAAAATTCCTCTTTGATGGTCATCTCTTTGAATAATAGGGGTGTTCGAATATCAACAAAGAGTTAAATTCTTTTGTTGATGTGTGATTATTTGTGAGTTCTAACAACTCGAATAAAATACACGGGTGTTGCCAGCCAATTCGGTAGCAAAATGGGCCTTCTTTTAATGCCTATGCCACGACGGCATAGCCGATTGCAGATTCTAAGTCTCATATTTTTAGGATCCCACTCGAAGCAAGTCACAAAAACTCACAAGGTCTCTCCAGGTTCTTGACGAAGTCACAACAATGCTTGTGAACTGTTTTGAGGCTTATGGGCAATGGCAAAAAGTGTTTTGAACATCCTTTTAAAGTCCATTAATTAGATTATTTCTTCCAATGGTAAGCTGTTAAAACAACTGAGAGTTGGTTACTTCAAAGTCGTGAAGCATATATAGCCCTTCAGTGTATCATTAATCCTTAACAAACACAATTGATTTGAATGATGTAGTGTGGTCGGATGGGTCTGTTCATCCTTGGTAGAACTCATTGAATCTTGAATCACTTAGGTGCTTCTGCTTTGAATATCTCTTTGGATAAAACATTGTCTAACCAGTGCGGACAGAGAGTTATAATTCTCCTATTGCGTACAGACATGGGTTGAACACACGCTATCCAGATAATATGAAACATCCTCGTACACTAGGACAAGCGAGGGTATCCTTCTAAGATTGGCTTCAACTTCGTCTATTCACAACGGTGGAGCTGCATGTCAGGTGGTGGCGCCGCTGTTTAGATGAATGTTTCACTAATCATGTTTATCATTTATACTTTGAGTTTACTGATTTGATGGGTGCCAAATTCGCCGGTGCGGTCTATGTTGCTTGCAACCTCTCTGTTACTTGGTTTTTTCTATTTTCATGACTCATCTACTTATTTGTAATATAATGCATGCTCACAACACCTTTTAAAGATGTTGAATCCTATTTTGTTCATAGAATCACACCTAAGGAATAGGGGCAAGTAGATTAGAAGAGGGTGAAAAAGAAGGCAATATAGTGTTTAATGGGGTTCTACCAGAGATCCCCCTCAACGATTTACTATCCCCTTGTGGTTGCGGCATTTGGACGCCACCTCGTATAGTCACAACATACGTTCAATTGTCATTCTTCCCTGGAAATTTCCTCCACAAGTTATGGAGTCGCGGACAAGTATCGGATCACAACTCTAAGGTTATCTAGCATTCGTCGTCATCTATCCCTTGACGCTCGAGATTCTTCATTTGGTCATTCATGTCCAGCATTCTTGATTGGCTATTCCTATTCGGTTGTTCACACTCAAATGACATGTGTTCGCGTAGGTGTGCTTGGGAGAGCATTCCTGCCACCCTTTGATTACTTGGACTGGATCTCATAGCAAGCCTAGATTAGGAAAGAGGCCCATTAAGCTGATATCTACACCTATAGTTTTGAGGCCAACTGTTTTTGGCTATTCTGAAAGAAATGAGGAATTGATATAATAAGTGAGAAGCTTATTTATTCATGTCATATACCCATCCTCCTTAAATGACGGTATTTAAAAAATTCAAGAATGTTTAATCAGTTTCAAGTTGATTAGCATTTATATTTTATGGGTGACATTAAATGTTATCTCATGGAAAACATTTAATGCCGCCCAAGCTATGGGTAATTCCAGCTGTTGCCTCATGACAAGGTTAACACATCTCCTTCCCCAATTTATGTTTTTCACAACTTCTTACTTTATTACATCGGGAAAGAAAATCCTTCTGAAAATGCAAACGCAATCAATTGAGCAGTCATCTCCTTCCCTTGCTGTATCATAGATCACCGGTAGTACTACAGATTGATCTTACTTTTAAGACAAATAACAGAACCCAATCCTAATAGAGTACAGAATCAGCATACAGAAGCATATAAGAAGCCAAAGCCAGCATATGAACTAATTAAGGATTACAGCCTAAATAAACCAGAAGAATACATTCAATAAACTATTAAAATAACAAAGGGAAAACATTTAACGGCGAAGTTTGAAATCAAACAAAGATTCAAAGGGCTTCTTGAATACTTCAAAACTTACAAAATTGAACAGAAACAGATATAAGCCAACAAACCGATTCAACGTCTGAAAACATTGGTCGATGCCATAATCGACTGCGCTGGGCAAGGGAGCTGCCATGGCTTGAGGAGCGGATCAGGGATCTCCATTGCCATGCCGCTCGAAGCCTCTAGGAAACCAAGCAGTGAGTTCATGGACCGAAGCCTCTCCGTAAGCTCCATCACTTGGGCCCTCATCACACGGTTCTCGGCCTCAACCCTAGCGCACCACTCGCTCCTCAACTTCACCTGCGCCAAGATCTGGCTGTTCTCCTCCCGGAGGTTACCCACCTGATTCACGAGATCATTCAAATGGTTCTGTTTTCTGATCCGAGACCTCCTCGCTGATTCACGGTTCGAAAGCATCCGTTTCCGCTTCTTCTCATCAAAATCGAGCCGCCTTTCTTCCTCCGTCGACATCTAACAGCTTGGGAAAAGATCGTGTATATGACTTGGGCTAGGTCAGCAGATCACATAGAAGAAGTACAGGAACACAACGGAGAAGGATTGAAGAAGGTGGATTCTGCGGAAGAAAGAATTAGAGTTCATGAATGCCGGAGATGGGTTGTTATTGGAATTATCAAGAGATCGGACAGATTGCCGAAGAAGGGGTCTTGGAACAACAGGGTTTTCCTCGTATTGGAAAACGTAAACAAATTCGATCCAAGAATGAATCAACGAAATGGCAGAGGAGACGGTGAGGGAGTGGGAATGAAATAGTGGGGGAGTTGGAAAGATGGGAGAGGAGGGGTATTTATGGAAGGCGGGAGGCCACGGAGAGCTTAAAGAGGATGGAAGAAGAGAGGAAGAAGGCGACAAAAGTGGAGAGGGCTATGGGGAATGGAGATGAATCGCCAGCGGAGACGAGAGCGGTGCGATAAGCTGGTAGCGGACGTCTCCGAGATTCTAAAGGGTTCCGCGCACTTGACCGGCGGCGGTTGGAGCCACATGTCAAATTTTTTGCCACGCGTCCTTGAATTGTTGGTGAGTATTTTTCGGATGTTTTATTTTTAGTGACAACTTGATCCATCCTTCTCTATAAAAAAAAAAAAATTATTTTATTTATTTGATTATCGAGACATTTAAATAAATTTTTCGATTGTGATATGCCTCAACTGTAAATATCCCACACAAAACATAATTGTATGTTTATTATATTTAGGGAGCTTGATCTGTATTTTTATTTAATGGAGGACACAATTTTGCTCGATCCTAATAATATCTGAATTTAGAAGAACGGAGGTCTTGAATTTGAGTATGAATATAAATATATATATGTGATTTATGTTTCAAGGCATGCTTGGGACAATTATTGCGATTTATTAAAAAGTTATTACGCAGAGCTATGGTGAGATACTGTTGTACAGAAGATAATGCAGAGAAGCTGGTTTTCTATTTGATTTTTACAGTTTTGAAATAGTAGTGTTGTAGTTATTTCTGAACAAATGATATTTTTCTCTGTACTATAATGTTGTTTATAATAGATCTAATCATGCTAGCACACTTTATACTTGAAAGTAAATATCTAGTTGGAATGTTACAAAAGAACATACACTTCAGAGAATATAGGATAACACGACAATCAAAATTAAAAAGAACTATTAAAATAATAGTAAAAAATATGATAATATTGTTTTTAAAATGCAACTGGTTGATGTCACAAGATAAATCGTTCTTCAAGAAAACTCGTCACCCCTGATCATTATCGATGGCAAATTCCTCGAGCCCATCTTCTCACTTAAAGAAGTCACAATTTTTTGTTCTACTTGGATACATGTAAATTGTCTCTCGTAGCTATGCGGCTGTCACGAAGTAAGCATAGAACATTGTAGTCCATAAGAGCAGCACAATGCACTGGAGGTATTGGAAATCCTCGAGCTCATCTTTTCTAATGGTTTAGAACGACAAAACACAAAACCTTATATGCAACTGTCGGTCGTCAAATTGGAAAGTGTCGGTCGGCGGAATAAGAATCTCGTCGCCCGCTTCAAAATAGATTTGATTTACCATATATATATATATATATATATATATATATATATATATATATATATATATATATATATATATATATATATATATTTTTTTGAAAATAATGTTTTAATTTTGAAAGTACAAGACCGAACCGATCTCATATATTTGATAGTTTAAATAAACGAGCACTACATCTTAAGTCATGCATCTACCCCGAAGAATAGACACATTGTTTGATAATAAAGCTCGGTTAAATAAACTATAAAAAATTATGACATCCGTTTTGATATGCGAAAACCTTTTATGTTGACCCACAAATTCTTCTATCTAATATGAAAAATTAGATATGGTTTATATTAAGTTGGATCTTTCAAGTTTCCTATAAGAGCAAGCCCCTATAATTAATTACATCTTAGACAATTGAAGTCATCTAAAAAAACTCTCGATTTACATTAGATGTAATGTCTTCATGAGTTTCAAAGTTTAGGGTTTTCAAGATCGGACATAGAATATTCAAGTAGGAAAGGATCAAATTAAGAAAATTTATTACGGAATCCAAAATAAGAAAATGTAAGGGATGTCATGGATCCTGAGGGGAACCTCGAAGACTTCCCATACATCCTATAATTTTGCTTCAATTTTGAAGAAAAATTATTTAATATTTCATCCTATCAATTCTATTATGTAAGACTTACATTTGTATAATACTAATCACAAATACCCTAGAAGATAGGAGGATTTACGTTATACCGAACGAAGACCTCGGAATTCAAAGATGAGTTAAAGCTTATATTGCACAACAAGATTGTGTAAAGTCCAAAAAATGAGTTGAGGATTTATGTCTCACTAGGAAGATAACCTCGAAGTCATATGACTTATTGTTTATACTAAGGGAAGGATTTGTTATTGTAGACTTGGTTTTTGCTCTCTTGAAGATGTTCTTCTGTGGGTCCTCGTCGTGCTGCCCACGGTGCATGCTCTAAGCTCCTTATTGAAGTAGCAGTCTTAAAATCTATAGTTCAAAATGTTTTACCAAGTGTATTTCAACATTTTAGTTTTGGTTATCGTTGTGGTTATGGTTTAGTTTTAATTTTTATTTTTATTTTTATTTGGGGAAACTTTGAAATTTGATTAAAGCGACACCAGCTAGGATCACACGGTTTCCTCATTCCGGCACCACTATTTTCTTTCAGACTGACTTAGTTTAAACAAGCTATTACACTCATTTAAACCGTGAAAATCTAGTTACCAACCGTAGGTTACCTCATCCGAGGAATTCCTGTAATCCAAAAAGAGTGATTTAAAGCCGTTCATTAAGTTTGAAAGTGTATTTTTAATTTTTTGAAAACACATTTTTGTTCTATTTGTTTTTTCCTACAGGCATGCATAGTAAGGTAAATTGCACGCGTAGTAAGGTAAATGACATGTAAATGAAATGTATTAAAAATTAAGGTGCAATAAAGTGTTGTAAATAAAATGTAAGAGCTAATCTGGGCTTCTGCTACCGCTGCATGGTTAGTCCATAAAGCATAATATGATTTGCAGGAAATTTAAATAAATTATAGGAAAATAAAGTAAGCGGAGCAAGGAAAAGCCAGTATGAGAAAACGATAAAATAACACGTCATAAATGACACGAACAAGTAAAAGGAAACTCGTAGTCACACATGGAAAACTAAGACTAGATATAAGATATCAGTATATGTGGGTACTCAGAGCTGGACTACGTGCTTCTCGCCCTTGGGTAAGAGTTACCAACCCGACAACCTACAGAAGGCAATCCTAACCTTAATCCAAATGACTAACTATGGACCTTTATAAATTTTCATCAAAATGCTTTAATTTTCATTTAAAAGTTTTCATGGAGAGTTTATTTTAATAGACAAAAGAAAATTGTTTTAATTTCGTAAAGTGGTGTAGTCCACAGGTTAGTCACTTTAATTGAGCTAGGACTACCAGCAACCTAAGAGTGTCGGAGGTAACAATCCCAATAAGAGTCGGTGAATAGTATTGTCAGTCCTTTCCTTTCCCTTATTGAATGTCCTTGAGGTGGTAGATATTATTCCAAAATTCCCACATCGTATCGTATCCCTCATTTTAGCACACATTAGCATTATCGTCATTGCCCTAGCCAACTAGACCTCAGACTTATACCAGTCTGATCGTCCATATGTGGCAAAAAAAAATCAAATGTCTTCAGTTGCTCACAAGGACTTAAATACCTTAAGGAAGATATAAGTCCTTGAGCATAGGGTTATAAATCTCGGATAAGTAGTTTAAGATATTTCTATTAATTTAGGTGAATTAGTGAGTCTCGTGACATAACTTGGTGGGTCTCTAATGATTTTAAGGACGATTTTCTTCATCAAAGCATAATAGGCTCAATAGTCCTTCAAAACATCCAAAAAATCATAAAAGTGCTCGAGGAATAATCTTAAACAACTTTTAAAATCCTTTGAATCGTTTCGAGTTCTTCTGAACTTATTTTCTTGATAAATCATTCATTCCATGATTAAAGTTTAGTGGTAATATTTCAAATTGTGCTTAATGAACCTTGATGTTTTGATTAGCCCAAGAGCAGGGTAACTAAGTGTTCACTCGATGTTCTACTTAAGAGTTATGTGGGTGGATGC